>CM036316.1:41753802-42953802 GCA_020567845.1 Rhododendron henanense subsp. lingbaoense | reverse complement strand
AAAGGCCTTCTTCAGCTCCTCAATCTCCTGCTCCTGAGATTTGCATCGGTCATTCATGACCAAAGCCCGAGCACCAACATACGAGCAACAAACCGAAGAAGAATCACGAGTGTGGACTTAGCTAACAACAATAAGTGAAAAGTAAGCAACTTACAGTGAAAAGGGCATGTGCTATCTCCCCGGTGATGTCCTCGGTCAACCCCTGGACAGCCTTGGCGTTCCTAGGAAGAACACAGCCTCGGAGCATCCCGAACGCTGTACCGAGGTTCGACACGCTGTCCGCATGGTGAATCAGGCGCCCAGCATAGTGGCGAAATTTTGGGGTCCAGGGAAGTTCCTTCGGATGGACCCAGGTCCCCTCTCCTCCCTCCGCCGACTCTTGGTCCTGCTCCTCCACTCTTTCCTCCTCCTCGGTGATCCGAGATGTTTCCTTCTCCTTACCTCGGGCATCTCATTCCCCCTCACGCCGAGTCTTTTCGCCGGGGGCTCCTGCGGAGAAACAGGGATCACCCCCGAGGTCCCAGCACCAGGTGTACCGGCGACTGAGCCTCGGCCTCGGCCTTTCGGCCTCCGACGTCTGAGATTTAGTACCTCGCGAGCTTCAGGGTCCGTCATCTCCTCGCTCAGTCCAGTCCTCTCGGGCGTCTCTCGGTCAATTGCCTCTCTTAAAACACCTTCAGGCTCGGAGCTGCTTCCCTCGGTGCCAAGAGCGCTTCCTCTGCCTCCTCTGCCCGCTCCTCCGCCTCCCCTTCGTCCTCCTCCTCTGCCTCCTCGTCCTGCCCTCGGGACCCCTTGCTTCCTCGGTTTCTTCTTTAAGTAGCTGGTATATGAGGGGACGTAACCGAGAAGCTGAGGGGCGTACCGACTGGTGATTGGGATTGCGTAAGCGGCGGTTATCCGAGCTCGGATGGCCCTTTCCCGAAGCTCCTGAACGGTGCCTTCGGCTGCAGAGAAGTATCAAAACAAGAGAATCAATGCAAGTACACAAGGTATAACATAAATCTACCGAAAATAAATCTACCGAAGAACAAGTTACCGACCAGGAGTTTCAGTCCCAAATGGGACTCTGGTGGTTGTATCTATGCTCTCCCCGGGCCCGAACATAAAGTTCCCGGTGACCGAGGGCTCGTCTCAAATCAAATTTCGCCTCCCGAGGGCTCGTCTCAAATCAAATCTCGCCTCCCGAGGGCTCGTCTCAAATTAAATTTCGCCTCCCGATGGCTCGTCTCAAATCAAATCTCGCCTCCCGATGGCTCGTCTCAAATCAAACTTCGCCTCCCGAGGGCTCGTCTCAAATCAAATTTCGCCTCCCGATGGCTTGTCTCAAATCAAATTTTTTTTCGCCTTCCGAGAGCTTGTCTCAAAATTTTCAAAAGGCTCACTAGCACCCAAGTTTCTCAAGTTTACTGCATGATTTTGTACCGTCCCAATTGAACTACGTTGTTCTGATCCCTACAAACGGGGTACGTAGGCAGCTCCACGAGCGCGACCACCATTGCCATTTACTTGCATTTTTCAAGTATTTTGTCTCTGTTCAAAGACTTTAGAGTAACGGATCGGGGTGCCTATTCTTTAAGCGTCACTCGTATCAAAAACAATGATATCCGAGTTACGTTAAAGAGGGACTACTGTAGACACCCCAATCCGGACCTCGAAGGGTCTTTGTTCACCCCGATGATGAAATAAAGGAAACGGAACCTTTGCGAGCTTGAATGAAGAATTCCCTTAACCCCAAACAGATCCTCAGCCCAAACAAAGCCAAAAGCCCAAAAAGCCCAGAGAAAGCCCAAAAACCCTGGAGCAAGCCTGTAATGCCGCGCGTGACATTTCTACACCGCACGGCGTATCGAAATTTAATACGCTGCACGCGGTCATGAGGTTAGCCGCACGGCATTTCAGGTAAAGTTCTGACTGGCTCAGAAAGCTGTCGGCCACGCCTATTTGAGCCACAGCTGCAAAGTGGCTCAGCCGAAAGCACACTTCTGACCCGCCCAGAAAATACCTCCAACATTTGAAATTCAAAATCCAAGGCTCTTACCTATAAATACACCCCACCACTCAAGGGAAAATGGCCCTTGATCGCTATTATACCCTTTCTCTCTCTTCTTGCTTTCACACCCACTTTCCCATTTCCAAGCCTTGAGAATGTTGTTCTCAAAAGACATTCTCTAGGCCTTTTACTCCACTTTTCTCTTCACCATTGAAGTTAGTTCCTTACTAACTTTGAGACCCCAACCACCCAATACACTCATCCACTACACACACCCATACTTCTATTCTATTTTCCAACCTTCCGACGTCAATCCGCCTTCATCAATACTCATTCAAGCTCAAGATCAAAGGTAAAAACCAAGTTTCCTTGGGCTAGGCTCTGTCCTGGCCCTGAGGGGACCTTTCTGTCTTCAGGCCTAGCCATTTTGGTTAGGATCTGACCCAAAACCTCTTTTACAAAACAAAACTAGTGTTCTGTGAAGGGTGTGCTACGCCATGCAGCGCTTTGAAGCGTCGCACAGCGTAGTAGACTCACACGCACGGCATTTCAAAATACTATTGTTTTCTTGTTCAAACTGTCTGGATCACGATCGTCTGTTGCTGGATCTGTTTCTGTATAGCAAAAGCAGTCCCGAAATGAGACCATATCTACAAGCCATGTTTTAAACTCCATATATCTTTTCAAAACTAACAAACGTATCAAAAATGGTTTTCTACCCGTAGCTTGAAAGAATGGTGCAGATCTGAGATGATCTGATGACTGTGAGCTTTCTGAAGTTTTAAAAATAACACCGTGCGATGTAATGGATACACCGTGCGAGGCTTTGCAAAATAATAAGAGTTTGGTATCAAGATCAGAACCACGCACGGCATATCAGTAAGCCGTGCGTTGTAAAGCGATATGCCGTATGACGGGAGATGGTGATTCAGACAGCTCGTTTGTATATCTTTCTTGTTTATATTATCGTCATGACATCTTTACCATTTCTGTACAGCGAGCACCACTAGCACGGCAACGTGACATGTTTTAATCTTGTTTCCCTTTCCCTTTTATGTGTTTTCAAGGTTTTCCGAATGATATTAAATCCCCCCATTTAAAGTGCTTAGTAGAGACCGGTTTTCACCTGACAAGCGGGGTGCTTTTTCAACAAAACCTTCCCCGCTTGTAACGTGGCTCCCGAATCAAAAATCTCAATGGTTTCGCTAGATCAAAAGCCTTTCTTTTCATTGCACCAAGCTAGGACCCTATCAGCAAAAAGTAATGATGTTTGCAAATGTACATTATGTGTAGTCACTATAAATCAGTTTCATTTTTTTGTAGTTGTTTATAGAAAGAAAGGTTGATTTTATACGCCCTGAATAATACTGTGCATGTGTGTAGACTGGAATAAAGGGTGTTTCTTTGCCCGTGAGAAGTGATCTTGAATAATAATCATAACAGAGCTTCATGTTTCTTTCTTTGTGAAAAATCTGTTTTACTTGTATAAGTGTTGTCTCTTTGGGGAGTCATGGTCCATGCAGAGTATAAAAATATTGTTGTAGGTAATTGTGTGCCATATGTTTGACTGCAACTTAATTTTATTTGCTTTCAATTACCTGGTGTTTGCACATTCCAGTGGGAATAAGTTGCTTATCTTAGTTAGCGGGGCCACGCTTATACTAGCTGCTAAATCGTTTCTTGTTAAATGTTGCTTTAAACACATATGCTTAGAAGAAACAAGTGTTGCAGATAGGTGTTCAATGTTATATTTGATTGGCATTTATTACCTTTTTGTGTTGATGCCTTTTTGCTTTGCTATGGCAGATTTCAGTGATGTGAGGTCGTCAGGTTTATCTGATCTGCATATTGCTGGCTATACAAGGGTCTAATGGTACTGCAACCATTATCATCTTGTGCTACAAGTGACATTTGATTAGCTTCTCTAGTGATGGCTGTTACTATTTCTTTGCAAATGTCCCATGATTTGGGAATATGCAAGAACCATGGATGCAATAAACAGTTCCTGGTATGTATTTTTTTTCCATCCATTATTACACCCCCCCCCCCCCCCCCCCCCCCTCCCCTTTTTATCTTCTCCCTAGTTCTTCTTTTATTCATACTGTTCATGTGAATACTTTTTCCTTTACAGAATCTAATGCAAAGAGGGAAGTTGCATCTAGTAAAAACCAGTCTTTCATCACTTGCTTTGGTACGGTTTCTTTCCGCTGGAAATTCGGGAATCTGTACTCATTAATTGACGTGACGATAGTTATCTTCTCCTGCAATTTAAACCATGAGATTAGTTCTTGGCCCGGATTCATGATTTCACCAAATTTCTTGTTTCATGGTTGTGTAAACTTCATTTCATGATTAGGATTTTCTTGCAATTTGTTTCTGCTTGCTGTAACGCAAAATGATCTGAAATACTGGATGGAACCTTTGCCTTAGATGTGATGGCTCTCTGTCATACTAAACCTTCTACAAACCTAAGAAGTATCGCTGGTTTGTGTATTGCCAGAGGATGAATGCATTGCATAAGTTTTACTAGCTGATTTTCAAGTAGCTTGTCAGTCAAGTTCGGTTGTTTGAAAGCATATTCCATAGTCAGTCAATGGAGTAGAAGCTAGCTGGACATTGTTTTCTTACTTTCCTGTGTGGCATGAACTCATTCTTCTCGGTTTCTCGGATCATCCATCTCAAAAATCCGGGTAGCGACTCTTCGAGCGCGCTTCGGGTGCGGGAGCCCACACCTATACTTGTTTTATTTGCCTTTGTGTTGACGTGTTTTAAAAATCTCCTGAAGACAGGAGACTCAAAGCACACCAACTGAAGTTGGCTCGTTTAATGAGACCGTTGCGGGCGTGCCAAAGAACAATGAAATTGCTCAACTAAGGAATTGAATAACTGCGCTGCTAAACTAATCTGACTTCCTTCGAAACGATTGGCTGCATTTCCAAAGGAGAAAAACGAAATACAAATTCTGGGTTTCAATTGCCTCGGTAGCGAGGACTTAAAAATTTACTAAACTACTCCTAAGCTAACAAATGACTGAAAATGATAATTGGAAGAAAACAACGTCTAGCTAGATAACTAGGAATGATATTGAGAATTAACTGAGTGCTGTGATAAGCTGATATTGGTCGATCGTGGACCCTTTGCAATTGGTCTTGAGCTTCATATTTGTAGGCAGAGAGTCCTCCACGATCTGCTTCTGAAAAATATCCGGGAATATTCCTTAGCTTTGTGCATAATCTTTATCTCTACGGACTCCCGCCGTTGTATGACTCCCTTTTAATTTGCCGAAAACAAATGTGAAGCTTCCATATGATAAGCATCTCCAAGTATCCTATTTGATCTTTATCCATCCCATTTACATGGTTAAGATATAATTGAAAAATTAATTACACCCAAAGGAAGAATTAAAAGGCCATCCGTGAATTGCAAATGGATATACTAGCAATTTCATATGGCTTATCCGTATATCCCATGTGATATAGCAAGGAAGACGACTTTTTGTGGACTGTCACAGATGAGTTTTTAATGCCATCCACCTCTTTGTGATAATCATTCCACAATTAAAATAAATTAATTCCCCCTTTCTTGAAGTCCTTGCTGGCCAATAACTCTTTCTTTATTTGTTGGATACAAGAGCCTTTGGCAATTCCAACTCCTTATTGATAAGTGACAAGGCTAAAAGCCTCATCTTTTCCACCCCATGAGTGAATTTTTTCTCTCTTTAGAAAACCCTCCCCGAGAAACCCCCCCCCCCCCCCCCCCCCCTTTTTTCCTCCGGGGGAGGGGCCGCCGCCTCCTCTCTCCCCTCCCCCGAGCTCCACCTCCCCTTTCCCCTCCTCTCCCTCTTTTCTCCCCCACTCTCTTCTCTGGGTTTGTTTTCAGACTTTCCTCCGATTTTGGTTTTGGTTCGAGTGTTGCTGAGTTCGCTACCTGACTCCGGCCGGCGGCCTGTGAGTCTGGTTTAGTCCGGGCTCCTCCTCGACCTCAAGATTTGGTGGCAGGGCTGACGGTTCAGAGGGCGTAGGTGGTGGGTTGCGAATAACGGTGAGGTGGGGGGTGGCGTTGAGGTTAGGGTTTTTCTTTCTTTGTCTTTCTTTTTCTCCGGCCGTTTGACTCGGTTTCTACCGACTAATTTGGGTTTCCCCCAAATCAGTCCGGTTTGGTACCAGTTTGGTTTCCCCAAATCTGGTGTGGAAGAGGAGGTGGGCGAATAATCCGGCGCCTAGTGAGGATCGTCCGAAGTTGGGGTTGTCTGTGGTTGTTGGTGGGCTGAGGTTCGTCCGGGTGATGTTGTCGGTGATGGGGTCTGCTACTGACTTCAGCTCTGGTGAACAGCTCTCGCCGTCCAGATTTCATAAGCGCTTATCGGGTTTGAGTTGGGGTCCGGTCCGTTTGGATTCTCTACTATCTGGGCTTTGATTGGTTCTCATCTGGCGATTTCGCCGGTCTTGCTTCTGCAGGGGTTCCTGTGTAGAAGTCTAGGTAGTTTTGGCTTATTCTTATATTTTTTGATGAAATCTGTATTGCCTTCAAGCTTTGTTATGAAATGAATTGAATGTGTTCAAAAAATCTTTTCCACCCACGGCTAAACATAAAAAATAAGATTATAACAAAAAATGATTTAATTATAAACTTATCATGGGATATCCCTTGGGCATAATTTATTCCCCAAGTAATCAGCCAATTCACCATTCACCTGGGCCGATTAACTCACCACTTAACCCCTCTTTAAAGGGAAATTCCTGGCCGGTCTTAAATTTTACATGGGGTTCCATGCAAACCATTTTTTAAAGTGTTATTCCATCTAGATCCTTTTTAAAGATGCTTTTACTATGTTTCCCCTATCAATTTTCATACCCCAAGAATTTACACCTCTCAGAATTCACAACTCCCAGAATTCACACCTCTAAGAATTCACACCCTAAAGAATTCACACCTCCGAGAATTCACACCCTCCAGAATTCACACCCTCCAGAATTCACACCTCCCAGAATTCACACCCTCAAGAATTCACACCTCCGAGAATTCACACCCTCCAGAATTCACACCTCCCAGAATTCACACATCTTTGTAAAATTCACATCCCTAAAATTCACATATTTTTTTTGCAGAATTCACATCCCATCTACATTATTCATACCCCCGGAATTCACATCCCTCAGAATTCAAACCCATTTGCAAAATTCACACCATTTTTTAGAATTCACACCCCTTTGGAAGAATTCACACCTCCCGAATTCATGTCCCGTTGTAGAATTCACACCTTTTTGAAAGAATTCACACTCATTTGCACTATTCACACCCTAAAAATTCAAATATTTAAAAAACAAGACACAATTCGCACCCAACGAAGAATTCACACATTTGGAAAAGACAAAATTAACATCCAAATGAACAATTTACACCTTCAGAAAAGACAAAATTCACATCCCCAGAATTCACATCTTCAAGAATTCACACCCCTTTACAGAATTCACATTTCTTTCTAGAATTCGCATCTCATCTGCTTTTTTTCACACCTCTAGAATTCACACTCCTTTGTAGAATTCACACCCCAAAATGCAGCCCATTTGCACAATTCACACCCCCCAAATTACACAATTCACATCTCTAAATACAGAATTCACACCCCTCAAATTATAAAATTCATACCTATATCTACAGAATTCACATTCCTAAATACAGAATTCACACATCTAAATACAGAATTTACACCCCTAAATACAAAATTCACACCTCATCTGCACAATTCACACACTTTTAATTATGAATTTAGACTATTAATTATGCTAATTGTTAAGAAAAGAGAATAAAAAATACAAAGGGCAATTACGGTGCATCCATAATCCATTATGATTGTGGTTGGACCAGAAAGAAAAAAAAAAAAAAAAAAAAAACGATGGTAGCAAAATTCACTACGAGTTCTACGACTCCAACAATAGCTAAAGAAAGAAGAAAACGAAGTATAATTGCGGATCAAAAAGAGAACAAATGGAAGCAAAGCATTCTCTGGTTGTTGTTGAACACAATAGAATGAAGACAAACCAACGGCAGTGGATGAACCTTCCCCATCTGGGGCATTATGCTATCATTAGAAAGTCTGGCGTTACTTCTTTCCGATTCCAGTGTCGATTAGGGCTTGCACTACCTGATTGATTCAACCGTCCTCCTCCGCCGCCGACGTCGACAAGGAGTACTCGCTCGATCCGTCAAGCCACTCCGCCTCGTCGCCGTTATCCGAAACCATAGACAAAGACATGCCCCGATCGCGGTTCGGACCCATACTCTGGCTGAACGCCGACTGCTTCTTCCGGTGGCCGGAGAGCATGTTGGAGAACCAAGACCCCGTCGACGTCGTGCTCGAATTCACAGAATTCAGATCCGAGTCCATCTTCTCCGCTTTTTGGTGTTCTCAGATCTATATTACTTTGTCGGTAGGGTTTGGAACAGTTTATGAGGGTATTTTGGGTAGATCACTTAAAAAAAGGACCTAGACGGGTAGTATTAGTCTATTAGATGCGTGAGGGGCCTAAACGGGTAGAGAGGTACAAAAATGGGCCGGCCAGTCAGTTCCCCCATCTTTAAAATTAATTAAGTCCAAAGAATAATAATTTGGGTGCGGCCCAAATATGGTCCAAACACTTTGTCACTATGAAGCACTAACACTCCTAGAGGCTAGGGTGCCCCATGTCCGACGTGGGTCCACGATGGGGAAACGACAAAGCAAGCATTGGACACGTGGCATGTTCAATAAAATTAATTAATTTTTTTAGGAGGACATGGGAGGGACTCGTATGGGGCATGTCAATGGTCAAATATGCAAATTTTTAAAGTCCTTTGGAGATAAATTTGTATTTCTTCAAATATATTGGGTTAATGTGTGATGGTTTATATATGATGCTTGTTTATATATTGAAGTTTCATGCTTATACATCTATCTAATAAAACAGAAGGGTGTTTGTCCTACGTGGCACCTTTGTCCTATGTGACATCTTTGTCCTTTGGGGACCACACAAATACAAGTTGGAAAAATGGCTGAGATTCATTTGATCCAAAGGTTGAGAGGCATTCTTCCAATTCTATTGAAGTGCCCATCGTTTCCACCTAAATTACAAAGCTGCCATTAAATCCCTTTTGCCCTAGCCAGCCACCACATCCCAAAACATATTCTGCTTTCAAAATTTGAAACCCCCCACGCTAGAGCTCGGCTTCTGGCGTTGGCATAAAAAAACAAAAATATATTACAAAAATGCCCGTGCCTACGGCACTACCGGAGTGCGTAGTGCCATAGGCACGGGCAAGCACTAGTCATTCTATATTTTCGTAGGTAGAAGATAAATATTATTTATTTAGTTACTTATTTTTGTCGTGTCACCTCTTGTGTCTGTATCGGTGTGTCCCCATTTTTAAAGAAATCTCGTGTCCTGTGTCCTTGTCCGGGTCCATGTTACATAGGCATTTGATTATTGGTTGGGTCATTTCATTTGCAAATGGGAATAGATTGGAGATGATGTTCCGAACAATTGTTAGCTAATCTATAAATGCCTTTTACATGGAATATTGGAGATGATCTGCCAACCCTCATGACTATCCCTTAAAAAATACTAGTAACAGATTCATAAACCTTAAGAAACATCCAACTACCCCATGACCATCCCTTAAGAGCAAACATTATCTTTCAATATACCAAATATTTGTACTTGTATAGTTTAATTGCATACCTTTTGAGAGGTCCTACCAGTGTGAACCTTGGTCACAAGTTCATGCCTAAGCATCTCCCAAAAGTGTCATCTCTGGCGAACATTCAATACCCCATTTATGTCCCCAACTGTTCTTCAAGAACCACACCAGTGTGGTTTTCTCTTAAAACTTCCCTCACGTTGTATTTTTTTCATGTCGTAGCCTTGCAGATGTCGTGGAGGAATGTAAATACCCTTGAGAAATATTTAAATTAGAAACTTCGTTTAGAAAAATGATGATAGGATGGTATGAAGAAAAATGTGAAACACCAAAGAAGAATATGTATCTCTATATAGTTGTATAATGATTTGTGAAAGATAATTCTCACAACAATAGGATGGTAGGAAGAAAGAAAGTGTAAGATCAACTCTTCTCGACCGGTGCGGATTTGAGCATACTCCTCGATATACACTCTAGGACGATGAAAAAACACATCCTTATGAATCAAAGAACTGATAGTTTTCCTTCAAGGCAATGCCGCAAGTGCGCATGTACTCAAAGCACTGAATTATGTTTCCGCCACGGCAATCACTCCAAGCGGTGTAGTCAGTCAACTCTCGATCAAATGGTAAGAGGAGCCAAACTCCCACGTCCAAAGATGTGGTTGGCACTACCCACCACATCAGTGACGACATGGGCAAAACAAGTCAATGTAAATGAAAAAAGGTTAATGTTTGGCTTTAACCTCAACTATATTTGATTTTTAGGGGAGGGATCAAAAAACTTTTGGGGCAAATTGGTGACTGCTCTAAGGAGTAGCAGAAACGACAATGGAATTAGAAACCTTACTGTTTTGCCATTTCTAATTCCACTGTTTTGCCGTTTCTGTTGCTCCTTAGAGCAATCATCATTTTGCCGCAAAATCTTTTGTTTCCTTCGCTAAAAATCAAATATAGTTGAGGTAAAAGCCAACAATAACCTTTTTTAATTTACAGAGACTTGTTTTGCCCATGTCGTCACTGATGTGGCTAGTGCCAACCACATCTTTGGACGTGGGAGGCTGGGAGCTAACTCTTGCATTCGAGAGTTGACTGACTACACCGCCTGGAGTGAATGCTGAGGCAGAAATATAGTTTAGTGCTTTGAGTACATGCACATTTGCAGCATTGCCTTGAAGGAAAACTATCCGTTTTTTGGTTCGTGAATATGAGTTTTTTCGTCGTCCTAGAGTGTATATCGAAGGGTACACTCAAATCCGCACTGGTCAAGAAGAAGAGATCTTGCACATTCTTTCTTCCTACCATCCTATTGTTGTGAGAATTGTCTTTCACAAATCGTTATACAACTATATATAGGTCACATTCTTCTTTGGTGTTTCATATTTTACTTCCTACCATCCGATCATCATTTTTCTTAACGAAGTTTATAATTTGCATATTTTTCGTAGGGTAACTAAATCCTCTACGACATGTGCGAACTGCATTTTGTATAGGCTACCATTTCATGTCATTGGTGGGGGTTGGAAGTTTCAAGGGAAAACCACACTAGTGTGGTTGTTGAAGAATAGTTGTGGACATGCATAAATAGGGTATTGCATGTTCCCTAGAGATGGCACTTTTGGGGGATGCTTAGGCATGAACTTGTGCCAATGGTTCCCACTAGTAGGCCCTCTCAAAAGGTATGCAATTAAACTATACAAGTACAAAGGTTAAAGTTCTAGTAGTACAAAATATAGAAACTTGACTATGCTAGTTCACTCTAGAAGACCTAGTCTGACTATAGTTAGTAGTAGTATAGATTAGTTAGATTCGTAGAACAGAAGAAGAGCCTTTACTTTCTATTATATTAGTAAAGCGCTAGCACCCATATAGAGTAGGGGGATCTTCTGGATAGCTACGAAGCCTTCCCTGTTCGACGTGAAGTTGAACAAAAAGCTGCGGAATTGACCTATTTCTGCGTGTACCGATTGAAGTTTTTTGAAAGTTAAAATCTTCGTAATTGTAAGAAATTGTGTTAATCGGATACCAGCTGGCAGCTAGTATCGCATCGAACTGCATTACGCTTTATAAAATTAGGTTTGGCCACGTTGGATCAAACCCTCAAACACATTTCACGTCTCATTATCCACACATTTCACGTTTCAATGCTTACAATGGTACCCTCTGTTGGAACATGTGTGAAGGTTAGTCCCACATCGGAAAAATAGAAGAAGAATTGGTCCTTAATATACAATTAGATGGCTCACCACTTACAAGGCTTAGCCTTTTAAGTGGATATGGGTCGTTCAATGTATATTCGGCTCTGGTAATGTAGTGGACTTTGTTGACACTCCCCAATTAGACTGGGCCTAGCGCACAAGATCGAAGGCTCCGTACAACAAATTGGTATCAGAGCCCATGGCTACGATCTATGGGCAAGCAAATTCTCCTGGAAGCATCGGTGGCCTGCACAGAGACTCTCGATGGAGTAGGATGCCAGGAGGCAAGGTGACTCTCGATGGAGTAGGATGCAGTGATGACACAATGTTAGGAGGAGGATAACATATCAGAATTCAGACGGAGTCATAGGTCATCAGATCAAGGGGGAGCTAGGCCCAAGACACGGGTTCACACACGAGGGGGATATTGTTGGAACATGTGTGAAGGTTAGTCCCACATGGAAAAAATAGAAGAAGAATTGGTCCTTAATATACAATTGGATGACTCACCACTTATAAGGCTTAGCCTTTTAAGTGGATATGGGTCATTGAATGTATATTATGCTCAGGTAATGTGGTGGACTCTGTTGACACTCCCCAATCAGACTGGACCTAGCGCACAGAATCGGAGGCTCCGCACAACACCCTCCTCCTCTCTTCTTCCCCTTTTGGTTTAAGCAGTCATAACTTTAGTGCAATTATGGTGTGCTTTAGTAGGTGTTTTCCCTTTGAAGTGACTAAAAGCTACGTTGTTTTTGCTAAAAAGTCCAAAAAGCTGATGTATGTGAGTAGAAAAATCAGCTTTTTTGGCTCTTTAGCTTAAACAACGTGGCTTTTAAAAAATCGGGCTTTATAAGAGAAACGCCGAACTAGCCTTTTCAGAAGTTAAATTATGGTTTAAGCAGAATTATATGATATCAGTGATATTACCTATTAATTGCATTTTAGTTAAACATCGAAAACACTGGTTTGGTATGAAATACTACATTTTTGTCAAGAAAGATTCCAACGTTTCTTTGAGAAATTAAAAGAACTCATTGACATCTAGTAAAAAGCACCAAGAGATTTGACTTTTTTTTTTGTATAAAATTATAAATGCTTCTTCTTCTTCTTCTTCTTCGAGCATGACATCAATCTTCTGATGATTTAATTCGTCTCCGTAATGTTCTTTTTTTCCTTCTCTGTAGTGTTGCCATAATCCTCGTAAATGATCTTAAGCCCACACTTCTTCACCATGAACGGCAAAATCATACCTTTCACCCCAGACCGTGATTCTATAGAGATCTCCACTTCACCGCCGCTTTCTAACATCAGCATGGGACAACATGTTTGTGGTATATAGAGGAAGCACATCTTATCTTCATCTTCATCTTCATCAAGACAATATTCCAGGGGGACGGAAAATGCATGCACGTGATGAAATCCGTTGGCAGGAAGCTGATCAAAATTCTCGGTGGTTGTTTTATTGCCGATATGGTAATCAAGATAACTCCACAAATAAAATTCATCTCTAACTGTGGGGCGCATAATTACGCATAACATCAAGCCCATTATTTTCCATGTTACAAGAGGAGGCACAGCAAAAGATAGATATGACCCCCCTGTATTCTGGTACTCGAACCAATTGGGAACCTCGACCCCGGGAAGAATGATACCAACAGGTGACCGAATTGAAGACAACATCTGTTCCAATTAATGGATCATGCATTATTACTCCATTACAAACCAAACTTATGTTTCTCATCACTTGATGAGATATATATCAAAAAAAAGATATGTATGGGCAGTTGTAAGCAGAGTTTTAAATCACGGTATCGGGATACGTAACAGTATCAGTAATACGGTCATATTTTGGCCGATATCATACCATATCGGCCTATACGTAAGTAAATAACTGTATCAAAGGTCCGAAATCCCGTTAGGTAACGGCCAATATAATACTCCCTCAGTCCCTTTTTAAATGTCCGCTTTGAAAAACGTATATTTTCTTGAATGTAAAAACACGTATTTGCATATAACTTATTTAAGATTTTTTTGCACCAAATTAAAGTGCTCAATGATTACTTTAATATGGTGTAAAAAAATAACAAAATCATATAGAAAAATATATATTTTCAGGGGTTTGAAAATGCACGTATTCCTATGACGAATACTTAAAAGGGGACGGAGGGAATACGTAACAACCTTTGTTTAAAACCCTAGTTGTAAGGCAAACTAGGCTATCGTACCCCACATTTTTTACCCCCCACCCATATTTTAAGGTCCTTTACTTATAGCACGTACGACTATACATTTATTAGTCTTTAGAAAGAAACCCACAGATGACAAAATTCTCAAATGTATGTGTTATTTTATGAGCGCAAAAGAGGCTTGTAAAGATAAAAATAACAATGGAAAAACTCATAGGGGAAAAGAAAAAAAAACCCTCCTTTTTCTACAATAGTAATTGAACAATTCGATTGTCAAATATTAATAGCTAATCTTGCATCTCAAAAAGGGAAAGAATGAAACTTAAATATACTTCATTTAAAAAAAAGCGCAATAATATTTTTGTGCCAAAAAGCCTTGACTAGTGATCTCCGCCTATGGCCAGGCCAGGCCGCCCCTCATTTCACCCAAACTCATTATATTGATAACACGAAGACGAATGGATAATAGCGATCATCTTGATTCAAAAATAAGCATGATCATGATTTAATATGCATGGTTCTTTAGTTTATTATACCAGAGAGAGAGAGAGAGAGGAACCTTATATTGTTGTACTCTTTCTATGACATTAGTTGCAAAATTGTTCTTCACAAACTTCTTGGCACCCCAAAAACACATGGATACTTTGCAACGCGCTGTAGGTATGCCTTCTAATGATGTGCAGCGACTTGCATCCACGAAGAGTAAACCTAATGGAAGCTCTGGAATTGATTTGAGTCTTGTACAATTACCCAAGTAAAGACCCCATAAGTTAGAAAGGTTACGGAAACTATCTGGTAAGCTGGTAAAACTATTTCCTCCAAGATCCAAAACCTCTAATGAGATCAACCTCTCAACTTCAGCGGGTAGATGTGAAACATTGCAGTTATCCATGCTCAATTCCTTCAAGTAAACAAGGTTACAAACACTATCCGGTAAGGTACATAAGTTGTTTCCGGTAAGAGTCAATGTCTCTAAGGAGATCAAACTTCCAATTTCACTGGGTAAATGTGACAAATTGCAGTCTGCGATACTCAATCGCTTTAAGCAACTCAAGCCCTGTACACATGCCAGTGACAAACCAATAGAATCCATTTTCTTTGTTCTCAATGTCCAAGATGACAAGAAAGAGAGCCGTGATTTAGATGGTGATCCTTTGAGTCCAGCTAATTTTCCTAGTTCCCGGCATCCAGAGAAATCAAGATATTCTAGAGATTTCAACATCCCAATGCCTAAGGGAAGCTTCCAAAGTTTTCTACAGTTCCTCATATCTAGGACAACAAGTTTGTGGAGACATCTAATAGATTCATCAACCTCTACCAACCTTATACAGTCATTAAGCAACAGTTCCTTGAGATTGTTGAGTCCAGAGAAGTCAGGGGTTTTGGTTAGGTAATAGCAATGACTGAGATAAAGGAATTTCAGTTTAACCAATACCTATCCAAAAACAACGAGTGAATATTGTTACTGATCGATCTTCAAATAATATACAGAGAGATAGAGAAATAATGTCGTAGTCGTACCTTGGTTCCCTTCCATACTTGTTTTAGTTTGCTATAACACAAGTCAAGAGTAACCAAATTCTCCATGTGTAAGTTTGACGGCACATGTTTCAAAGGGAAGCCATTCCAACATAGCCACACAAGCCTTCTGGAGATATGCTCATAACCTACGCTAAGATGAACGTAATTGAGATTAAGTATCCTCATTCTGTTCATCTTTTCAAATGCCTTTGCGTTCACTTGGACGCCATTCAGCTCAGGAAAGTTCAGGACGAGGCCTTCAACAGCCTCAGTTCCCTGATAAGGAAATCGATCGATCGCATAATGAGAAAACAGAATATGAACTGTTGACAAATATATGCATGATAATGTGTTGAAAATTATATGCATTACAATTAATTATTTTGATGATTATTTTAATGATACTTTTTATTCGGCAAATTCAAAATTATCGAAAAGTTCTTTCTTGGACTAAATATTTACAAAGATTTCTTTTGGGCTCAATACATGCTTTAACAGAATTATTTAGATGAAGTTTTGAGCCACAGGTTGACGAACCGGCTGACAGGCCAGAGAGGCATGTCAACCGAAGAGCACCGGACGACCAACTGGACGACCGATCGGTCGACCTCCCGGACGACCGGCCAATGCAATTTTCGTCCAGTCGTGCAGACCCAGATCTAAATCCAACGGCTCAAATTAAACTCCAACGGCAGGATTTGGAGTACAACGGCTAAGGAGCAGGACAAGGGTCTTAAAGCAATGAGATTGATTATTGATTACCACTCAACAAAAAGCTCTTACACTTTCCAAGCAAAAAAAAAGGAACTGCTCTCTTCTCTCCCAGACCTGATCAGTACTCTCATTTTTCTTACACTGTCATATATTTTTTGTGAGAAACTCCATTGTTGTTGTGAGCTTACATCTTCCATCTTTCTTCACAACTTGTAACCCTAAGAGAGTGATTGAGAGAGATCACTTGTAATCTTAGAAGACCAAAATCTAGTAGGATTTTGGGTGTTTGTTTTTAAGAGATTTTCGGAGAAAACTCTTGCGGTTGTGCTAGCTCCTCGGGAAAGCTAGAGGCATACGGTTTGTGTAAGCACCCGCAAGACTTACAAGTTGTAATCTTTTGAAGATTAGTGGAACCTTCAAGTAATTGCTTGAGGAGAAGTGGAGTAGGGCCGGACCGTGCACAAATCCGGACCGAACCACTATAAACCGGTTCTATCTCTCTAACTCTCTCTTTTATTTGCGCATATCGTTTTGATTAAAAGATTGTTAGAGATAATCTTTATTGGCATTTTTACTTAGCAACCCTATTCACCCCTTCTCTAGGTTGCATTATTTGGGTAACATGAACTTACCAAAAAAAAACACAGAATATGAAAGTCAGTTATGTTCATGTCAAGTAACTATGCAAATTAAGAATGTGCATATTCATTTTGGCAATCTTACGTACGGTAATATTAGACATAATGTATATATTGAATCAAAGTTCATCGGTATGGATCTCACCGTGCCCTCTCTCAACACTTCAAGGGCATCCTCATGATACCACAATCTGCTACGCCTCCCTGGCTCCTCAATAGATTCTTGCCTGACGATCTCTCTGCCCATGTCTCTAAGCAAATCATGCATCACAAGCTGTTTACTTGTGCCTTTCCTGTAAAAAAGATGTTTACTAGTGGGCTCATATTTTATGAGACAACGATCGGCTAAAACCCGAATCCCAATTGCTGGGAAGAAGTTACAACCTTCCAATACTGTGATTGTAAAATCTCGATCCCTTCTAAGAAAGAAACATGCCACGTCCAGGAACAACTCCTTCACTTCATCACTAAGCGAATCAAAACTTATCTTGAGTTTTCTTTGAATATCATCATGAGGGATTTTTTCTAATTTCACAATTGCACTCTTCCATTCAGGTATGCTCTTGCCACACAAAAAGGAACCCAAAACTTCAAGCGCTAACGGAAGCCCTCCAGCATAACCCACAACTTGATTTGAAAGGCCCAAATAGTTGTCTTTGGGATGGTCTTCCTTGAAGGCATGCCAACTGAAGAGTTCAAGCGATTCATCCTTGGTCAACTCCTCTGGTGCATATATCTTATCCACTTTAAGCAAACTTAGTGAAGACATATCTCTTGTTGTTATGACAATCCTACTTCCAGAACTTAGGGAACCTCGATCGATGGCTAATGCCTTCGGTTGTTGGACATCATCCACATCATCCATAACAAGAAGAACCTTTTGACAAAAAGCTCTCCGCTTTATAACCTCGATTCCTTGATGAAAATTTCTTACGTCATGAGTTTCGTTCCTAATTATATCCGAAAGAAGTTGCTCTTGTAAAATGACCAGACCATTCGGCTGCTTCGAAGTTTCTCCAACATTTGCAATAAAACTGCTACCTTCGAAATTATGTTGGATGAGATTATACAGCTTTTTAGCTATTGTTGTCTTACCAATTCCACCAATCCCCCATACTGCAACAATGCGAACATCATCTGATTCCATGTTCAACAACAGATTGAGCTTTTGCAGATGAGACTCTAGTCCAACTTGGTGGTCTGCAACATGTAGATGTGCAAAATCTAACCTCTTTCTGACCTCTTCAATGCTTTTCTGAATCAGCTTTGTTTCATCTCTGCGAATTTGTGCATAAAAAGCCAAAAAAAAAAACTAATACCTTAGCAATTTAGAAGGCCCATGATATATTTGCAAAAATGTAATGAGGAACTCTGGCCTAGAAATCCATATAACAAACTAAATGTAAGCTTTTAGCTTCTTTCTATGATCAAGGGCATGCACAGCAGTGATTTTGAAATTGCCAAAAGGTAGTCCTATCCAAATTTTCATCAAGAACAACGATCGATCAAATAGTTCAAATTTGTAAGCAAATTCACACGTCTGCAGGCATTGTGGTATTTGGAAATTCAATGGATAAACTGAAAAAAATTGATCCTATTTATAAATTAACTTATGACTGCAGTTAATTAAAAAAGCTGGAGCTATTTTAGGCTATTTATGTTTATTTCAATATTAGAAGGGTGGAGGAAAATACCCATTGGCCACCATTGGCAAGTTCCAACAGGACAAATTGGCAACCTCAGTAAGAGCTTCCTTCCACTTGTCCAGCTTGCCATCTGAGCCCTCTTTGAAATGTTCTTCATGCTTGGCAAATTCTTCCACAAGATTACTCCCGTTCTGCGCCCTCACGTCGGATGGGTCAACGTCATAAAAGATAGGCATGACAATCTGTTGCAAGGTCTTCTTGCACTCCATGATCTTCACAAGTTCGTCAAGGCACCACCGTGACCCGGCATAATTTTTCGAGAGAATGACAATCGAAATCCTCGACTCCTCAATCGCTTTCAGTAGTTCGGTGCTAATGTATTCTCCTCTGTTGAGCCCTGTGTCATCTTTGAATGTACGAAAACCATGTCGCTCTAAAGCGGCTAAAAGAGGGCTGGTAAAGTTGTGGTGCGTATCAACACCCCTGAAACTCAAGAAGACGTCATATTTACATTGTGCGGGGTTGGGAGAGAGAGTGCAAGAGGCTCCCTTTGTGCAAGCAGCCGCCATGCTTGCACAAATTAAGCTCAAAGACGAGTGAAAGTTTGTAGACTTGTGCTTCTGTTGGAGGAACAGCCTTCTATGTACTCATTCTTGCAAGTGACTTGTTTGTCTTACAGGAAATTCATACAAATCGCACCCCTGAATGGAAAAAAAAAAAAGGGTTAAAGAATGGTGAATTAATCAAACTAAGAAGACTATGGGAAGAAGAAACTAGTTTATAGTAGTACATGTGTTGAAAATTAAGCTTGATTATGAAAAACATGGGTCGGCAGCAGCCCATAACAAACACATGGTTTACTGTTCCAATATCAGACGATCGAGAAGATTTTTTTGAAGACTTTGGAACTTCCGTGATACACTTTGTGATTTGCAGAATAAATGAGAGCTTATCTCATCTTTGTATTTTTGTTTATTGTTCAGCCTATAAATAGGCTTGTAATCTGATTGTTTAAAGTATAAGTGGAGTAGAAGAGAATCAGAGTGATAGAGAGTGAAATACAAAGTTTCCTCCTCATTTGTATTTGAGTGAAATCAATAAAATCGTGAGTGTGTTTGTTTTCAAATCTCTATTGAGATTCATACATCCTAAGTGTGTGATATATACTCCTCCACCCAACAAATTGGTATCAGAGCTTCAGGCTCATCCAAAAAAAATCTCTGTCAAAAGAAAAAAATACCTTTGGCTTTCTCCTGCCAGTTTCATCCAGAAATTAGCTCCCTCAAAAATCAAAATTTTTGAGTGCAGATTTAAGATCCTCTCAGCCATATTATTTGATCGGCGAAAAAGCCGCACACGCTGCTCCAAGCTACCGTGAACAATCGAACCAGGAGTTTGATATCACCTGCAAATTTGTCTCTGGGAAACGAGCACGAAGATGCGTTCGCATCGAATCCGGCAGTGCGATTCTCGCTTCACAGATACGGCGAGAAGAACAGGAAGCAAAGTTTTTTTTTTTCTCGTGTGAAACCAAAACAAATCCCATCTACCTGATTTTTGGTAAAAACAAAGAGGTGGTTGCCTTTATTAAAAGCGGTGGTTGGCGTTGTATCTCATTTACTCCCACTGAAACCATTTCGTTCAAGCACACGAAATTTCATCCATACATCTGATCCACAAAGCTTCAAATTGCAGTTCACCTCCTTGCAATTCTTGAAGCTTTGAGTCAAAGCCCAGAAGGTTTAAAAGTTTCACTTTGACCCCTCATCAGACGAGATTCTATAATTTTTTGGTTCGATGGCTTACGGAACATCCCAAGCCCTCATTCCAAAGCTCACCAAGGACAATTATGATAATTGGTCCATCCAAATGAGAGCACAGCTTGGTGCTCAAGATGTTATGGAGGTGGTAGAAGAAGGTTACGAGGAACCTGCCACAAAAGAAGTTGAAGCAGCTCTGAAGGAGGAACAAAAGACTACGCTCCGTGTCGAAAGAAAGAAGGATTGCAAAGCCAGGTCCATCCTCTACCAAGGACTTGACGAGGCCACGTTCGAGATCATCGCTTCTGCCAAAACTTCCAAAGAAATTTGGGAGACGCTGTAGAAAACTTACAGAGGTGCAGACAAAGTATAGAGGATTCGCCTTCAAACTGTATGAGGTGAATTTGAGTCTTTACGAATGAAACCTTCAGAATCTATTTTTGAGTATTATGCTCGAGTCATGGTGGTGGTGAATCAAATAAGAAGGAATGGCGAAGCTCTCACAGATATGAGAGTTATAGAAAAGATCTTGCGATCTTTGGATACGAGATTCAACTTCATCATTGTTACGCTGGAAGTTCAAGCGTTACTAAAAAAACCGTTGGGAAATGCCAAATTTCTTGTAGTGCATGAAGTTCCAATGAGTATTGGCAACCCTCAAGGCTTTAAAATGCATTGGACAGAATAGGATCAACAGAATAATTTAAACAAAGTTCCCTGAATGATCTATTATATGTAGCACTTTGCACTCAGACGTCTACGGGGACTCTCTATCGGAGCCTAGCCCCATTCTGGCTATGGGGCATCACATATGGCATCTATTAATTTCAAGATGAGCTTCAATATTGATCCTTTCTTATACATTGTCCTTGCGCCTTTTTTTAACCAACTTCGGTCTTCTGATGACTTCTCTAACAATTCTTTAGTTGTTCTGTGACAGTGCATATATTTGTTGGAATTTTGTATGAGAATTTATTTTAAAAAAGGTTAATTATCGAAAATCTGTATTACGTGAATTTTAATGCACTTGAGAAACAAATGTAACAATTATTGCTCTTTTTGGTCTTCTATGGATTTCAATCTTTGAAGTCTGTAATTGGCCATCTCTCGATGTACCCTTTGTCGAGCTTTTAATAAAATTTTGTTGCCTATAAAAAAAAAACAGTTATTGTTCTTGATCTTAGTTGTAAATTAAACAAGAATCTTTTTTTTTCTTTGGCCATTGAATTGTCTATTTGGAAGACCCAAGACCCAAAACCGATAGGCAAAACGCCAACCAAAACAAAAAAGGAATGTTGGCAATAAAATACCCAAACATAACTACCAATCATAGGGTTGTTGATAGGAGCGTAAATGTTCACATAAACGCCCCCTAATTTATCATTGCTAAGTCTATTTATTTTATAACTTAGTGTTTTAATGCTTGATTTTTGTATTGTAGGTGTTTTTGAAGCTTAATATGTTAAAGCCGCGGTTAATCAAATTAAAAGAATCGTAGTTTGCGCCTGGAGGTTTTCCCTCCTCCTGTACGTGCTATTGGACGAGAAATGGGAAGCAGAATAATAATATTCATACAGGTATTGGTGGGTCCAAAGCAATATACCAGTTTGTGAAATTTTGGACGGGCACCTTGTTCTCCAGGTGGACCCAACTTTTATTCATTATTTTGATTGTGGGCCATGGACAATGGGCTTACACGGCTGAGAAGAAAAAAAGTAAAAAGAAGTATAGGGTTTGGTTTAAGTCGGCAGGAGCGACGCTGACAGAAAAGGAAGGACGGGGCTGCGAGACTTCTGTTCATATAGTTCTCCTTCCAGATTTTCTTTTTGCTTTTAAGTTCTTAGAGTTTTGTTCAATTACTCGCACTCTGGTAACTCGTATTAATTTATGTTCTTTATTAAAGTTGTTCATTGCTATTCAAGTAGTTGTTATCTTTCGTTTATTTTCTTTCTCCAGTAAAAGAAGCATGATTCAAATTAGGATTTCTTGTGTTTCTTATTCAATGCATAGTGAGTAGTCGTATAGATAGGATCGTATGGTGATTAGCACAACGTGGTCAGTCCGGGTACTGCTCCTATTTTTCAAACAATAGAAAAAACTATTTTAGATTAGAAGAATACTTCCCGTAGAAGAATCCGAACATTGTCGGAGCCCATGTGAACGGGGGAATAGGAGTTCAAAACTCATTTTCCGCTGCACATGGGTAAACGGCGATCATAGGGTCTCGTATCTTACGGGGTATTTTTTTCAATCTAAAGTTGAACGTTTTTAAGAACACCGAGTGGAGCAGGCTAATCCAGACTGGTTACGAGTGCTATGAATCCTACGACCGTACCTCCTTTTAATTATCTGAAAAGTACAATCAATTTCTTAGGTTTTAGTTAATCTCAATCAATCAACAAGGGGTGGCTACCTAAGAGCCCATTCAAATTATAACAACCTGAGTTTTTAGTCAGCACACATCACCGTCTTTGTGGATTCGACTCCAGTCTTACCGGATATTGTGCTACGTCGGTCTCCGCCCTACGCTTGGGGCAACCCATTAATTTAGAATTAGGAAATCGCCAAGCAGTTGTGCTAGCTTTTGTTGTGAATTGCAATAGGCTAATCGCTATCAAAAGCATTTGAATAATTTTTGACATCTCTTGTCTCCCAGAGTCCTCCAAGGGAAGAGAAGGCAACCAATAGCCACCATAGTCCTTGTGCCACTTGGGGCATATATGCCTGGTCGTTATCTTCAGGGCTTCGGAATTAGTCGATGTGCGCGCAACATATGCCAGACATCCGGTTATAAAAAAAAATAGCCACCATAGTCAAGTCCATTGGGGCCCAGAAAATTGATGGTGATAATTGACAGAAAGCTCCCAGTTCTTCCCAATTGCCGTGTAGTAATTTGATGATATATTCCATCTTAATTGGCTGCACATGCCCGTTGATATCGATCAATTTTGGCGACTTCTGCAAATTATTCTCATCAGTCATCCTCTAATGATCCAGACAACTGTAATACTTCCTTGAATGGGGAGAAAGCAAAGTGACCCGGGCCGAGTCCAACGTCAAGTCTACCCGTCCATGCACGATAAGTTGTTATTGAGAACAGATTAAAAAGTTTGGAAGACCTAATGTGTGATGGAAATTTCATTGTACGCATTATATTTATCTCAAGCCCGCGATTTGCATATGTGATGAATCGTGTTCCTATAAATATTACTGCTCCATACCATGAAAATTTTCGGCAAGGTATCATTTTGTGTGAGTTTTGTCTCCTTTATCAATCAATTAAAAAAAATAAAAAATGTTGACGTACTTGTTTAAAAGCTGTGGTTAAAGCCTTGATCTGCTTTATGATATCATTCAAGTCTATTTTCAAGAATGGGTTAACAGCATTCCAATGATTTTATGTGGTTCCACAAAAAAAATAAAATGAGATGTCGAATAGAGACCGAAACAATCTGATACCAATCGTTATGGCCATGGAAGGGGATCAAACCAAAGCCAAAACACACACACAAACACGAACACAAAGAATTACGCGGTTCTCCAAAATTGGGTACTCCACGGAATAATCGGAACAATCACACTCCGTGAATGGACGTTATTTTTTTCCAAGTCTTCCCATTAGTCTCTCAAATCTAACATGGGAAAAAAAAATTCTCTTCCATTCTTTTCTTTTCCATAGGTTCCAAACAAACTTCGCTCGTGAGCTTTCCTTCCTTCTATCTTCTCTCTTTAAGAGCATCTCGAACAGCCTAATTGTCACGTTATTCGTTATTTTTTGTAACGCCTTCTTATGATTAACGGTATGCCTTCTCATTGTGAAAATCATGGGATATGGTCAGGGCCGGCTCATAAGTTTTGGAGGCCGGAAGCGAACCTTTTAAATGAGGCATCTCTATATTTTTCATACAAAAGTGGTCTACAAAGAGTCTCATTAAAAAAAACCATTACAAAAGATTTACCATTACAAAATAAAAGCATATAATTATCCAAAAAAATGCAGCTTGCTACGTTTCTTTGTTCTTCTTTTTTCCCGTCCCTTATTTTCTTTTTTCTTTTTTAACGCCTCAGTGTTTCTAATGAGTAATTTCACCGTTTGGGCCTATTTTGTGGCTACTAAATTTCAATTGGGCCTATTTTGTGTAAAAGAGACTAGTGCAAATTTTTTTGGACCATATATATACATATATATATATATATATATAAGAATTCTAGAATTTGGGGGTCTACATTTTTAACATTTTTCGTGGCTTCTCCTGCCTTTGCCATAAGCCGGCCCTAGATATGGTATGTGACGAAACCTTAGCCTTCCCCGTAATATATGACCTCCATTTATTGCTCTATGTTGTGTGTAGGTCAAATATTGTCGACATATGATTGCCTTCTATCAGAAGTTAAGGAGAGACCAAATTCGATTTTGGTTTGTGGCTGTCACTGCATGTCCTGCGATCGATTAGGCTAGATTGGGTGATCCAAAATGATTTTCTCAGATGCTATGTACCATACATGGGGTGAAAGAAATGCTACAACTATTCACCACACAAAAAGAAAAGGTGTCTGGACTCATTTCAAGCTGAGCTTCAATATTGATCATCTTTCTTTTAACGGACTTGGGTCTTCTTAATTAACGAACTCGGTTCTCTAATGACTTCTCCAACATAACATTTCTCTAAGTCGCTAAAGTACGTAGTTGTGCTGCGACAGTTAGTTTATTTGTGGGAATTTTGTTTGAGAATTTGTTAAAAAAAAGTTAATTATCGAAAATTTGCATTACCTAAATTTTTAATGCACTTGAGATCGAAATAACTATAACAGTTATTGTTGTTGATCTTAATTAGTTGTAAATTCAACAAGAATAATCTTTTTTGTAAGCAGACTAGTCCTCTCTGCTCCCTATGTCGTTTTCGATTGGTACAGGAGGGGTAGCCTTAAAAAGAAAAAAGACCAAGTCAAGTCGTCCCAAGACAATTACCCTTTTATCCTTATTTTAAAGGGTTATTACATGTGTGATGTGTCTCTAGGTAGTACGTATTTTGTTCAAAAGGAAAAAAGGAAAAAGACTGGCCTGGGCCTTATTTGGGAGAGGAGTTGACTGGAGAATGATTTTTATTAATTTATTTATTTTGTGAACTTAACATTATGTGAGCTTTTATCTTTTTCTTTTTTTTAATTAGAAGAGGTTTATCTAATGAGAGTGTAATTTTTGTTGTCTAATAAAAGTTTGTTTTATAATGAATTGCAAGGCATGGGTAAAAAAATCGATTTAAAACTATATGTAATAGCAATAGCGCTAAATCCAATAAGAAAACCGGTACGTACCGTTCCAATAAGAAAACCGGTTCCTTAGCCGATACGGTATTCAGAACCTTGGTACTGGTATCTATATTCTTAACCCTTGTTATTAGCCAATATTAATTGGAGTCTCGGGAAGCATGGACGCTACGACTATGCATACTCGATTAAGATCAGACTGTCCACCTTGGTGGGGAGCCAGCTACTCATTGGAATGCAAACACCTTCCTTAATGAATTTCCTTTCTGGAGATGATCACTCCTCTTTCACAGTAACAGCCGAAGAATTGAAGACCTTTCATTTTCCATGCAATAAAAGTCCATGTAATAGACAGCCAATTACATATACCATAAGTCCAATTTGCGTGCGATTTGGGGCATCTCTAAGGGCATTTTTGTCCATGATTAATTTGAAACAACTGCAGGAAATTACCGGACAGTGGTGGGAACATAAAATAATTATAGTTCTAAAATCCCCAAAACATGGTTCGGTTTGGGTTTTGAGTGAGATTTTTTAGACTAATGAGTGGAGAGAAATATATAGATGGATAAAATTTATTGGACAGAAGTTTTGGGTTTTGGCTAGACCATTTTGCCCTCAATGAAGTGGCGTTGTTTCCAATACAAGGAGAAAGTTAAATATTTGAGAAGCAAGTCAGACATGTAAAAGCTAAGACTCTATTTGTCCCAAATTGCTCACCTTTTTTTGAAGCCGTGTATTTTAGAAAAAGTAATGTATTAGCACGAATTTTCTTTCAAAATTTTTGCAGCAATTTAAAGATCTCATTGACAATAAAAAATTGGTGCAAATTTTTTTAGAAAAAACTCATAAATATGTTATTTTTGGGTGCAAAATGCACGGTTCCTAAAAAGGGCGAGCAATATGGGATGGTGGGAGCAATGTCGAAGGATCACTTTCTTTTTGTCTTAATAATATAACATCACCTTTTTTATCTGCATGACTTTTTTGCAAAAGTTAATAATGCCTCAATTTTTTATAGATTATTGGTTCGTATCGTCAAAAGAAATTAAAAAAGTTAATTTAGATTATTGGTTCATATTGACAAAAGAAATTAAAATTAAAAAATTAATTTTTTTATTTATAAATTATTGGTTCGTATCGACAAAAGTTAATAATACCTCAACTTTTTTTATAAATTATGGGTTGCGCTACACGTTGTTGTGAATTGCAATAGGCTACCTAATAGCTGTTAAAAGCATTTGAATAATCTTGGGCCTCTCTTCTTGCCTCCCAGAGGCCTCCAAGGGAAGAGGCGGGGTGACCAATAGTCACCATATATAGTCAAGTCTATGGGGGCCTAGAACATTTATGGTGATCATAATTGACTGAAAGCTCCCAATTCTTCCCAAATGCCGTGTAGTAATTTGATAAAATATTCCATCTTAATTGGCTGCACATGCCCCTTGATATCGATCAATTTTGGCTACTTCTACTAATTATTCTCACCAGTCATCTTTGTTCTGGCCCAGACAACTGCAGAATTTCCACAAATCGAAAACATGTGTCGTAGATATTAAGACTATTAGTACACAAGCCCAACGTCAAGTTTTTCCAAGTCTTCATTCAAATTTGACTGGGGAAAAAAGACCAAATCAAGGTTGAGTGTTAATTCTACGGCAATCATTTTGTTTTGTAGACTTTATAGGGAACAATTGGTAGATTGCAATAGACTCCGAGGTCTTCCCATTAGTCTTCCGATTAGTCTTTCCCCTTAAGTTTTCCCAAACTATACCCAGTTGGATGGAAATTCTATGCTAAGGATAAATCAAGGCCTGTCCTAGGCATAGGCTTACCAGGTGTCCGCCTAGGGCCTCCAGTTTTGGGCCCAATAATTGGACCCCCAAATACTGAAATGGGTTACATATTATGCATGTGAACTATTTTATAACAATTTTGATGTAGCACAATGGTTAACGCGCACATGTTTAGATCACAGGATTGCAAGTTTGATCCCTTGCCCCTTCAAGTTTTAACGCAAATTTTGAAACCTTTACCAAAAAAAAAAAACAGTTTTGAAACGCATCTTGTGAGGCTTTAACCCGCAACCTGAAATTCTAAAATAGCGAGTACACCCACTCTACCAAGCCTTGTATTATTTGTTTTCTATACCGAAAACTAATTAATATATTGAAAATGAGAGGCCCCATTTCCAAATCTCGCCTAGAGCCTCATAAATCTCAAGGCCGGGCTGTTAAAAGCAATTGAATAATTTTGGGCTTGCTTTTCGATCTTCTTTCTTCCCAGAGGCTTCCACAGGAAGAAAAGTGACCATTAGCAACCATAGTAGATTACTAAAAACAATTTCTAGTTGACGGAAAGCTCCCACCATAGTCCATGTTTATCGGCTGCACATAAGCCAATAATGCCAGTTGATGTTAGTACAGAATTAATTTCCACATAATTTTCCCAAATACGGAATTTCCAGACAAATACAGAATTACCACAAATTGGAAGTTACATGTCGTAGATATTAGTACCGGTTGGATGGACTGGACCCATGGCTTGGAAATTAAAACCGAAGCTGGAATCTTGGATCATCCGGTTAGATTTGATGAGATGCAACCGGATGGATTTGAGTCATTTGCAACCATTTTTTTTGATCGGGTCATTTGCAACCATTGGAGTTCATCCATAGTTGCTACCATTCACAAAGATCCGATCGTGTCTCCGTCTCCATGTTATGGATTTTACGCAATCCTACAACGCCCCTACGGATCTTGGAACAATGGATCACAAAATAAAACAAACAAATACGTGCGTAATGAAAACTGGAAAGAAAACGAGACACAAGATATACGTGGAAAACCTCAACGTGAGGAAAAACCACGAGAGCCACACCAGTCCACTATGAAATCAATCCAAGAGTACAAGTCTTCTCACAATCTCTCTGAGATGTGTTTTCTCTCGCCTCTCTTTTTTTCACGCTCAGAAAAAGTGATTACAATTACCTAATACACGAAGCCGTTCACAAAACCCTAAATACACTTTAAGGCTCTAAGGCTCACGGTAGCGCTACTGGCCTTTCGCTATAGCGCTAGACCACTCGGTAGCGCTACACATAAAAAGGTGTAGCGCTAGACAGCTCTCTGGACTAAATCCGGACTACCACTGGCTGAAAGGTTTATCTACACCCCAACAATCTCCCACTTGAAGATAACCTGAAGCATCCGCAAACCCAAATAATCTCAATCAATCATGGACGTAGTCATCTGACCCCTCTTGGTGTGGCTCCAGGCCCATCATCTCTTCAAGCATGAAGGCCAACTGAAGTCGAACACAACTTCAGTTTCTGAACAGTAACAGACTTGGTCAACATATCTGCCGGATTTCGATCCCCCAAAATCTTCTCTAGCAACAAATCCCCATCTTCCAAAAGCGAGCGAATAAAATGATACCTCAAATCAATGTGCTTCGTCCTGACATGGAACACTGGATTTTTGGCAAGGTGTATAGCACTCTGGCTGTCACTGAAAAGAACGCAGTTCTCTTGCTTCAAACCCAACTCCTCGAAGAAACCCTTCATCCAAACCATCTCCTTTGCAGCCTCAATTACGGCCACATACTCAGCTTCTGTAGTAGATAATGTCACTAATTTCTGCAGACGTGAGACCCAGCTCACCGCTGTTGAACCCATAGTATAGATATATCCTGTGGTACTTCGTCACGTATCCTGATCATCGGCAAAGTCAGCATCCACATATCCCTGCACTGTCAATTTCCCTCTCCCAAAACAAAGTGGCAAATCAGTGGTACCTCTCAAGTATCGCATAATCCACTTTACTGCTTCCCAATGCTGTTTCCCCGGATTGCTAGCAAACCTGCTCACAACTCCCACTGCATGGGCAATGTCTGGCCTCGTGTTCACCATCGCATACATCAGGCTACCAACGGCCGAGGTATACGGAACCTTGGCCATGTACTCTCTTTCTGCATCTGTCTTGGGTGATTGCCCCTGAGAAAGTTTGAAATGACTTCCCAAGGGTGTGCCAACTACCTTAGCACCCTGCATATTGAACCTCTCCAGAACACGCTCAATATACTCAGCTTGACTCAACCGTAAGGTTCCCTGAGCCTTATCTCTGCTGATTCTCATCCCAAGTATCTGCTTAGTTGCATCCAGATCTTTCATAGCAAACTCTGTTGCCAACTGCTGCTTCAATTTGTTGATCTCCCTAACACAGGAACCTGCTACAAGCATATCATCTACGTAGAGCAATAAAATGATGTAGCTAGACTCAAACCTCTTGAAGTAACAACAGTGATCCCCATTGCACCTTGTGTAGCCACTGCGCTGCATGAAACCATCTAACTTTCTGTACCACTGTCTGGGAGCCTGTTTCAAACCATACAGACTCTTCCTGAGCCTGCACACCATCTATTCCTTGTCTTTCACAATGAAACCAACAGGCTGCTTCATGTAGATTTCTTCATCCAAGTCCCCGTGAAGAAAGCAGTTTTAACATCTAACTGCTCAAGGTAGAGATTTTCAGCAGTAACCATACTCAGCACCACTCTGATAGTGGCCATCTTCACAACGGGTGAAAATATCTCTGTATAAGCCAAAAAACCAATCTTGCCTTGTACCTTTTCTTGCCATCACTCTCCTGCTTAAGCCAAAAAACCCATTTGTTCTGCAAGGCTTTCTTTCCTGCGGGAAGCTGAGCTAACTGCCAAGTACCGTTGGAATGAAGAGAATCCATCTCTTCCTGCATCGCAGTCTTCCACTTTGCTGACTCAGAAACCTGCATAGCCTCGTCATAGCACTCTGGTTCTCCACTGTCCGTCAAAAGCAAGTAATCAAGCGAAGAATTATATTTCGGATTCGGCTTGTGTACTCTGGTTGTCCTCTTCAACTCTCTGACCGCTGAACTAGTCCCTGTCTCTGGAGCTGCCTCATCTGAAATTGTCCCCTCTGAAACTGTCTCATCTAAAGCTCTCTCCTCTGCCTGACCAGACCCCTGTTCAACCCCCTTGTCACCTGGAAGATCCTCCAACCCAAAGTACTCGGATGTATCTCCATCCGAAGTGGTACTCTCACTGCTCAGTTTGCTGTCCCTGTCTTTGTACATCACATTTTCATCAAACACAACATCTCTGCTTCTGATTATCTTCCGGTTCTTGTTATCCCAAAAACGATAACCAAACTCATCTCCGCCGTATCCAATAAAGGTGCACTTCTGTGACTCAGCATCAAGTTTATCCCTGTCCTTGTCGCTAATATGCACATAGGAAACACAACCGAAAACACGTAAGTGTGAGAGATTTACCTCTTTACCACTCCAAACCTCCTCTGGTATGCCAAAGTTCAACCGAATTGATGGCCCAAGATTGATCAAATGTGCTGCTGTGCTGACTGCATCTGCCCAAAACATCTTGGGCAACCCTGCGTGTATCCGCATGCTCCTAGCACGCTCAGTTAAAGTCCTGTTCATCCTTTCTGCAATGCCATTGTGCTGCGGAGTCCCTGGAGGTGTCCTCTCTAAACGAATCCCGGATAGAGCGCAGGCTTTCTTGAACTCCCCCAACTCATATTCTCCGCCGTTGTCGGACCTCAACCTCTTTACCTTCAAATCTGTTTCATTCTCAACCATGGCCTTCCACTTCTTGAAGACTTCAAAGACCTCTGACTTGTGCTTCATAAAGTATACCCATACCTTCCTCGAGTGATCGTCGACAAAGGTAACATAGTAATAAGAACCGCCAAGAGAAGACACTGTAGCTGGACCCCACACATCTGTATGGACAAGCTCTAGCTTCTGAGCCCTGGGAGGCCTGCCGCCTTTCTGAAAGCTAACCCGTTTCTGTTTCCCGAAGATACAATCCTCACACATGTCAATATCCACTGACCCTAAACCCGGTAGCTTCCCTTTCGACTGCATAACCTTCATTCCCTTCTCACTCATATGCCCCAGTCTATAGTGCCACAGATTTGAACTCTCCTTGATGTCTATAACTGCAAGTATATCGCTACCACGTGAAGTCAAGTAAAGTGTACCAACTTTCTTGCCTTTAGCCGTCACCATGGTACCATTGGAGACTTTCCACATGTCCCCTGTGAATGTCGATGTATAACCTGCTACTGCAAGCTGTCCAACCGAAATAAGATTCCTCTTCAACTTCGGAACGTGCCTGACATCTTTCAGACACCATTTGAACCCATGCGTTGCAATCTGAACATCCCCTTTTCCCACAATACTACAAGGCTCGTCGTCCCTCAAGTATACTTTCCCAAAGTCCCCTGCTACATAGTTCTGCAGAACCTCCCTGTTAGCAGTGGCGTGGAATGAGGCACCCGAATCAATCACCCAAGATTCAGTGTCGCTGTTCATGGAAAGAATAAGTGCATCGTGCACAACGTGAGCCTCCTGCCCACCGTTATTCTTTTTCGGTGCTTTGCAAGTTTGTGACATATGGCCTGTCTGACCACAATTTCAACATTCACCTTTAATGGGCCGAACCTGAGATCTATCTTTATTTCCCTTGCCCTTGCCCTTCGATTTCGACCTGTTCCTGTTCTGATTCTGACCACCCTTGGTTTGGCTTCTGCCCCTCTGCTCAAAACTTAGAGCTGAACCTGAACTAACTGAACCATCGATCGAACCCCTTCTGACCTCCTCAGTCAGAATCAAACTAACAACCTCACTCAGTTTCAACTTTTCTTTCCCTGCCGAATTACTGACTGCAGTAACAGTACCCTGCCAGCTCTCTGGCAACTGAGACAGTATTAACAAGGCTTGAACCTCATCATCAAACTTGATTTCGACAGACATAAGTTGATCAACTATCGTATTGAACTCACTGAGATGTGACATAAAGGAAACCCCTTCAGCCATAGCCAGATTGAAAAGTTTTTTCATGAGATGTACCTTATTCGCAGCAGACGGTTGCTCGTACATCTTTTTCAGCGCTTCCACAAGACCCTCCGTCGTTTTCTCCTTCAAGATGTTGTGGGTGACTGACTTTGAAAGGGACAGGCGAACAACCCCTAACGCCTTCCTGTCCAGGACGTCCCAATCCTCGTTGCTCTCATCTTTCTTCTTCCCCTTTTCTTTACCCAGCAGCGGCCGGTAAAGATCTTTCTGATACAGATAGTCCTCTATCTGCGTTTTCCAGAATGCAAAGTCTGACCCGTCAAACTTCTCCATCATCTGCTTGCCTTCTTCAGAACCCATAGCTCCCACTGAACTCTGGCCTGCCCGAACGAGATTAAACCCTAACCTGTCGAACAAAACCTACCGCAACCGCGGCTCTGATACCAGTTGTTATGGATTTTACGCAATCCTACAACGCCCCTACGGATCTTGGAACAATGGATCACATAATAAAACAAACAAATACGTGCGTAATGAAAACTGGAAAGAAAACGAGACACAAGATATACGTGGAAAACCTCAACGTGAGGAAAAACCACGGGAGCCACACCAGTCCACTATGAAATCAATCCAAGAGTACAAGTCTTCTCACAATCTCTCTGAGATGTGTTTTCTCTCGCCTCTCTTTTTTTCACGCTCAGAAAAAGTGATTACAATTACCTAATACACGAAGCCGTTCACAAAACCCTAAATACACTTTAAGGCTCTAAGGCTCACGGTAGCGCTACTGGCCTTTCGCTATAGCGCTAGACCACTCGGTAGCGCTACACATAAAAAGGTGTAGCGCTAGACAGCTCTCTGGACTAAATCCGGACTACCACTGGCTGAAAGGTTTATCTACACCCCAACACTCTAGTCTCCTCGTCGAAATACACGTGAGGTCGATGCCAGTGAAGAAGGACGACGAGATTTATTTTTCCCATGGAAATCAATTCCTTTCATTGCCGACTTCCAGTTCTGGGTAACTTTGAATAATCATGAGAGCTTTATTGATTTTTTGGTTTGGGGTTTTTTTCTTTTTGGCTTGTGGGTTTTAGTCAGTACACTGGTTACGTTTTTCCATACCTTGAGGTTTTTTTTTTCCGCAAACAGTATATCTGACGAAAGCGTCGCTAATTATTTTTGAGATGATAAGCCGAGAAGATGAGATGTGTAAAACTCCAATCATTACCCTACATCTTTATCCAATCATTACCCTATTTTTCCAATCATTAATTTCATTTCTCTCTCTATCTCTCTCCACTCATTACCCCTCTCTCCAATCATTACCCTATTTCTCTCTCCACCCACTACCAAAACAAAAATTTCCAAAGCATCTAAACGAACATAGCCGACAATTTTTTTTTATAGTTAGTGTTTAATTAGTTGAATGTTTTGCGAGATTTGTTGTGGATTTGAAGATTGATCTATATATGTTGGTTGTGTGTAGCATTCCTCTATTTAATCATGATTTCGGTTCATGATAGTTTTTTTTTTTTGAAACCGGTTCATGATAGTTTCGGTTCATGATATTTTCTCCATTCGATTTCTTCAGAGAAAACAAGATTTGGCTGTATTCATGATTATTTTTGAAAACGTGAAAGGTTTTATTCATGATTATTCATAGGAAACACGATAGGTTTTATTTATGTTATCTTCATGATTATTTGTGAAAAATGAATATAGGTTATTCATGATAGGTTTTAATTCATGATTATGTTCACAACAAACATGATATGTTATTTCCGTGGTTATTTCAAAAAATTAAATTTAATCATGTTCGCGATTCATGATAGTTTAATTTTCAAATTAAATTGTCAATTTGAAAATTAAACTCCCGATTTTTATGATTTTGTTTTTAGTTTTAAAAAAGATTAGGTGGGAGAAAAGTTTGAAAGATTGGAGTGAAAAAGATTTATAAAAGAGACTAGGTGAGACCGTGAGAGAAATGTTTGAAGGCATTTAACCGGTGCAATGTGGCACTAGTTTGTGTAGCCCATGCGCCTGCCTTTGCAACTTTTTGGACTTGAAAGTCAGCTCAATGTCAGTGTTTGCAGATTACTTTTACCGTGTGCACTAAATTGACATTTTTACCCTTCTTTTTGTTTTTGTTTTGCTAAGCCCTTCTTCTTTTCCATCTCATGCACAGATTCCCAGCTTTTTATCAGTACCCCCCTCTCTCTCTTCTTTCCGTTTCTCTCTCTTCCTCACTTTTCTATATTTCCCTTTCTTTCTTTTTTCTAAAAGTGTTTATAACTATTATTACTTGTATTATACACATCCAGATTTTACAAAAATCATATATTTAAAATCTACTCGTACATATCTACTGAATGAGATACATATTGAATATAAAATTATTTAAAACTAAAATTTAAATTTTTCAATGTAGATTTATATTGTTGTGATTGAATTTTAGGGGAGTGATTTCACACTCCTCTTTTTGATATTCAAACTCTTTTTAGTTTTTTAGTTTTGAAAGCATATGTATTTTTTTTGTTAAAAGACAAAAAAAAGAAGTGTAGATATAAAAAAAAGTGTGTAAATCATTTGTTGAGTTTTGTACTCTAAATTTTGCATGTTTCAATTGTTAATTGTTTACTTATAAAAAGTAAAGAAGATTTCTTTTTTTGTCTTTATTCAAAAAAATATTCGCTTTTATTAGTTTTGCATCAAATTTTTTGACTTATTGATTCATCTAGACAAGAGGAATTGAAAAGAAAAATTATGATTAAAACTCATAATGTTTTGAATAAAGACAAAAATAAGTAAAAAAAAAAAACATCTTTTTTACATAGAGTTGAGACTTTGAGTTGATCACTTTTGACACGAACACATGTACAACAGGTTAGACTCGCATAACTCAATAAGAACTCGTATAACTCTTTAACTTTTCGTGTTAACATGAAATGACACGAATAGAATACAACTCTCGATAATTAGCTTGTTGAGACAAACTAATAATTCACAAACTTTTACGCAAAAATTAAAAAAATTAAAAAATTGTAAAACTAACAAATACGAAAAAAAAAATTAAATAACGACAAAACAAAATGCCAAGTTGATTTTTTTTTTAAGGAAACTGGCTTGTTCGTTTGGGGTTTTGAATGAGGTTTGACTGGAGAGAAACAGATACAAAAAATTTATTGAGAACCGACGCAGGAGTTTTAAAGCCCGAAACAAAAAAAAGAAAAAAAAAAGGGGGGGTAAAGACATGTCAATCAAAAGAACAGGTAAAGACAGATGCCAAAAAAAAAAAAAAAAAAGGTAAAAATTGTAAGCGGAAAGGTCACCCATTGTTTGAGGGCAAAGTTGTCCATTAAAAATACATTGGTAAGCACGTGGCCCGTCCTTTATTTTTTGATTGGGAACTGAGAAATTCATGTCCTTTGATGGACAGAAAAAGTACAATGTCACGCTCTCAATTTTCAACATAAATAAATATTCCTTTTCAGACTAAAAGACCTCGCATAACATAAATAGTACCCAGAAGATTTCCCACCTGTTTAACTTTACAAACAAGTCCCCAAGTTTATAGAATTACAACATTGGCACCACGACCCAAATTAACTTAGATACAGGTACTAACAAGTTGATAAGTTACAAACGGTTTAGTCAAAAGGAAATTCTAGAATAAATACTTACAAACCCATCTTTATCAAATAAAGTCAATTACAAGATGTTTAAGTAACTAATGAAGTTAGCTTCCAAAAGTGTCCTTCACATCCAAGCACACGATGCATGCATACTATTGTCCAGTATTTGAACCTGAAAAGAAAGATTAGGTTGAGCTACACTAGCCCAGTAGGAAAATCTTTACCAATTCTATGTATAAATATGAAGCCGAGTGCAAAATGAGATGACAAGGAGATGTAGTTCAATCAAGAGATAACAATGAACTCATAGGTGTATCGACGTTCATTACGATCTCTCAAGGATATACCATTATCACCAAAGCCACACAATTCACAAGACGCACGCACTCTACCAACTCAACACGACTCGTTATCCCAAACTCCCACCATCGGTATTTCCACCCCTTGCTTTACCATATAACACTACGAGGATTACCGTGTTACCACCCCTTGCGTCACGGTGATCCCAAACGACTCGAGTCACCGTATTACCACCCCTTGCATTACGAGACCCGTCTAAGTCTCCGTATTACCACCCCTTGCGTTACAAGACTTCCTAAACCAACTTCCGACTCAAACAACTACCTTTTCACACAATATGCAAGTTAAGACTCCCCCATGTTCACCTTCATAGATGAGACTTCATACAATATGCCACGCTATCACAAATGTGCCATAAACATTCACAAGTGCCAACAATCAATAGAAAGTATTTAAACGAAACTGTAACTAAGTAATTCCTTAGTCGTTTCTCACTAACGGAAGGCCAATGGGTCACGAATATCATCCGCTAATCATAGGAAGTCAAAACGATAGAATGAGGATCTTAGGGGTAGCCAACGGATGTTGGGAGACCGACACACCTCCACTCCAACGGTCATAACTTTCTGTGTACTCAGAATCTTAAGGCAATTTTGATGGCATAGAAAAGCTAACTTCAAGACCTTCGAATCGATATAAAGTTTGCATGAATTGGACTTCGGACGAGGAAGTTATGGCCGTTTGAAGTTGGGCTGAAACCCAGAAGACGAGCAGAATTTCCAGAGAGGGGTCGATCCCTCATGCTTGGGGATCAATCCCTAGGCGATTTCGGGCGATTTCTGCACTTTTTTGACAGCTTTCTAGAGAACAAAGGGGGACGATCAAGGTTCGATTTTCACACCAACTCAACATATAAACACATAAAAGAGGTAAAGAAGTTCCTACCTTGCGACGATAACCAAGATCTACGGGATTTGTAGAGACCCGTAAATTTCTTTTAAAATTTTAATGTTTTATAAGTAGATAAAATACGGTTTAATGTGAAAATTTTAGTTATGGGTTAATGTGTAAGGATTTGGAAAGTGTGGGTGTTAGTGTAATTTGGTGTATATATGTGTGTGATGAGTGGCAGGGGATTTATTTCCCCTCTCCATCTCTCGGTCTCTCACTCTCCCTCGCGCTCTCTCTCTCTCGGTGCTTTCTCTCTCTCACTCCCTCACCCCAAAAAACTCATCTCCAACTCAAAACCCACAACAATCAACCTCAACCTCGTCTTCTACTTGCGTATTGGAGTTTGTATCTCGTTGGATGGGGCTTGGTTCGGTGTATTTAGCTCGGTTTGGATTTCGGAAGCTAGGGCTTGCTCAATCTCTTCGGTTTCAGCTTGGAAACTCGAGGTAGGGAATTCTACCTCTCTTTTATATGCTTTATGAGTTGATTTGGTACTTAAATCGTGCCCTAGATCGTTGGTTTCGTTGTTGGAATTGTTCTGGTAAAATCTGAAAATCGTGCACTGAGAACCCAAGTCCTACCGGTAGAAATTGTGGACCTACCGGTAGAAACGCTGTCCAGTAGTGTCACTTTTGTGAAATTTGGGTCTTCTACCGGTAGGAGATTAATGTCTACCGGTAGGTATTCAAAAATCTGTCATTTTTGTGAAATTTGGGTCTTCTACCGGTAGAGATTAATGTCTACCAGTAGACATTGAAAAATCAGTATTTTTGGAAAAGTTTCGAACGAGCATAACTTTTTCATCCGAACTCCGTTTTGGACAAATTTTTATATCGAAATTCATGTACCGGAGTTCTACTTTCCAATGGTAGTGGTCTCATCTCCTATTTCTTAATCGATAAGATTTGGTAGCCAAAATAAGATAGATGTGTTCATAAACGTCGGATAATCCTTTTCCTTAGGATCGTGTGGGTGAGACACGGATGTACTTAGGCTCTCTTGAGTACTTAATTGAATGGTTTGACGAAGTTAGGGATATACTAGACTTTGTAGCGGTCGTTGAGTTCCGTATGAGTCCTTTGACACCGAAACGAGGGTTTAAAGAACATGAGGAATATAGGTGGGCGAAGGTTGTATGTGTTGGCATGCGATGTGAAAAATGAACAAGTAAACCATTCCTTTGAGTTAAACAACGCTAGGCGTGGATACATAAGACATCTTCCTTTTGCTTGATATGTGGTATGTGAAGGTACGGGGTGTACTTCGAGGTACGGTGAGAGTGTGCGGTATTGTGATATGTTTAAATGGAATGGCGTGTATTAATTTATTAGTCGGAATCTTGATATGCTTGACAGTTTGGAATGTTTTGAAATGTAATCAATACGGTGGATTGAAGAATCGTGGTACAACCGATAGATAGATGATAAAGTTAATTATGAAATGATGACGATTATGAAAATTGTGGGAGGTGACCCAAGTGGTCGTTATTGAGGGAATAGACTCGGGGTGACCCTGCGCTCGAGGGAACTAGACCCGAGGTGACCCAAACGATTATTATTATTGAGGGAATAGACTCGGGGTGACCCTACGCACGAGGGAACTAGACCCGAGGTGACCCATGTGATGACTATTATAGAGGGAATAGACTCGGGGTGACCCTACGCTCGAGGGAAATAGACCCGAGGTGACCCAAGTGATGATTGAGGGGAAACAACTGATTAAAAGAAAAGAAAGGTTTTGTCATGAAGGGTTTTGATGATGAAAAACATGGACACGAGAAAGATTGTAGTATCATATGAAGAATAATAAGATGATTTAGAATTAGTTATAGACTGATGTGGATTGACACGAGTTTATTAATGTATTTAGTTAAAGAAGCAAACGGTTAGTGACATTTATGTGAAGTCAATGACCTTAGACTATAGCTTACGGCTTGTTGGTAGTCACTTGTGCATTGGGCATATCTGTCTATGTTCACTCACTCGTGGTGCTTGATTCACCTCATTTGCATATAGAGTTTGCGTAGACTTTTCTACTGGGCTAGTGTAGCTCAAGCCTTATATCATTTTCAGGTGCCAATCCGGAACTGTAGCTTGCATGACTGGAGTGCTTGGAGTGTGGACATATCTTTTAGAAAGCTAACCAAAGGAATTACTCATCCATCTTTGTAAATTTTGTTTGGTAGATGTATTTGTAACTTTAATTGTAAACCTTTTGACGAAGGAACATTGTAAACTCTTAACTCTCTATCGATACTCTATATTTATGTTGATTTGGGCCTCAGAGCCAAAGATGTAATCTTTTGGGAATTATTGGATGTTGAAGTGAGATTATGAGAATGGAAATGCTATATTATTTTTGGTATCGTACGGATAGTTGTGAGGTTTTATTTATAAAAATCCTCTATAAATATGTTAAAATCGAGGGCGTGACAGGATTTGAACGAGCCCTAGCCTCTTTGAACTTCAAAATCTCGATTCAAGCTTGACCCAAGGACTTCCGAGCTCAAGAACACGAATGAAAGGCCGGAGGGAGGTTGATTCTTGAAGTTCTTAAGTGATTGAGTGGTGTTTTGAGTGAGAGAGCAAGAGAGAGAGAGGGAGAACGGCATAGAGAGAGAGATACAAGGAGATAATTCTATCTCCTACAACCACACACACACTATTTATACTAGGGGAAATTATAGTTTGCCCCCTTTAACTATCACCCGGCCACACTTTGCCCCCTCCAACTACTCAATCCAACACTTAACCCCCTTTACCTATTATTTCGCTGCCATCCAAGCCCTTCCGTTAGCTGTCTGTTAGGGTTTAGGATGGAAAAAATTTCCAGGCCATTATTTATTAAATCCAAGGACCAAATTACCCTCTTCTTCCATTTCAAGCATACACAACCATCTCAAATTGAAATTTCCAGACTTTACACAAACCCATCTCTCTCTCTCTCTCTCTCTCTCTCTCTCTCCATTGTTTGTCCAGGAATCTAATCAGAATAGCAAACCCACGTAATTCCCAATAGCAACTACCAAAAACTCCAAAGAAAACGAAACTTGCGTAGAATTCAATCTCATAATTCGTAAGATTTTGATTTTTTTTTAAAAGCATAAACCAAAGATAATACTGTTGGAATTTTTTTTTAAATCATTTAATCCCACTCGCAAACGGAAGCGTAATCGGAAAAATTAAACACGCAAGAAACAGGACAAAAAAGAGAATCAAGGAACATCCACGGGAGATCAAAATAGTCCCAAATGTTGTGAATAAACTACTGCAAATTAGGGCCAAAAACTGCACTTGAAGCTTTCCCTTTTCACCAAGAACACACTGCACACACGGTTTCCTCTTCTCCACTGAGAGCACCGACCCACAGTGCACCACCTCTTCTCTGTTTCTACCTTCGCAGCACTCACACACAAGCACTAGCCTTTTTGGGCCAAACAAAATTGGACAATTTTCATGAGCAAAAAACCCAACAAATACTCCTACAGAAAAAATAGATACACAAAAGATACAAGTCTGACTCTATCTCCTCTTATACCTTACCAAAAGCACTTCATCTCCTACTCCGGCGAACAGACCCACCGTCGTCCAGCTCACCGCAATTCCCTCATCGGAAACACATCTGACCCAAGTTCTCATCAAGACCCACTCCTGTGGGACCGTCATTTCACCGCCTCCGAACCGCTCGACGAAACCCTTGGCCATAACAACCTGACCCAACTCGTGATCTCTTCCAATACAACACCACAAACACAAAAAGACAAACATTAAATTGGTTTAAAAACCCCAATCAACAACCGTTGAAAATTACTACCTTCCAATCCCTTACCCATCTCCCCAACCCCGTCGGTTCGGTCGCCGAACCCAGTCAAGATCTGGTCGAAAAAGTCTCTGGAAAGCTCTGGCTGCTGCTGCTGCTGCCGCACCTGACACCGCCATTTTCAAGAGCGTCGTTGCTGATGTTCGTACAAGCTTCGCATGATCCCGCCGTTGTCGGAGCCATTCGATCTCGGGTTCGTCGCCACGCCGCCTCTCCACCGCGTGCTAGAATCCCGGCCCAATCTCAACACTCATCTCGCTGGCCTCAACACGGTATGGGGGGTTCGTCGCCACGCGGCCACTCCTGCCGCTGCTACGCGGAGTGGTGGGTTACTGGGTTTGGTGGGTATGGAGACGACAATGGAGAGGGTGGGTTTGGAGTCAGATCTGGAGGAATAAAGGCATATATACATTTATGTACAATGGTGTATGTATATATGCTGTAAAATAGAAGGGGCAATAAGGTAACTTCACGAATTCTGTTAACGCCATCCGCGCAATTTCGGTGAATGGTAGTTAAAGGGGGTTAAGTGTTGAATTTTATAGTTAAAGGGGGCAATGTGTGTCCGAATGGTAGTTAAAGGGGGGATAATGTAATTTCCCCTTTATACTACCTCAAAAGCAAATCACATTTTTACTCCCTCTAATTCTCATTCATTCTCTTTAAACCCCAATTCAATTATATACCACACAAATCCTATTTTTTCCCAATTAGGCATTAATAAGACATTTCGATAATTAGAAATATACGGGTCTCTACATACAAACAGTCAGAGTTTTGAAAATTTAACCGGTGCATAGTAGCACTGGTTAGCCGGACCGATGTTTGAAAGATTGGAGAGAGAAATGTTTGAAAGATTAGAGAGAGAAAGGGTAGTTTAGGATTTATTTGAATTTCAAGATGGAGACTTAAGTATTCAAATCACTAAGGATGATGACTTGAGTTTTTTGTGATTTAGGACCCCTATTTAAGTGCCCCCCTTACTTTTTTGAATAGTACCAGAGTTTTTTCTTTACTTTGAAAAATTCCGCAGTTGTTAATTTTGCGTCTAGCTTTTGTGTTTTATTGATTCATCTCGACGAGAGAAATCTAAAAACCCCAAAATTTTTACTTTTATTCAAATATTTTGGGAAATATCCAATATAAAGTCACTATGGCTATTGTCAATCACCATGTGTGCAAACAGTGCCCTGTTAAATCTGGTATTCTAAGGGTAAAATTAGTCCGTATATATTTTTATCATGGATAAATGATGCATTTTAATTTGCAGATTACCTAATAAATATATGGTATATACTACAACTCACTACAAGAAAAATCATATTGGGTGATGAATGAAAATCGTCTCAAATTGCATGTTTTTCGTCACAAATAATATAAGTGACGAAAAAAAATTGTCAACTAAAGGTTGTCGAGGATTCCTACCTGGTGACGAAATCTATTTTTCGTCACCTATAGTGCCTTTTGATGACAAAATATTTCGTCACCAAAAAGTGAATAATTGGTGACGAAATTTTTTCCCTCGCCTATTGTGGTTTTTGACGACGAATTTTTTTGTCATCAATTATTACTTTTCGCAATAAAAATTTTCGTCACCAATAGAAGAAATCAGTGACGAAATTTTTCGTTGCAAAAGACATTTTCATATGGAAATAAAATCCTTTTTTCTTGCTCCTGCTGGGTTTTGAACCCGAGTCCCTTGAGTTTTTTGCGCAAGCTCCGACCAACTACAGCACACACACTTTTCAGTAAATATTTGAAATATCTAATATATAACATATATGTTTAACATGAAAATATATTTCGAATGTAATTTTGAACACTTAAACATTAAAATTAGCAATTTTGATAAACATGAAAGTTGTAGGCAATTAAGTTATTGTTCAACCCCAATTTGAATTATCTCAATCGGAGTTTTTAGTAAAGAGTTATTTCTGAAATAAATTTAGTGACAAAGCGCAATTCATGAATTTCGTCACGAAAGGTACCCATTTGACGACGGAATATATTTTTCGTCGCTGAAAGCGTTAATGTAACGCCCTGATTTTTCGGAAGCAATATAAAATAATTTCTTAAGAAAATTTGCTAAATAAACATAATTTTCCAAAATGAAGGTTTCGCTATTACAATCTCAAGATAGATTTACTGATTCAAAATACATTAACTTCAGAGCCGACTCTAGGCTTGATACGGATCCCAAGCATATTCGATCTCCATTCCTGATATTCTTTCCGTGTTGAACTGCACCATTGTTGAATCCCCTCCATTGAATCATGCGCCTTCTGGCAAATTGATCACCGAAGCAATCGATTTACCAAGATACAGACGTATCCGTGAGTGATAAATCACCTAGTAGAATAATCCAACCCAACCACCTCTCTTACATTACAGCTAGCAGATAACCATATATTATTAATGCAGGAAAGTAAAATAGAAGTATCACACATGAATTTATTCATTTCTGTCCAATAGCCTAACAACAAGAGAAAACTAGTCACGCCCAGACCATAACTAGGGTTTGCCTATCTTAATCACCACATCAAAATTTCCACTGGACTCTCGTTAGTTCTGTCATCACAAAATTTCACTGGACCACCTGCCAGGTTTTATCAACATAAAACGTCACTGGACTACCGCCAGGTTTTATCATCAGAAGACATCGCTGGACCACCGCCAGGTTTTACTGTCACAAAATATCGCTAGACCTCCGCTAGGTTTTATCATCGCAAAACATCACTGGACCACCGCCAGGTTTTATCAACAGAAAACATCTCTAGACTACCCGCCAGGTTTTACTGTCACAAAATATCGCTAGACCTCTGCTAGGTTTTATCATCACAAACATCTCTGGACTATTCGCCAGGTTTTACTGTCACAAAATATCGCTAGACCTCTGCTAGGTTTTATCATCGCAAAACATCACTGGACCACCGCCAGGTTTTATCAACAGAAAACATCTCTGGACTACCCGCCAGGTTTTATCAACAGAAAACATCTCTGGACTAACCGCCAGGTTTTACTGTCACAAAATATCGCTAGACCTCCGCTAGGTTTTATCATCGCAAAACATCACAGGACCACCGCTAGGTTTTATCAACAGAAACATCTCTGGACTACCCGCCAGGTTTTATCATCGCGAAACATCACTGGACCACCGCCAGGTTTTATCATCAAAATATCGCTGGACTATCCGCCAGGTTTTAAATCATCACTGGACGACCCGCCAGTTTCAATTCACATCACTGGACTACCCGCCAGTTTCAAATCACTTCACACAATCCGCCTGCAGGCATCCTCTGACATCTCCTTCTCCCAAATAACCATTGTCTAATAACGTCTGGACGAAATCCTACTCATAAGTCACCCCATGTCTCTAGGGTCCAATCTAGCACAATAATCAAGAGACGGAGCAATATACAAATAATCACAATGGTAATTGAAATAAATAGTAAGCGTAGAAATCACGTAACCTTTTATGAATGGGTCGTTGCCCTTAATCTTGTATGACCAAGAAGTTAATACTAACGCAAGAAACTTTTGTCTAATAAAAGTTTTTTTTTTAAAAAAATAAGTCTAGGCTTGTATAAATTTTATTTAGAAAGTTAGATTGATTAATAACCATAATAAATTCAATAAATAAATAATAACATTAGAAACAATTAGCATGACCTTAAAAGGATTCCTACGATCCTATGCGACGGGATCGAGTGTCGAAAATCAAGTCCGGAGGGTCGCGAGATTATTTTAAATAATGATATTACCGAAAACTACCGAAGTAAAATAATTAGGTAATAAATAAATAAAATATGTTGAGGTTAACAAGGTTTTGTCTTGGGATTGTAAAGAGTCTAAAAAAAATTATTCGGGCATTAATAACATGATTTATAAGGTTGTAAAGATTTTTCGTTTGTAGACTTTGAACGAAAACAAGTAAATATTCAATAAATAGGTAATAAAATAAAAAAATATGATATTAACAAGTTATGATCTTTGAGGTGCGAGAAGACTAGGAAAAATAGTTCGGGTGTCAAAAACATTGTTCGGATGGTCGCAAGGATTTTTTGTTTGTAAACTTTTACAAGAAATCAAATAAATAATTAATAAATATATAATAAAATATAAAAAATATGAAAAAAACAAGTTATGATATTTGAGGTGTTAGAAGTCTAGGAAAAATAGATCGGGGGTCGAAAATCGAGTTCGGAAGGTCGAAAAATGAATTCGTACCAAAACTGTCAAAACCGCGAGGTTGGACCGGTCAACCTTGCGGTTTAGTTCGCGGCCGCAAACTCGTCCCTGGTTCTTGCGGCCCGAACCTTGCGGCCGCAAGGTTACGTCCAGATTTTGTTTTTCCGTTTTTCGCTCTGGTTTCGATGCATGGGACCATAAGGGGCTATGGGTTAAGTATTAAAACACCAAATATACTTAGAGAAGTGGTTGTAAGGGATTATAATACCTTGGTTTGTTCGAATTGATCAAAAATCAAAACTTTGAACGTTGGGGAAGATAACTTCGGTTTCGGCCGAGAGGGAATCTTGGGATTGAATTTAGGCTTGTTTGGTGATGCTATGAGTTGTATGAAGTGATTGGGATGGTCGGTTTGGGTTTTGGTGGAACGAAACCACGAAACCCACTTTTCTCTCTCTTTCTTTCTCTCTCTAAGACTCCATGGATTTGGGGTTCAGTATTCTCCGATTTCTCTCTCTCTCTGGACTAGTGGTGTGTGGGGAATATCGTGTTGTGCCCTAGGGTCGGAGTTATGGGGTATTTATAAGAGAATTTTGATGAGGGTGATAAGTTTGTATTCAAAAAGGTTTCTATCTCTTGGGTTTTGAGATGGACGAGGTGAGGATGAAAATACGATAGGGAGGAAGTAGAGACGGAGTAGGAATAGGAGAGGGAGAGACGGAAGGAGTGTGCATGCATGTAGGAAAAGAAAAATAATAATACATGCATTTATGTATTTTTAGAAGAAAAAAAAGAGGGTAATTGTATTAAGAAAATAATCCTAATAATATTATTATTAGAAAAAAAAATTGGCTCGAAAATCCGGGTCGTTACAGTTAAAATGGTGACAAAATTATTTTTCGTCACCAAAGTTAAGCATTTGGTGACGGAAAAAATATTTCGTTACTAAATTGGTCTCATTTGGCGATGAATTTTTTTTTTTTGTCACCAAATGATTATCTTTGGCGACGAAAAATAATTTCGTCAACTTTTTTAAGCTTTCGGCGACGAAAACTGTATTTCGTCACCAAATGGGTACCTTTGGTGACGAAAATATTTTTTTTGTCGCTAAACAGGTATAATTGGTGATGAAATTATTTCGTCACGGAAGTTGTCAAAACAGTGACAAATTTATTTTTTCGTCGCCAAATATACTCATTTAGTGACAAAATTAAATTTCGTCACCAATTTTCATTTTTCTTGAAGTGACTGTTTTTGCCCCGACCATTTGCACCTCCGCCTATGTTGATCGGGTTTATGCTTATTATTGGGTCTGTATTGTTTTTTTTTTTTTTTGCTCGGCAAAGAATTTTTTTATTAAGATAACTCGAAAGGGGTATATCGAGGAGCATGGAAGCATAAACACTTCATAGCTCACCTAAGAAACAAAACATCATCCAACAGATAGTTGGAAGAAGCACACCTCAAAACAATATTACACTTTTAATTTTCGAATTCTATCAAGGTATCCTTTAAAATCCTCCACTGTGTAGATCTTGATATCATACTTAGTCTTCATCCACATAGCCACCCTGATTTTGATTAAATCCCCCACATCCCAAACCTGGATAGAAGCATTATTGAAAACAACATCATTCCTTACTAACCAAATCGACCAAACAGCATCATTCCTTGAACAAGCACTATTGGGTCTGTATTGTTGGTTGTATTAGACATGGGATTTGGTTACAAATACTGTGGCTCTTTGTGTGTACCATTTATGCACTACACTTCCCTGATATATGCACATTCTTCCTCTACTAAACTGACGAATTGTGGCATATAGAATACTTGGGACGTAATATTTGTTATTTCTTCGCTACTAAACTGTAGAATTATTGGTGACCGTTTCCAGTAGGTGCAATCAAACGAGACCTTCTATGTTTACTGTGTTAGTTAGATATGGTTGACGAATGCTGGTCAATTTTTCCCTGTAGAATAAAATGCTCGAGTTTGTGGCATTGCCCAAGGCATCTGTTCAAGTTGTGTGTGGTCGCTAATTTTATCTCACTTTGTTGGCACTTGATGTTGATGTGGTAAACAAGTATGAACTATGAAGTAGAAATTATACGTGATGCTAGCAACAAATGCGCCTTGGTGTTGGAATCATTCAAGCTTGTTGCTGGCAGCCATGAAATCTAATGTCCCAGCGGGTAATGGTTTCTCAACTTTATTAATCTTTTATGGAGGTCTTACTTCTGTTCCTTTTGTTTCAATTTTTCGTATACCTATACTTGTTTTATTTGCCTTTGTGTTGACGTGTTTTAAAAATCTCCTGAAGACAGGAGACTCAAAGCACACCAACTGAAGTTGGCTCGTTTAATGAGACCGTTGCGGGCGCGCCAAAGAACAATGAAATTGCTCAATTAAGGAATTAAATAACTGCGCTCTAAACTAATCTGACTTCCTTCGAAACGATTGGCTGCATTTCCAAAGGAGAAACACAAAATACAAATTCTGGGTTTCAATTGCCTCGGTAGCGAGGACTTAAAAATTTACTAAACTAACTCCTAAGCTAACAAATGACTGAAAATGATATTGAGAATTAACTGAGTGCTGTGATAAGCTGATATTGGTCGTTGACCCTTTGCAAGTGGTCTTGAGCTTCATATTTATAGGCAGAGAGTCCTCCACGATCTGCCTCTGGAAAATATCCCGGAATATTCCTTAGCTTTGTGCATAATCTTTATCTCTACGGACTCCCGCCGTTGTATGACTCCTTTTTAATTTGCCGAAAACAAATATGAAGCTTCCATATGATAACACTACGCCAAATATCGCTTTTACGGGCGGTATTATTATCGGCGGCAAAAAAACTGTCGTTAAAAGCTATTTTTACCGGCATTAGTAAAACCGCCGGGAATAACTACCTAAAACGACAGTTTTTTAAGAATATATGCCGTTTTTACAAATTTTTACCGGCGGTTTTTTAAAATACCGCCGCAAAAAATAGAATATAAGGTTTTTTTTTTAATACCGGCAGTTGATTACCGCCGTTTATAATAATACCGACCCGTATACTATAAATATTATTATTTATCCTACATCACACAATATGCGAGTCAGCCCAGTTGGTAGCGCGTGCGCTATAGGATCCGGAGGTTCCGGGTTCGATTCCTGGAAAAGCAAAAAAATTTAACCACCGATTTTATTGCCGGCGGTTCTTTACCGGCGGTTTTATAATGCCTTTCCGGCGGTTTTTGAACTATTACCGGCGGTTTTGGGACTATAAGCATCTCCAAGTATCCTATTTGATCTTTATCCATCCCATTTACATGGTTAAGATATAATTGAAAAATTAATTACACCCAAAGGAAGAATTAAAGCCCATCCGTGAATTGCAAATGGATATATATAGCAATTTCATATGGCTTATCCGTATATCCCATGTGATATATAGCAAGGAAGACGACTTTTTGTGGACTGTCACAGATGAGTTTCTTTTTAATGCATGCCATCCACCTCTTTGTGATAATCATTCCACAATTAAAATAAATTAATTGCCCCTTTCTTTAAGTCCTTGCTGGCCAATGACTCTTCTTTATTTGTTGGATACAAGAGCCTTTGGCAATTCCAACTCCTTATTGATAAGTGACGAGTAATTAAGGCTAAAAGCTTCATCTTTTCCACCCACGGCTAAACATAAAAAATAAGATTATAACTAAAAATGATTTAATTATAAACTTACCATGGGATATCCCTTGGGCATAATTTATTCCCCAAGTAATCAGCCAATTCACCATTCACCTGGGCCGATTTTTTTTTTTTTTTTGCCATAGTTTAGGAGAATATTAGTAGCTGTTAGAGGTTAGTGTCGGGGGAAGGGGAGGAGATGGGGTTTGAACCGCCGACCTCATGCATTAGGGGTATAGTGCTGGGCCACCTGCGCCAGCACCCCACATGCACCTGGGCCGATTAACTCACCTCTTAACCCATCTTTAAAATTAATTAAGCCCAAAGAATAATAATTTGGGTGCGGCCTAAATATGGTCCAAACACGTTGTCACTATGAAGCACTGACACTCCTAGAGGCTAGGGTGTCCCATGTCCGACGTGGGTCCACTGTCACGTCCTCGATTTTCAACATAAATTATAAAGGAATTACGTAAGAAAATACCTCTCAACGATCCATACGATACCCAAAAGATCATTAACTTCCCATAATCATAGTTCGAGTCCACAGTATTCAAAATATTACATCTTTGGCACAACGGCCCCAAATCAGATTTCACGTCGATAAACCGGGGGTTTAGAGTTTACAAACGTCCCATAATCAAAGAAATCATTAATCAAGTTACAAATACATCTTCAAAAGAAGTTTACAAAGATGCCTAAGTAACTCTACGATGTTAGCTTTCAAAAAGTTGTGTCCAATGTCCAAGCACTCCAGTCATGGTCGCTACTGTCCTGAGTTAGCACCTGTAAAGAAATAAGGCTTGAGCTACACTAGCCCAGTAGAAATTCTACTCAAACGATATATGCAATAGAAATGCGAGAATGAAGATACGGCGTGTCCAAAGGTAGCTCAAACATTTAACGATCGATAGGAATCAACAATCCGACAAACGAGTCATGAGACTTAGATTACAACTCAACTTTAAACCATTCTCATATCCCGCGCGTCCAAACCATCTCGCGTTACGTGTCATGAGCCGAAGCTCCTGCCGGGCTATTCATGGGACCCCGATACCCCCTGCCAAGCACCCACCGTATAGGTTGGGTCTTGAATTATCAATATGAGCATTAGCTCCCGCCAGGCTATTTATGGGACCCTGATATCCCCTGCCAAGCACCCACCCGTCGATGGGTCCTGAATGTTCGCGCGTTGTGTCAACAAGGTTTCACGTATCACAAATTCTCATATCGTGTCTTTCCATTTCTATAGTAACATGAGGAACTTAAGTAAGGTTCACCGAACAAGAACACAAGGAGCATAGATATCTCTCGAACTCAACGGATACGATTAATCATGTTATAAGGTGATTTGGAAGTGTTTAGAACAAGTTAGAAGTGATCGGGGGTCAAAACGATGAAGTTTGGAACAAAGCAGTGAAAACTGCCCATAAGCAACTGGTATCGATACGGCCAAAATGGCTGTATCGATACAGGATGCTTATCAGCAAAGTCCATTCTGTGTTAATGATGTATCGATACGGCAAGAACCCCGTATCGATACGGAGTGGTTTCGAGCAGATAAACATCAGATTTTCTGGGTTTCAATGCCATCAACAACTACAACAACTACAAGCATGGATTCAAGGATAGAAGCACGTCTAATACATGTATTGAGAGGTAGAATCCCTACCTCGAGCCGAGACACGAGACCCAAGAAGATTCGAGCCCTAGCCCTCCAAGAATCGAAACCGAGAGCAAGACGACTCCACCGAGCTCCAACCGGTGGGATACGGACCACAATACGCATAGAGTTGCAAGATTGAAGGTTAATTTGGTGGGTTTTGGGTGGAATTTTGGAGAGAGAGCAAGAGAGAGGAGGGGAGCCGAGAGAGAGAGTGAGAGCCGGTGGGGAGTGGAGAGGGGAAAATGATCTCCTACTCCTCACCCTCCTACTTATACTCTAAAATCCACATATTACACTTACACCCCTTCCACAATCAATTTCAACACTTAGGCCTCAAATCACATAAAATCAATAATTCATTTCCTTTTCCATTATTTCTCAATTAAAAACATTTAGAAATTAAAAGAATTTATTACGGGTCTCTACATCCACGATGGGGAAACGACAAATCAAGCATTAATTGGACACGTGGCATGTCCAATAAAATTAATTAATTTTTTTAGGAGGACATGGGAGGGACTCGTATGGGGCATGTCAATGGTCAAATATGCAAATTTTTAAAGTCCTTTGGGAATAAATTTGTATTTCTTCAAATATATTGGGTTAATGTGTGATGGTTTATATATGATGCTTGTTTATATATTGAAGCTTCATGCTTATACATCATTTTATATTTTCGTAGGTAGAAGATAAATATTATTTATTTAGTTACTTATTTTTTTCGTGTCACCTCTTGTGTCTGTGTCGGTGTGTCCCCATTTTTAAAGAAATCTCGTGTCCTGTGTTCTTGTCCGGGTCCATGTTACATAGGCATTTGATTATTGCAATTGGTTGGGTCATTTCATTTCATTTGCAAATGGGAATAGATTGGAGATGATGTTCCGAACAATTGTTAGCTAATCTATAAATGCCTTTTACATGGAATATTGGAGATGATCTGACAACCCTCATGACTATCCCTTAAAAAATACTAGTAACAGATTCATAAACCTTAAGAAACATCCAACTACCCCATGACTATCCCTTAAGAGGTCCTACCAGTGTGAACCTTGGTCACAAGTTCATGCCTAAGCATCTCCCAAAAGTGTCATCTATCTGGCGAACATTCAATACCCCTTTATTACCCCATTTATGTCCCCAACTGTTCTTCAAGAACCACACCAGTGTGGTTTTCTCTTAAAACTTCCCGCACGTTGTATTTTTTTCATGTCGTAGCCTTGCAAATGTCGTGGAGGAAATGTAAATACCCTTGAGAAATATTTAAATTAGAAACTTCGTTTAGAAAAATGATGATAGGATGGTATGAAGAAAAATGTGAAACACCAAAGAAGAATATGTATCTCTATATAGTTGTATAATGATTTGTGAAAGATAATTCTCACAACAATAGGATGGTAGGAAGAAAGAAAGTGTAAGATCAACTCTTCTCGACCGGTGCGGATTTGAGCATACTCCTTGATATACACTCTAGGACGATGAAAAAACACATCCTTACGAATCAAAGAACGGATAGTTTTCCTTCAAGGCAATGCCGCAAGTGCGCATGTACGTACTCATAGCACTGAATTATGTTTCCGCCACGGCATTCACTCCAAGCGGCCGGTGTAGTCAGTCAACTCTCGATCAAATGGTAAGAGGAGCCAAACTCCCACGTCCAAAGATGTGGTTGGCACTACCCACCACATCAGTGACGACATGGGCAAAACAAGTCAATGTAAATGAAAAAAGGTTAATGTTTGGCTTTAACCTCAACTATATTTGATTTTTAGGGGAGGGATCAAAAACTTTTGGGGCAAATTGGTGACTGCTCTAAGGAGTAGTAGAAACGACAATGGAATTAGAAACCTTACTGTTTTGCCATTTCTAATTCCATTGTTTTGCCGTTTCTGCTGCTCCTTAGAGCAATCATCATTTTGCCGCAAAATCTTTTGTTTTCCTTCGCTAAAAATCAAATATAGTTGAGGTAAAAGCCAACAATAACCTTTTTTTATTTACAGCGACTTGTTTTGCCCATGTCGTCACTAATGTGGCTAGTGCCAACCACATCTTTGGACGTGGGAGCTAACTCTTGCATTTGAGAGTTGACTGACTACACCGCCTGGAGTGAATGCTGAGGCGGAAATATAGTTTAGTGCTTTGAGTACATGCGCATTTACAGCATTGCCTTGAAGGAAAACTATCCGTTTTTTGGTTCGTGAATATGAGTTTTTTCGTCGTCCTAGAGTGTATATCGAAGGGTACGCTCAAATCCGCACTGGTCGAGAAGAAGAGATCTTGCACATTCTTTCTTCCTACCATCCTATTGTTGTGAGAATTGTCTTTCACAAATCGTTATACAACTATATATAGGTCACATTCTTCTTTGGTGTTTCATATTTTACTTCCTACCATCCGATCATCATTTTTCTTAACGAAGTTTATAATTTGCATATTTTTCGTAGGGTAACTAAATCCTCTACGACATGTGCGAACTGCATTTTGTATAGGCTACCATTTCATGTCATTGGTGGGGGTTGGAAGTTTCAAGGGAAAACCACACTAGTGTGGTTGTTGAAGAATAGTTGTGGACATAAATAGGGTATTGCATGTTCCCTAGAGATGGCACTTTTGGGGGATGCTTAGGCATGAACTTGTGCCAATGGTTCCCACTAGTAGGCCCTCTCAAAAGGTATGCAATTAAACTATACAAGTACAAAGGTTTGGTATGGTTCTAGTAGTACAAAATATAGAAACTTTGACTATGCTAGTTCACTCTAGAAGACCTAGTCTGACTATAGTTAGTAGTAGTATAGATTAGTTAGATTCGTAGAACAGAAGAAGAGCCTTTACTTTCTATTATATTAGTAAAGCGCTAGCACCCATATAGAGTAAGGGGATCTTCTGGATAGCTACGAAGCCTTCCCTGTTTGACGTGAAGTTGAACAAAAAGCTGCGGAATTGACCTATTTCCTGCGTGTACCGATTGAAGTTTTTTGAAAGTTAAAATCTTCGTAATTGTAAGAAATTGTGTTAATCGGATACCAGCTGGCAGCTAGAAATTGTGTTGATCATGATTTAATGAGCATGGTTCTTTAGTTTATTATACCAGAGAGAGAGAGAGAGAGAGAGAGGAACCTTATATTGTTGTACTCTTTCTATGACATTAGTTGCAAAATTGTTCTTCACAAACTTCTTGGCACCCCAAAAACACATGGATACTTTGCAACGCGCTGTAGGTATGCCTTCTAATGATGTGCAGCGACTTGCATCCACGAAGAGTAAACCTAATGGAAGCTCTGGAATTGATTTGAGTCTTGTACAATTACCCAAGTAAAGACCCCATAAGTTAGAAAGGTTACGGAAACTATCTGGTAAGCTGGTAAAACTATTTCCTCCAAGATCCAAAACCTCTAATGAGATCAACCTCTCAACTTCAGCGGGTAGATGTGAAACATTGCAGTTATCCATACTCAATTCCTTCAAGTAAACAAGGTTACAAACACTATCCGGTAAGGTACATAAGTTGTTTCCGTCAAGAGTCAATGTCTCTAAGGAGATCAAACTTCCAATTTCACTGGGTAAATGTGACAAATTGCAGTCTGCGATACTCAATCGCTTTAAGCAACTCAAGCCCTGTACACATGCCAGTGACAAACCAATAGAATCCATTTTCTTTGTTCTCAATGTCCAAGATGACAAGAAAGAGAGCCGTGATTTAGACGGTCATCCTTTGAGTCCAGCTAATTTTCCTAGTTCCCGGCATCCAGAGAAATCAAGATATTCTAGAGATTTCAACATCCCAATGCCTAAGGGAAGCTTCCAAAGTTTTCTACAGTTCCTCATATCTAGGACAACAAGTTTGTGGAGACATCTAATAGATTCATCAACCTCTACCAACCTTATACAGTCATTAAGCAACAGTTCCTTGAGATTGTTGAGTCCAGAGAAGTCAGGGGTTTTGGTTAGGTAATAGCAATGACTGAGATAAAGGAAATTCAGTTTAACCAATACCTATCCAAAAACAACGAGTGAATATTGTTACTGATCGATCTTCAAATAATATACAGAGAGATAGAGAAATAATGTCGTAGTCGTACCTTGGTTCCCTTCCATACTTGTTTTAGTTTGCTATAACACAAGTCAAGAGTAACCAAATTCTCCATGTGTAAGTTTGACGGCACATGTTTCAAAGGGAAGCCATTCCAACATAGCCACACAAGCCTTCTGGAGATATGCTCATAACCTACGCTTAGATGAACGTAATTGAGATTAAGTATCCTCATTCTGTTCATCTTTTCAAATGCCTTTGCGTTCACTTGGACGCCATTCAGCTCAGGAAAGTTCAGGACGAGGCCTTCAACAGCCTCAGTTCCCTGATAAGGAAATCGATCGATCGCATAATGAGAAAACAGAATATGAACTTACCAAAAAAAAACACAGAATATGAAAGTCAGTTATGTTCATGTCAAGTAACTATGCAAATTAAGAATGTGCATATTCATTTTGGCAATCTTACGTACGGTAATATTAGACATAATGTATATATTGAATCAAAGTTCATCGGTATGGATCTCACCGTGCCCTCTCTCAACACTTCAAGGGCATCCTCATGATACCACAATCTACTACGCCTCCCTGGCTCCTCAATAGATTCTTGCCTGACAATCTCTCTGCCCATGTCTTTAAGCAAATCATGCATCACAAGCTGTTTACTTGTGCCTTTCCTGTAAAAAAGATGTTTACTAGTGGGCTCATATTTTATGAGACAACGATCGGCTAAAACCCGAATCCCAATTGCTGGGAAGAAGTTACAACCATCCAATACTGTGATTGTAAAATCTCGATCCCTTCCAAGAAAGAAACATGCCACGTCCAGGAACAACTCCTTCACTTCATCACTAAGCGAATCAAAACTTATCTTGAGTTTTCTTTGAATATCATCATGAGGGATTTTTTCTAATTTCACAATTGCACTCTTCCATTCATGTATGCTCTTGCCACACAAAAAGGAACCCAAAACTTCAAGCGCTAACGGAAGCCCTCCAGCATAACCCACAACTTGATTTGAAAGGCCCAAATAGTTGTCTGTGGGATGGTCTTCCTTGAAGGCATGCCAACTGAAGAGTTCAAGCGATTCGTCCTTGGTCAACTCCTCTGGTGCATATATCTTATCCACTTTAAGCAAACTTAGTGAAGACATATCTCTTGTTGTTATGACAATCCTACTTCCAGAACTTAGGGAACCTCGATCGATGGCTAATGCCTTCAGTTGTTGGACATCATCCACATCATCCATAACAAGAAGAACCTTTTGACAAAAAGCTCTCCGCTTTATAACCTCGATTCCTTGATGAAAATTTCTTACGTCATGAGTTCCGTTCCTAATTATATCTGAAAGAAGTTGCTCTTGTAAAATGACCAGACCATTCGGCTGCTTCGAAGTTTCTCCAACATTTGCAATAAAACTGCTACCTTCGAAATTATGTTGGATGAGATTATACAGCTTTTTAGCTATTGTTGTCTTACCAATTCCACCAATCCCCCATACTGCAACAATGCGAACATCATCTGATTCCATGTTCAACAACAGATTGAGCTTTTGCAGATGAGACTCTAGTCCAACTTGGTGGTCTGCAACATGTAGATGTGCAAAATCTAACCTCTTTCTGACCTCTTCAATGCTTTTCTGAATCAGCTTTGTTTCATCTCTGCGAATTTGTGCATAAAAAGCCAAAAAAAAACTAATACCTTAGCAATTTAGAAGGCCCATGATATATTTGCAAAAATGTAATGAGGAACTCTGGCCTAGAAATCCATATAACAAACTAAATGTAAGCTTTTAGCTTCTTTCTATGATCAAGGGCATGCACATCAGTGATTTTGAAATTGCCAAAAGGTAGTCCTATCCAAATTTTCATCAAGAACAACGATCGATCAAATAGTTCAAATTTGTAAGCAAATTCACACGTCTGCAGGCATTGTGGTATTTGGAAATTCAATGGATAAACTGAAAAAAATTGATCCTATTTATAAATTAACTTATGACTGCAGTTAATTAAAAAAGCTGGAGCTATTTTAGGCTATTTATGTTTTTTGAATATTAGAAGGGTGGAGGAAAATACCCATTGGCCACCATTGGCAAGTTCCAACAGGACAAATTGGCAACCTCAGTAAGAGCTTCCCTCCACTTGTCCAGCTTGCCATCTGAGCCCTCTTTGAAATGTTCTTCATGCTTGGCAAATTCTTCCACAAGATTACTCCCGTTCTGCGCCCTCACGTCGGATGGGTCAACGTCATAAAAGATAGGCATGACAATCTGTTGCAAGGTCTTCTTGCACTCCATGATCTTCACAAGTTCGTCAAGGCACCACCGTGACCCGGCATAATTTTTCGAGAGAATGACAATCGAAATCCTCGACTCCTCAATCGCTTTCAGTTGTTCGGTGCTAATGTATTCTCCTCTGTTGAGCCCTGTGTCATCTTTGAATGTACGAAAACCATGTCGCTCTAAAGCGGCTAAAAGAGGGCTGGTAAAGTTGTGGTGTGTATCAACACCCCTGAAACTCAAGAAGACGTCATATTTACATTGTGCGGGGTTGGGAGAGAAAGTGCAAGAGGCTCCCTTTGTGCAAGCAGCCGCCATGCTTGCACAAATTAAGCTCAAAGACGAGTGAAAGTTTGTAGACTTGTGCTTCTGTTGGAGGAACAGCCTTCTATGTACTCATTCTTGCTAGTGACTTGTTTGTCTTACAGGAAATTCATACAAATCGCACCCCTGAATGGAAAAAAAAAAAAAAAAAGGGTTAAAGAATGGTGAATTAATCAAACTAAGAAGACTATGGGAAGAAGAAACTAGTTTATAGTAGTACATGTGTTGAAAATTAAGCTTGATTATGAAAAACATGGGTCGGCAGCAGCCCATAACAAACACATAGTTTACTGTTCCAATATCAGACGATCGAGAAGATTTTTTTGAAGACTTTGGAACTTCCGTGATACACTTTGTGATTTGCAGAATAAATGAGAGCTTATCTCATCTTTCTATTTTTGTTTATTGTTCAGCCTATAAATAGGCTTGTAATCTGATTGTTTAAAGTATGAGTGGAGTAGAAGAGAATCAGAGTGATAGAGAGTGAAATACAAAGTTTCCTCCTCATTTGTATTTGAGTGAAATCAATAAAATCGTGAGTGTGTTTGTTTTCAAATCTCTATTGAGATTCATACATCCTAAGTGTGTGATATATACTCCTCCACCCAACAAATTGGTATCAGAGCTTCAGGTTCATCCAAAAAAAATCTCTCTCAAAAGAAAAAAATACCTTTGGCTTTCTCCTGCCAGTTTCATCCAGAAATTAGCTCCCTCAAAAATCAAATTTTTTGAGTGCAGATTTAAGATCCTCTCAGCCATATTATTTGACCGGCGAAAAAGCCGCACACGCTGCTCCAAGCTACCGTGAACAATCGAACCACGAGTTTGATATCACCTGCAAATTTGTCTCTGGGAAACGAGCACGAAGATGCGTTCGCATCGAATCCGGCAGTGCGATTCTCGCTTCACAGATACGGCGAGAAGAACAGGAAGCAAAGTTTTTTTTTTCTCGTGTGAAACCAAAACAAATCCCATCTACCTGATTTTTGGTAAAAACAAAGAGGTGGTTGCCTTTATTAAAAGCGGTGGTTGGCGTTGTATCTCATTTACTCCCACTGAAACCATTTCGTTCAAGCACACGAAATTTCATCCATACATCTGATCCACAAAGCTTCAAATTGCAGTTCACCTCCTTGCAATTCTGGAAGCTTTGAGTCAAAGCCCAGAAGGTTTAAAAGTTTCACTTTGACCCCTCATCAGACGAGATTCTATAATTTTTTGGTTCGATGGCTTACGGAACATCCCAAGCCCTCATTCCAAAGCTCACCAAGGACAATTATGATAATTAGTCCATCCAAATGAGAGCACAGCTTGGTGCTCAAGATGTTATGGAGGTGGTAGAAGAAGGTTACGAGGAACCTGCCACAAAAGAAGCTGAAGCAGCTCTGAAGGAGGAACAAAAGATTACGCTCCGTGTCGAAAGAAAGAAGGATTGCAAAGCCAGGTCCATCCTCTACCAAGGACTTGATGAGGCCACGTTCGAGATCATCGCTTCTGCCAAAACTTCCAAAGAAATTTGGGAGACGCTGTAGAAAACTTACAGAGGTGCAGACAAAGTATAGAGGATTCGCCTTCAAACTCTATGAGGTGAATTTGAGTCTTTACGAATGAAACCTTCAGAATCTATTTTTAGTATTATGCTCGAGTCATGGTGGTGGTGAATCAAATAAGAAGGAATGGCGAAGCTCTCACAGATACGAGAGTTATAGAAAAGATCTTGCGATCTTTGGATACGAGATTCAACTTCATCATTGTTACGCTGGAAGAACTTAAAGACGTAACAACCATGTCTATTGAAGAACTCTTGGGTTCGCTGTAAGCCCATGAACAAAAGTTGAACAGAGACGATGATAGAGCCATGGAGCAAGCTCTACAAACGAAGTTATCCCTCAATGAAGAAAGGCACAAGCAAGGAAGGACATCTCAGAGAGGACGAGGTTATGGTTCCCATGGAAGAGGCTTTGGAAATTCAAATTCCAGAGGTAGAGGTGGCGGAGGACCTTCCAGAGGAGGAAATCAGAACCATGCTCCAAGAGGAGGTGGTCATGGACAACAAAACAACAGAGGAGGAAGACGCGGAAAAAGAGGCGGTTACAACAACAACTGTCTGAACGTTGACAAAAGCAACGTTCAATGTTACAGCTGCCACAGATACGGGCACTACAGCAATGAGTGCCGAGGAAAGCAACAAATGAATCAAGTTACTGAAACAAGCAACTTTGCAGACAAGGAGCCAGCAGGAGGAGATTCAATGAGTCTCATGGCGCACAGTTCTACGGAGAAGGATCAAGGTACATGGTTTCTTGATTCTGGAGCCAGTAATCATATGACTAGCTCAAGCCAACTTTTTACTGAACTTGATGAAAAGGTTCAGGGAGATATCTCTTTTGGTGACCTCTCCAAAGTCCCAATTCAAGGGAGAGGTGATATTGTAATCAAAAGAAAGAATGGAGATCATGCATTCATCTCCAATGCCTACTATGTTCCAGACATGAAGACTAATATTCTTAGTCTTGGACAACTCCTAGAGAAAGGCTATCAAATTAGCCTAAAGGATATGCAGCTGACGCTTGCAGATACTCGAGGGGAGGTGATTACTCGAGTAAAGATGGCGAAGAACAGGATGTTTTCGCTAACTGTTCTTCATATATGACACACCAAAGTGCCTCAATGCCATTATCAACAATAAAGACTGGATATGGCATCTCAGATATGGACATCTGAATTTTGAAAGCTTGAAGCAGTTGGCGAATAAAAAGATGGTCAAGGGTTTACCTCATATCCAACATCCAAATGAGGTATGTGAAAGCTGTGTCCTCAGCAAACAACACCGCAACAACTTTGGAAAGCATCCATGCCGTTCAAGCTAGTACACACAGATGTGTGTGGTCCATTGAAGCCAATCTCCAACGGACAGAATAGATACTTTCTCACGGTCATCGACGACTGTAGGAGAAAGACATGGTTATACTTTCTCAAATGGAAGTCAGAAGTATTCGAGAAATTTAAAGAGTTCAAAGCTCTTGTAGAGAAAGAAAGTGGCTATTATGTCAAGGCATTGCGGTTAGACCAAGGAGGAGAATACACTGGAGATCAGTTCGAGGCATTCCTTAGCCAGCAAGGAATCAAGCACCAGCTTACACCAGCCTACACTCCTCAGCTAAACGGTGTAGCTGAAAGAAAGAATCGCACCATCCTCAACATGGCCAGAAGCATGCTGAAGGATAAAGATATGCCTAAGAGATTTTGGGCCGAAGTAGTTCAATGTGCAGTCTATCTACTCAACAGGTGTACTACGAAGAACCTGATGTCAAAGACACCACAAGAAGCCTGGACAACTTACAAGCCAGGTGTGGGTCATCTCAGAGTGTTTGGTTGTATTGCCTATGTCAAAATTCCAGAGGCAAACAAAACCAAACTTGAAGACAAAGGAGTGAAGTGTATCCTTGTTGGATACGTTGACAGGATGATGGGATACAAGCTATACAATCCTGTCACTCAGAAGCTGATCTTCAGCAGAGATGTCATCTTCGAAGAAAATGAATCCTGGAGTTGGGACCAGACAGAAGTTACCAGGAATATGGAGCTTGAAGAAGAAGAACAAGCCCAGACCAGAGAGGCATCAAGGAGACCAAAAGAGCAGCCATCATCTTCTCAGGGTTTCCCCTCACCACAAAGAGGTGAACCATCCTTATCAGATGCACGTGAGTTTTCAGATATGAGGCCCAAAAGAACACGAAACTTGGATGATCTGTATCATTACACAGATCCTATGGACGGGGATTTCACCCTATTCTGTCTACAAATGACCTGTGATCCAGTTAGCTTCAAGGAGGCTAACCAAGAAGGAAAATGGAGAAAGGCTATGGATGAAGAGATTCATTCCATAGAGATGAACAAGACTTGGGAACTAACCAATCTACCAGAAGGTCATAAGGCAATTGGAGTAAAGTGGGTCTTCAAGGCCAAGAAGAATGCCAACGGAGAAGTACAAAGGTACAAGGCCAGGCTCGTAGCTAAAGGCTATAAACAAAGGGAAGGCATAGACTATGGCGAAGTTTTTGCCCCTGTTGCCAGGATAGAGACAATCAGGCTAATGATTTCATTAGCTGCTCAGAAGAAATGGAAGATCTATCAGCTAGATGTCAAGACAGCTTTTCTGAATGAATTTCTAGAAGAAGAAATCTACGTAGAGCAGCCGCCAGGATATACAAAAGAAGGACGCGAAGACAAGGTGTACAGGCTGAAAAAGGCCCTGTACGGGCTGAAGCAAGCTCCTCGTGCATGGAATACCAGGATCGATAAGTACTTCCATGAAAATGGATTTGAGAAATGTCCATACGAGCAATCATTGAACAAGAAGTAGGATGCAGATGGAAGCATACTCTATGTATGCCTCTATGTTGATGACTTGATCTTCACCGGCAACAATCCAGTCATGTTCGATGCTTTCAACCAGAAAATGTTTCAAGAGTTCGAAATGACGGACATCGGGTTGATGGCTCATTTCTTAGGCATTGAAGTGACTCAAAGTGAAGAAGGAATTTTTATCTCCCAAAGCAGGTATGCCAAGGAGATTCTCAAGAAGTATGGCATGGAGACCTGCAATCCAGTGACGACTCCAGTCGACAGTGGACTGGAACTCAAAAAGAGTGATATTGGAAACGTTGATCCAACCTACTTTAAAAGCTTAGTTGGAAGTCTACGATATCTGACCTGCACCAGACCAGATATACTATATGGAGTTGGGCTAGTGAGCCGATACATGGAGACGCCAGATCAGTCACACCTATTCGTAGCAAAGAGGATTCTTCGCTACATCAAAGGTACTCACAGTGAAGGACTATTCTACCAATCAGGTGGAGAGCTCAATCTTGTTGGCTATTCAGATAGCGATTGGGGAAAAGACTTGGATGAAAGAAAAAGTACAACAGGGTTCGTATTCTTTATCGGAGATACTGCATTCACCTGGACATCCAAGAAGCAAGCGATCGTGACGTTATCATCTTGTGAAGCTGAGTATGTTGTTGCTAACTAAGCTGTATGCCATGCTATATGGTTACGGAATGTGCTTAAGCATCTGGGATTTCCACAAGAAATGCCCACAGAGATCTATATGTTGACAACCGCTCAGCAATCGCACTAGCAAAGAACCCGACTCATCATGAAAAAAGTTGATAAGCACTCGAGAATGTAATAAAGGGTGCGCTAGTGTCTAGTTTTAGTTTATTTCATCGCTTAATTAATTGCTTTTAGTTACTTTTACTCGTAAGGTAGTTTGGTTGTGTTTTGTAGAAAATCATTCCAAAACAGGGGTTTTCAAAGCCAAGTCGTGCCAAAGCTATTCAAGACCCGACGGTGACCTGATGGCTCGAGCGAGGCAAGCAAGCAAGACCAAGGCAGCCAAGCAAGCCATCGGCCAAGAGCTGAAGTTAATTGCTCGGTATCGGTACCACATTACTTAGTCCATCGGTACCGAGCCCATTTCAAGAGGCAGCCCCTAATTGCTTCGGTATCGGTACCAAACGAAACCCTCTATCGGTACCGAGTGGCTCAGCAACAGCGTAGGACCTTCGCTATCGATACCGAGGTGCTTCGGAGGGGATTTTTGGATCTTTTGAGGAATATTCCGTGCGCGTACCATGGAGCAATAAATAGGAATGATGTCATTTTGTACAAAAAAGTAGAATAACTTTGGTATTGCGTTTTTTTTAGATCTAGATCTAGATTTTGAATCTTGTTCATTGTTCTTGAGTGTTCTTTATTTTTAGCACCTTTATTTCTAATTTCAACCTTCTATTAGTTAGATTTTGTTGCTTTCGCCTTTATAAAAGTTGTAGCCGCTACTCCAATCTATCTTTTCATCTAATTTTCTTCTAGTGTTGTGTTTTCAAATATGCTTATTAGATTTTTGCTTGCTCTTATCTCCATAGATATGTGTGAGTAGTTTTCAAGGGTTAGGTCATGGGATGATTAGCATCCCATGGCTTGAGTAAAAATTACGTTTTTCACCAATAAAGTTTGAAACTTTGGTTCAAAAATCGATGTGGAGTTTGGGTTTGTTTGTCAAATTGCCGAGGTGTTAATCTCTTTGATCATGTGTAGGTAAGAGCTTAACCTTCTTACCACACATGATGCTTAGAGCTCTATCGGTCAAGGTGTTTGCTAAATAAATTCTAAAGCTAGCATTGGTAATCAAACCACCTTATCTTCCGGCTTAAGAACCTTAGTTGAGTATCTTAAACGGCGTAATTTGGTGAGAAATGTAGTTTAACTCGAGTCGTGGGTGTTAGTAATTCCTAGACCTAACCTACTTTTTATCCTAGTTAATTATCTTTTAATTTAGCCCTTTTTATTTCCACCGCAAAGCAAAACAAAGTTGGCTGTCTAAAAGCCGAAAACCATTGCTACTTCTACAAATCCAGCAAAGCCGTATAATTATTCTCGTGGGTACGATCCCGGTCTTCTAGATTATTATGCTTCAACTGACGTATTAGCCCTATGCTTGGGGTGATCTTATTATACATATCGACGAACGAAGCAATTTTTGGCGCCGTTGCCAGGGATTTCTTATTATGGCTTTCTTGGAGGTTTCAACAAACCGCTGTAAGTATCCCGCTTCTTTCTTTTAGTAGTAGTTTAGTAGTTTATGTGTTAGTAGTTCGTACTTAGCTTGGTGGATACCTCTAACCTGGTTTTATGCCAAACCTGAGGTGTAACGAAGCCCGGTTAAGTATTGAGCTATCTAGTTAGTAGTTAGTATATCTTGCTTTATTTGATTGCATTGCTGAGCCGAGGTGGTGGCATAACCCCTCGCATATTCTGTTGCTTGTTGAGTTGAGGTGGTGGCATAACCCCTCCAGTCTGTTAGTTTGCTGGTAATTAGTTAGTAGTTAGTAGTATTTGCTTGTGTATGCCTGTGTATCGAAGCCCAATTTCCAATCGGCTTCATCGTTCTTCGTCTCCGTCGAGAATCCGTAGCTTATCCTGCCCACTCTCCGCCTCGCAAATTAAATCGCAATCGCAAAGGCCCAATGGCCAACGAAGCTCCAGTTCGTACTCGTCGTGATTATCTTAATCCAGAACGGGGTCCTCAAGTATCACCTATCGTTATTCCGACTCCGACTGTTGGGAATGTCTTTGATTTCAAAGATGAGTATCTTCGGGTAATTCCAGAATTTCGGGGAAGAGAGTTGGAGGATCCGTATTCTCATATCCGGGAGTTCGAGTCAATTCTGCATTCCATTTGTCCTACTCAGAATCAAATCGATTAGGCTCGCCTCAAGCTGTTTCCGTTCACTCTGAAAGACAAGGCAAAACAGTGGTTGAATTCTCTAAAGCCTCGGTCACTGCGTAACTGGGCTGAAGTTCAAGATGCCTTTACAACAAAGTTCTTTCCGGCCAGCCGGACGAAATTACTTATGGATCAGATTCAAAGTTTCAAGCAAAGGGATGGAGAAACTTTTCACAAGTATTGGGAGCGATACAAAGATTTGCTTATGTCGGTTCCTCATCACAACTTTCCATTGTTTCTCCAAGTCAACTATTTCTACATGGGGTGTTCTCAAGAGAGTAAGCAACTTTTGGATACTATGGGAGGAGGTGACTTTATGGGAAAAACACCTCAGGATGCTTGGGATTACTATGAGACATTGGCTGAGAAGACACAGACATGGCAGTTTGCAGATATTGGAGAAAGGGCTATGTTCAATCAAGGTCCTTCTGGTTCAGGAAAGTTTTCTATAGCCGAGCACACTGCTTTTGAAACCCGTTTGGAGGAAATCGCTCGGAAGCTTGATAAGCTAGAATTGAAAGGTGCTCAATCTCAAGAGGTGAAGGTGGTACGCCAAGTGGAGGAAGTATGTGTCATTTGTGAGATGGTGGGACATTCGACTGAGGCTTGTCCAAATATTCCTGCCTTGAAGAACGCGATTAATGGGATTGCTCCGGAGGAGGTTCATGCAGTTCAACGTTTTGATCCCTATTCTCAATCTTATAATCCGGGGACACGTCAACATCCAGCCTTCCGTTGGAATCAATCTAATGAAGGGAGTTCTTCTCAAGTTCCACCTCCTGCTCCACAGTTACCTTGGAAGCAACCTCAAAATGCTTTCCGTTTCCCTCAAGCTCAAGGTCCGGCAGGGTTGGCTCCCTCTGTTCCATTTCCCCATGCAAACCAATTTCAGCAACCTAGCCAGTTTCAACAACAACAACCACCGAAGCGTTCTTGGGAAGATCAATTCAGTGCTCTTTTGCAAGGCTAGACTGCTATCAATGAACAACAGACTCAAATGATGAATGACATTAGGAATCAGTTGGGCAAGTTGACAACCACGGTGGGTATGATGCAACAAGAGAGAGGGAAGTTCCCAACTCAAACTCAACCTAATCCGCAAACGACTTCTAATCCAGCTTCTCAAGGTGTTCACTTTGCTAGCTCTTCGGTGACTTTCCCCGAGCAAGCAAAGGCTATTATTTCTCTTCGCAGTGGAAAGGTGGTGGATAATCAAGTGGTGATGCCTTTAGAACCTACTTTGTTGCCTCCCACTATCGATCGTTTAATTCCAACTTCAATCCTTGGGGATTCTCCCAAGGAGGCAAGCAAGGAGGCTTTAGAAGAAAGGGAGAAGGAAAAGGGTAAATAGAAGGAAAGTGTTCCGGATCCTAGAGTTGTTCCAACACCGGCACCTTATCCTCATCGTTTGAAGGCCTTGGCTAAACTGAATCTCAATGCGGAGTTGGATGAACTGTTCAATCAAGTGAAGATCAACATTCCTCTCATGGATGCAATCAAGTAGATTCCCTCATATGCAAAGTTCCTTACAGATTTGTGTACTCGAAAGCGGAAGCTTAATGTTCAAAAGAAGATCTTTCTTACCGAGCAAGTGAGCTCTATTATTCAGACGAATATCGCTCCGAAGTACAAAGATCCGGGGAGTCCCACTATTGCTATCACCATTGGAGAGAAGCGTATCGAACAAGCTCTATTTGATCTTGGGGCAAGTGTCAACCTACTTCCGTTCTCTGTTTATTAAGAACTTGGGTTAGGAGAAATGAAGCCTACTCGAGTCATTCTTCAGTTAGCTGATCGGAGTATCCGTGTGTCGAGGGGAGTAGTGGAAGACGTTTTGGTTCAAGTTGGTCAGTTTATCTACCCAGTGGACTTTGTGATTCTCGATACTAATCCAACCGAGTCGTGTGCTACTTCTACTCCAGTGATTCTTGGGAGACCCTTTCTAGCTACAGCAGATGCCGTTATCAACTGTCGGAATGGATTGCTTAATATGACTTTCAGTAACATGAAGATGGAAGTCAACGTTTTCAACATAGGCAGTCAGATGGATGATGATGAGAATGTGAATGGAATAAGTTTCATTGACGCTCTCGTGGAGGAACATGTGGACAAGTTGCTTTATAGTGATCCTTTGGAGGTGGCTCTTACAGCCGAAGAAGCTGAATTCCTTGAATCCTCTGAAGTTAGCTATTTGTACTCTTTGCTTGATGGGGAAGATGAAGCTTGTGCTATGCATGTTTGGACCCCACAGTTTGAAGAATTTGAGAAGCTCCCACCGATCGAGAAGACAGTTCTCCCGTCTAGTGTTGAGGCACCGAAGTTGGAGTTGAAAGTCTTGCTTGACACACTGGAATACGTCTTTCTTGGAGACAATGAGACCTACACTGTAGTTATATCCTCCTCTCTTGGGAATCTCCAAGAGGAGGAGTTGATTAAGTTATTGAAGAGGCACATGAAGGCTATAGGATGGACCGTTGCAGATATCAAAGGAATTGATGCCACCCTTTGCTCACACCATATTACTTTGGAAGAGAATGTCAAGCCATCCCGCCAACCTCAACGCCGTCTCAACCCTATCATGAAGGATGTGGTCCGAGCTGAGGTATTGAAGCTGTTGGATGTTGGAATTATCTATCCTATTGCTGATAGTAAATGGGTGACCCCAATTCAGGTTGTACCAAAGAAATCTGGGGTGACAGTTGTGCGTAACGAGGATTACGAGCTAGTGCCTACGCGTGTTCAGACGGGATGGAGAGTATGTATCGACTATCAAAAACTCAATGCCAGTACAAGAAAAGATCACTTTCCCTTGCCGTTTATCGATCAGATTTTGGAGAGGATAGCCGGGCATGCGTTCTACTGTTTCTTGGATGGGTATTCCGGGTATAATCAGATTGAAATTGCACTAGAAGATCAAGAGAAGATCACATTCACCTGCCCTTTTGGAACATTTGCCTATCGCCGGATGTCGTTTGGTTTATGTAATGCTCCGGGGACGTTCTCAAGGTGTATGATGGGTATATTCAGTGACATGGTGGAAAAGATAGTAGAAGTTTTTATGGATGACTTCTCTGTTTTTGGCGACTCATTCGAGTCATGTTTGGCCAATCTCGAGAAGGTTCTGACGAGATGTGAAGAAAAGAATCTGGTGCTCAATTGGGAAAAATGCCATTTTATGGTCACTCAGGGTATCGTTTTGGGGCATATCATTTCTGTTGATGGTATTGTGGTCGATAAAGCAAAGATAGACCTTATCTCCAACCTCCCAACTCCGAAATGTGTGAAGGACATCCGGTCCTTTCTCGGGCACGCTGGATTTTATCGCCGATTCATCAAGGATTTCAGCGCTATTTCTAGGCCCCTATGCCATCTCCTTGCTAAGGATGTACCGTTTGATTGGACCCCCGCTTGTGAGCAAGCGTTTGTCAAGTTGAAAGCTAGCCTCACGACACCTCCTATTGTCCAACCGCCGGATTGGAGCCTCCCGTTTGAGTTGATGTGTGATGCGAGTGACTACGCTATAGGTGCTGTGTTGGGTCAAAGGAAAGACAAGCACCCGTACGTTATTCATTATGCGAGCAAAACCCTGAATGAGGCCCAAGTGAATTACACAACAACGGAGAAGGAGCTGCTTGCTATAGTATTTGCCCTCGATAAGTTTCGGTCATATTTGATTGGTGGTGCCCCCATTACTGTTTACACGGACCATTCCGCTCTTAAGTATCTGCTCACTAAGCTGGATTAAGACGCCAAGGCTCGATTAATAAGATGGATTCTGCTTCTTCAGGAGTTCAATTTGACTATTAAAGACAAGAAGGGTGTGGAAAACGTGGTTGCTGATCATTTATCGAGGTTGCAGTTTGAGGCCCCTATTCCAGATCTTCCTATCACAGACACGTTCCCGGATGAGCAGTTGCTGACAGTTTCGAATACCCCTTTGTAGACACCCCAATTTGGACTTGTCAAATTTCCTTAATTTGTGCCCTCGGGGCTCCCCGATGATGAAATAGGGTCAAAACGGGCCTTGGCAAACTTGGACGATACTTCTTGGACTTTTTCAAAATCAAAACATTCATTTTTTCTCGACACCCTGAGGGTAAAATTGGCACACATTTTAGCATATAAAATATATTTGAATGAAACCAATTGGGTTAGAAAGAGGACTTAACGAGCTTTCCAACGCTTCGAAAAACACCCAAAACCGAGTTCGGGAGTGTCCGTGGCGCCCTTCTGAAGTTGGGCTGCCACTCCCAAGCGCTCGGGACCACTCTAGAGCGCTCGGGAGTGACACTCCCAAGCGCTTGGGAGTGCTGACTGACCAATGCATGTTGAGCTTGACCTTTGACCACCGCTTTTCAGGCCTATCAAACCCATTCAACGTTCAAACCTACCAGTCAAGCCTGCCTGAGCCAGCAGAATATAATCATGCCATTTTTCCCCCCAAAGTTATTTTCCATTTCATTTTCATTTTATTTTCAAATTTCAAACACATTTTCTCCTTGCCTATAAATACCCCTTTCATTCTACATGCAAAGGACCACGAAATTTTACTCTCTCCCTCTACTATCTTCTGAAATTTTCAGTCTCAAAATCTCCTTCAAACATTTTCCAAAACTTGTGTTTTCTAAGGAAAACTTCAAGCAATCTTCAAGTTCTTCACAACTCAAACCTCTAGTCCATCTAGAACTCCATTTTCTTACTGTTTTCAATCCATTTTCAAGCAAACAAGTCAGTCCAAGAAGCTGGATTCAAGTCAAGCAAAGGTATAAAATCTCATTTTATACCCGAAATCTACCGTTTTTCTACTTCTGAGGGGGATCAAGGGTTCACACTAGTTCCTTATACTAGTTGTGAGCTCATTTGATCTTAGTTTAGCACCAAGAGCAAGAGGAACACAAAGAAAACAAAACTTTTTCTGGGCACTGTGTTCACTCCCGAGCGCTCGGGACCATTCCTGAGCGCTCAGGAGTGCTGCTGCCACTAAAACTTTGTTTTGTTCATTATGTATTTCATTTTCTGTTTTAGTAGAGACTGGGTGTGCACTGGTCCTTCCAGAGCCCAGTTAGGTTTGCTTTCAGTTGCAAGGAAGCCTTGTTTGGATGGTTAGGACCAGTTCTTAGCTGTTTAAACCTCTGGCTGAGCACATCTGTATTTTGATTTCTTTGTGATTTTTCTGGCAGTATTAGTATGTGAATATGTCTAACCAAACTTGCAGGTTGTGAGTGTCAGCACTCCCAAGCGCTCGGGACCACTCCCGAGCGCTCGAGAGTGAATACAGTGACAGGGTTCCATTTTCAGTCATCTTGTATTTTGCATGGCCATTTCACCCTCTCCTGTACACATGCACATGCATGCACTTCCTACATGGTATTACTGTGGATACTTGCTAGCTGGTTAAAATGAAACAAAATCCCTTTTAAAAATCCCACAAACGTTTAGTAGAGACCGATCTCGAATCGGGCGAGGGGGGTGCCGTAAAACCCTTCCCCCCTCGTAACATGGCTTCCGAACCCTCAAAACGATCTCTGGTTTTCAATTTCAAATCAACGGTTTTCCAAACAAAACGATTTCTCGGGTGATATACCACAAATCCGGGTGGCGACTCTTTCAACTCTTCAAACCATATTTTTCTCAAAAAGGGAAATATATTTTTTTTCGGGCTGGTAGCCCACAGTGGCGACTCTGCTGGGGACGTTTAATTAATACTTGAGAAAAAGTTGGTTTGTTGATAAAACGGCCCGCTTTCCTTAAGTATCAATTAAACTTGTGAGCCAAGCTTGAAAAGCGTTTGTGGCATTTTCAAAGGGATTTTGTTTCATTGTCTATTTCTTGTATATATCTTGTGCAACCTCGCTGTTGTGTTTCGGCAATCCTACCCGGCTTGCCGGTGATGGGGAATCCCGGAATGCTCAGCAACCCTCGACCGTGATGAGTCATCTCTACCGTTTGTACCATTATTGGGTGTACGCTCAATAGTGGGAGGTATACTTTGACTCTAGTCCGGGGAACCCTCTTTAAGCCAAAACCAGCTTTTATACATGCTTAGCAAGCCATAGATCCTTCCAAACTAGGACAGGGACTCGCAGGGTAGGATTATATGCTATATCCTGCCTGCACATTACTGCTTTCTGCATCTCACCATGCACCTCATTCATGTCATGCCGTCATGCTGTCTGTTCAATTTCGAGTCCTGCGCTCTTAATCTCGCTCGCACGGTCTGTAGAAGGTTGCCGAGGCCCGATGATGAATCGTGCACCCCGGTGTACGTTATCGAAACTACATGAGTCCTTAGAACAAGGAGACTTTGGGAAATCGGAATATACTAAGTCCTTGACTAATGCCTAATCGAAATTTCAACGGAGAATAAGGAATAACAAGGAAAACGACGCCGTGATACCACTTTACTTACACCACTCTGGCTAATGGCACCATGTCACTGACACCACGATGGTTGGGGTATCACGTCGTCTATACTAAGTTATTTCAAGTTCAAAATTGAAACTTCGAACGAGGACTAGTTGAATACTTAGTCCATTTTGACATCTCTTAGAATTTGTCGTTCTGAACGAAGGATACACCCTAAAAAGAAAGTCTGAGGAATTAGGTAACCTTCGAAAGGCCGTAATCTTGTCACCTTTGCACATCACTCCTTGCATTTTTCGCTTTCCTTTGCGTCTCATATAGAACTCTGAGACTCGCTTGCGCAGTCTTCGCAAGGTTGCCAAGACCCAATGAAGAGTCACGCATTCTATATGCGTGTTGTTTAACCTCATGAGTCCTTAGAACAAGGAGACTTTGGGAAATCAGGATGTTACTAAGTCCTTGACTAATGCCTAATCGAAATTTCAACGGAGAATGAAGAATAACAAGGAAAACGGCGCTGTGATGCCACTTTACTTACACCACCTTGGCTAATGACACAGTGTCACTGACACCACGATGGTTGGGGTATCACGCCGTCTATACTAAGTTATTCCGAGTTCAAAATTGAGACTTCGAATGAGGACTAGTCGAATACTTAGTTCATTTTGACATCTCTTAGAATTTGTCGTTCTGAACGAAGGATACACCCTAAAAAGAATCTCTGAGGACTAAGGCAATCCTTCATAGGATGTCGTTTCTTGAGTCAGGGTCTAGGAGACCATAAATCCATGGAGTTTGGGATACCTCTGGTGTTCGCCGTGCCCGAACGGCTCCCTCTAGTTTAGCCTTAAGTGCATCTTCTAGCAGTCTTATTGCTCTGTCTCGGATGGTCTTAGATAAGGAGATTGGCTCTGATTCCCAACGTGCGGAATTTAACCTGCCTGACACCGACCTACCCGTGACTGTTGGAACTTCCCGTAAAGTTGGATCCCTTGAGTCGACGATGACAACGTGTTATTAACAATTCTTTTGTTCATACGCATTTTTCAATAAATCATAACAGGGGCACGTTCTGAGTTCGCTTTTTGCTTTACTATCAGCACTGAGCCACCCATCCCACACAAAGCCATACCACCTCCTTCGACCACCTCAAAATGACAGGGCAAATAGAGCTGGTTGAGCTGAAAAGGGCTGTAGACGAAATGAGTCAGAAAATGGATAAGCTGACAGCTCTATTGCAAGGGCTGATTGACGTTTTCACCTCCGCCATGTCAAATCCAGATCTGGGACTAAATGCTGGTGAGGCCAGGATCAAAGAAACCCCACAAACCTATCACCCTCCAACCGCCGGGATCAAGCCATGCTCAAAAGCGAAACTCTCGGACATGTTCAAAGACTTGATGGAATTCCATAATGCCAAGAATCGCTCAAATAAGAATACTGGATCCTTGTCTGAAACTGGTACTAAAAGGGAAGGTGTGCACATTGATGAGAGCAACCCCAAGAGCAAAAGAGTGTTATGCAGTTGCGAAGCAAGCAAAGCTTTCACCAAAGGTCCAATCAGCACCACCATGAACCCTCAACCCGGCTGCAAAATCCCACCAAGGATCTTCTCCCGCTTTCCTGTACCTTTGTCCTCAGTTTATGAGAAGCTCCTCGAAGCCGGCCTCATCAAGCCACTCCTGCCAACTCCCCTACCTCGAAAACTCCCGGCGTCCCACAACCCAAACGTCTATTGTGCCTTTCACCAACATACTGGCCATCCCACCAATAACTGCTTCCGTCTCCGTCACGAGATCCAAGACTTAATCGACGACGGAACCATCCCAGTGCCGGACTTCAGATCGGGAGGAGGATTTTGAGTGCAGCAAAGCATAAATGGAATTTCTCACGAGTTTGGAAAGCTTTTAGTCGAGTCTTTGTCTTTCAATTTTGAGTCAGTTTGTGCTTTGCGTCTTTCATGCTTTCGTGTCTGTATGTTTTCAAATTCGAGTTTGTAGTCACAAAAAAAAAAAAAAAAACCAAAAAGAGAGTCAGTTTCGTAGGCCTGAACTACGTTATGACCTGGTTCTTTTGCAAGAAGGATACGTAGGCAGCCTCATCCTAAGGCCCGGTCATGTTCATTGGAGTCGATCCCAAAGTTTGGTCACGATATTTCAAGTCAATCCTTCGTCGGTTCGTCCCGTCTTTCGAAATCAATCTCAAGCTTGTGTCGAAATTGTGATGATAAACCTACGTTTTGTGATGATCCCTTGACTTGGAATTGTTTCACCATCAAATGAGAAATTAAGACACGAGGTATTTTGCCCTTGCGAGAAGAAGAATTTCAGGGGACCATTCCCTGACACCATCAAGAAGCAGCGCCTTGGCCCAAGAAAAAGCTCCCTAGATCAAAACCTCAAAATGTAATCTAGGCAAAAGTTAGAGCACACAAATCCCTTAACTTGCATCTAGGATCCAGTTATCAAGTTGTGCAATTCAAAATGAAGAAAGGCATTCTTTTCTTTTATCACACGCTTGAAGATATATATCCATTGATAACCCCCTTTGAGCCTAAATCAATTTCTTTGAAAGAACCCAGCTAGGCAGCTATCCCCCACACCGGGATGAAATAAGGAGGACAAAATGTGCCAAACACCTGACCATCATCGGCGCGTCAGAATTCAAAGCGCAAAAGTGTCAAATGCATACGCACATTGAGGTGCAAAACATTGAAGAAAAATCAGAGAAAGCTCAAGATCAATGAAAATGCCAAACACATCGGCACAACAAAAGGGAAGCAAGTCAGGTGAAAGAAGGCGTCCATCAAAAGCAAAAAAAAAGGGGCATAAAATTACGCAAGATGGCTGCTAGCTCTCGAAACCTAAGGAAAATGAAAATTTTGAGCCTATTATCTTGGCCACGTTATAACCCGAATAAAGTCCTTTCAGATTGAAAAACACAACTTGATAACAAAAATCCTAGACACTAGGAGAAGACGAGAAGGAGGGACAAGGCATTTCATGAATCCTGTAACATCCGAGCTGGGGCATTTTCGAAATCCATGGGTTGTCATCAGCAGCCTGGGGCATGGTTCACGGTAAAAATCCTCGTGTTCTGACAAAACAAGAGAATTCTGAATGAACATCACTTGATGGAGTTAAAACAATTTCAAAACCCCAAATGAGAAAATCTTCAAAACTTGATTTTATCATGACAATTTCAAACAATCAAATCTTCAAGTAATCAAACCACTCGTCCGGTCAAATCAAACTCCTTGTCCAGTCTGGTTCATCATTGAGTCAGTCCTCGGATAAAAGGGTCTTTCTTGTCCTTTGAGTCGTCTGGGCCTTGTCCAAATTCACACAAGGTCATTAAGGTCCCAACTCGTGAGAGAAACTCCAGTACATGGAAGAGCCCGCACTTGTGCGCATGACGAAACTGGTCACCAAAGCTATCAGTGGAATCAAGGAAAAGAATCAGTGCTAAGGTCTGTCACTCACTGGGGCACATCAGCCCAATCACTGCAAGCGTACAGCCGACCTCAAGACTGGGGCATGAATGCTCGGAACCCAAGTCCTGATCAAAGTCAACCTCAAACCAGCTTCAGCGCAAACCCTGGCTCCAGCTCAAACCCAATTTCCATCCAAAAATAGATTCCATCCCAGATTCCAAGGTCCTGAAAGTACCGGTCCGCTGGCCAAAAACAGTAAAGCAGAAAGGGTACTCGGACATGTCCATTGTTGTTTTTTTTTAAAAACTAAAAAATCATCAGTGTTGTCAAAAGTCGAAACACGGGTCTCACTTTCTAACCTCGACCTCCCACGGTCGCCTTCTTCCTTCATATTCGTCAACATGACTGCACATCTCTTGCCATAGATTTGGCATTGTCCTGAGGGACACCCTTTAATTTCCTTCAAGCTTCTTCCAAAGATTCAAGCTTCTTTTAAAATTCAAGCTTCTTCCAAAAATTCAAGTTTTTTCCAAAAATTTAAGCTTTTCAGATTCAAGCTTCCTTCAAGCTTCTTCCAAAAATTCAAGCTTTTCAGATTCAAGCTTCTTTTAAAATTCAAGCTTCTTCCAAAAATTCAAGCTTTTCAGATTCAAGCTTCCTTCGCCACCCTTCAATCGTCTTCCGCCATAGATTTGGCACCCTTCAAACGTCTTCCGCCATAGATTTGGCACCCTTCAAACGTCTTCTGCCATAGATTTGGCACCCGTCAAACATCTTCCGCCATAGATTTGGCACCCTTCAAACGTCTTCTGCCATAGATTTGGCACCCTTCAATCCTCTTCCGCCATAGATTTGGCACCCCCCCTTCCGCCACCATAGACTTGGCGCTGTCCTGAGTGACACCTTTCTATCGTTTGCTTGCATGTCTGCACGTCTGCATGTTTGCATTTGCCCCAAAGAACTACGCTGGTCTGATCCTTGCAGAAAAGGGTACGTAGGCAGTCTGAAAAGACGCGACCGCATGCATCAAATGTTTGTGTCTTCGCTTGCATTTGATTTTGAATTAAGGATTTGATTTGGCTCGAATTGGGCTGTCTCAATCTTTGGACGGCACTCGTATCCATTCATGATGTCGAGCGTCGCCCAAAGAGGGGCAACTGTAGACACCCCAATTTGGACTTGTCAAATTTCCTTAATTTGTGCCCTCGGGGCTCCCCGATGATGAAATAGGGTCAAAACGGGCCTTGGCAAACTTGGACGATACTTCTTGGACTTTTTCAAAATCAAAACATTCATTTTTTCTCGACACCCTGAGGGTAAAATTGGCACACATTTTAGCATATAAAATATATTTGAATGAAACCAATTGGGTTAGAAAGAGGACTTAACGAGCTTTCCAACGCTTCGAAAAACACCCAAAACCGAGTTCGGGAGTGTCCGTGGCGCCCTTCTGAAGTTGGGCTGCCACTCCCAAGCGCTCGGGACCACTCTAGAGCGCTCGGGAGTGACACTCCCAAGCGCTTGGGAGTGCTGACTGACCAATGCATGTTGAGCTTGACCTTTGACCACCGCTTTTCAGGCCTATCAAACCCATTCAACGTTCAAACCTACCAGTCAAGCCTGCCTGAGCCAGCAGAATATAATCATGCCATTTTTCCCCCCAAAGTTATTTTCCATTTCATTTTCATTTTATTTTCAAATTTCAAACACATTTTCTCCTTGCCTATAAATACCCCTTTCATTCTACATGCAAAGGACCACGAAATTTTACTCTCTCCCTCTACTATCTTCTGAAATTTTCAGTCTCAAAATCTCCTTCAAACATTTTCCAAAACTTGTGTTTTCTAAGGAAAACTTCAAGCAATCTTCAAGTTCTTCACAACTCAAACCTCTAGTCCATCTAGAACTCCATTTTCTTACTGTTTTCAATCCATTTTCAAGCAAACAAGTCAGTCCAAGAAGCTGGATTCAAGTCAAGCAAAGGTATAAAATCTCATTTTATACCCGAAATCTACCGTTTTTCTACTTCTGAGGGGGATCAAGGGTTCACACTAGTTCCTTATACTAGTTGTGAGCTCATTTGATCTTAGTTTAGCACCAAGAGCAAGAGGAACACAAAGAAAACAAAACTTTTTCTGGGCACTGTGTTCACTCCCGAGCGCTCGGGACCATTCCTGAGCGCTCAGGAGTGCTGCTGCCACTAAAACTTTGTTTTGTTCATTATGTATTTCATTTTCTGTTTTAGTAGAGACTGGGTGTGCACTGGTCCTTCCAGAGCCCAGTTAGGTTTGCTTTCAGTTGCAAGGAAGCCTTGTTTGGATGGTTAGGACCAGTTCTTAGCTGTTTAAACCTCTGGCTGAGCACATCTGTATTTTGATTTCTTTGTGATTTTTCTGGCAGTATTAGTATGTGAATATGTCTAACCAAACTTGCAGGTTGTGAGTGTCAGCACTCCCAAGCGCTCGGGACCACTCCCGAGCGCTCGAGAGTGAATACAGTGACAGGGTTCCATTTTCAGTCATCTTGTATTTTGCATGGCCATTTCACCCTCTCCTGTACACATGCACATGCATGCACTTCCTACATGGTATTACTGTGGATACTTGCTAGCTGGTTAAAATGAAACAAAATCCCTTTTAAAAATCCCACAAACGTTTAGTAGAGACCGATCTCGAATCGGGCGAGGGGGGTGCCGTAAAACCCTTCCCCCCTCGTAACATGGCTTCCGAACCCTCAAAACGATCTCTGGTTTTCAATTTCAAATCAACGGTTTTCCAAACAAAACGATTTCTCGGGTGATATACCACAAATCCGGGTGGCGACTCTTTCAACTCTTCAAACCATATTTTTCTCAAAAAGGGAAATATATTTTTTTTCGGGCTGGTAGCCCACACCCTTGGTTCGCCGATCTTGCCTCCACATTGGACTCCTCAGGAGCGACGTTGTTTCCTTCATGAAGTTTGGATGTTTTCTTATGACGATCCATAGCTGTTTAAGTACTGCCAAGACCAAATAGTATGCCGTTCCGAAGCCTGTGGGGGTCACTACTCATCTCGAAAAACGTCCGCCAAAGTGTTGCAGAGTGGGTTCTACTGGCCAACGTTGCATAAGGATGCCTATCACTTTTGCATTACTTGTGAACGTTGCCCGAAATTGGGAGCGTAACTCGAAAGGATGAATTGACTCTCACCAACATCTTTGTAGTTGAAATCTTTGACTGCTGGGGCATTGACTTTATGGGGCCTTTCCCGTTTTCCTTTGGTAATCTGTACATTCTGTTAGCGGTCGACTATGTTTCAAAGTGGGTCGAAGCCGTTGCAACGCGTACTAATGACGCCAAGGTGGTGGTGCAGTTTTTGAAGGACAACATTCTTTCACGGTTTGGGATGCCGAGGGCGATTATCAGTGATCAAGGCACACACTTCTACAACCATTTGTTTGGGGCCTTAATGAAGAAATATGGTATCAATCACAAGATTTCCACCGCTTACCATCCACAGACCAATGGGCAAGCAGAATTGGCTAATAGGGAAATCAAACACATTTTGGAGAAGACAGTTAATCCGGATCGGAAGGATTGGAGTCTCAGATTGAACGATGCACTATGGGCCTATCGTACAGCTTATAAGACTATTTTGGGAGCTTCACCATATCGGTTGGTTTTCGGGAAAGCGTGTCATCTTCCAGTTGAACTCGAGCATAAGGCATTCTGGGCTATCAAGTCTCTAAATTATCGATTATCAGCTATCGGCAAGCACAGAAAGCTCCAACTCAACGAGCTAGAAGAGATCAGGAGGGACGCTTATGACAGCACGGCCATCTACAAAGCCAAAGTGAAGGCCCACCGGAAGGAGTTTGAGATTGGACAGTAGGTACTCTTATACAATTCTAAGTTGCATCTGTTTCCTGGTAAACTACGTTCTAGATGGGCTGGTCCATATATTGTGAAACATGTTTACCCTCATAGCGCTATTGATGTTTTCAATCCTGTTAATGGTCAGTCTTTTAAAGTGAATGGACAGAGGCTTAAACCATTTCTCGGCAGTTTCGAGATTGGAGAGCCGGATGAGGACCTAGTTGACCCAGTTTACACGGTTGATTAGCTTGTTTCTTTATGATTGCACGGGGAGCGAAAGCGTAACCGCTGAACTTAACTGTTTGTCGGACCCGGTCCCCTGGTAAGGGATACCCACCATTGACTTGGGTATATGTTGCTTCGCACGCCGCTACTAAAAGAAGGATCGTGTGCCCAGCTCCGGTTCGAAGGGCAAATCATTTGATATCAGTGACATAGGGCTTTAATTAGCTTTTTTGATAGGAGTAATTCATAGTAAAACACTCACGTCTTCCAGATTAGCCCCAACGGGGGGGGGGGGTAAAATCCTTAGGTTAGGCCTTGATATTCCCGTGCTAACGCACTTGGCTCTATCTTGTTGCTTGCCTGGTTATGATCTTAGGGGACGCTGAACTTCATTGTTTGGCGGAGTCTAGCTGTGACTTTGACGCTCAGAGTTCTGATATTGAATCTGTAAATATTGTACATATGTGTTTTTGGTTCTTGCTTTGTCGTGTTTTGTTTAGTTATGCATGTTTAGTTTTGTCTTACCATGTTTATTTTGCATGTGGTTTGCTTTGTGTTTCTTGTTTTGAATAAAGTCTTGGAGACATTTTCATTCAAAAGATTTCACCAACGTGTTAGTGTAAAACGAGCTTTCATTAGTTCTTCTTGGTAATAGTTTATCGTTAATGATCCATGCTCTCCGTTAGGCCCCTATCGGTGGCAACTTTGGTCTGTGGGTGAGGTGTGATATTGCCTGGAGTGCACGCTAGGTTGTATCTTATCTTACTTTGTTTTGATCTTAGGGGACGCTGGACTTGATTGTTTGGCGAGGTCGAGCGATAAATTTTATTACGGGCGCTAGCATAACAAATTTTCGACGGTCTAGTATAGCCACCCATTGTTTACCCCACCGGTGAGGAATGGGAAGAAAAGTATGACTCGTGTGATCGCGTGAAGATCGGGTGGTGCATTGCATTGCATTTTGTTTTGCATGTTCTTATTTGCTTTTACATGTTTTCTGTATTTCCTTTATTTTCTGTCTTGTAATTTTGTTTGGTTTGGAACCGGATAACACGAGCCGGTGTTTCTAATGTCATTTGTTTCGTGGAAAGTCGTTCTCTAAGTCTTCTGCAGGGTTTATTTGCTACCACACCAGCCTTGGTAGTTTGGATCTAACGCCGGAGTGAGTAAGGCATTCAGGAGCCCTAAGCATGGGTGTGGCTATACGCCGCGGTTATTAGTCTGACAAAGCTTTGGATATGGCCCAGTGTGACTAGCTGTGGTTCCGAGTCGGCAGAACCGAAGGAGTAAACCCTGGAAACATCTATTCTGGCTAGAACGAAGCAATTGACATGAAATCCTCCAACTTGGTCGAGGTATTGAGGGGTTGACATTCCCTTTGGACGGTACATTCGCTCGCTTTCTTTCCTCGCACTTGTTCCTAGTGCTATGAGGGCATAGCAACCTTTAAGTTGGGGGGAGGGGTTAGCTTATGTGCTCTGCTATTTGTTTTGGTTTTGTTTGATTTTGTGAAAAATTTGAAAATTCAAAAACATTGAAAAGTGAAAAATCCAAAAAAATGAGAAAATTGAAAATTTTAAAAATAAATAAAAGCTTTTTACTTGCAATTCTTCCTTTTATCATGTTTTTAGTTCTTTTTCATAACTTGTTGCATGCTCAATAATTGTAAGGTAGCAAGAGTTCGTAGCAATCCTAAGAATTTTAGGTGCTTCTCAATTTGCATGCTTAGCTAAGAATTGAACGGTTTAGGTTTTGAGTTAAGTTTTTGAGCAAGTTTTGGCCCATATCCCCACCTTTCCAATAAAAATGCTTGTAGTTAGGAGAATAATCGCATGTCCATCTCTAATCGTGTTTAAATGTCGATTTTCAATCATTTCGGAATCCAAAGCGCACTTAGGAAAGGATACAAGGCATTCTTTGCATGATCATACCACATATGAGTCCCCTCGTCCTATTTTGCATCCTGTTATTTTCCCATTCTTTACTTAACCTAGGAAACCGGTTGCTCGGAGGGATGTTGGGATGAGTTTTCATTGTTCAAGGAGATTTGGAGGTGGTGTGAATATGATAGAAGTGGTTGGAATGCAAAAAGGCAAAGAATTGTTATGTGATTCTCTATCTCTCCTCTCCCACTACAAAAGCAAAAACCCCAAATTTTCATCTCCCTCTCAAAAAAAGCCCTAAAATTGGCTCCAATCTCTCTAGCTACTAATCTCACCTCAAATGACCCTATTCCTCAAAAGAAAGGAGATCAAAGAAATGCTATGAAAGAGCAAAAGCGAATTCGAAAGAGGGTTGAATACTTTGATGAGAGAATTGGTTTGACTTATGGGCTAGCATTCATTCCGGATGAGAAAAAAATCCGATGGAAAGAGGGAGCTCGAAACACAATACCGTGAGAAGCCGGATGAGGATGGCGACTTGGTGTGGTTGAGTCGGTGGTAGTAGTTTTAGTAGGACTTATCCAGTAGTTCTCTTTATTTCTTCCTCGTACTTTTGTTTGGCTGGGTTGGCCCTTGACTTGGTTTATTTCATGCGTTGGCGGCGGTCATTCGGGTAGTTAACCAAGCTAGTAATACACCGTCGCCCATTTTTGTGCTAACCTGTTCTTTGTAACCAAGGTCATTAAAAGCTAAAAAAGTCCTTAGTTGATCCGTAGCGCACATGGATTCCTTTATGATTGACTTTCTGATATTTACATGAGTAGTTGCATGACTTGCTTTCCTTTCGTTATCCAATAATCATCTGCTAGTTTTCAATTCTGTTGAATAATTAAAGTGCTTTCGTTGTTTGAGGCATAGTATTCCTTGTTTGCTGTTACCTGTTTGTCAAGCACTTCTTCGGTGGATATGGTTTAGTCTGAATTCGCAGGTTTTGTGTCCCGTATCCTACCCTTGTTCGAGGACACAAACCTTTTTAGCTTGCTCTTAACTTGCTTGATACCTATCTTGTTTAGTTTGATGCTGAAATGGTGAATTGTAGAAATGAAATAAAAAGCAGGATTGCTTAAACTCTTGTTAGTTTACAATGTTGAGCATGTCCTAAGTTGTGATAGTGGATGAATTGCAAGTTGCTAATTTTCAAAGGTTTCGTACTTTATTTGCTAGGGACTAGAAAACCACAAATTGGGGCGGTGTGATAAGCACCCGAGAATGTAATAAAGGGTGCGCTAGTGTATAGTTTTAGTTTATTTCTTCGCTTAATTAATTGCTTTTAGTTACTTTTGCTCGTAAGTTAGTTTGGTTGTGTTTTGTAGAAAATCATTCCAAAACAGGGGTTTAGCCAAGGCGTGCCAAAGCTATTCAAGACCCGACGGTGACCCGATGGCTCAAGCGAGGCAAGCAAGCAAGACCAAGGCAGCCTAGCAAGCCATCGGCCAAGAGCTGAAGTTAACTACTCGGTATCGGTACCACATTACTTAGTCCATCGGTACTGAGCCCATTTCAAGAGGCAGCCCCTAATTGCTTCGGTATCGGTACCAAACGAAACCCTCTATCGGTACCGAGTGGCTCAGCAGCAGCGTAGGACCTTTGCTATCAATACCGAGGTGCTTCGGAGGGGATTTTTGGATCTTTTGAGGAATATTCCGTGCGCGTACCATGGAGCTATAAATAGGAATGATGTCCTTTTGTACAAAAAAGTAGAATAACTTTGGTATTGCATTTTTTTTAGATCTAGATCTAGATTTTGAATCTTGTTCAATGTTCTTGAGTGTTCTTTATTTTCAGCACCTTTATTTCTAATTTCAAGCTTTTATTAGTTAGAGTTTGTTGCTTTCGCCTTTATAAAAGTTGTAGCTGCTACTCCGATCTATCTTTTCATCTAATTTTCTCCTAGTGTTGTGTTTTCAAATATGTTTAGTAGATTTTTGCTTGCTCTTATCTCCATAGATATGTGTGAGTAGTTTTCAAGGGTTAGGTCATGGGATGATTAGCATCCCATGGCTTGAGTAAAAATTGCGTTTTTCACCAATAAAGTTTGAAACTTTGGTTCGAAAATCGATGTGGAGTTTGGGTTTGTTTGTCAAATTGCCGAGGTGTTTATCTCTTTGATCATGTGTAGGTAAGAGCTTAGCCTACTTACCACACATGATGCTTAGAGCTCTGTCGCTCAAAGTGTTTGCTAAATAAATTCTAAAGCTAGCATTGGTAATCGAACCACCTTATCTTCCGGCTTAAGAACCTTAGTTGAGTATCTTAAACGGCGTAATTTGGTGAGAAATGTAGTTTAACTCGAGTCGTGGGTGTTAGTAATTCCTAGACCTAACCTGCTTTTTATCCTAGTTAATTCTCTTTTAATTTAGCCCTTTTTATTTCCACCGCAAAGCAAAACAAAGTTGGCTGTCTAAAAGCCGAAAACCATTGCTACTTCTACAAATCCAGCAAAGCCGTATAATTATTCCCGTGGGTACGATCCCGGTCTTCCGGATTATTATGCTTCAACTGACGTATTAGCCCTACGCTTGGGGTGATCTTATTATACATATCGATGAACGAAGCAGAAGCAAGCATATTGACACACGCTACCACTTCATCAGAGAACATGTGAAAGCTAAAGAAGTGGAGTTAGTTTCTTGCAGGCATATGATCAGGCTGCTGACATCTTCACGAAGCCCCTCAAGCATGAAGCCTTCATCAAATTGAAGACAATGCTTGGAATGAAGAATCCTGGAGAATCAAGCTTAAGGGGGGATGTTGAAAATTAAGCTTGATTATGAAAAACATGGGTCGGCAGCAGCCCATAACAAACACATGGTTTACTGTTCCAATATCAGACGAGAAGATTTTTTGAAGACTTTGGAACTTCCGTGATACACTTTGTGATTTGCAGAATAAATGAAAGCTTATCTCATCTTTGTATTTTTGTTTATTGTTCAGCCTATAAATAGGCTTGTAATCTGATTGTTTAAAGTATGAGTGGAGTAGAAGAGAATCAGAGTGATAGAGAGTGAAATACAAAGTTTCCTCCTCATTTGTATTTGAATTTTATATCAAATATGGATCTTGTTTGATAGATCTCAATTAGTTCTATAAGACAATGCTTTCAAAATTACATAAAATATTATAAATTACAAGATATAATCGATTGAAAAATGACATAAACAACCAAAAAAGACTATTAAATCCGGACGGAGGGAGTAGTAAAAAATTTTACTTTTACCCAAATTTTTTGGGAAATAACCACATATTTCTCAAAATTAGTCAACTTATTTTTCTTTTTCTGCTAAAAAATGGTTATACTTGGGTTATTCCTAAAAATTCTTACTTTTTCGAATCCTCTCGTCGAGATGAATCAATAATCCACAAAAGTTTGGCGCAAAACTAAGAAATACAAAAAAAAAAATCAAATAATGACAAACCAACTTATTTTAAGATAAGTTTAGGCTCAGTTTGGGTAATCGGAATCTTCAGTATGAATAGAAACGTGATTATTAGGACTACGAATTTGATTGAGTGGGAATAGGAATATGATTACTATGAATGAAATTCCTAGGAATACAATACCTGAAGGAATTTCATTTCAGTGTTTGGATTAATTCAGTAATCTTATGCAGGAATCAAATATTTTTGAAATTTATCAAAGTCAATATTTCTTTTTTTAAATTGATTGAGGCAGGAATTTAAAATTCCCATGGTGTAAGGGGGGGATCAAATTTCCACTCAATCTGGTAATGTGATTCCTGGTCGAATGTGTCATCAGGAATCACAATCTTATTCCTGTCTCTCCCAAACATGGGAATCCTGAGAGTATGACATCACATTCCTATTTATGTTCCTTCCAAACGTCGAAATTATGGAAGTATGGTATTTGTTTGGGCTAAATTAGCTCAACCTTTGGCAAAATAATTGTGTGCGGGCGTGCAAAAAGGAATAGAATTTATCCTTTTCAAATTAACTCAAAATAGCTAATTTAATCAGGTAATTGTGATTATCCGTTCGATTACCTCAACTAAGAGGATTTTCCTAAAGGTATCAATCAATAATAGATTGACGCTCTTCAATCGGAAAAGATAACTGAATATAAACAAGCTTGAATTTAATCAAAAACAAGTTTATATACAATACTCTTAAGATTTCGACAATAATAATGCAGCAATATAGACACACTTGAATTGAATCAAAAGCAAGCCTACATATGACTACTCTTTGGCAAGAAAAAGACAGAAAGATATAAGATAACTTGAATTTCATCAAAAGTAAGCTTACATTCAAATAAGTCTTCAAACTTGCAAAATACTAAACTATAACTAAATTACTCTAAGTCCTAAACTAATCTAGATCTCTGAGCAACCATTTTGTTTGGATTGTCAGATGATGAATTTTTGTCGAGGGGTTCTTCTCTTCAATTGCCTCTTCTATTTATAGACGATGGGTCTGTCTTCAACTCGTATTATCAACGTTTTCTTTTAGCGCCCAAGTCTTCATTCAAATTTGATTAAAAATGCTCTCCATTCCCTCCAAAAAGTGTTGCAAAGGCCTTCGAACTACCGTTTGACTTGGTATTCTCAGAAAACTCTTCTCATTCCACGTTTGCTGATGTAGATCATGGTTAACTTCTGGATAATGGGTTCCTGCTTTTGTGCAACATGGGTTAGTGCTTCAAAATAATTTATTTAGATAATTCACTTTAACCATAGCTGGTTTCTCTCATGTAACGGGCCCCTAATGACCCCGTTCGATGGTTTTACGAGTTGATCAGCGGTTGTGCTTAATTATCATCTTAATACCTCTCATTCGATGACCAAACGTGGTCGTTTCCAATCTAAACGATACCGTATAGTACTAAAATAACATTGTCATTAAACCCTTTGATCTTCTGTATCTTAGACTTAACCACAACGTGCATGTTTTGATTGGATGATACACTATTTAGGGCCACGTGTAATTTTCTTCTTGGCATGGGTGATATATTTTAGGATGTAAATATCACATTCTCATTCCTCCTCAAGATTCTTGTCATCCAAACTGAGCCTTAAAAGAATGCAGCCTAAGATCAGACCATCCAGCTAGGTGGGGAGCCAGCTCCTCACTCTAGTGATGCAGCTGATCTAACTCACATTGCTGGAATTCAAAACCTTTATTAATTAATTTCCTTTCTGGAGATGATCACTCCTCTTTCACAGAACGTAACAGCCAAAGACTTGAAGACCTTTCATTTTCCATGTAATAGACAGCCAATGACGTGATATACCATGCCGCAATGAAGTCCATGTAAGAATTTGCTTGCTATTTGGGGTAGGATGCTGATTTTGATGCTCCATTTTTGTACGTAAGCGCTCCACTTTTAACGTGAACTTACTAGTAAGTTCATATACAAATAGAGTGTCTGCGTACAAAAGTGGAACGCGAAAATCAATTTCCTTTGGGTATCTCAAAAGAGCATTATTTTATCCATATATGATTGATCCGACACAGCCAACCACATATGTCATGCTCTTGTTCTCTTTAACTTTATAGATCTTAAACTGCAAACCATACCAATGAATTAATTTCTTTGGGGTTCGTTCATCTGGGCCTGCCTGGTCACCTCTTGAGCCTTTAATTTGGTTATTGTTCACATCTAGGTTTTTCACCTGACCTGCACAAGGAAACACGACCAAAAGACTCCTAACTTGCTCTTTAGAATTAAAGTGCAATAGGTGAAGGAAAGTACTAGGGTTTTAGGTGGAGAATAGACTGTACCTTAGGGGTTTTTTTGCTCGGCAAAGGAAAATTTTTATTAGACTCGAAGAGGTTACATCGAGTAAAAGGGAAGGGAGAACCAGAAAGCTCACCACAACCTAAAGTTACACCCAAAAGTACACATAAATCATGAGCCTTCTAACACCATCAAGGTTCCTTTTGAAATCTTCCACCATATACACCTTTACATCAAATTTGACTTTAACCCACAGAGCTGCCCTTGTTTTGATTAATTCAACCACTTGGTTGAGACCAACAACTTTGTTGTTGAAGACAACATCATTCCTTGTAATCCAAATAGACCACAAACGTTGCAAAAAAACAGCATTCCCAAAAGTATTTTTCCAGATTTCTGAACCGAAAAGAAAACCACCAAGAAGATAACCCCAACAGATTCGAAGGAAGTACCCAATCTATATTCCACCACTCTGCTATTTCCGACAAAATTTGCCTAGAAAACGGGCAAGTTAGCAGGACATGCTCTGGTGTTTCCACTTCCAGTAGACAAAATGGACATGCCAAAGCCTGCTCATCCATTCCCAACAAAATGTTTCTACTATTCAAAAAAGATCTAGTCGCAGGACTGTACCTTAGGGTTGCATCCTTTCCTTTATATAGAGACTCCTGACTTGCTCTTCAAGTACGTACGCGTGCATCTCACGCTCGGTAAGCGCTTCGGTTGACGTCACGACTGACACACCGGAAAGGGTTGTTATCAGATAGGAGTATGAGCCGTCACCCATGCGCACACGTGCTTGGCTCATGCCCTAAGCACCCTTAGTGACGTCACCACTGATGATAAGGATATGACGGTTAGGGTTATGGATGTGAGCTGGCTAGTCTGTCGAGAGTTGCCTTTAGTATGGCTTGACAGATGGACATCCCATGTCCGAACACCAATGTTGCCGAACCAATCCAAACCTAAGAGTACTATATAGTATCCGGCCCGACTTGTTGAGACAGAATTGAGGGTCTAGGCCCAGCCACGTGCCGAGCGTATTGAACCTATATCGAACCATCATATTCGGCCTACTACAATTTTTATTCACATTTATGCACATGTTCTCTTCAGGTTCTATAAACAGGCATAAAAAATATTGTACTTAAATCTCATTCAATCTTTGTGTAATTTGAAAGAGTAGTCACTAGTCATCTAGTAAGGAGCGACATGGGTTCCAAAACAATAGTTTCCCTAGGATTTTTGTTGGTTACTGTTCTTCTCATTACGTCAAATCGAAGGTAACAGAAAGGGATTTGGTTGAGACTTCCAAGCTAGTAAACTAGGGAGTTTATATATGAAATTGAGTTTACTCTTCACATTTGATGAAGGCATAGTTGGATGAATATATATTATTCCACTGTCCTCTTTAGTCTTATATCCACTTCAAGTATGTTCTTAAATGATACACGGTCATTTCTATTTTAACGGGTCAACTTGATAGTAGACGGTGGGATTGATCAGTTGTAGAGATTAGATGAGGTGCGCGTAAACTGGTTCTGACATACAGAGTCATCAAAAGTAAGAAAAAATTTGTGTAAATGAACTATGTGTGAACATATAGTTTATTGGCATGCAGTGACCAAGTCCTCAAGTCGCACATCGACTAATAAGGCTGGATTTTATATCATGCACAATACAATATAATCCTTTTTCGACGGTAGACACAAGACTCATTTTGTATTCTGTAAGGTCCAAGCGATCTAGGGTTTTTTTTTTTCTCGGCAAACGAAATTTTATTAAGCTCGAAAGGGTACATCGAGAAAAAATAAGAGAGACGCAAAATGCTTCTCAACAGAACGAGAAAAAATGAAACAAAAACAAAACATCCAGCCGAAGGTTGGATGAGAAAAAACCTCCGAAGGCCAGAAACTAAGATCTCAGCTTACGAGTTCCATCCAAAAATACCTTAAATTCCTCCACCGTATATAACTTAAGGTCAAGCGATCTAGGGTTTTTCATATTCTTTAGCTATTTGTTCCCTCCAAGAATTTCGATTTAGTCCTGTCTTTTAAGATTGTTAGGAAAATAAGTATGAATACATCTCGATTTAGTCCTGTCTTTTAGCTATTTGTTCCCTCCAAGCATTTCGATTTGGTTGAGACTCTCGATGAATACATCTCTAAGTTTTATACATCTACGAAACTTTAAAACTTGGAACAACATAACAAATTGAATCGTTAATTAATGGAAAATCGAAAATATCCCATCCGAGGCCCGTGTTACACACAGTGGCCTTAAAATAGATTTGCTGCCTCTAGTATGTTGGCTTTTCCCTAAGAACTACTGTTGATTTTAGTAGAAGAACCAAGAAAAATGGGTATAATGGGGGCTGCCTATTCACGGCAGAAAACGGGATGAGAGAGGCTGCTCTCTGGGTAGCAGCAGAGCCCATTACATAAGCAACTTGGGCCTAGCCAATTAACAGAGCCCAATTACAAAACAAAATAAAATAGCCCATTACAAAATAACATTTGGTCCAAACACAATAAAGTAAGACAAAACATTAATTTTAATGGTGGTTGAGGTTACAACCGGCGTATGTCTCTCAGGATACGATGGTTTACATAGTTCTGCACTAAGGATTTAAAATTACGTAACGGTTTTGGGCTTCTTGATGCCTTCACATCCCGATATACCGGTGGGAGAGAAAATCGCATGTGTATCAGCCGGTTTCCATTACGTAACGGTTCGTTTCCGATTCACTGTTACGGGTGATTTTGGCACTTTAAAAAAAAAATCCCTCAAAAATGATTTTTAAAAATTCACGACCGCGACAACCGATACACCTCAAACATTACTATTACGTGCCCCAAAACAGTTATTTAAAACCTTTGTCCGCGCACACCACTCGGTGAAACTGCCCAGCAAACACAACCATATATGTTCGTACTCTTTCGTAAGAAAAAAACTAGCAGAAACACAAAGATAAGAACAGAGAATTGAAGTTATGGAGAATTTGTGTAGTGGTTTGGGTCTGTTTTCCAACGGGCTTGTAGCTTGTGGAGTGGTTTGGGTCTGTTTTCCAACGGGCTTGTAGCCCAATGGTAACACTTGTTCCTCCCTTGTGGGAAACCAAGGTTCGATCCCCGACGTGGACGTTTGTGGGTTCAAGGCTATAGACAGCCTCTGAACCCTATATGGACTAACTCACTAATCCGGCCCCCTACCCCCGTTGGCATATAAAGTATGGCCAAAAAAAAAAAAATTCCCCGAATCCACGACAGTTTGACGTGGATAGTTATGGTCGAAAGGTTTGGTTGCCCAAGACCATGCCATTGGTCCACAGCATGAGAAAATATTACTTGCTCATGGAGTCTTTTCCACCTCACATTTGTACGAACTCAAACACTAACGTGGTGGAGAATCACTTGGCAATGCTTCAGAATCACTGAATAATTACTCAACCACAACACAACCACAACATTTAGCTATAGGTTCTCTCTCTTCATTATTGGTTCCCAACGTACAGCTGTTAAAAGCAATTGGATAATTATTATAAGCTGATAAAATAAAGGTGACCGACAGCCACTATAGTCAAGTCTATGCGGGTCCAGATTAAAGATGCCATGGTCATTGTCTGCGCGCTGCACCCACCATCCTACTAGAAAAGTGACAAGTCTATCCCATTGACGACAAGTAGATATTGAGAACTGATTTAGAACTTTTTTGGAAGCCTTAATGTGTGATGGAAATTTCTGTTTCCTGTTTGGTAACATTTAGCTATAGACTATGTTTGGTAATACTACCACTTTTCTGTTTCCTGTTTTCTATTTGCTTAAATCAGTTTTTACTTTTCCTAAAAAAAAGTGAAAACAGAAAACATGTTTGTGTTAACCTGTTTTTAAAAAAAATATCAATTTCTGAAACTAGTTTTTACTTTTTCTAAAATGGTCTTCCTTGCAATTTCTCCACTAGTTCTCAAACTATACAGGAGAGAGAGAGAGAGAGAGAGAGAGAATCATCCAAGCCTTTGCAATCACATTAGAAACAAATTCCAAACTTGATATTCTGAAAGAAAGGGCCGGGTGGATAGACCAGGCATAACTGGCTTAGAGAGGAAGCCGAAGAAGTCGCTGCTTTTGGCCCCCGATTTTTTAGCCCGAAGAGGGCTCCAAAAAATACAGTTTTTTCGTTTTAAATAATAAGAAGTTTCAATTGCCTTGCTTTGAGTAACATCTTTTTGGTCATGTGGCAGCTTAGGCTCTTTGAATGCTTTAAAAACTGGGTTCGAATCTCCACCCCTTAGTTTTCCTCAACATTTCGCAAAATTTTGTTCAAAGATGAGGAGATAAATGGCCCCCCTATTGCAACTTTCGCTTCAGGCCCAAATATCTTTGAGCCGGCACTAAATCCAGATGATTGGGTCCTTCTTTCCTAGGTTGAAGTTATAGTATCAACTTTCATAAAATAATGGCTTCATAAGCCCAACGTATCCCTTCCGGCCTCCTCTCATCTCTAAGTTAAGAGAGTATATATATATATAGATAAAATACATGTGAAATTTTCTAATTCCAAAGTCGGTCATTTATTGACTATGAGGTTTTTCTCCTTCGATAAGTATCTTTTATTGACTATAAGAGAGAGGGAGGGAGGGAGGGAGCGAGAGAGAGAGTATCTTCAATGGCCTGGTTTGAGAGAGAGAGGAAGAGGAAATGAAAAAAGATCTCCAAGGAATTGTAGCGGAGTAGCCTGTTTTTTGTTTCTGAAAATAGTGAAAGTTGAGTTTTGTTACTTCCTCAAATTATGAAAATAGTGAAAGTGATTTCCAGAATTTGAAAGTGGAAGTAGTGTAACAAACAAACTTTCAAAATTAACTTTTGAAAATTCTGAAAATGAAAACAGAAAACAGAAAATAGAATGGCTACCAAACATGACATAAGGTTCATTGAACGAATGTATTCAATTTATCTCAAAATTAAGCTCTGGATTTAATCACATATGTGATGAATATTTAACCATGTTCCTATAAATACTCACTCCTCCATACGATGAAAATTTAATGTTCGAGCCGATCCGGGATTTGTGACGTTCGAACTCGACTCGTTTACATACCAAATGAGTCTAAAACTCGAGTTCGAATTCGGCTAGTTTGTAAACGAGTAGAACTTGATTCGGTTTGAGGGAGGTTTTTAAAATAATGAGAATGGAGAAATAGATAGAGAAATAAGAGTAATAATTGGAGAGAAAATTTACTATGTAGATGTAGCTTTATAAGTAATAATAGTTGTTAAAAGCATTTGAATAATGTTTGGCATCTCTTCTTGCCTCCCAGAGTCCTCCAAGGGAAGAGAAGCCGACCAATAGCCACCATAGTCCTTGGGCCACTGGGGGTTATGTGTGGTCGTTACCTACAGGGCCTCGAAATTAGTCGAGGTGCGAGCAAGATATGCTAGACATCCGGTTATAAAAAAAAAAATAGCCACCATAGTCAAGTCCATTGGGGCCCAGAAAATTGATGGTGATAATTGACAGAAAGCTCCCAGTTCTTCCCAATTGCCATGTAGTAATTTGATGATATATTCCATCTTAATTGGCTGCACATGCCCGTTGATATCGATCAATTTTGGCGACTTCTGCAAATTAATCTCATCAGTCATCCTCTGATCGATGGTCCAGTTGTACAACTGCAGTACTTCCTTGAGTGGGGAGAAAACAAAGTGATCCGGGCCGAGCCCAACGTCAAGTCTACCCGTCCATGCACGATAAGTTGTTGTTGAGAACAGATTAGAAAGTTTGGAAGACCTAATATGTGATGGAAATTTCATTGTACGCATTATATTTATCTCAAGCTCGCGATTTGCATATGTGATGAATCGTGTTCCTATAAATATTACTGCCCCATACCATGAAAATTTTCGGCAACGTATCATTTTGTGTGAGTTTTGTTTCCTTTATCAATCAATTAAAAAAAATAAAAAAATTTGACTAGTGTAAAAGCTGTGGTTAAAGCCTTGATCTGCCTTATGATATTATTCAAGTCTATGTACAAGAATGGGTTAACAGCATTCCAATGATTTTATATGGTTCCCCAAAAAATAAAATGAGATGTCGAACAAAGACAGAAACAAGTTCGTTCTTGGGTGTTAATTATTGCTGTCCACGCTCTGATACCAATTGTTATGGCCATGGGAGGGGATCAACCCAAAGCCAAAACACACACACATACACGAACACAGAGAATTACGTGGTTCTCCAAAATTGGGTACTCCACGGCCACGGGATAAACCGGAGCAATCACACTCCGTGTATGGACGTTATTTTTTTCCAAGTCTTCCCATTAGTCTCTCCCCTCAGTTTTTGTCCCCTTAGTCTTTCCATTGGTCTCTCCCCTTAGTCTTCCCATTAAGTCTCTCCCCATTGATCTTTCCCAGGTCTTCCCATTAGTCTTTCGATTAGTCTTTCCCCTTAAGTTTTCCCAACTTAATAGGAAACGATTGGTACGTAGATTGCAATCGATAGAATTCTCTATCTCGATGGATGTCCATCGCTTGACTGGGAAAAAAGAAAGACAAAATCTGAATGAAGGACGTGGAAAAACTCCAACCCTTCAAGAGGGTTGAGTGTGAATTCTACGGCAATCATTTTGTTTTGTAGATTTTGCTATGGTGTGACAATAATATGTTGTATCATGGTTTGAAGAGTCTGTTTCGTATTCCTTGTTGGACTTTAAAGTTGGAAAAAGACCAAGGAAAGTAAGCTTGTTTGGAACATGGGAAAAAGAAAGGAAAAGAAAATAGAAAGAAAAAAAAAAGGAAAGGAAAGGAAAGGAAAGTGTGAAGGAAAATTATTCCTTGTCTTGTTTCCTCTCAAATCTAACATATAGTAACGGTTATCGGAAACCGTCGCTATAGTCCAGTTTTTAGTAACGGTTATTAAAAACCATCGCTCTAGTCTTGTAATCTAGTAACGGTTGCATGAAAACCGTCGCTATAGTCCTGTTTCTAGTAACATTTTGCAAACTGTCGCTATACACCATCTATACCAATGGTTTTTTCAAGCGTTACTAAAAAAACCATTGGGAAATGCCAAATTTCTTGTAGTGCATGAAGTTCCAATGAGTATTGGCAACCCTCAAGGCTTTAAAATGCATTGGACAGAATAGGATCAACAGAATAATTTAAACAAAGTTCCCTGGATGATCTATTATATGTAGCACTTTGCACTCAGACGTCTACGGGGACTCTCTATCGGAGCCTAGCCCCATTCTGGCTATGGGGCATCACATATGGCATCTATTAATTTCAAGATGAGCTTCAATATTGATCCTTTCTTATACATTGTCCTTGCGCCTTTTTTTAACCAACTTCGGTCTTCTGATGACTTCTCTAACAATTCTTTAGTTGTTCTGTGACAGTGCATATATTTGTTGGAATTTTGTATGAGAATTTATTTTAAAAAAAGTTAATTATCGAAAATCTGTATTACGTGAATTTTAATGCACTTGAGAAACAAATGTAACAATTATTGCTCTTTTTGGTCTTTTATGGATTTCAATCTTTGAAGTCTGTAATTGGCCCTCTCTCGATGTACCCTTTGTCGAGCTTTTAATAAAATTTTGTTGCTTATAAAAAAAAAACAGTTATTGTTCTTGATCTTAGTTGTAAATTAAACAAGAATCTTTTTGTTTCTTTGGCCGTTGAATTGTCTATTTGGAAGACCCAAGACCCAAAACCGATAGGCAAAACGCCAACCAAAACAAAAAAGGAATGTTGGCAATAAAACACGCAAACATAACTACCAATCATAGGGTTGTTGATAGGAGCGTAAATGTTCACATAAGCGCCCCCTAATTTATCATTGCTAAGTCTATTTATTTTATTACTTAATGTTTTAATGCTTGATTTTTGTATTGTAGGTGTTTTTGAAGCTTAATATGTTAAAGTCGCGGTTAATCAAATTAAAAGAATCGTAGTTTGCGCCTGGAGGTTTTCCCTCCTCCTGTATGTGCTATTGGACGAGAAATGGGAAGCAGAATAATAATATTCATACAGGTATTGGTGGGTCCAAAGCAATATACCAGTTTGTGAAATTTTGGACGTGCACCTTGATCTCCAGGTGGACCCAACTTTTATTCATTATTGAGTTAATTCTGGGCCGGTCCTATTTTTCAATTTCATAGCCCACTAAATCCTTTTTCTATAGAGTGCAATTCCTAATAGATCATGTGGAGTGTATTTTACATTTTTACCCACGTTTAAAAACAAATGAACCCATATAACCTCCTACACCACCACTACCAGCACCACAACCAGCGCCACCACCACCGTCGCCATCACGCTGCCACCACCACCACCACCACAACGCCGCCGCCGCCACCATCACCGACACAACCATGCCGCCGCCGCCACCACCCCCACAATTAACAGTGTTAATTCGGGTATTAACACTGTTAATTAGGATATGAATTTAGACAAAATTAACATTGTTAATCGTGACGGATTAACAGTGTTAATCCGGGTATTAACACTGTTAATTGGGATGTAAATTTAGATGAAAATTAACACTGTTAATTGGGTGTGAATTTAGACAAAAATTAACACTGTTAATTTAGATAAAAATTAACACTGTTAATTGTGGTGGTGGAGTGGTGGTGGTAGTAGTGGTGGCGACGGGGACGTGGTGGTGGCGGCGGCGGCGGCTATGGTGGCGTGGCGATGGCGGCGTTGTGGTGGTGATGGTGGCGGTGGGGGTGGTGGCGGCGACTTGGTGGTGGTGGTGGTAGCGATAGTGTTGGTGGTGGTGGAGTGGTGGTGCCGGTGTTGTGGTGGTGGTGGCGATGGCGGCGGCATGGTGGTGGTGACGTAGTGGTGGCGGCGGCAGCGGCGTTGTGGTGGTGGTGGTGGTGACGTAGTGGTGGTGGTGGCGGCAGCGTTGTGGTGGTGGTGGTGGTGGTGGTGGCGGCGGGGTGGTGGTGGTGGCTGGATCGTCTCTCTCAAATTGCCTCTTTTTTGCGATGGGTAATTTTGTCGACAAAATAATAAAAAGGACTTAGTAGACTATGGACTCTTTGGGCAGGACCTAGTGGGCTATTCTTCACCCAGACAGGACCGGCCAGGAAGTAGCTCTCATTATTTTGATTGTGGGCCATGGACAACGGGCTTACACGGCTGAGAAGAAAAACAGGAAATTACTGGCCGGCCCCGTTTTTTAGTTGGGGTTCCTTCCGAACCCCCTTTTGTAATTTGTATTCCGTGCAGCCTCTTTCTAGAGGTGCTTTTACAACTTTGCCCATTTGCCCGGCCAATATACCCCCGCTCTAGTCGTCCAGCTTCTTTCTTCTTCAGTCTTCTTTCTTCTTTGGCCTTCCGCCCGGCCTTCCGCTCTCCTCTGCCACAACTTCCACCATCGCCACTGCTAATCTCCACCGTCTCCTTCCTCTGCCTCCGCTCCCCTCATCTCCTTCCTCCACCTCCATATTCCTCGCCGCCACCGCTGCCACACGTATAAACATATATCCACATGTATGTATTTGTATTTGTATCCTCGTCTGATATGAGAAATGAGGCTCGCCGGCGACTACCAATTGACACCGTGGCTCCACCAAGCCGGCGAGGATCAGAAGCATATGTGTATGCATATATACATGTATATGATAAAAGGGGGTGAAAGACAGAGAAATAAAAGCACCACATGCTATATGTATATGACAAAGGACTGTCTGATTTGCAGATTGTAATTTTAGAATTTTTTTTGTTTCATTTTGTATATGATATGTTTTTGTCTATTTTTATTTCTCTAATTTTTTGTTTGCATTTGGATGTGAATTCTGTAATTTATGGGTGTGAATTTACATTTTTTTTTTCAGAATTCACACCCCTAAGAATTTACACTCCCAAAAAATCTGGGTGTGAATTTTTGAAAAAATGTGTGAATTTTGCAAAGTGGTGTGAATTCTGAAAATTATGTGCAATATTTTGTTTTGTTTTTGAGAGTGTGAATTGTGTATTTTTTGGATGTGAATTGTGTAGAGTATGTGTAAATTCTGCATTTGAGGCGTGTGAATTCTTTCATTTTAGAGGGGGTGAATTCTGCATTTGACAAGTGTGAATTCTTTCTTTTTGGTTTGTGAATTGTGTATTTTGGGGAGTAAGTTGTGATGTGTGAATTCTGCATTTTGAGGGGTGTGAATTCTGCATTTTGGAGAGTGTGAATTGTTTAGGAGGGGTGTGAATTCTGCCAACTAGAAGGGAAGAATTATGTTTTGGGGCATGTCATTTATTATTTTCTTATTTTTTATTTTGATATATTTGTATGGTGGGCTATGAATTCTTTCTTATTTTCTTATTTTTTTTATTTCATATAATTGTCCAGGGTGAATTCTGTATTTAGGGCGTGTGAAATTGAGCAACAGGGGTGAATTATGTTTTCAGGACGTGTGAATTCCCTTCGTGAATTCTAATTTTAGGGCGTGTGAATTCTGTCAAATATAGGGGGTGAATTCTGTCAAATATAGGTGATGTATTCTGTTTTTAAAGCGTGTGAATTCTGTCAAATAGATGGGGTAAATTTTATTTTTAGGGCGTGTGAATTCTGTTAAATAGAGGGGATGGATTCTGTTTTTAGGGCATGTGAAATCTGACCAACAAGGGGGTGAATTCTATCAAATAGAGGGAGTGAATTTTATTTTTAGTGCGTGTAAATTCTATTTTTAGGGCATGTGAATTCTTTCCAATGGACGGGGTGAATTCTGTTTTTAGGTCATGTGAATTTATTTGGGTGAATTCACACCTAAATAAAGAATTTACATCGCTAAGAATTCACACCCCTATGAAGAATTCACACTCCAAGAATTCACACCTCTGAGACTTCACACCGCCAAGAATTCACACCCCTTTGAAGAATTCACACCTCAAGAATTCACACCCATTGCAGAATTCATACCCCTTTGCAAGAATTCACACCCATTTACAGAATTCACAACCCAGAATTCACACATTTTTTCAGTACAAAATTTTTCAGAATTCATATCTTTTTGCAGAATTCACATCCCTTTGCAAAATTCACACCCCTTTTCAAAATTCATACCCCTTTGCAGAATTCACATCATTCACACTCATCCAAATTACACAATTTACAACCCTAAATTCATAATTCACACCACATTTATTCACCCCCATAGTTCACACCACATTTACACAAAAAAAAAATTCACACCTTTTCAATCTTGGGGTGTGAATTCTTGGTGTGAATTTTGCAAAATTCGCACCTCTTTGCAGAATTCAAACCCGATCGGCATAATTCACACTCCCAAATTACACAATTCTTGGGATGTGAATTCTTGGTGAAGTCTTGATGTGAATTTTGGGTGTAAATTCTGCATTTTTGGAACGTGTGAATTCTGCATTTTGAGAGAGAATCCACATCTCCAACTAAAGAATTCACACCTGTACAAAATTTGTAATTCAAGCAAAAGCCTAACACTCAAAGTAAAAAAACAAACTACAAAGAATTCACACCTCCAAATTATACTATTCATACCCATAATTTTTTTAAAAAGGTTGTGAATTCATTCACTATCCACCATGATTCAGCTTTGCAACTAAAAACATCCATTTGTGTGTATTGCTCTAAAACTAGTCCCTCCACCAGAGATCCACCAGGACCTCGTCATTGACGGGCATAGCCACCGCCGTCGCCGTCATCATCTATTATATACTACGAGATCATCAATCTATACTACGAGATCCAACAAGACCTAACGAGAACCTCCCCATGGACTACCGCCGTCGCCTTCCAAGAAGAAGGCTCCATCATCATTGTCGAGCCCCGGAAACCGACCCGACCCACCGTCGTCCTCCACTCGAAATCAAAATCAATGGAGAAGTTGTTCGTAATCGTCCCCTCCAAATTGACGCCGCCCACGATCCGAAGTTGTTCTCCGTCATCAACCACGATGACCGCCCACCTCCACCGTTGCAGATCGCCCCACCGCCACACTGGATGCCTCGGCCGGTTCGAGGAGGTGCTTGATCTTGTCGCTGTAGACGGTGCTTGATCTTGTCACTGTAGACACCCACCACCGCACAAGGCGTCTCCTTCATCAGCTTCTCGCACAGGAGTTTCTCGCATAGGTGAGACCCCTTATCATGCGCGGGGTATTTGTGGTAGTTTACTTAAAAGAGGGCTTATGTGGAATGGGTTTGACGGGGACTGGGCTTGGACGGGTAGGGATTGACAAAACGGGGCCGGCCAGGAAGAATAAAAAGAAGTATAGGGTTTGGTTTAAGTCGGCAGGAGCGACGCTGACAGAAAAGGAAGGACGGGGCTGCGAGACTTCTGTTCATACAGTTCTCCTTCCAGATTTTCTTTTTGCTTTTAAGTTCTTAGAGTTTTGTTCAATTACTCGCGGAGAAATCTTCAATACACACCCCTTTAAGGTGTGTATCATATGCACCTATTGTGTGGTCCATATTGTGCCACCTCATAAAAAATTACCTGCTGAACCGGTCATTCATAACATTTTAGGTCTATCGTAACTTTTATACCAAAAATTCGTAACTTTTGATTCATAACATTTTTCTTACAAATCATAACATTTTAGTACATATCATAACTTTTACGCTAATAAATCGTAACTTTTTAGCAACAGATTCATAACATTTTTAGAATCATAACATTTTGGGGTGTTTCATAACTTTATAAAAAAAATCGTAACATTTTCAGTTCGTAACATTTTCACTACGGAATCGTAACATTTTAGTCTACTTTATAACTTTTCTATAATCAATTGTGCAACCGATTACTTAATCAAATTTTTTTTAAACGGTAGTTAATCAAATATGCAATCTATTATGTGAATGTTCAATTCCATAATTGATTAGACTTTATAATTGATTTTTCAATAGATTAGACATTATAATCAAATATATAGTAATTGATTTTGCAATTTTGTAAATAGAAATTATAATCGATTAGACAATATAATCGATTTTGTAATTGAATTGAGTACGATTGGGTAACAATGTGAAGTCGATTACTCAATCGATTTGCTAATTGATGGGCCTCAGTAAGTCCTCTAATCAATTGCGAAATAAGTTTAAATCAACATTACAATAGATTTAAAAATCAATTGTCCTGAATAACACAAATAATTGATTACATGATAGATTATATTTCTCTGCGGTTTCAATTACGTAATTGATTGGTATTGATAACACTTGTAATCGATTACATTATCAAATACGAGTATTAGTTATTTGTAATTCGGATGCTTGCACTAATTCACAAAACACTAGTAGTACGTATATTGACCAAAAAATAAATAGCACGTCCTAAATATTGTTGTCTTTTACAAATAACCTAAAATGTATTGGTAAATTTATCTCGTCACCATCACTCTCTTGATCACTGTGGGCTCCCGCGCTCGAAGCGCGATTCGACAGAGTCGCCACCCGGATTTTTGAGATGGATGATCTGAGGAACCGAGGGTTTTTGTTTTGAAAAGAAAAGGCCTTTTAATCTAGCGAAACCGTTGAGATTTTTGGATCCGGGAGCCAGGTTACGAGCGGGGAAGGTTTTGTTGAAAAGCACCCCGCTCGCCCGGTGAAAAACTTGACCATCTTCCCCCATGGGCTCGAAAGCTCCAGTTACGTAAAGGAAGTCCATCTCGTGGTCCCGAGCAGAGTCTGGCAGGTTAAGCACGAAACGATTCTCTGCCTTTCTCACTTTGAGATAGTAAGTATTGTATTCTCGATTCAATACAATGCTATACCACCACTGGATATCCCAGATTCCTAATTGGGTCCCAAGAATTTTGTTTAGAGCTACAACCCCCATAACTAATCTGAAAAAATTAGTAGATACTTGCATGGGATTGAGTCTGTACCAGTTGAGGGCTCGACGAAGTAGTGGGTCGAGGGGGAAGCGAACTCCGCCCTCAACAATAGCCACGACTGGGATACATGTTCTATCCCATTTACAGGCATTCCTAACCGCCCCTAGAGGGGCGAGTTCTAAACCCACGGTATCTGGGATGTTGTAATCTTTCCTAAAAACTGCCATTGCAGCCGGAGTTTCACACAGCTTCCTAAACTTCCCTGGTTTGGGATCACTATTATCATCTGCCATGGATGAGTTTGAAAAAAACCACCAAAGACGAAATGAAGTCTGGGGGTGAGTTCGAAACCCTAGGCGCATGAGAGAATGGGAAACGAGAATCTCAGATTGAAACGGAAAAAGAAGTAAGAATGAGAGTCTTACACGAGTATTGGGAAGATTTCCTGGGATGAAATCGAGCTCGAAGACGATGGCAATGGAAGCTAGGTGTTTTCGCCTGGTTTTAGAGAGAGAGGAAGAGAAATTCGAAGTTTTGGGTGGCGGAACCCAAAAAGATCCCTTTTTTGGGATTAAAAGCAAGAGACGGAGACAAAGCGTCTCCGGTTACGCCGTTACATGAAAAGTAACGGTCAGACTGAGGTCTAATGGATGCCATCCTAACGCCGTTGAACTGGAACGTCAGTTCGAATTTAATGCAAGGTGTATGAGGTACGCCACGTGGAGTCATTATTTCGAGAAAATCATGACTAAACCGCCAAAAGACATCAATGGGAACCCAATGACTATATCTGCACGGGATCTGATCTGTTCGGCCTCGAGTTCATTCTTTGAGCTTTACTCATCATCTTCGAACAATAGTAATGAGCAAAAGCTGGGGAGCAATTGTAGGGAGGTGTTCCCGAACAGGTACAATTAATGGCCGAACACGTGATGTGCCAGATCCGTGTAATGAGGAAAGTGATATGGGACTCCATATAAGATGAACGGCGGCGGTAAGGTCCGGTGCTAAGAGAAGGCACCGGATTAGACGATCTGTTCGGCTTTGATGAGCCGGTGACATGAGAAGTCATTAGTTGATACACTCTGTTCAGCTTAGATGGGCCAGTGGCATGAGAAGTCATTTACTTATGCAGTATGTTCGGTAGGGGCATCTGCCGAACAGATGGAGTCACTTGATAAAACGTTGTCTTAAGAGATAAGGCAATGGGAGTGCTCTGTAAGACGAACCCGATATACAGTAAAGATAAGTAAAGAAACAGTCCTACCAAAGGACGAGTTCTATGGTGAGAAGAGACCCTATGAGGAAGGGATCTCGGTTGATTGGGCAGAGATCCCCAAGAGAGCCAGGATTCCTATACGAGGCAGGAGACCTGGGCATCAAGGATGCTTGGGAAGCAAGCATGCTCATATCTATAAATACAAGGTAAACCTGGAGAAAAAAGGTACGCAATAAGTTGCATTCATTCTACACTTTCCTACTGATAATTAGGGTTTTGATACAGTACGAGATACTAACTTAGGCATCGGAGGGCCTTTGCCACGAGAGGCAGAGGTGCGCTCACCCCTTGTTTGTTTTACAGGTTAGGGTTCAGGCGAAGGTATTAGGGTTCCGGTTGGACAGCACGTGAAGGAAGGAGATTCAGCGCTGTTCTAGGTGCCATCTGTTTTTCTCCACCTACAGTCCGGACTTTTTAATAGCATGGGCTAATAAGGCGTTCGTAGGAACGCTATCTATTACTTTCCATAGCGTTTTTTGCATGCTATAAAATTAAATTGATTTTTGTTGTAGTGACTGCACCTGGTTGACATCGGCAATGTGGTTAGTAGTGCCAGAGGAAGTGGCGTTAGTACCACTGGTTGCTGCATTGGAGTAAGTCCCACCCCCAAACAGTGCATTAGTGTTCCCGGAATATGCCCGAGGCTTTGACTTGGTAGGGTTTGAAGATTCTCCTTTCGTTAGAATCCCGCTTTGTAGTGCATCTTCGATGGCCAGGCCAGAGTCGAAGAAGGTTTCAAAATTGGCGGATGCCTGAGCCAGAACCAGGTGCCTAGCATAGTCTGGTTGGAGATTGCGGGAGATGATGCGGAGCTGATCCTTCTCACTGGGGTGCTCAGTCATTAGAGCGGCTTTGGCCCTCCATCTTTTGACGAAGTCCGCAAAGGACTCCTTAGCTTCCATCTTGGTGGACTCAAGTTCCCAGGTGGTCATCTTCAATTGGGAATTATAGCTGTACTGCGAAATAAATGCAGTCCCAATGTCCTCCCAGGTCCTCCTTTTGGCAATGTCGAGCGACAAAAACCAATGAAAAGCAGGGCCTGAGAGGGTCTGAGGAAAGAGCTGTGACATGGCCTCTGGCTCGACCGAGAGTAGCTTCATAGCGGCATGGTAGCTGTAGAGATAGGTCTTGGGGTTACCACTCCCATCGAACTTAGCCAAGTCTGGCATCTTGAACTTTTCGGGAAGCCTGGCATTGGGATAAAGGCAAAGGCGATCCAGATCGATCCCCCTTGCACTGATCTTTTCTGTCTTAGCGATCGACTCTTCCAGTTTGGCCATCTTGGCCATGAGTGCGGCTATGTCCGGGTTCTGAGCTGGCCTTTCTTGATTTGGAGGAGGTCTGCCTCCTGCGAGATTCGCCAAAGGCATGCGAACCTCCCGGGGATTGGCTTGGACAATGAGACGTCCTTCATGATTGGGATCCTCGATCAGGATGGGTGGCTCATGATCATCCTCTTCGGCCTTGCCATCCTCTTGAACGGCTGGAGGAAGACGAGTGTTAAAGAGGTCATTCAAGCGAGCAATGTTGGCATCAGTGTTAGCTGCCCTTTGTTGCATGGTGGTGATGTTGTTTTGCAGGTTCATGAGCATGGATTCCAAGGTAAGAGGTTGTGGCTGTAGCGGATCAGTCATGGTTGGTATTTCGGAAGCGCTTGACGTGGAAGATGGAGAAGCTGGGAGCCCGTCCTGCAAAATTGGGGGTGAGCCTGACGGTGAATCTAACCGAGAGCCTGACTGTAGAGCAGTCAACAGAGAGTGCGGAGAGCCTTCTGCAGTGACTGACTGGGATTGTAACCTGACAAGCCTTTGAACCGGATTCAGATGCAGACGTTCCCAAGTAGGTTTGGCAACTTGCTTCGATACTTTCCTTGGCAGTGCAATGATTTAGATCTTTGCTTGTAAAGTAAAAGGAGGCTTAATAAGGGTCCTGCAGCAACTTTAATCTAAATAAAAGACTAAAGCACAGATGCAGCCAATATCGTCAGTGTCACCCTAGACTCTAGAACTAGAAGACGAGTCTGTCTCAAAGCGCTTCGGACACTGCTCGAGGCCCTCAGAATTCTTTTCGACTATGTGTCCTTGTTCGGAACGAGCGATCCTAAAGGATGTCAAAAGAAATCTAAACCTTTGTCCATTCCGATGTTTGGGGTTTCAAACTTGAAGTCAGAACAACTCGGTATGAATATCATGATGCTATAACCAGATTGGCGTGAGCAGCACTGTGCTATTAGCCGGGCGGTGTAAGTGACGAGGCATTTGTTACCTTTTGGTGTAAGCATCATGGTATTCTCTTCGTTGTTCCTTATTTTTCGTTTGAAGCCCTAAACAGGTATATAGGCATGGGTGTAGAAAGGCTTATGATTTCCTAAAGTCCCACCGTCCAAAGGACTGGAAAAATTGAAAACGTGAATCATCGGGATGCACGACTCCTCATCGGGCCAAAGCAGTGTCCTAATGAGCCTAAAGACAGACTCGAAAAAGATCGAGAACCTAGGAGCCGCCCTAAACATGCTTCTACGCAGAACGAGATGTATGTACAGTTCATGCGATAGGGAAAGCAATAACACGTAGACAGCATATATGGGGTTAGATGCAAATAGATCTTAACATGCGGGTACCTGTCCTAGTTTGGAGAGTTCTAATGCTTTGTATATGCAAAAGGCCGGTTTTGGTTCGTAACAGGTTCCTCGGACTAGGGCCAAAGATATACCTCCCGTGGCCCGCGTAACCGCAGAGCAACAGTCGAACGGTAGAATGACCCATCATCGTCGAAGGTTGTTGGTCATTCGGGGTCCCCGGGCTCCGGTAAACCGTGCCGGATTGCCAAAACGATCCAACGAGGCTTATTCCACATCAATGCAAATGAGATGCTAAAATTAACAAAAAGAAGAAGAATCGCAAAATCAGAAAATGACTTTTCAAATTTGGCTCACTTTATTTAGTCCATCTTTGGAGGAAACTACCCAAGCAAACAATCGAAAAAGCCTCAGATTAGAATGGCCGGACACGAGGTCCTGTTAAATCACCATTCCAACCTTCGGCAGCGCGAAGCTCACCGTTTTGACAGACTTTTAATGGATTGTTCACAAGCGTATTAAACTCTAAGTATGAATTAATATCGGTTCGATCATCCCCAGCAGAGTCGCCACTGTGGACAGCATGCCCTTAGGAAATTCCGGTTTCCCAAAGCGAGGCATCGGTTTGCCCGTTTTAATCGAGGGAGCACGAGCGCAGGATGACAAGCGCTCGGAAACACAGAGTCGCCATTCGGGTTTAAAGGTCCGACACCCAAAGAACCGTATTTCGAAGCACCTGCCGCGCTGTTTGATTTGGAAAAGTTTTAAGGAAACCAGTCCGTCATAACCATATCTGGGTTCGGGAGCCAGTTTACAAGAGGGGAAGGGTTTTAAGGCACCCCTCTCGCCCAATCCGGAGATCGGTCTCTACTTAGGCATTTTATGAAAACTTTTGTGATTCTTCTTCTTTTTAATCAATTTTAGCCAATTAGGGCGGGGGAACAGTTAATCAGGGATTAAAACTGTAACACGTTTACAAGATGTGATCAAATAGCATGGATGGATGAAATACTATGGAAATAAATGGGATAAAATTTAACCCTCTGATCAGAACACCAAAACTGCACAAAGTTTGAATATGCCAAGCACAATGGCCAACTTGCATGCATGGATCTACGTACATGCAAGCAGACCATCGCGCGACATACTCAAACCGTCGCGCGAGAGTTCATAACTCACCACAGGTCAAATTTCATCCCCTTCTGGGCTCTGGAAGGACCAGTGCTCACCCAAGGGGCAAACCAAGCAGTTGATATGTACAGAATTTAAATAATTATTACAGACAGGTTGGAATAAATTGGAAATACAACCCCTAAACAGTGGGGGGAAATAAACAGAGGCCAAAGGCCTAGTTGCCCATACAAGGGCAGTCTCTGGAAATCGGAGAACCATCGCGCGACAGAGTAAAACACTCGCACGATGCTCCTGACTGGACTTCCAGGAATTGCTTTGTATGCTTGGGGCTCTGAGACATGTTCAGGAGCAACCCAAGGGCATTCCAAACAACTAAAGTAGTAAACTAAGCTACTGTATTTATTTTAACATGCATCACAGTGATCTACATACCAAACTAAAATTACAACAGTCATGCACATAGTCAAAACAAGAAATGACCAGCCTCCCTTTCCCACGTGGACCATTCTCTTGCTGACAGAAACGTCGCACGAGTATTTGGGTCCATCGCGCGAGGGTTTAGCTAATCACGGATTCTTGTAACTCTGCTGACTTTAGGGCCAGGACTGGTATTGATTACCAGCCTTGGCCCTGCCAGCCCCCCCTCAGGGATCAAAACAGGAAACAGGTAAAAGTTATACCTTTGCTTGAATGATTTTTGAAATGGATTGAACAAGGTGGTGTAGCTTTGCAAATAAGTGTATGGAAAACACAAGAGTGAAAGATTAGGAAGTGTGGCTAGGGTTTGTAACTTTGTGCTAGATTATCAATAACTTTATAACTTTTTTGTAAACTTTGTAACCTTTTTTGTAACCCTTGACATGGAAGACCAATGAGGGTTTATATAGGAAGAGATGAGGGTGCTAGGTGGTTGCAAAGCTTGGCTTTGCAACCAGCCAACAAGGCTGGTCAGCCTCACTTGGTGGAGAAGTGAGCCACCAAGGTGAGTGGGAGAGGTTGTGTGCGTGGTGCACCCCCAAGCCTGCAGAACACTGTTCAGTCGACGAAAACGGGGTTCCAGCCGCACATGGGCCCCTGATGATCACAAAAATCTAGCTGGATCATGTGAAAGTGATAGGTGTAAACCATCGCGCGAGGGTGTGGGACCATCGCGCGAGTGTTCAAACCACCGTGCGAGGGTCAACAGTCAACACCTGGCAAACTGACTATCGCGCGAGTAACCAAAAGCATCGCGCGACAGTCAAACCTTGACTCTAGGGTTTTGACTGAAGGTTTTGAGGTTCAAAAGGTTCAAGAAGGGTTCCGAGCACTCCAAGTCCAATCCATTCCAAACTCAAGTCCGTTTGATCCGATCTCATCATCGGGGAAATAAGAAACCGTAAAATAAAGTAAAACAATTGGGAGACCCAGAATGGGGTGTCTACAATGTATCTCTATATAGTTGTATAACGATTTGTGAAAGATAATTCTCACAACAATAGGATGGTAGGAAGAAAGAATGTGTAAGATCAACTCTTCTCGACCGGCGCGGATTTGAGCATACTCCTTGATATACACTCTAGGACGATGAAAAAACACATCCTTACGAATCAAAGAACGGATAGTTTTCCTTCAAGGCAATGCCGCAAGTGCGCATGTACGTACTCATAGCACTGAATTATGTTTCCGCCACGGCATTCACTCCAAGCGGCCGGTGTAGTCAGTCAACTCTCGATGAAATGGTAAGAGGAGCCAAACTCCCACGTCCAAAGATGTGGTTGGCACTACCCACAACATCAGTGACGACATGGGCAAAACTAGTCAATGTAAATGAAAAAAGGTTAATGTTTGGCTTTAACCTCAACTATATTTGATTTTTAGGGGAGGGATCAAAAGACTTTTGGGGCAAATTGGTGACTGCTCTAAGGAGCAGTAGAAACGACAATGGAATTAGAAACCTTACTGTTTTGCCATTTCTAATTCCACTGTTTTGCCGTTTCTGCTGCTCTTTAGAGCAATCATCATTTTGCCGCAAAATCTTTTGTTTCCTTCGCTAAAAATCAAATATAGTTGAGGTAAAAGCCAACAATAACCTTTTTTAATATACAGCGACTTGTTTTGCCCATGTCGTCACTGATGTGGCTAGTGCCAACCACATCTTTGGACGTGGGAGCTAACTCTTGCATTCGAGAGTTGACTGACTACACCGCCTGGAGTGAATGCTGAGGCGGAAATATAGTTTAGTGCTTTGAGTACATGCGCATTTGCAGCACTGCCTTGAAGGAAAACTATCCGTTTTTTGGTTCGTGAATATGAGTTTTTTCGTCGTCCTAGAGTGTATATCGAAGGGTACGCTCAAATCTGCACCGGTCGAGAAGAAGAGATCTTGCACATTCTTTCTTCCTACCATCCTATTGTTGTGAGAATTGTCTTTCACAAATCATTATACAACTATATATAGGTACACATTCTTCTTTGGTGTTTCATAGTTTACTTCCTACCATCCGATCTCATCATTTTTCTTAACGAAGTTTATAATTTGCATATTTTTCGTAGGGTAACTAAATCCTCTACGACATGTGCGAACTGCATTTTGTATAGGCTACCATTTCATGTCATTGGTGGGGGTTGGAAGTTTCAAGGGAAAACCACACTAGTGTGGTTGTTGAAGAATAGTTGTGGACATAAATAGGGTATTGCATGTTCCCTAGAGATGGCACTTTTGGGGGATGCTTAGGCATGAACTTGTGCCAATGGTTCCCACTAGTAGGCCCTCTCAAAAGGTATGCAATTAAACTATACTATGCTAGTTCACTCTAGAAGACCTAGTCTGACTATAGTTAGTAGTAGTATAGATTAGTTAGATTCGTAGAACAGAAGAAGAGCCTTTACTTTCAATTATATTAGTAAAGCGCTAGCACCCATATGGAGTAAGGGGATCTTCTGGATAGCTACGAAGCCTTCCCTGTTCAACGTGAAGTTGAACAAAAAGCTGCGAAATTGACCTATTTCCTGCGTGTACCGATTGAAGTTTTTTGAAAGTTAAAATCTTGGTAATTGTAAGAAATTGTGTTAATCGGATACCAGCTGGCAGCTAGTATCGCATCGAACTGCATTACGCTTTATAAAATTAGGTTTGGCCACGTTGGATCAAACCCTCAAACACATTTCACGTCTCATTATCCACACATTTCACGTTTCAATGCTTACAATGGTACCCTCTGTTGGAACATGTGTGAAGGTTAGTCCCACATCGGAAAAATAGAAGAAGAATCGGTCCTTAATATACAATTGGATGGCTCACCACTTACAAGGCTTTGCTTTTTAAGTGGATATGGGTCGTTCAATGTATATTCGGCTCTGGTAATGTGGTGGACTTTGTTGACACTCCCCAATCAGACTGGGCCTAGCGCACAAGATCGAAGGCTCCGCACAACAAATTGGTATCAGAGCCCATGGCTACGATCTATGGGCAAGCAGATTCTCCTGGAAGCATCGGTGGCCTGCACAGAGACTCTCGATGGAATAGGATGCCAGAAGGCAAGGTGACTCTTGATGGAGTAGGATGCAGTGATGACACAATGTTAGGAGGAGGATAACATATCAGAACTCAGACGGAGTCATAGGTCATCAGATCAAGGAGGAGCTAGGCCCAAGACACGGGTTCACACACGAGGGGGATATTGTTGGAACATGTGTGAAGGTTAGTCTCACATCGAAAAAATAGAAGAAGAATTGGTCCTTAATATACAATTGGATGACTCACCACTTACAAGGCTTAGCCTTTTAAGTGGATATAGGTCATTGAATGTATATTGTGCTCAGGTAATGTGGTGGACTCTGTTGACACTCCCCAATTAGACTGGACCTAGCTCACAGAATCGGAGGCTCCGCACAACACCCTCCTCCTCTCTTCTTCCACTTTTGGTTTAAGCAGTCATAACTTTAATGCAATTATGGTGTGCTTTAGTAGGTGTTTTCCCTTTGAAGTGACTAAAAGCTACGTTGTTTTTGCTAAAAAGTCCAAAAAGCTGATGTATGTGAGTAGAAAAATCAGCTTTTTTGGCTCTTTAGCTTAAACAAAACGTGGCTTTTAAAAAATCAGGCTTTATAAGAGAAACGCCGAATTAGTCTTTTCAGAAGTTAAATTATGGTTTAAGCAGAATTATATGATATCAGTGATATTACCTGTTAATTGCATTTTAGTTATGCGTAGAGGATTGTCCAAGTTACATCGAAAACACTGGTTTGGTATGAAATACTACATTTTTGTCAAGAAAGATTCCAACGTTTCTTTGAGAAATTAAAAGAACTCATTGACATCTAGTAATAAGCACCAAAAGGTTTGACTTTTTTTTTTTGTATAAAATTATAAATGCTTCTTCTTCTTCTTCTTCTTCGAGCATGACATCAATCTTCTTATGATTTAATTCGTCTCCGTAATGTTCTTTTTTTCCTTCTCTGTAGTGTTGCCATAATCCTCGTAAAAGATCTTAAGCCCACACTTCTTCACCATGAACGGCAAAATCATACCTTTCACCCCAGACCGTGATTCTATAGAGATCTCCACTTCACCGCCGCTTTCTAACATCAGCATGGGACAACATGTTAGCGGTATAAAGAGGAAGCACATCTTATCTTCATCTTCATCTTCATCAACACAATATTCCAGGGGGACGGAAAATGCATGCACGTGATGAAATCCGTTGGCAGGACGCTGATCAAAATTCTCGGTGGTTGTTTTATTGCCGATATGGCAATCAAGATAACTCCACAAATAAATTTCATCTCTAACTGTGGGTCGCATAATTACGCATAACATGAAGCCCATTATTTTCCATGTTACAAGAGGAGGCACAGCAAAAGATAGATATGACCCTCTTGTATTCTGGTACTCGAACCAATTGGGAATCTCGACCCCGGGAAAAATGAGACCAACAGGTGACCGAATTGTAGACATCATCTGTTCCAATTAATGGATCATGCATTATTACTCCATTACAAACCAAACTTATGTTTCTCATCACTTGATGAGATATATATCAAATAAAAGATATGTATGGGCAGTTGTAAGCAGAGTTTTAAATCACGGTATCGGGATACGTAACAGTATCAGTAATACGGTCATATTTTGGCCGATATCAGACCATATCGGCCTATACATAAGTAAATAACTGTATCAAAGGTCCGAAATCCCGTTAGGTAACGGCCAATATGATACTCCCTCAGTTCCTTTTTAAACGTCCGCTTTGAAAAACGTGTATTTTCTTGAACATAAAAACATGTATTTGCATATAACTTATTTAAGATTTTTTTGCACCAAATTAAAGTGCTCAATGATTACTTTAATATGGTGTAAAAAAAATAACAAAATCATATAGAAAAAATATATATTTTCGGGGGTTTGAAAATGCACGTATTCCTATTACAAACACTTTAAAGGGGACGGAGGGAGTACGTAACAACCTTTGTTTAAAACCCTAGTTGTAAGGCAAACTAGGCTATCGTACCCCACATTTTTTACCCCCCACCCATATTTTAAGGCCCTTTATTTATAGCACGTACGACTATACATTTAGTCTTTAGAAAGAAACCCACGATGACAAAATTCTCAAATGTATGTGTTATTTTATGAGCGCAAAAGAGGCTTGTAAAGATAAAAACAACAATGGAAAAACTCATAGGGGAAAGAAAAAAAAAACCCTCCTTTTTCTACAATAGTAATTGAACAATTCGATCTTCAAATATTAATAGCTAATCTTGCATCTCAAAAAGGGAAATAATGAAACTTAAATATACTTCATTTAAAAAAAAGCGCAATAATATTTTTGTGCCAAAAAGCCTTGACTAGTGATCTCCGCCTATGGCCAGGCCAGGCCGCCCCTCATTTCACCCAAACTCATTATATTGATAACACGAAGACAAATGGATAATAGCGATCATCTTGATTCAAAAATAAGCATGATCATGATACTTATATTGTAGGAACCTTATATTGTAGGATTCTTATACTAGAGAGAGAGAGAGAGAGAGAGAGAGAGAGAGAGAGGGAGAGGGAGGAACCTTTGTTTGTAGGATTCTTTCTATGACATTAGTTGCAAAATTGTTCTTCATAAACTTCTTGGCACCCCAAAAACACATGGATACTTTGCAACGCGCTGTAGGTACTCCTTCTAATGATGTGCAGCGACTTGCATCCACGAAGAGTAAACCTAATGGAAGCTCTGGAATTGATTTGAGTCTTGTACAATTACCCAAGTAAAGACCCCATAAGTTAGAAAGGTTACGGAAACAATCTGGTAAGCTGGTAAAACTATTTCCTCCAAGATCCAAAACCTCTAATGAGTTCAACCTCTCAACTTCAGCGGGTAGATGTGAAACATTGCAGTAATCCATGCTCAATTCCTTCAAGTAAACAAGGTTACAAACACTATCCGGTAAGGTACATAAGTTGTTTCTGGTAAGAGTCAATGTCTCTAAGGAGATCAAACTTCCAATTTCACTGGGTAAATGTGACAAATTGCAGTCTGCGATACTCAATCGCTTTAAGCAACTCAAGCCCTGTACACATGCCAGTGACAAACCAATAGAATCCATTTTCTTTGTTCTCAATGTCCAAGATGACAAGAAAGAGAGCCGTGATTTAGACGGTGATCCTTTGAGTCTAGCTAATTTTCCTAGTTCCCGGCATCCAGACAAATCAAGATATTCTAGAGATTTCAACATCCCAATGCCGAAGGGAAGCTTCCAAAGTTTTCTACAGTTCCTCATATCTAGGACATCAAGTTTGTGGAGACATCTAATAGATTCATCAACCTCTACCAACCTTATACAGTCATTAAGCAACAATTCCTTGAGATTGTTGAGTCCAGAGAAGTCAGGGGTTTTGGTTAGGTAATAGCAATGACTGAGATAAAGGAATTTCAGTTTAACCAATACCTATCCAAAAACAACGAGTGAATATTGTTACTGATCGATCTTCAAATAATATATAGAGAAATAGAGAAATAATGTCGTAGTCGTACCTTGGTTCCCTTCCATACTTGTTTTAGTTTGCTATAACACAAGTCAAGAGTAACCAAATTCTCCATGTGTAAGTTTGACGGCACATGTTTCAAAGGGAAGCCATTCCAACATAGCCACACAAGCCTTCTGGAGATATGCTCATAACCTACGCTTAGATGAATGTAATTGAGATTAAGTACCCTCATTCTGTTCATCTTTTCAAATGCCTTTGCGTTCACTTGGACGCCATTCAGCTCAGGAAAGTTCAGGACGAGGCCTTCAACAGCCTCAGTTCCCTGATAAGAAAATCGATCGATCGCATAATGAGAAAACAGAATATGAACTTACCAAAAAAAAAACACAGAATATGAAAGTCAGTTATGTTCATGTCAAATAACTATGCAAATTAAGAATGTGCATATTCATTTTGGCAAACTTACGTATGGTAATATTAGACATAATGTATTTATTGAATCAAAGTTCATCGGTATGGGTCTCACCGTGCCCTCTCTCAACACTTCAAGGGCATCCTCATGATACCACAATCTGCTACGCCTCCCTGGCTCCTTAATAGATTCTTGCCTGATGATCTCTCTGCCCATGTCTCTAAGCAAATCATGCATCACAAGCTGTTTACTAGTGCCTTTCCTGTAAAAAGGATGTTTACTAGTGGGCTCATATTTTATGAGACAACGATCGGCTAAAACCCGAATCCCAATTGTTGGGAAGAAGTTACAACCTTCCAATACTGTGATTGTAAAATCTCGATCCCTTCCAAGAAAGAAACATGCCACGTCCAGGAACAACTCCTTCACTTCATCACTAAGCGAATCAAAACTTATCTTGAGCTTTCTTTGAATATCATCATGAGGGATTTTTCCTAATTTCACAATTGCACTCTTCCATTTAGGTATGCTCTTGCCACACAAAAAGGAACCCAAAACTTCAAGCGCTAACGGAAGCCCTCCAGCATAACCCACAACTTGATTTGAAAGGCCCAAATAGTTGTCTGTGGGATGGTCTTCCTTAAAGGCATGCCAACTGAAGAGTTCAAGCGATTCGTCCTTGGTCAACTCCTCTGGTGCATATATCTTATCCACTTTAAGCAAACTTAGTGAAGACATATCTCTTGTTGTTATGACAATCCTACTTCCAGAACTTAGGGAACCTCGATCGATGGCTAATGCCTTCAGTTGTTGGACATCATCCACATCATCCAGAACAAGAAGAACCTTTTGACAGAAAGCTCTCCGCTTTATAACCTCGATTCCTTGATGAAAATTTCTTACGTCATGAGTTCCGTTCCTGATTATATCCGAAAGAAGTTGCTCTTGTAAAATGACCAGACCATTCGGCTGCTTCGAAGTTTCTCCAACATTTGCAATAAAACTGCTACCTTCAAAATTATGTTGGATGAGATTATACAGCTTTTTAGCTATTGTTGTCTTACCAATTCCACCAATCCCCCATACTGCAACAATGCGAACATCATGTGATTCCATGTTCAACAACAGATTGAGCTTTTGCAGATGAGACTCTAGTCCAACTTGGTGGTCTGCAACATGTAGATGTGCAAAATCTAACCTCTTTCTGACCTCTTCAATGCTTTTCTGAATCAGCTTTGTTTCATCTCTGCAAATTTGTGCATGAAAAGCCAAAAAAAAACAAAACTAATACCTTAGCAATTTAGAAGGCCCATGATATATTTGCAAAAATGTAATGAGGAACTCTGGCCTAGAAATCCATATAACAAACTAAATGTAAGCTTTTAGCTTCTTTCTATGATCAAGGGCATGCACAGCAGTGATTTTGAAATTGCCAAAAGGTAGTCCTATCCAAATTTTCATCAAGAACAACGATCGATCAAATAGTTCAAATTTTTAAGCAAATTCACACGTCTGCAGGCATTGTGGTATTTGGAAATTCAATGGATAAACTGGAAAAAATTGATCCTATTTATAAATTAACTTATGACTGCAGTTAATTAAAAAAAGCTGGAGCTATTTTAGGCTATTTATGTTTATTTGAATATTAGAAGGGTACTGGAGGAAAATACCCATCGGCCACCATTGGCAAGTTCCAACCGGACAAATTGGCAACCTCAGTAAGAGCTTCCCTCCACTTGTCCAACTTGCCATCTGAGCCCTCTTTGAAATGTTCTTCATGCTTGGCTAATTCTTCCACAAGATTACTCCCGTTCTGCGCCCTCACGTCGGATGGGTCAACGTCATAAAAGATAGGCATGACAATCTGTTGCAAGGTCCTCTTGCACTCCATGATCTTCACAAGTTCGTCAAGGCACCACCGTGACCCGGCATAATTTTTCGAGAGAATGACAATCGAAATCCTCGACTCCTCAATCGCTTTCAGTAGTTCGGTGCTAATGTATTCTCCTCTGTTGAGCCCTGTGTCATCTTTGAATGTACAAAAACCATATCGCTCTAAAGCGGCTAAAAGATGGCTGGTAAAGTTGTGGCGCGTATCAACACCCCTGAAACTCAAGAAGACGTCGTATTTACATTGTGGGGGGTTGGGAGAGAAAGTGCAAGAGGCTCCCTTTGCGCAAGCAGCCGCCATGCTTGCACAAATTAAGCTCAAAGACGAGTGAAAGTTTGTAGACTTGTGCTTCTGTTGGAGGAACAGCCTTCTATGTACTCATTCTTGCTAGTGACTTGTTTGGCTTACAGGAAATTCATACAAATCGCACCCCTGAAAGGAAAAAAAAAAGGTTAAAGAATGGTGAACTAATCAAACTAAGAAGACTATGGGAAGAAGAAACAAGTTTATAGTAGTACATGTGTTGAAAATTAAGCTTGATTCACTACAAGAAAAATGGCTTTTTCCCGCATTTAATTCCCGGCATTTACCGAAAACCCCGGGAATAGCTAATAATGTTCATACGGCAGTCGGACAAAAGAAACGGCGAAGGTGCTATTTAACCCTTAAACATGAAACGACGTAGTTTTGTGTTGCCCAAAGTTTCCCTCCCCCGAAATTCCCCAATCGCACACAATAACCCTAGTTCCCTCCTATCTCTCTACTCAGACGCCGCTCTCTCCCTCTCTCTCTCTCTCTCTCTCTTTTTCTCTGCGGGTATAGTTCTCTCTCTCTGCATCTCTCCCTCTGCATCTCTCTGCTGGTATAGTTCTTCTCTGATTTCGTTTTCTCTCACTGTAGCTTTCTCTATGTTTTCTTCTGTCTCATGGAGGCGCCGGTGTTGGAGGTGCCGGCGTCGGAGTCACTCATCGGCGACAAAAAGCTCACAATAAGTCGTTCAAGGAGAATTTTCCTGACAACAAATCACTAATACGGCAGTCGGACAAAAGAAACGGCGAAGGTGCTATTTAACCCTTAAACATGAAACGACGTAGTTTTGTGTTGCCCAAAGTTTCCCTCCCCCGAAATTCCCCAATCGCACACAATAACCCTAGTTCCCTCCTATCTCTCTACTCAGACGCCGCTCTCTCCCTCTCTCTCTCTCTCTCTCTTTTTCTCTGCGGGTATAGTTCTCTCTCTCTGCATCTCTCCCTCTGCATCTCTCTGCTGGTATAGTTCTTCTCTGATTTCGTTTTCTCTCACTGTAGCTTTCTCTATGTTTTCTTCTGTCTCATGGAGGCGCCGGTGTTGGAGGTGCCGGCGTCGGAGTCACTCATCGGCGACAAAAAGCTCACAATAAGTCGTTCAAGGAGAATTTTCCTGACAACAAATCACTCTTAGTTATGAGGTATACAAAAACTTTTGATCTAACCTTCGATTTATGAGCTTCGTTCGATTATTTTACTGTTTTCGTTGTTTTTCTCATATTCTGTTTGGTTGCTGAGAAAACGGAGGAGGAAAATGAAACGAAATAAAGGATCTACTTCGATTGTACCTTAGACTCTGTTGTTTTGCTAGGGTCTATATGAATTATGATTTGAGTTCAGTAGATAGAGATACAACATCATATATGGTAGAAATCAGAACTATTTTGCACTCTTCCTGCTCCAGAATCTGTCGCCGCTGTAGCTCTGGTACACAGTCTGTGTGTGTGTATTCGAGAGGTTGATCTCTGTAAAAAAGAACCCTAGAATTTGCTTGGTCTTCAACGAATTATTTTGAGGGTTTTCGTTGATGCTTGATATAATGAATTTAAATGCCCTAATTGTGTTTAGAATGATTAAAAATGTCTTGTTCTTGTTCTTCGTATTTTTTGCCCTAATTTTGTTTTTTAATTAAAAAGAAATGAGCTCCATTTTTAAGTTGAAACTTTAATCAAAGTTCATGTCTAATGTGGTATTGCATGCATTTGCTTTGTTTGTTTTCTTCAGAGTTGTGTTAATGGAAACAAACATGGATAAGAGTTGGATAAATTTGCGCGCCTAGGTTCGATCCAGTGTTCTAAATGGCGGCCTCGGCGGCCGCCTAGACGCTTGGAGGCACCCCGCCGCCACGCCAATGCCCCTTGGCGTTTGGTTTGGCGCCCAGGGAGGTTTGGCGGTGTTTGGCGGGCTAGGCGGCCTTGGCGGGCTAGGCGGGCCTTGGCGGGGGCCTTGGCGTGTTTGGAGGCCTTGGGCGGCCTTAAATGTATGAAATAAAACTAAAAGGGCTTGTTATGTAATTTTGACAAAATGACATATATATGTAATTACTTTTTCTTCCCAAACCACTCCAGTCGATCAAAGCCGATCAAGCCCTAGTCTGATCAAAACCCACTCACAGCTCACTCCGTTCAAACTCCGGCGACCATCGTCCATCGTCCATCGTTGGCGTCGGTCGCCGACTCACCGGTATGTGTCTCTCGCTCTCTCTCTCTCTCTTCTCTCTCTCGCTCAGTCGCTCTCCTCTCTCGCTCTCTCTCTCTCTCTCTTTCTCGTCTCTCTCTCTCTGTCTCTCTCTCGCTCTCTCTCTTTCTCGTCTCTCTCTCTCTCTCAGTCTCTCTCTCTCTCTTTCTCGTCTCGATCTCTCTCTCTCTCAGTCTCTCTCTCTCTCGTCTGTTATTTTGCATTATGATTATGGTTATTTTGCATTATGATTATGGTTATGTAGAACTTTGAACTTGCATTATGGATATATGGAGTTTGATTGGATAATAGTTTGTTTAAAATAAAAAAAAACAGCCAAAATTGCTTGGCGCCGCCTAGGCGGCTTGGCGCTTGGAGGTGGGTCTCCGCCCTACTAGCGCCGAGCGCCATTTAGAACCTTGGTTCGATCTAAGATACCTACAATGGGTCATAAATTTTATGGAATTTGCATGTAAGAACATTCTTGATGGGCAAACAGAAATTGCTTGTCCTTGTAAGAAATGTCATAATGTGGCTAGAGTGAAGATGGATTTAGTAAAGTAACATCTCTCTGAATATTGTATTTGTTCCTTATTGCATTTTCTTTCCTAAACTGGACTTTATATGCACTTAATTGTTAACAGCATCCAGATGCCTCTAGCGTGCACTGCTAAATGACAACTGGCAGTAACCAAACAAGTCCAGAAGAGATGTTCGTGGACCTCCTTAATTGGATTAGTTTAGCTAGTTTAGTTTATTATGTTTAGTTCTAGTTCTAGTTTTTGTTCTAGTTTCCGTTTAAATAATGGAAGTCTAGGTTCTCTGAAGTCTTTTGATATAGTGAATGTTTGAACAAGAGTAAGTCTTTCATAGGCCAATAAAAAAAAAGTCTTCCATAGTATTGATTTGAGGCTGATGTAGTACTCTGCTCCAGGGTTAACTCATGCAGAAAATGCTCGTGATGTGGGTTGCACCACCCTCCTATAAGCTCAATAATCTATTGTAGTCGTCTTTCTTTTAGGCTGAGATTACAGTCTTCTTGTTGATAATTAGAAATTTAGAATCATGGGCTGAAGCTTCATTCCTGACAACGTGTTTCTTTTGTATATGTTAGACTATAAGAGTCACAAAGAAGAAGAGAAGAACATCGCATAATGGTTCAAATTGAGTTTATTGGTGCAAGGTAATTGTTGTCTTGTATGTGTACCTTTTAAATAGTTCCACCTAATATTCATCTATGTGATGCATTCTACTTTTTGCACTTTCAGAGAGTCCAATGCAAGAAACATAAAACGAAATCTTCAGTTTTGTTTTTTGTGAATCACATACTTGCTGCAACACCATATTGCAGCTTTGGAATTGAAGTTAGCTGTTAAAATCCTACTCTAGTTCCCTCTGCAATTTTTGAGTATATGTAAGGCCTTGTTAGCTTAGCTTAATTAGCTCCACCCGTTGGTGCTCTTCCGGGGAGGAGCTCTTTTTATCTTAAGTCAGTAATATAATCGCATTAAGCATTTAAAATCTCGTCCTTCCAAGTTATAACATATAACTTAACAATTTCACTGTTCCAAATATTTGGACTCGGGGCTGGAGGAAACTGATATAGGGTTCCTCCACTTCGTCCGTTCGTCTCCTCTCCATCTGCGGCTCCCTCCTCTTGGTACATTCTTCTCTCTCTCTCTCTCTCTCTCTCTCTCTCTCTCTCTCTCTCTCTCTCTCTCTCTCTCTCTCTCTCTCTCTCTCTCGCTGTATCTGTATCTTCTCTTCGGTATTCATGCGGGGGATTGGGAGTTGGGGTCGCAAGGTCGCAGGCTTCAACTACGATTGGGTTCAGAGGGAAGGGATCAGGTTAGGGGTGGGGAAATCAATAGCACTCGATCTCGTCAAACCACGCTTCTCGCGTGATGAACCCTAGCTCCCACATAAAGAATCGAACCTCATAACTTTTGAAAATTTCTCCTTCTCTGTTCATTAAGTCTCTTTTATTTGAAATTCTTAGTTAAACAGTCTCTGTTTCCTATGGGTATGTATGTGTGTATATGTACACTTGTATGTGTGCTTAGTTGTGAAATGGATTGCTTCAACCGACTTGATTTGGTCTCACGCTCAGTCAAAGAAAAAGGTTTTGTATCTAGGTCGACTGATTTTGTTAGGGCTTTTGTATCTAGATCAACTGATTTTTTTTAAGGATTGTGCTTGCTTAATGTTGATAGACTGATTCCTTAGGTTAATGCTGAAATCCAAACCGGTAAATTCTCAACTTAACCGTATCTTACTAGAAAAGAGTTTAACTGGTTATACTTTTAGGCTTTGTTTCTTTTGACTTTGTTGAGAGATTGATCAGTAATATAAAGGAGATGATGAGATTGATTTCATTTGCCTAAATGCAGATATTCTTGCTCACCAACTTGAAACTGACTCACTAACATTCTCAAGTTATTTATTCTCGAGAGGTAGGTTCTTTAAGATATATGTAGCATGTGTGGTTTTTTGGAACTTGTGGTTGGGAAACATGGTGGATAAATTTGAAGATTTAGGGTGTTATGGATATAATAGTACTGTCTTCATTGATGCTTTGTGGTTTATCATTAATAACCTTCTATGTGATATTTCTACTTAAGGCATCACCTAAAGTTTTGGCTTTGTTTTTTTGGATTACTTCATGTTCAATGCAGAACTCGAAGGGAAGTTTTGGGCATAATGTTGTCACGAGAGCACTAAATTCTCTTGCAAAGTACAACTTTGAGCCAAGATCATATGAAACAGAGATTAAGCTTGGATGCTGAAAATTGAGATGCCACTCATTCAATATTAGTGGGTATAAACTTCATTTTTGCTACATGGTTTTTTTCATCTATCATTCTTTGTGTATCAAAAGATGACTAGTTTGGGCATAACTTCATTGAACTTATTAACCACTAAGGGTGGGCTTCGTTCGGACATATGGATGAGGGTTTAGATGGTTGATTGTCTTGATGTATATCAATGAACTCATTCTTTATAAATTAGTTCTTAGTACGCACAGCGAATGCTTTTTTTTTTTTTATAAAAAAAAAAATTGTATTTGATGTAAGCATGTTGGCATCAAAGGAAGGAAAGAGAACCAAATTATTGTAAGGACGAGGAACCATATTTGTAGAACTCTTTTTCCTTATCCTTAGAAACAAAGAAGTCAGTTAAGGATATGGTAAAATAGGCTGAGTTTATGATAAAAGTACCCACTTTGTTTCTGTTGTTAATGGCCACATGTGAACACACACTAGAGTGACTTGGTTTGAATTTACGATCTTTCTCTGTTATATTTCCTTTTATTGCCACATTCATCTCGACCAGGAAAGGAAATTTATTGTACTGCTGGTCTTAGACTTACAAGGGGACATTGGCCCTCTTTTCCTGTTAACTGTGGAATGTGGAGTTATTTTCTACGTATCATTGTTCTTGTTATGGTGTAGTGAACATTTCTTAGTGCAGGTTGTTTCTTTGTTCATATACTCTTTTTCCTATTGTAAACCAAAGTGGAAAACTAGGCAATCTTCCTCTTTTCAGGAAGTCGAGTGCGTCTATTTTGTAAGCTATAATCCCAATTTTAAAGTTGAGTGCATCTACTTTAGGAACATGAATTTTAGCAATTTATTGTATTATAACTCGTACTCTGTACATAAGATGACTAGTTTTCTAATGTTCTGGGTAGGAACAAGCCACAATTTAGAATTAGAGTTGGTATTGCTCCCCCTTGGTTTAATATGCCTTAGGATACATATCTCTCTTCTTTCACAGTTGATCATGTTATTTGCATTTGGGTGGGTCAGACTTACTAGTTAGTAGTTACTCCCATAATCCTAGTCTATTCTATTCCCCAATGGCATACCCATTAAATGAAAGCACTTACACCAATACAGAAGTAAAATATTAGTAGTTCTTCATGGGGTTGCAATCATACAAATGATATGTTCTAGTGAAAGATGTGACTTGGATGCTTTTGAGTTTATTTTGGTCTTAATATAGTGTTTCAATACCAAGCTAGTGTTCTGATTATCTTATTTTGTTGTTTGATTTTAGGTTTATCGAAGTTAAAGACGGTGTAGAATCAAGTGGCTACTTGACGTAATGTGATGTTTGTCTACGATAGTGGTACCAAGACCTAATGTTATGTTCATCTATTATGGTGGATTTTTTGTATTTTAGAAAATATTTGGTTGAATGTAGTAGAGATATTGGAAGACAACAATGGGTTATGGTAGGATGTATTTTGACATTAGTTGTGTTATGAGACATTTAATACTTTGGGAGCTTATATGTTAGATGTGTTTGAGAAGTTTTATGTTGTAAACTAGTTAATTGGATGCAAAAAATGGTGCAATAGGGCAATGATATATTACCGGCGTTTGTGTATGTTATTTCAGATGTTTATTAACTGGGGAAAGTTCCCGGCATTTAAAAAAACCCCGGTAAAAGACAAACTTTCCCTGCATTTTAACAAACTCCGGTAAAAGGTGCCAGATCCGGTCCCCGGAAAACTTTTACCGGCGTTTCTTAAACGTTGGAAAAAACGCCGGGTACTTTTCCCGGCGTTTTTACAAACCCTAGTAAAAGTCATCAGCTCCGGTCACCGGAAAACTTTTACCGGCGTTTATGAAATGCCAGGAAAAGTCCCGGCGTTTACCAAACGCCGTATAGTATTCCCGAGCCCGGCAGTCGCGGCGTTTATCGAAAACGCCGGGAAAAACGCCGAGAAGGCTTTTGCCGGCGTTTATTTCACTTTTACCGGCGTTTTATAAACGCCGGGAAAGCCATTTTTTCTTGTAGTGATTATGAAGAACATGGGTCGGCAGCAGCCCATAACAAACACATGGTTTACTGTTCCAATATCAGACGAGAAGATTTTTTTGAAGACTTTGGAACTTCCGTGATACACTTTGTGATTTGCAGAATAAATGAGAGCTTATCTCATTTTTGTATTTTTGTTTATTGTTCAGCATATAAATAGGCTTGTAATCTGATTGTTTAAAGTATGAGTGGAGTAGAAGAGAATCACAGTGATAGAGAGTGAAATACAAAGTTTCCTCCTCATTTGTATTTGAGTGAAATCAATAAAATCGTGAGTGTGTTTGTTTTCAATTCTCTATTGAGATTCATACATTCTAAGTGTGTGATATATACTCCTCCACCCAACAACATGCAATAAAAATAGTACAGTTCATCACGGAAGAAAGGACTCTCTACGCCGGAATCACTAGCAAATACTAATTAATCTAGTAGAAAATACTGATAGAATAGAAATGTTTTTTCTGTATATTTTCCCTGGAAGCCGTTGCTACCGTGGGCTTTATGCAATCCATACATGCAATGCAAATAGTACAGTTCATCACGGAAGAAAGGACTCACTAAGCCGGGATCACTAACAAGTACTAATCTAGTAGAAAATACTGACATAATAAAAATGTATTTTCTGTATATTTTTCCTGCTTCTATTGACTTTACGCAATCGATCAGATTATATATAGATATCCCTTCTACAAGCATAACTACTCATCGAAAGAATTTCAGAGACCCACCGAAACACGAAAGATTCTCCCTATATTATCCAATTACACAACATTTTACTACTGGGTTCCACCAAAATCTTAGAATATATTACAAGCTAATAAAATATTACTCCAACCAACATAACATTAAAAATTTCTTCCACACCATACATTAAAATATTGTACTACCATAATTTCACTAACAGTAACTTATGGTATTTCCTTATTTGGATTGTGGTGAACTTTTTTTAACATTTCAGGGTTGTGGATTATGGGTTCGTATCTATGAAAGAAATCTGAAAAGTATGATACCAATTAATTAAAACAAGGATCGATAAATAAAATATGGAAAAGACAGAAGACTAACCTTATTATTAAGAAAGGCCGAAGCCAATATTACAACAGATGAGGGAGGAGAACAGAGAGCTAGGATTTTAGAGAGAGAGAGAGGACAGTCCAAAACCTGAAGAAAACTCTATACAGACTCCAATTATTTATAGAGAACTCAGGCTCCAAATGAAATACAAATAAAAGTAAAATTGCACTCAAATTGAAATGAAGATTCCTGCCGGGTACACTTCGGGCCCATCATCACAATTATCTTCATAGAAAGTAGAGTGCTGTCAAACTTACTCCATAATTGAGTTCTTGCCACTGAAAGTTGGTTTGGCCATATTCAAAATTATTGGTTCTTTTCTTTTCCTTTTTTGGAGGATAGTCTTTCTGTCATACTGTCCCAAAAATCACCTAAAGTTGGTGTGGAGGTATTTGCTTCGTCTTCATAGGGGTCCTTTGAAAATGTGAACCAAATGTGTAAAAACTCTCCCTCCCTATATCAATTTTTATTCCCAGGAAAATGTGAACCACCAGATTTTCTCCCAAATGTGTCACTTTGTCATCATAATAACACAAATAAATACAGACAAATTACGTTATATGTGTGACCCAAAAAATAAACGAATAAGGTTATCTATGCGAAATTTGTACTCTGTACAATAGCAATAAAATCTAAACAGATATGATTAATTGTCCAAGCCTATGCTCTTCTTCATTATCACAAAAAGATGAACATATAAGGTTATAATTCAAATTTTTTCGCGTTCATTAAATTTGCGCCGAACTTTTGTAGATTATTAACTTGTCTCGTCAAGACGAATTAGAAAAAAATTTAAAAAATGCCCCAAAGAGTTTAGTGAAACAAGGCCATTGTTGTCTTCCTCGCATAAATTGGACAAGTGTCCAATACAATACTTAGTGCAGGGAGCCCTTTTGGGGAATGTATAGAAGCTCCGTTCACATTCTTTAGTCTCTTTTGGGAGTCCGTGCCACTTTTTAATTGATTATATCTTGCAATCTATAATTTTTTAGGTGATTTTAAAAATATCGTTTAAAAGAGCTCACACAAGATTCATATTGCATATAAATAGTATTATCAATTAAAAGTTATAGTTAATTTTTTATTCGATTGGAATAGGACAAGTGGAAAAAAAAAAGGTGACAGAGGGAGTTCATTGTGATAAGTGGAGACTAGAGAGAGAAAAAGAATGCACTAGATTCCTATCATGGCACAATAAAAAAGGAACACAACTGACAAGTTTGGGTAAATTTCTAGCCTTTTAGGAAAAAGAGATCGAGTGTTTATAGACTTGAGTCTGAAAAATCAATAGTGGAGATAGAGAAAGTCACTAAAGTGGAGAGATGGAAAAGTCCAAAGTACTATTGTCCAATGGACTTGACTATGGTGGCTATTTGTTTTTCTTTTATAACGGATGTCTGGGATATCTTGCACGCACATCGACTAATTTTGAGATCCTGAAGGTAACGACCAAGCATAATCCCCAGTGGCCCAAGGACTATGGTGGCTATTGGTCACCTTCTCTTCCCTTGGAGGACTCTGAGAGGCAAGAAGAGATGCCAAAAATTATTCAAATGCTTTTAACAGCTATTATTACTAATAAAGCTACATCTACATAGTAAATTTTCTCTCCAATTATTACTTTTATTTCTCTATCTATTTCTCCATTCTCATTATCTCAAAAACCTCCCTCAAACCGAATCAGGTTCTACTCATTTACAAACTAGCCGAATTCGAACTCGAGTTTTAGACTCGTTTGGTATGTAAACGAGTCAAGTTCGAACATCACAAATCCCGGATCGGCTCGAACATTAAATTTTCATCGTTTGAAGGAGTGAGTATTTATAGGAACATGGTTAAATATTCATCACATATGTAATTAAATCCAGAGCGAGAATGACCACGGCATTAAGGCTTCCAAAAAAGTTCTAATCAGTTCTCAATATCTACTTGTCGTGCATATGGTGCATGGGACAGACTTGTCACTTTTCTAGTAGGGCGGTGGGTGCAGCAGACAATGACCACGGCATCTTTAACATAGACTTGACTATACTGGCTTAATAATTGTACGTCCAATTGCTTTTAACAGCTGTACGCTGGTTGGACGTACAATTATTAAGCCAGTATAGTCAAGTCTATGTTAAAGATGCCGTGGTCATTGTCTGCTGCACCCACCGCCCTACTAGAAAAGTGACAAGTCTGTCCCATGCACCATGCACGACAAGTAACCCAAGTCTATTATTGAGAACTGATTAGAACTTTCTAAAAAATTACCCAAAATACATTAATCTCAAAGTATTTTAAAAACTTAAATTTGCAAGTAACCCAAATCCCAATTTTTCAGAAAATAATAGAAATGGTAAGGAGATTGAAGAAATGCTCAAAAAATTGAATACTTAATAAGTTCATAGAAGGGGCAACTTAGGTCCATATAAGGGGCAACTTAAATTCATAGAAGGAGCAACTTAAATTCATAGAAGGGGCAACTTAGGAAATCCAGATTCGATTACAACCAACTCCATGTATGGGGAATAATTTTTCCTCCGTTTCATGTATGAGAAATTGTTTTTCCTCCGTTTCATATTTATGTAATTTCGAAAAAACCTCTCCATGAGTTGGGCATTATTTGCCCCAACTCCCACTGAAATGCAATTTCCCCTAGCTAAATGTTGTGGTTGAGTAATTATTCAGTGAGATTCTGAAGCATTGTCGAGTGATTCTCCACCTCATTAGTCTTTGAGTCCACACAAATGTGAGGTGGAAAAAACTCCATGAGCAAGTAATATTTTCTCATGCTGTGGACCAATGGCATGGTCTTGGTGGGCAACCAAACCTTTCGACCACACTACTACAAAATGATATAAAGATCACGGTACAAAAACTAAAATTTCTCACTTTTTGTAAAAGCGTAATAAAATGTTATAGACTATAGTTTTCATCTCAGTTATACGAAAAAAACTGAGATGGAAAGATTTTTTAATCTCAGTAATCTAAAAAGTGAGATCGTAACTTGAAGAATAGATCTCATTCTCAAAATACTGAGATTATATATGAAAGAATATATCTCGTTTCGAAAAAAACTGAGACGAAAAGATTTTTTAATCTCAGTAATCTAAAAGTGAGATTGTAACTTAAAGAATAGATCTCGTTTTTGAAAAACTGAGATTGTATATGAAAAAATATATCTCATTTCAAAAAAACTAAGATAAAAAGAATATTTAATCTCAGTCATCCAAAAACTGAGGTCGTAAGTTAAACGCATATGTTATATATTAAATATTTCAATTATCTATTGAAAAGTGTGTGTAGTGCAGGGATCAGACCAGCGTAGTTCTTTGAGGCAAATGCAAACATGCAGACATGCAAGCAAATGATAGAAAGGTGTCCCTCAGGACAGCGCCAAATCTATGGCGGCGGAAGAAGGGTGCCAAATCTATGGCAGACAAGAAGGGTGCCAAATCTATGGCGGCGGATGACCTGGAGAAAACCGGGGATGAAGGGTGCCAAATCTATGGCGGCAGAAGAAGGGTGCCAAATCTATGGCGGCGGAAGAAGGGTGCCAAATCTATGGCAGACAAGAAGGGTGCCAAATCTATGGCGGCGGATGACCTGGAGAAAACCGGGGATGAAGGGTGCCAAATCTATGGGGGCGGAAGAAGGGTGCCAAATCTATGGCAGACAAGAAGGGTGCCAAATCTATGGCGGCGGATGACCTGGAGAAAACCGGGGATGAAGGGTGCCAAATCTATGGCGGCGGAAGAAGGGTGCCAAATCTATGGCAGACAAGAAGGGTGCCAAATCTATGGCGGCGGAGAAACTGGAGATGAAAGTGAAGAATCCACCTGTTGCTCGGTTTGGCGGACAAAACAAGGATAAGAGTGTAGAATCCACATGTTGCTCGGTTTGGCGGACAAAACAAGGATAAGAGTGTAGAATCCACCTGTTGCTCGGTTTGGCGGACAACGCAAGGCTAAAACCTTCTGCGAATGAAATGATAAGACCTTCTTGATCGTCTTCGACCTAAAGCACCAATTTTCAAGCATGAACCAATTGTGGATATCCGAAAGAAGTTTGTAATCAACTGCTCCGTATAATACGTACTGAAAACAGGACTGAGATTGATTTTGTAAAAAGACTCGACATCGCAATAATTGTGAGAAAGAGAAATGAACAGGGGATCGAATATTTTGGCAAAGCGACTTAAAGCAGAGTGGAGCGCTTGGGACCACTCCCGAGCGCTCGGGAGACGTGTCGAGCGCTCGGGACCACGGCTGGGGCCCGCACTCCTTCGTCTTCCTTTTCTCGGTCTGGGGGTTCAAAACCTAAACTCGAGCGCTCGAGAACCAGACAGTCAACAGTTCCGAACTCTCTCATCAACTCTCGACGAACTCTCTCTCTCTCACTTCCCAGAATCTCTCTCACGATTTCTCTCTCTCGAAAACCGTCTCTCTTTCTCCTGAAGAACCACGGATCGATTTCAAAACCTCGAGGTCTTGTCGATCTTCCGCTGGGCAATCGTGTGCCAGGAGGTTCGAATTTGGGGGAAGAAGAAGTCTAGGGAGAAAGAAGGAGAAGTAATGGCCAACACCGAGGAGAGGGCGACGGTGGGCGAAGCCCGCGGGGGTGCGGCTACGGCTTCTGCGGCGGCAATGGGCGAAACAGGTGGTGGAGGAGGTGTTGCCAGGGATGAGGGGGTTACCAGCGAGGTTACAGCGGCAGTGGGTGGCGGCGTAGGTGAACCTACGGCGGTGGTAGAGGGAAGGGGGGCGACGGTGGGCCAAGCCCACGATGGTGCAGCCGGTGATGGAGTTGGGGACGAGCCCAACGCTGGTGGGGGCCAGGGTGGTGCCACGGGCAGTGGAGGTAGAGCCACGGGCACTCCTCCCACTCCTACTGTGGAGGAGTTGTTCGCGACGAGGGACTGGCTGACGAGGTGGTGGTGGGTGGTAGCGTCACAGCTACCCCCGCCTTGCGGTCGACGGCGGCGCTACCGAGGAGGGAGGATAGCAGGATTGGGGCCTCACGCCACATTCCCTTCGCGGAGGGTGACTTTCTGGACTCTGCGGAGCCGCGGGACATACTAGACGCGCTTGGCCTTGACTTGGGGGTCAAGGCCGTGCTGAGAGGTGCTGAGACTCCAGATGACCGGGCTGCGGCGCTGCTGCTTGGAGCTTTGTTGAGTGGCGCGGGTGCGTCGAACGCAGGAGGACGCGGGGTTGAGGAGGAGGAGATGGAGGAGATGGAGATGGAGAGACCGGAGCCGGAGGCGGCTGCCGAGGCGCGGGTGACCGCGGTTGACAAGGCAAAGGCCTATTTGGGAGGGGAGCGTGTTGGGTTCGCGATTGCGACCTACGCTCCGCGGGTTCACTTCTTCGTGCCTGTGGGGATAGACAGCTACACTCCCGCTCGGGCTGACTACCCGGAGGACTTGCTCCTCCGAGACCGCGACTCGCATATCTCTACGGGTTGGACCACGGTAATCTTTCGATAATTTGAATCTTTCGACGCTTGAGTTATTTCGTGAATTGCCATACTGATTGCTGACTTTAATGCTATTTCTTTAATCTGTTGAAACAGCGCACGACGGACGTTTACGGCCACGGAGGCTCAGCCAGCTCGCTGCAGTACTTCAGGGGGCTGCCTGCGAGAGTACGGGAGTTAGTGGAGGCGGCGGGATTTGGGCCGTTCATCCAGTTGATGACGTCGGTGAGTGTGGACCGCGCTGTGCTTACAGCGTTGACCGAGAGGTGGTGGGATACCACCAACACCTTCCACCTTCGGTTCGGAGAGATGACACTGACACCGCTGGATTTCGCAGCGATTACAGGGTTGAGAGTGGGAGGAGAGCCGATTCCTTACGACTCGAGCTTGGTGCTGGATGACGCGGCCTTGCGGTGGTTCCTCGGGCGGGTTCCACGGCACAGCGGAGGGATGGCGGCTTACGGGCAGTTCGTGGAGTACTGGGACCACGAGCCGGCAGATGACGAGGAGGCGGCGAGGATGGCCCGGGCGTACCTGCTCTACCTTTTCGGGGCCTCTCTGTACCCGACTAGGCGGTCGCGGGTGCACCTCTGCTACTTGGCAAGCCTGGTCGACCTGAGGACTGCAGGACGGTTCGACTGGGGAGGGGGTGCCTTGTGCACCCTCTACTGCTTTCTAGGGGCTGCCTCACGCGGAGTGGGCAACACAGTTGGAGGCTACTGGAGGATCATCGAGGTACGGTTCAAATTATCACTTTAATACTACTTATGACTGCTTAATGATTTGAAATGCATAATTGATTTGAACTTGGCCATTTTGCAGCTCTGGGCTTACGAGTTTCTCGGGATGTTCCCGCCTGAGAACACCTGCAGGAATCCTGGTTTGCTTCCTCGCGGGCTTGCGTGGAGCAAAGCTTATAGGAGGACGAAGGAGAGGGGAGGGGAGGTGATGACCTTCCGACGCTGGCTAGACAGCTTGACTGGAGTCGCGGTATGATCTGCTCCTATTCCGTTTCTCTTTTCCACATTCGATGTATGCCTTTATTGATGCTTCCAAATTCGGTATGCAGGTTCACTGGGACAGGTGGTCGAGGGTGGAGGCTGAGTTCCTACCTAGGAGTCGGGAGGTGACGCGGAGCAGGGTGTTGCTGGACTGCCCATTGGGCTGGCAGTGGTACTTGGGAGATCGGGTGACTCGACAGTCGCTCGGTCTTCCAGCGTTCGTGGTGCCCGGGCTGCTCCCTCCACGCGTGCAGAGGACTGAGACGTACACTCGTGCGGAGCTGGAGCTGTACACGGTGCCTGACACAGACTTGGAGCGGCACCTACGACGCGGTCTGGACTACGCAGCCTATGTAGACCAGTACCTGGCCACGAGACTAGGGGTGGAGGCTGAGCTAGAGAGGAGAGTAGCCGCGGGAGGGCGAGGCCCTGGTGCCGGAGGAAAGGCTGGAGTGCGAGGCCATGGTGGTCGGTCCGCACAAGGTAGTGATCGAGGTGGTAGGCAGCCTGCAGGCGGACGAGGTGCCAGCCTGCCTGGCAGAGGAGAGGGTGACACGGGGGTGCCGGAGACGACAGAGGCTTCAGGCTCGACGGTGCTGCCTACGCTGGAGTGGACAGTGGGGGCGACAGACTCTTCGGGGGCGCGGGTGGTGATAGACGTTCCGCGCCTTCCGCAGCCGCCGATGCGGCTTCCTACTCAGGTATCAACGAATCCTAACTTCTTATGCTCTGAAAGACTACTGCTTGTATATTTCTGATACTTGAACATTACAGGTACCGCGAGAGTGGGCCGAGACAGCCATCATGTTGATGGTGGGAATGCGCCACCTGCTGAAGGGTTGTGCGAGAGGCAGGGTCTTGTCGACCAGACCTGTCCCTAGGCCTGTTTCTCCTGTCGTTCCAGAGGTATGACAATGCATGGTAAAGAACTTTTAATGAATCAGCTGAATTTCAAATATGCATAGAGTGATCGCATGCTTATGTTATGCAGGTGTAGCCACGACGTTCAGCTAGGGCGCGACCTCCAGCTTCTACCAGCACACGGGGACGAGGGACACAGGGAATGTCACGGCCCGCTGCGGAGGCTAGACAGTTCGAGGTTGTTCCTAGGGCAGGGTCCCAGCGGAGATTCGCTCGCGGGGAGTCGTCGGAGGAGGATGAGTCAGAGGAGTCGTCCGAGTCGCGCGTGTTGGGGTCGACGGACTCAGCGACTGCTTCTGGTTCTCCTAGTGGAGACGGGGGCGACGACGGTGACGAGAGTGAGAGCACAGAGTCTGAGGGCCACCAACAGAAGAGGACTTGTCGCGTCTGAGTCTCTGGCTTTGCTTTTTGCCAGCTTTCTTGTACATGGGCCTGCGTGCCAGCGTAGTTGTAGCTTCTAGGCCTGCGTGCCTTGATTTTGTTTGGATCTGCGTGCCCCAGTAGTTAGGATTGGGCGCGTGTTTGCCCCAGCTTTTGTACTTCCTTCCTTACTCTTTGTGAACACCGTACTTCATTTATGAGAATTTGCGCTTCATTCTTTCGCATTCATCCGCACTTCCTTTAAGAATTGTATTTTATGAAATATGCTCGTCTAGCTTGCAAGGAGGTAAAGAGCACGCAACTTTCAACCGATATTCCCAAAGAAATAACGAAAACTTGGCGTCAACACACGATAGCACACCCTTAGAGAATTCTGACAATAAAAACTAGACTTAAGGGCTTTTTGATCGTAACTGAGTGCACTGTGCCGCTGGCAATGAGTGTCGTGATCTGCGAGAACTGCTAGATTTACAAAAATGCCTTTGACACGAAGGCCGACATTCACTTGCACATGAAAATGAAGATTTTTGGGACGCTTAAATGACAACAACTTGAACTATGAATGTTAACGCGCCTTTGATCATGCCACACAGTTACAAATGCACAATGCGACCTACACGAGTCATCGGACTCAATTAAATACACCTAACGTGGAATTTGACATGTTTGCGGAATGAAAATCTTAGAAATTTTCATATTTTCGAAGAAAATGGACGAATACACAAGCAAACACATGATGAAAACTGCTGTATCCTCAGATTACATGCTGAGGACCTTCAGATCTAAGATACATGCATTGGCGAGGTTGAACTGAGGCTGAAAAAGCTGGAATCAGAAGTTGCTGTAAACAGCAGAACTCTCGAGCGCTCGAGAGCGTTCTCGAGCGCTTGGGTCTTCACTCCCGAGCGCTCGGGACATCTGCTGTCTGCAGTCCCCCTGCTGGTTGGAAGGTGTGCCACAGGATGATGCCGAAAGGTTGCATGCCAAGCAGACAAGTTTGCTAAAGATGAAGGTGACCATAAGAGGTCGAGGCTAGAAAGCGAGACCCGTGTTTCGACATTTGACAACAACGATGATATTATTTTTCTTTATTATTTTTTTTGACAAAACAAAGCACATGTCTGAGTATCCTTTCTGCTTTACTGCTTTTGATCAGCAGGCTGGTATTTTCAGGACCTTGGGATTTGGGACGGAATCTGTCTTTGGATGGAAATTGGTTTGAGCTGGAGCCAGGGTTTTCGCTGAAGCTGGTTTGAGGTTGACTTTGATCAGGGCCTGAGCTTTGAGCATGCCTGTCCCAGTCTTGAGGTCGGCTGTACGCTTGCAGTGATTGATGTCATTGTGCTGATGTGCCCCAGTGAGTGACGGTCCTTCGTTCTGATCCTTTTCCTTGATTCCACTGATAGTTTCGGCAACCAGCTTTGTCATGAGCACAAGTGCGGGTTCTTCCATGTATTGGAGTTTTTCTCACGAGTTGGGACCTCAATGACCTTGTGTGAATTTGGACAAGGCCCAGACGACTCAAAGGACAAGAAAGACCCTTTATCAGAGGACCGACTCTTAACGAAGACCTTGACTGGACGAGGAGTTTGATTACCCGAGGATTTGATTGTTTGAAATTGTCATGATAAAATCAAGTTTTGATGATTTTCCCATTCTGGGTTTTGAAATTGTTTTAGCAAAACACGAGGACTTTTATTAGGAATCATGCCCCAGGTTGCTGATGACAACCCATGGATTTAGAAAATGCCCCAGCTCGGATGTTAGAGGATTCATGAAATGCCTTGGCGCTTCTTCTTGTTTTCTCCTATTGTCCAGGATTTTTGTTATCAAGTTGTGTTTTTCAATCTGACAGGACTTTATTCGGGTTGTAACGTGGCCAAGGTTTTGGCTTAACAAAGAAAGGATAATAGGCTCAAAATTTTCATTTTCCTTAGGTTCCAAGAGCTAGCAGCCATCTTGCATAATTCTATGCCCTTTTTTTGCTTTTGATGGGTGCCTTCTTTCACTTGCTTTGCTTCGCCTTTTGTTGTGCCCAATGCGTTTGGCGTTTTCATTGGTCTTGAGCTTTCTCTGATTTTTGTTCGATGTTTTGCACCTCATTGCGCCCATGTATTTGGCACTTTCACGCTTTGAATTCAGATGCGCCGATGATAACCGGGTGTTTGGCACATTTTGTCCTCCTCATTTCATCCCGGTGCGGGGGATAGCTGCCTAGCTGGGTTCTTTCAAAGAAATTGATTTAGCCTCAAAGGGGGTTATCAATGGATATATATCTTCAAGTGTGTGATAAAAGAAAAGAATGCCTTTCTTCATTTTGAATTGCACAACTTGATAACTGGATCCTAAATGCAGTTTAAGAGATTTGTGTGCTCTAACTTTTGCCTAGATCATATTTTGAGGTTTTGATCTAGCGAGCTTTTTACTTGGGCCAAGGCGTTGCTTCTTCATGGCGTCAGGGAATGGCCCCATGAATTTCTTCTTCTCGCAAGGGCAAAATACCTCGTGTCTTAATTTCTCAATTGACGGTGAAAAACAATTCCAAGTTAAGGGATTATCACAAAACACGAGTTTATTATCACAATTTCGACTCAAGAGGTTTGACATTGACTTAGAAAGACAGGACTGACAGAATTTTGGGACCGACTCGAATGAAAATGACCGGGCCTCGAGATAAGGCTGCCTACGTATCCTTCTTGTATAGGAATCAGGTCATAACGTAGTTCAGACCTACGAAACTGACTCTGTTTTTTGGTTTTTCTATTTCGACTACAAACTTGAAGACATACAGACACGAAAGCATGAAAGACCGAAAGTACAAACTGACTAGAAATTAAAAGACTTGACTCGAAACTCAAAAGCTTCCCAAACTCGTGAGAAAATCCATCCACGGATTGGCTGCACTGCATTCGCCATTCTTCTTCAGATCAGAGGTCTGGTGCTGGGATGGTCCTAGTCCTTTCAGGCATCTCAAGCGTTATTCGGATTCTGATCCATCCTCAAATTCTGTGTCGGCTTGGAGCTTGTAGCTAAGGCACTGAGCATATTAAGGGTTGGAACAACGGGCTCTGGCAACCAATTGTCGATAATGCACTGGAGAGGATGGGTTTTGATGCCATTGTTGTTGATGGTTTGGTTGCTCAGAAGTCGTCCATAGGAACCATGTCCCATCAAGTCACTGACCTGGCCAACCTTGAACTCCTCAAAGGTCAGAGGATAATTTCCCACAGCAGAAATTGGGTTTGGAAGTGGAGGTGAGATGATTCCATCATCGATGAGGTCTTGGATTTTGTGGCGGAGACGGAAGCAGCTGTTAGTGGAATGGCCGGCACACTGGTGAAAGGTACAATAGGCGTCTGGGTTGTGGGACGACGAGAGCTTCTGAGGTGGGGGAGTTGGAGGGAGCGGTTGGATGAGACCGGCTTCGAGGAGTCTCTCATAAACCAGAGATAAAGGGACAGAAAAGCGGGAGAGGAACCTTGGTGGGATCTTGCCGCTGGATTGAGGGTTCATAGTGGTGCCAGGTGAGCCTCTGGCGAAGACGCTGCTTGCTTCGACACTGCATGATGCTTTCTTGCCTTTGTGCACATCCTGCCTTTTAGCCCTAGTTTTAGGCAAGGATCCTGTACCTTCCTTTGAGCGCTTCTTGGTGTCATGGAATTCGACTAAGTCTTTGAGCATGTGAGAGAGCGTCACTTCTGATCGTGGCTTGACTCTGGCGGTTGGAGAGTGGTAGGTTTGCGGAGTTTCTTCGATCCTGGCCTTATCAGCACTCAGTCCCAGACCTGGATTTGACATGACGGAGGTGAGAATGCCAATCAGCCCTTGCAATAGAGCCGTCTGCTCATCCATTTTCCGATTCATTTCCTCTACAGCCCTTTTCAGCTCAACCAGCTCTGCTTGCCCTGTCATCTTGAGGTAGTCGGAGAAGGTGGTGTGGCTTTGTGTAGGATGGGTGGCCCAGTGCTGATAGTAAAGCAAACGAAAACGAACTCAGGACGTGCCCCTGTTGTGATTTATTAAAAAATGTGTACTGAATAAAAGAGTTGTAATTGACGTGTTGTCGTCGTCGACACAAGGGATCGCACTTTACGGAAAGTTCCAACAGTCACAGGTAAGTCGGTGTCAGGCAGGTTAAATTCCTCACGTTGGGAATCAGAGCCAATCTCCTTATCTAAGACCATCTGAGACAGGGCAATAAGACTGCTGGAAAAAAGAACCTAAGGCTAAACTAGAGGGAGCCGTTCGGGCACGGCGAACACCAGAGGTATCCCAAACTCCATGGATTTATGGTCTCCTAGACCCTGACTCAAGAAATGACATCCTATGAAGGATTGCCTTAGTCCTCAGAGATTCTTTTGAATGTGTATCCTTCGTTCAGAACGACAAATTCTAAGAGATGTCAAAATGAACTAAGTATTCAACTAGTCCTCGTTCGAAGTTTCAATTTTGAACTTGGAATAACTTAGTATAGACGACGTGATACCCCAACCATCGTGGTGTCAGTGACATGGTGCCATTAGCCAGAGTGGTGTAAGTAAAGTGGCATCACGGCGTCGTTTTCCTTGTTATTCCTTATTCTCCGTTGAATCTTCGATTAGGCGTTAGTCAAGGACTTAGTATATTCTGATTTCCCGAAGTCTCATTGTTCTAAGGACTCATGTAGTTTCAATAACGTGCCTTTAAAAAGCACGACTCATCATCGGTCCAGGCAATCCTAAACAAGCCGCGCAAGCGAGTCTTAGAGTTCTATACAACACACGAAAGCAAGCGTAAGATGCAAGGTGAGATGTGCAAGCGGGATAAGATCACGGTTTTTCGAAGGTTTCCTAATTCCTCAGAATTTCTTTTAGGGTGTATCCTTCGTTCAGAACGACAAATTCTAAGAGATGTCAAAATGAACTAAGTATTCAACTAGTCCTCGTTCGAAGTTTCAATTTTGAACTTGGAATAACTTAGTAAAGACGACGTGATACCCCAACCATCGTGGTGTCAGTGACATGGTGCCATTAGCCAGAGTGGTGTAAGTAAAGTGGCATCACGGCGTCGTTTTCCTTGTTATTCCTTATTCTCCGTTGAAATTTCGATTAGGCATTAGTCAAGGACCTAGTATATTCTGATTTCCCAAAGTCTCCTTGTTCCAAGGACTCATGCAGTTTGGACAACGTACACCGGGGTGCACGACTCATCATCGGGCCTCGGCAACCTTCTACAGACCGTGCGAGCGAGATTAAAAGCACAGGACTCGAAATTGAACAGACAGCATGACGGCATGACATGGATGAGATGCAAGGTGAGATGCAGAAAGCAGTAACACGTAGGCAAGATATAGCATATAATCCTACCCTGCGGGTCCCTGTCCTAGTTTGGAAGGATCTATGGCTTGCTGAGCATGTACAAAGGTTGGTTTTGGCTTGAAGAGGGTTCCCCGGACTAGAGTCAAAGTATACCTCCCACTATTGAGCGTACACCCAATAATGGTACAAACGGTAGGGATGACTCATCACGGTCGAGGGTTGCCGAGCATTCCGGGATTCCCCATCACCGGCAAGCCGGGTAGGATTGCCGAAACACAACAGCGAGGTTGCACAAGATATATACAAGAAATAGACAATGAAACAAAATCCCTTTGAAAATCCCACAAACGTTTTTCAAGCTTGGCTCACAAGTTTAATCGATACTTAAGGAAAGCGGGCCGTTTTATCAACAAATCAACTTTTTCTCAAGTATCAATTAAACATCCCCAGCAGAGTCGCCACTGTGGGCTACCTGCCCGAAAAATTATATATATTTTCCCGTTTTGAAGAAAAATATGGTTTGAAGAGTCGCCACCCGGATTTGTGGTATATCACCCGAGAAACCGTTTTGTTTTGAAAATGATTGATTTAGATTGAAAACCAGAGATCAGTTTCAAGGGTCCGGAAGCCATGTTACGAGGGGGGAAGGGTTTTACGGCACCCCCCTCGCCCGATTCGAAATCGGTCTCTACTAAACATTTGCGGGATTTTTAAAAGGGATTTCGTTTCGTTAGAGCATTTAGCAAATATCGACAGTCATAACACATAAGAAGTGTATACTGGTGCGTGTGTACAGTAGAGGGTGAAATGGTTGTGCATGCGACACAAAATAACAGAAGATGAAACCCTGTTACTGGATTCACTCTCGAGCGCTCGGGAGTGGTCCCGAGCGCTTGGGAGTTCTGACACTCTGAACCTGCAAAACTTGTTAGCACAGACAGAATATAATGCTAAAATAAGAACTGAAAAGCTGCTATATACGCTACTGGCTCAGCAGAGGATTTGAAAGACTGGATTAAACCCTCAATCTTTCAGATCTTGCATCCCTGCCTTGACAAGATTAAATCTACAAATTTAAAAGAGCAACGGGCCACACTCATGCATGCAGAAACCAGATAACACAGCAGACTGGAAAATGAGATGCAATGGCATGCATGCACTCCCGAGCGCTCGGGAATGGTTCGGAGCGCTTGGGAGTGAGCTGCATGTCAGCTTGCTCTCAAACAGGAAATGGTACTGACTTGACATGTAAACACCCTTGTTTTGATGTTTCCCAAGAGGAGAACATCTTTTAACTTTGGAAATACCACGTTTTACATGAAATCTTGTCAGAAACGCTTCTGTTTTGGGGAAAATGGTTTTCTGTGCATGCATGCCAAAATGAAACCATTTCTTTTAAGATTACACCTCATTCCAAAACCTCTGGCCTGGCTCTTTCTCGAGCGCTCGATAGTGAGGTCCCAAGCGCTCGGGAGTGATCCCAAGCGCTCGAGACTATTCTATTGCCCAATGGATGGCAGTATCACCCACTACCCTTGCAACTCATCATTATCACCACCTTGAGCCCGCCGATGGCTCGGTCCACACTCAACCTCTGGTGGCAGAGATTTAGGGCAAAGATTTTCCCATTAAAAAAATGCTTTATTCAAAACCATTTGATTTAAAAAACCATAGGTTATTTGGCCTATAAATATGACTGGTTTTCAGCAGAGGAGGGGACTACGAAATTTCTCTCCTGCAGAACCCATTCTCTGCTCTCTCTCACTCTCTCTTGCTAAGAGGCAAAAACACCCAAAACTCTCTTTCCAAACTCCAAAGGTTTTTGTGGGCACACGCCCCGAAAACTCCCGCGTTTTAAAGCATGAAAATTCCGGGTGCGCCCTTTTTGGAAAGCGCGGCGAGACGCTTCGCAAATCAGAGAGTCGCCACTCGGGTTTTTGCGGTTAGTACCCAAGAAACCGTTCTTTTGAAAAACGTTTGGACCACGTTTGTTTGATTTTGAAAAAGGCTTTTGTAGACTGGACCGTCGTCACCTTCGATCTTGAGGTTCGGGAGCCAGATTACGAGGGAGGAAGGGTTTTATGGCACCCCCCTCGCCCAGTCAGGAGACCGGTCTCTACTCAGGCGTTTTATAAGACATTTGCATTTCTCTCTTTATTTGATCATTCTTTTAACCAGTTAGGGCGGGGAAACAGTTAATAGGGATTAAAGCTGTAACACGTTTGCATTTATGTACAAAAGATGTGATAAAAATGTTTATGGATGTTTGATGTTTGATCTATACAAGTATAATAGATTGAGAACAAGCTTTTGTGGACATTTTAAGCAGACTAGAGCACGCTGACTGTGAGATGGTGCACACAGGAACAAACCTGCATGTACTGGCCAAGCCACTGCATGCAGTCATGACCTGCGTGCGCCACACTACAACTGGCGTGCGCCGGTAAGCTCAAGTTCACAGCTTCTGTTATCAACCCTCTGGGCTCTGGAAGGGACCAGTGCACACCCAGGACAAACCACGCAGTTGATAAAGATTACTAAGCTATTACAGAGAGATTAATGGGCTTAAGAGCCACCAAATAGACAGAAAACCCCTTAAACAGTGAGGGGAGGATGATTCAAGGGCCTGGATGTAAGATCCATGCAAGGGCCAAGCCACTGGAATATAAATCACTACCGCACGCCACTAAGGAAGGGCCGTACGCCAGTTATCTCTTGGTTCCAATGCTTTGGCTTTGCACATTCTGGGCTCTGGAATAGGACCAGAGGGACCCAGAAGGCCAAACTAAGCAATAAATACGGATAGAAGAGAAAGCAGTTCTAAATACAGAAAGCTGTAAACTAGTTTTAACATGCAGCAGGGTGATCAAAGCTTAAATAATGCAAGAAAACAATGATCCATGATCCCCACGCCAGCTTTGCACATACCACCATTACTGGCGTACAGCACTCATAACTGGCGTGCGCCACTGATCGTTGTGCACGATTTTGAAACCTTGCTAGCATTAGGGCCAGGACTGGTATAGATTACCAGCCTTGACCCTGCCAGCCCCCCTCAGGGGTCAGAACAGAAAGCAGAAGCAAAAGGTATTATACCTTTGCTTGTGAGTTTGATGGATGGTTTGAACTTTGAGCTTGAAAGGGGATGGATGGAGGGTGGATGGAATGAGGTTTGAAGACTATGGAGAGTGCTCCCTTGTTTACTCTTTCTATGGAAGAGAAAGGAAACAAAGAACAATGAAGGAGAAGAAGACAAAGGATGGTTTTTGTCTTTATGGAGCTAACCCCTTGCAAATGAATGCAAGGGGGGTATTTATGGAGGAGGGAGGACTGAAATCAGCCTGCCCTTAAGGGCTGTTTGGGTGGCCAAGCTTTGGAGGAAGCTCCCATGCATTTAATGCATGGGACTTGGCTTGATGGAGGGTGTAGGAGAGAGAGGGGAACATCTCTGGCCGAGGTAATGATCAGGGGGCTGTCAGCTGATGTCAGGCGGCTACAAAAAACTCCCGCCCATCTGGCTGAAAAAGGTTGATTTGACTGGTATTGACTGGCGTGCGCCACTTGTTAAGTGGCATGCGCCAGAAATCGGCGATGACTGACACGTGGCAGTGGCTCCTACGCACGCTAGTCCACCACCAGCGTACTCCAGTAGGGTTTTGCTGAGGCCATTTGGTTCTGGCTTGAGGGTTCGACAAGGGTTTGAAACGGGTTTGGGCGAGATTCGGGATGCTCAGAGCTCAAACTCATTCACAAACTCGGTATGTTCTTGACCTTAATCATCATCGGGGAATCAAAGACCGTAAGTAAACTAATCTGGACCGTCCAGAATAGGGTGTCTACAGTAGCCCCCCTTTGACGGCACTTAGAGCACCATCGTCTTGGTGTAAGTAACGTCAAAGGTTTTCAGACACCCCTCTAGGCCGTCCAGAGCAGAACGCACGAATCAATGAGAACATGAAACTTAGATAACCTAACTGGCTGGATTGATTGGAGCGGATAGATCGCTGTTGGAGATAATATGCCTGGTTAAGCCGATGCTGGCATTGGCTTTTTGATAGCGCGGCCGGGGTGGCTGACTCAGCTGGGGGAGTGCTAAGCCGTGAATCGGCTTCGTTGAGAAAGATACGGTCATACGGATGGACCGTCGTTGATTGAACATGGACGGATAGATCGTCGTTGATTTGAGATGGACAGAACAGGCCGTCACTTGTTGGGGACTCTCCTGGGGAAGAATCCATTGAAAGCAACTCAGGATTACTTGTTTGACTTGAGATTGGACAAATAGATCATCGTTGATTTGAATTTGGACGGATAGATCGTCGTTGATTTGAATTTGGACGGGTAGATCGTCGTTGATTTGGATTTGGACGGATAGATCGTCGTTGATTTGAATTTGGACGGATAGATCGTCGTTGATTTGAATTCGGACGGATAGATCGTCGTTGATTTGAATTTGGACGGATAGATCGTCGTTGATTTGAATTTGGACGGATAGATCGTCGTTTGATTTGAGATTGGACGGCCTCTGCTTGGGGAGTAACCACTTGAAGTGACAGAACCAATTTGACGACCGTGGGCCTTCGTTTTGATCACGGGATGCGAATTGGGCCTCAGGCCCATAAACTACTGGCGTGCGCCAGTAAATTCGTGTCGTACGCCAGAGAGGCTGCAATATCCGAGCCCAGAACCGGCCCAGACCCGGCCCAGTGCTGTTCCACGTTGAATATACTCCTGTTCTTGGCACGAACTGCTATACTTTGGTTTTTTGAAACCTTCCGAACCTCTCCAACTCTCCCAAATCCTCAATCTCTCTCACCAATCTCCCAAAGGTCACGAATCCACACATACCCATGGCTGAAATAGGCGGTCACAGCGGCGGTAGGGGCGGCGATGGTGATGTCGGTGATGCTCGGGCGAGGGAGGATGAAACCGTGGTAGAAAGTGCTCGAATCGACGATCATCCTCCAGACGAGGCTCCAAAGGGTATGGGTGCAGAGGTTTCTGGTGTCGGTGATGGCGACGGTGGCCATGCAGTGGAGGTGGGTAGTGGCGATGAGCGGCGTGCGCCAGAGGAGGAGGGGCGTACGCCGGTGGTGTCGAGTCCAGGGGGTCCACGGGCGCACCGATTGGACTCGAGGAGTGGTGTGGAGGGCTTTGTGGTGACCGGCGGTGGTGCGGCTGGGGCCGGCGGTAGCAGCAGTGGCGGTGTCGGTGAGGATCGATCGGGGTCGCCCCCGAGAGGTTTGGATAGAGGGAAAGACCCCTTAGTTGAGGAGGAGGCTCCGAGGGCGGCCCGGGTTGAGTTTGTGCCGCCCGTGGGTTCGTCTAGACGCGAGCCCATCACGAGTAGTGACTTGGCGGAGTTTGTGGGTGCGTCTGAGCTTGCCCGGCTCATGAGAGAGTGTCCCGAGGTAGTTGCGGCTGTTGAGCGGGCGCGGGAGGAGAGGCTGAGGGAGATAGCCCTGTCTGACGAGGCAGAAAGACTGAGGCGAGAGGCCGAGGAGGCGCAGAGAGACCAGGAGGAGTTGGTGCGGGAGACCGAGGAGGCTGAGAGAGAGCAGGAGGAGGGTCCCGGGGCGTACGAGGTGGCTGTTGACCTAGCGGAGACCAGACGGTCGGCCACTCGTGCCCCGTTTTTGGCCGAGACGTACGTCCCCCAAGAGCCGCACGTGTTTGTGGCGTCGGGCACTGAGAGCTACGTCCCTTTACAGAGAGACTACGACGAGGAGCTGGTGCTGAGGGACTGTGAGCAGCACTTGTCCAAGGGCTGGACTGAGGTACGTTATTTAAAACTCCCCTTTAGTCTTCGTTTCGTACTTGTGATGCGTGATATTCGAACCTTTTGCATTTGATTGACTGTGTAGAGTTAGTGATACCTCGACTTGCAATAGACTAGGTTGGCTGTAGAGAGCTTTGACTGCACAATTCGACCATAGAATGCCTGTAGATAACCGATAGGTTGTCCCGAAATCTGACTTGACTTTGTAGGATGCTCCATTGACATGAATCAACTGAACGAATGCGTTTGAAACGATAATTGACTGAACGAATGCCTTGATGCTTTAGATCCTTGATTCGACTATCCACTCAATTTGAACTGCTGTACTGATGCTATTTCTGTTGCTTTGGTTGTTGTGATGTGCAGAGAGGAGTGGTTAGCTCGCGGGGGCACGGCGGTCCGGCACACTCGCTCGAGCTGTACTTGAGTTTGCCAGCGGGGGCACGAGAGCTGGTGGACGCGGCGGGGTTTGGCGTGTTCATCCCCACGCTGACAGCGGTGAGGAGCGACCACGGGGTACTGTCTGCCCTGGCGGAGAGGTGGTGGGACACGTCGAACTCCTTCCACTTCCCGATTGGGGAGATGACGGTGACTCCGACAGACTTTGCGGCCATCACGGGCCTGAGGGTAGGAGGGGACCCGATCTCGTTCGACTCGGGGATCCACAGGGACGCTGAGGTGCTGAGGTGGTTCTTAGGGATGGTGCCGGCGGGGAGCTCAGAGATGGTCTCATACGACCAGTTTGCGAGGCACGTGGAGCAGAGTGTCCCGGTGTTGGAGTTGGCAGGAGGGCCGGTCCCTGAGTTAGAGTTGGCACGGCTGGCCAGGGTTTACTTGTTATACTTGTTCGGGGCTACTCTGTACCCGAACAAGAGGTCCACGGTGCACTTGTCTTACCTGCCTGCCCTTTTTGACTTGCGGTCGGCTTCTCGGTTCGACTGGGGAGGAGCGGCCTTGGGCACGTGCTACTGCTTCTTGGGTGAGTTCTCCAGAGGGAGTAGGGCAGCTGCCGGGTACTGGAGAGTGTGGGAGGTAAGGAACCAATACTGTCTTTCAATTCCGTTCCATACTTGCACTTTATCTTGCATAGACTGTATTTCTGATGTCTTGTCTGTTTGATTGTTTGAAAACCTTACAGTTGTGGGCTTACGAGGTGCTGAGGATGTATCCTCCGGAGAATAGGAGTCCAGACCCGAGGGTGCTTCCTCGAGCGATGGTCTGGGGGCCACTTCGAGTCGGGAAGAAGAGGTCGAAGAAGACGCTTGCAGACTTTCGACTGTACCTCGACCACTTGACGGACTCTCAGGTGAGACCTGCTTTTCCTTTCGGTATTTCATGCCTTTGAATTGCTTTAATGCTGTCGCTGATGCTTTTGATCGCTTTGCAGGTGGAGTGGGACCCTTGGAGGCCTGCAGGGCCTGAGCCTGAGTACCTTGCGCGGAGCAGAGTGGTGACAGCGAGCCGGGTGCTGCTGGAGTCGGCTTTCGGGTGGCAGTGGTACTTGGGCGACCGGGTGACGCGACAGTCACTCGACTCGTCCGAGTTCCTTGTCCCTGGGCCACTCTCGCTTCGTGCTTCACACACTGGGAGGTACGCTCTGAGAGAGCTGAGGAGGTTCACGATTCCTGTCCCTGCGGCTCCCTTTCTGAGACGAGAGCGAGACTACGCCGTTTACCGGAGGCGATACTTAGCGGGAGCGCTTGGAGTGATGGAGCACAGGGTGGTGAGGAACGAGGCCCTGGTGGCTGGTGAGGAGAGGCAGGGCCGGAGGAGGAGGCCCGAGGAGAGGAGCGAGTACGCGGAGTCGACGGGACTCACCCAGCTGTCCTGGACGTTGTCTGTACGTGACCCTCAGGGGGAGGTTGCGGAGGTCCGTTTCGAGCCTGCCCGGACAGAGCCAGCAGAGGTCACAGGACCGGTATGATGTACTTTCAGCTCTTGTTTGTTCCCTGTTTCCTGTATCATGCTTGCCTTGTATTTGAACTGCCTTTGACTTTCAATACTTGTAATTCAGGTGCCGCTAGAGTGGGCGAGGGAGTCCATGCGCTTGATGCTTGCCATGGAGAAGAAGTTCCACCAGATAGCCAGTGGCACTCCCTTGCAGTGGCACTACCCGCCAGCAGCTCCAGCGCCTACTACGCAGCCTCAGGTATAACCCAGAATTCCGAATTTCGATACTCATCAGCTGTGCATGTCTATTACAATGCATGTTAGAAATACCTGCTCTTGATTCCTGTTTCAGCATTTACATATACACTATGCACAACATTGATATTGAATTGAATTGACAATGCAGGGACACGCTAGGGCGGCTTTCAGGCGGCAGACAGCGAGGCCAGCCCCTCAGAAGGGCAGAGGGAAAGGGAAGGCCCCCGCTACAGTCCAGCGACCGGCGAGCACTACGCGGCGCGAGGCCAGAGGGGTGGTGATCGCTCCTGACAGAGGGTCACCACCACCTCAGAGAGAGCTGCGGAAGAGGCCTGCTCAGAAGCGGCCGGCGGAGGGGCCCGCGCAGAAGAAGAGGAGAGAGGAGGACGAGGACGAGGACGAGGAGTCCGTCTCCCTCAGCAGTGGCTCTGACTCTGCCAGCGACCCCAGGTACAGGACCACTCAGAGAGACTTAGCTGCAGCTGAGGAGAGCGAGGACGGCAGCGGCGACACCCGCGAGCTCTTCGACATGTGAGGGCTACCACGGACCCTCAGCTACTTTACTGTATTTTGCCTTTTGATACTTGACTTTTGACTTTGGGGCCTGCGTGCCTTCTGATTTACGGGCGACTGTTTGCCCAGTACATACTTTAGCTTGTTTTTGCTCGGGCCGTTGTGCCGCTATGTATATTTCCATTTTTTACTTTTATAGATACATGCTTTGGATAGTACAATAATTGCTTTTTCTGTTCATTCGACTTCCAATTTGATGATATTGATGGTAGAAGCAAACGAAACAACCACTGATGTCTGACATGCATTGACAAACGTCCTGAATCGACCAACATACACAAGGATATGTGCAGGACTGACCTAGCTCGACTAAAAGGGAAGGAAGGTCCTAGGACACGTCGCGTATCCTTAAGACACGCGGAGGATACGGAAGCTTGGCATTAGTGGGCTGAAAAGCCCAATCCTCCTCTGAAAGGGAAACTGACACTTTTGAGAGGCCACAGAGATGTACAATGGCCTGTACGAGTGGAAAGGCTCGAGAAAGACGACTAAGAATGGAAAATAATCCGCAAAATGCTCAAAAATGTCATAAAATAGACATAAGACACCAAAGATGACTCGATATGGTCCCGGACTGAAACCGACACCCCCTTATAGTCACATAAGGCCTACATGACACGTACGGTATAAGAAAACTTGGCACGAAGCCCTCGGTACGAATTTTGAGTCTCCGTATCCTAAATTTAAGAGGATACGGGCCGCCGGAGGTCCGAATTCTTCGTTTGGCGTGACGCTTCCGAGCCGACGCCTCCCTACAGTCCCAAATACCATTTATGGCTTGCACGAATCGACAAACTTGCTAAATAAGCCCCAGAATTGAAAGCGGTTGCTCGATGACAGTTGCTGCTGATTGCTGGTATCTGGTGCAGGTTTGACTTGCGTGCGCCAGTAGTTGAGCCACGTACGCCAGTAGGGGAGGGTGTCCTGCGTGCGCCGGTCGATGACTGGCGTGCGCCAGTAAAATGTGACACAGAGCCACTTGTCTGACTGTCTGTCCTTTTTCTGGCTACCCTTTGTCTTCACCCTCACACGGTTTGCACACGGTTTCTGGCTTTCAGAAGGCAGTGTCCTTTATTGTAAGGAGGGTTTGGATGCTAGCCTTTGGTTTTGAACTTTGAATAGGAAGTAAGATTCGTGGCTTGGTATAAGATGGAATGTTTGCACGCATTGAAACCACACTGATACATCCTACTCCTATACTCAGCCAATTTGAATTGCTGGTCCCAAATGGCAAACCCAATTCCAACTCTGATCAAACCTTGGTTGGCGGAAATGATAAGTGTTGATTGGCTCAATTTTCAATATCACGGCCTCGCCTCGTTCCGGTACTTGCGGCATGTGCCAGTCCGCCCGGCTCTCCTGAGGGCTGCGCTCCGGTTCTGGGATCCGGATGTCCATGTTTTTCATTTTGGTGATGATGAGATATGTCCGACGGTCGAGGAATTCCAAGCGTACCTCCGGACTTACTCATCTCCAACGCTCGTCGTTCCTCCCTACCAGGTGAGCATGCCCAGGCTGCTGGCCACTGCACTTGACATTCCTAGAGGTTTGGCCAACTCCATGTTGGAGGGTGGTCAGGTCCATATCCTGCAGCTGATCGAGCGATATAGTCCCGAGGGTGACCTGGGGGACATGGCTTGGCAGGCGCGGCGCCGACTGGCCCTAGTGATCTGCCTCTTAGCCGGCTACTTGCTTATCCCAGCGGATGGGCGGGTCAGCTCCCTACTTGTGAGCGTTGCTCTCCAGATGGGTGGTCCGGACCGGCAGAATGTTATCCCTCTGGTTCTGGCCGAGACGCTTATCGGCCTAGACTCGGTATATTCTGGGGTGTCGCGCACCTTCAGCGGTAGTCCGTTGCTCCTTCAGGTAGACTCACTCAGCTCACCTTTTCCTGGTTTTTCGCACTTTCTCATTTTACCTCGACACTCGGCTTAGGCTATTTGCTGGCTACTCACTTGTCTTTTCGCTCAGGCTTTTATCTGGTTTCTAACTTGTCTTTTCACTCACGCAGTTGTGGCTATCAGACAAACTGAACTTGTTGCATCCTCCGGAGGCTGGCTGGGATCTTTTCCCGAAGAGAATTCACCAGCGGGGAATGAGGTACCCCGAGATGAATGAGATGGAGTGGTTTGCTTTCATGCAGGAGGTACAGCCGGGTGAAATTGCTTGGAGGTGTACATGGTTGGAATTGGAGGGAATGGTGGTTCACTCAGAGGGTTTTGACAGGGTGGTGATTGCAGGGCTGACAGAGTTCACCTTCTATATCCCGGGCCGCATCCTTCGCCAACTGGGTATCCCTCAGGGGAATGTCCGCGTCACTGCCGGGGATTTTCGAATTCCCAACTTCAATGCTCAAACTCTTAACGGGTACAAAAGGCGCTGGGTGGACAGGGCCCTGCAGGCGAAGTCTCCGGATTTCACTCCTAGGCTAAGGAGTGTTTATCGACAGTGGCTAAGAGCAGATGTGGAAGCAAGAGAAAACATTGATTGACTCCGGACTACTTTGCTTCTTTTAGAATAAACTGTGAGCCGTTAGGCTTCTCAAGCATCTGTTCTGTTTTTATGCTTAGTTGTTTTAAGGCTTTTATGCTCAGCTTGTGTATCGGAAGTAGTAATTTTATAAATAAAGTTGAAAGACGGAGGGTTTCCCCCTTCTGACTCCTTAATGAAATGTTGGCTCGTTCCTTGACTTTGCTTGGATCTTGACATGGCAACGGAATGTCGAACACTGGATCGCTTTGATAGAATGTGACCGGGTCTCATGGTGAGACTGCCTACGTATCCCTTTTCAAGGAATCAGGTCAGAACGTAGTTCAGGCCAAGGTTCGCTCGTGTATTTTACCTCTCCTTTTACGCTCTAACTTTTGCCTAGCGCCGCCTTAACAGGTTTTCGGCCTAGCGAGCTTTCGACTTTTGCCTATTTATTTTTGCTTAGACCGCCTTCACAGGTTTTCGGTCTAGCAGGCTGCTCTAACTTTTGCTTGGAACCGCCCACCCTTGTGGTTTTCGGTCCAACGAGCAACTCTCAGGGGTAGAAGCGTTTGAGTTGATCCAGGTTGACCAAAGTGTTGAATTCGTTGCCGTCGAGATCGATGAGTTGAGCAGCACCCCCGGATAGGATGGTCTTGATAAGGAAAGGCCCGGATCGCTTTGGTCGAAACTTTCCGCGGGCGTCGAATACTGGAGCCCGTATCTCCTTTGTGACCATGTCTCCTTCGATTAAGCCCCTGGACTTCACCTTCTTGTCAAATGCTCGGGCAATTCGACGCTGGTAACCTTGAACATGATACAGGGCGCGGAGTCTCCTCTCATCAAATAACATCAGTTCAACAAATCTCCCGCTGAGCCATTCAGATTCTTCGAGACCGCTTTCGACCATGATCCTCAGAGAGGGAACCTCAAGTTCGATAGGAAGTACTGCTTCCATTCCGTAGACCAGGGAAAAAGGAGTTGCACCGGTTGACGTTCGAATTGACGTCCTGTACCCCCATAGCGCCAGAGGCAGCTGCTCGTGCCAATCCCTTGCGGACTCAATAGTCTTCTTGATGATCACTTCAATATTCTTGTTTGCTGCCTCGACTGCTCCATTTGTTTGTGGACGGTATGTTGTTGACCGGTGGATATCGATGCCGAATTCTTCGAAGAGATCCAGGACCCTTCCCTTGAAATGACTCCCATTGTCCGAGACGAACGCCTGAGGAACCCCATAACGGTAGATGATGTTCTTTCGAATGAATTGAGCCACTTGAACCGTTGTCAGAGTTTTGTAAGATTCAGCCTCGACCCACTTAGTGAAGTAATCTATTGCCACTAGTATGAACCTGTGACCATTGGAAGCAGGAGGCGAGATCATCCCGATAACGTCAATTCCCCACACCGAGAAAGGCCACGGCGAGGTCATGCCATGTAGCTTAGAGGGTGGAACATGCTGCAGGTTGGCATGGATTTGACACTTGAAACAACGCCGCACGTAGTCGATGCATTGAGATTCCATTGTTGACCAGTAGTAGCCTTGCCTGAGGATCTTCCGTGCAAGCATGACTCCACTCATGTGGGGACCGTAGACTCCTTCGTGAATCTCTTCCATTATCCTTGTTGCTTCGGCCCCGTTGACACACAGCTTGTGCATTCCACAGTGAGATCTTCGATACAGTTTCCCTCCACAAATGATGTACTGAGCAGCCAGCCTTTACAGAGCAACCCGATCCTTCCTTGAAGCCCCAGCAGGGAACTCCCCTCGTTCGACAAAGTTCCAGATATCATGGTACCAGGGTAGGCCATCATCGACATCATCAATGGCGTTGACGTATTCATAAGTGGGCAAGTCCCTCTATTCAATCACGATTGGTCGCATCCTGACTCCTACTGGAAGTTCGATCATTGAAGCCAAAGTTGCCAAAGCATCGGCGAACTGGTTCTTCAAGCGTGGAATGTGGGTGAAGGTCACCTTATTGAAGCGAGGAATCAGTTCTTCCAAATCTTGGTGATAAGGCTTCAGCTTTTCCTCCCGGACTTTCCAGTCTCCATTAGCTTGAGAGATCACCAGGTTCGAATCCCCGATTATCTCAAGCTTCTCGACTCCCAATGCAATAGCAGCTTCCATTCCGACGATGCAGGCCTCATACTCAGCTTGATTGTTGGTGACGTCGAAGTTTAACTTGAAAGCAAGCGGGATATGAGCCCCAGCGGGCGTAATGAGCAATATCCCAACTCCGAAACCTCTTTGATTAGCAGCCCCATCAAAATAGAGCGTCCACACTTCTTCGACAATCGTTAACACATCCTCGTCCGGGAAATTGAAGTCTACGTCTTCAGGTCCATCGACTGGGTGGTCGGCCAGGAATTCTGCCACGGCACGGCCCTTCACTGATTTCCTTGTGACATATTGGAGATCGAACTCAGCCAGCAGAAGCAACCAACGTGCTAGCTTATGGGTGAGCGCCGGCTTCTCGAACAGATACTTGATAGGATCCATCCGAGAAATCAGCTTCACCGAATAGGCTAGCATGTAGTGTCTAAGCTTTTTGGTAGCCCAAACTAGCGCCCAACATGTCTTTTCTAGAGGGGTGTAACGTTCCTCACTCCCCACCATTTTCTTGCTCAGATAGTAAATGGCTTTCTCTACTCCGTTATCTCCCTCCTGCGCCAGTAAACATCCCATAGACGTTGGTGTGACGGATAAATACAGGATCAAAGGTCGACCCGGTGTAGGCGGCATTAAGACTGGCGGATTCCTCAGATACGTCTTGATAGATTCGAAAGCAGCTTGGCACTTCTCTGTCCATTCGAAACGAACATCCTTTTTGAGCAAACGGAACAGTGGTTCGCAAGTCAGTGTGAGCTTGGCTATGAATCGACTAATGAACTGAACTTTTCCCAGGAAGCTTCGCACTCCCTTTTCTGACCGTGGTGGTTCCATCTCGAGAATTGCTGTAATCTTAGAGGGATCGACCTCGATTCCCCTTGCGGTGATCAGGAACCCCAACATTTTGCCTGCTGTGACCCCAAATGTGCACTTTTGTGGATTAAGACGCACGTTGTATTTGCAGAGCCTCTCGAGAAACTGCCTGAGCGCTGGAATGAAGTCTTCCTTTTCCTTTGCCTTGACAATCATGTCGTCGACGTAGACCTCAACCGTTTTGTGGATCAGATCGTGTAGCAAAGTGGTCTGGGCCCGCTGGAAAGTGCAACCGGCGTTCTTCAACCCAAACGGCATCATCACATAGCAGTAAGTACCCCACTCGGTGACGAAAGTAGTCTTCTCTTGATCCTCGGGTGCCACAAAGATCTGGTTGTATCCTGATAATCCGTCAACAAAAGAGAGCAAGGCATGCCCCGCCGTGTTGTCCACGAGCACATCAATGTGAGGCAAGGGAAAACTATCTTTGGGGCTTGCTTTGTTCAAGTCCCTAAAGTCGACGCAGACTCGGATTCTCCCATCTTTCTTAGGAACCGGCACGATGTTAGCCACCCATTTCGGATATTCAGCAACCCTCACGAATCCGGCGTCAATCTGCTTGGTGACTTCCTCTTTGATCTTTTCCACCCAATCTGGTCTCATTCGGCGGAGCTTCTGCTTGACTGGAATGGCCCCTGGTGCCAACGGAATCCGGTGTTGCACGATTTCAGGATCGATACCGGGCATGTCCTGGTGAGACCATGCGAAAACCTCGAAGTATTCCTTGAGCAGGTCAATCAGCGCAGTACGATCCTCGGGGGACAGAGTTGAACCAATTTGCATCATTCGGGGGTCATCCTCGTCTTTCAAATTTATAGAAATTACTTCTTCTTTTAGAGGCTGAGCATGCCTTTCGTCTTCCTTTTCGATGAGGGAACGCAACTCAGCGGGAATGTTCCCATCGAAGTCTGTTCCTTCATCGTCAGGGTCGACACAGTTTATATATAATTCAGCAAAGTAATCAGAAGCAGGATCATTCATTTCATAAAACCCCGATGGGTTGCCAAGTACAATTGACTCGAACTCAAAGTAGAAGTTATGACGTGGAGGGCCAAGAGGCACAAACTCCGACTCTGAGCTAGACCTAGACCGGACAGACTCCGTGTCAGACTCAGGCACATTGTCAATGCATGTCAAGCGTGGAGTGAAAGAGCAATTATTTAAACTACCCTTAGCTTCTATGATGAGGGAGGTTGGATCCTCGAGGATGTCCGGAGAGTCGGGCCCAAGCATCAGCACTTCAGCCTCTTCTTCTTCACCAACCAAACCTACTTGAGAGAACAGCATCTCCAAGCTTTCTTGATCAACTGTCAGCACCCAGTCAGCCTCTTCCTTAGCCCGGGTCAGCTGCTTCTTGAATTCTTCTTCTTCCAGCTTGTCCTTGGCTATTTCCTCCTCATCGTCGGACCAGGTGTCCGCAGCAAAGATTTCGAACCCCGGAAGCCAAGTCCCAGTCTCTGGATCCCAAAATGGTTCAGGTTGACCCCCATACACGATGCTCCCGCCTTCACGGATAAAGTAGCTGTCGGGGTTACCATAGAGGGTTCGAAGTTTTCCCGCACCTTTCCCCCTTTTAGCCTTCTTGGCCAGAGGTGCGTACCCAAAGCCAGCTCGGCTTTTGAAAGAGGGAAAGATGGGGAACTCAGCGATCCCCTGCTGGTTGATCCCGAGTCCGAAACCAGGCATGTGGCCCATCTTCCTCATGATATCGATTGCGGCGGAGCTGACGTAGAAGTCCTTGTCCACTGCGACGGTAAGGACGGAACCTGCGGTGTCGAACGAGAATCCCCCAAAGTCAGAGTCTTCTTCTCCGTGTGCAATCCCCAGGACGGGCTCATCTTCCTTGAGTGGGCGGATCCCAGAGTCTCCGCAGATAGTAAGGGTTCCTGTTGGCAGTGCTAGCATGACTTTCTGGTGCAGGGTTGAGGGAACTGCCATGATGTCGGACCTGTGCAACCACGGCCTTCCTAGCAACAGATTGAAAGTGGCAGGGATGTCAACCACATGAAATTCTACCTCCATTTCGAAACCCTCGGCATCGAGCTTGAGCATGATGGTGCCTTCCACCACACGGCGGGTGCTGTCATACGCCTTAACCGCCAGGTTAGACGGTGTGAAATCCTTCTTTGCAAGCCCCAGGCGGTAAGCAACCCTCAGCGGGCAGACGTTAATGGCAGAGCCATTATCAATGAGCACGGTTGGCACCCAGAGTCCATTGCACTTGACGGTAATGTGCAGTGGGCGGTTGTGGTCAGTTCCTTCAACAGGTAGGTCCCGTTCGGTGAACGTAACAGAGTGTTTGGCAAGCAATGGCAGGATGAGAGCGACCAATGCTTCGGGGGTGATGTCGGTGGTTACCTTGAGTCGAGAGAGAGATGAAGACAGCTTGTCGCGGTGCTCTTTTGAGGATGCAACCAGACCCCAGACTGAGATGGCAGCAAGTATCTTCTCCAGTTGCTTCTGAATCATGTCCTCCCCTGGGACTCCGCCAAGGATGTTTGGAGCACCCCTTTGGACAACTGGATTGGCGGTTTGCAACACGGGGGGATTGGATGAACTCCCTGCTTGTAAGTTAGAGGGCTGAAAGACTCGGCCACTCCTTGTAACATTGGCGACGTCCCACCAAGAGGTTGAATCGTTGAAGACCCAGAAATCCGCAGGAATGTCCTCTATCTTGCGCTTCCCCTTATCGGTTGCTGCCACAGTTGCAGACGGGTCCTGTTCCGAAGCCATATCCTGTTCCAAGTTCTGCATCACCAAGTCTTCCCAAAACAACGGATCCTGTGCTGCAGCTTCTTCGAACGGTACTCCCGGGTTGGTCACAAATGGCGTATCCCAGAAACCTGCATCGACCAGAGCGGAGTTGATTGTCCACACCTCGTTACCCATTTTGATGTCCACTACCTTTTCTTCATCCCAGAAATCGGACGGCAGCGGGTTCGTGTTAAGGTCAATAATTTCGTCGACTTCCCACAGATCATCGGGCACTGCGTCCAAAGTCATAATGCAGCAATCCTCGCGGGAGAGAGGCAAAACGGGACGCGGGAGGTTCTCATCAATTATGTAGAAGTCGGGGTCGTATTCGACATCGGCTACGGAGGCCACCAGTGAGTCGATCATTGATGCACGGAAGCACTCCCCAAGTACACGGGGTTCTTCCTGTCGGAGGTCCTCCTCTGTGTAGAAAGCTTCGTAGTCGGGCACGACTTCTTCTAGAACATAGTCGGCCGGGAACTGCCATGCTGGCTCGGGATCCCAGAAATATGGTTCTTCTTCGACGATAGGTGCAGGTGGGTCGAACAGCAGAGGTAGAGCAATCCCATCCAGAGGATCCATCATGTCGTCTTCTTGTGCTGCCAGCCATGCATTGTTCGCAACATGGTCAAATGGTAAGGCTCCTGGCACGGCCGGAAATCCCTCGCGGGCAAGCTCATCCCATTCATTGATCCTGGGGACGACGAAGTTGTAGTGGTCGGCAATTGCCCAGCCTACTGCCTGCATGTCAAGTTCCGTTTCTGGTGGGTGTGCAATTGTACCAACGGGCCTTGGGCGCTGTACGGGTGTCCCATCGAGAGTTGTTTCGGTGATGGAAAAGAAAGGGTTTGTCGCAGTGGACCCTGGGAGGAGCTGTGCAGCAAAGACAATGTTGCCTTGAAGATCACGGAACACATTGTTAAGGATGGTCACGTTGTCACGCAGACGTTCCATGGAAATCTTCGATTTAGACGATTCTCCCTTTTCTAGCTTTAAGTTCAATACCTCAAGCTCGAGGGGCACGGGGACGACAGGCTTCGGCTGATCCGCCGGGGTTTAGATGGTCGGTAGGGTTAAATATGGTAGAGTTAGGGGAAGTTATGGTGGAGCTAAGGGATATCTGGCCAACTTGGTTATGGTGCTTCGGGAGGGAGTTGGAGATGACGTTGGATTTAGACGGTGGGTTAGGAAGGGTTCCATTATCCACCAAATCCTGTATCGCGTGACGGAGACGATAACAAGAGTCGGTGTAATGGCCGGGCATTTGATGGTACGCGCAAAAGGCATTGGGGTTGTGGCTAGGTGGTGGATTTTGAGGGAGTGGAGTTGGAGTGAGAGGCCTGAGATGACCAGACTTGGCCAATTTCTCGAGGACATCAGAGAGAGGTGCTTCGAAGTTGGCGAAGACACGAGGTTGGTTGCGGTTTCGGGGTTTCTGTGGTGCTTGTACCTAGTTGACATCGGCTGTATGGTTGGAGCTGTGGGTTGTGGCGGTGTTGCTTGCAGTGGCAGCGTTGGCATAGCTGTTACCACCGAAGAGGGCAGTGCTGCTTCCGGTGTACACACGGGGCTTGGGCTTTGATGTCGAGGAGGCAGGAGCAGCCTCGGTTCTCGGGATGACCCCGTTTTGGAGAGCTTCCTCTATGGCGAGACCGGAGTCGAAGAAGGTTTCCCAATTTGCCCCTTGGACCAGCACAAGGTTCTTAGCAAAGTCCGGCTGTAGGTTACGAGAGATGATGCGAATCTGATCCTTTTCGCTGGGACGATCCGTCTTTTTGGCTGCTTTTGCCCTCCATCGCTGAATGAAATCGGCAAAGGGTTCCTTCGCGCCCATCTTGGTTGATTCCAACTCTCGCGTGGTCATTTTAAGTTGGACGTTGTAGCTATATTGGGAGTTGAAAGCAGCCCCAATATCGACCCAATTCTTCCTTTTGGAGAGATCCAACGACAGAAACCATTGGAATGCGGGACCAGTGAGAGTTTGAGGAAAGAGTTGAGCCATGGTTTCCTCTTCAATCCCGTGTAGTTTCATTGCACTGTGATATGCCAACAAGTGGGTCTTAGGATCCCCAGAACCGTCAAACTTTACAAAATCAGGCATTTTAAACCTCTCAGGCAGCCTAGCATTAGGAAAAGGGCAAAGACGATCCATGTCTAAACCACCAGCACCTATCTTCTCGGCCTTGGAGACCGTTTCTTCGAGTTTGGCCATCTTGGCGATCAGCATGGCCATTTCTGGATTCGGAGCAGGGTTTTCTCCTTGACGGTTTTCTTCGACCACAAGTTCACGCTCTCCACCACCTCCTCCAGCTGCAGCTGCCGGAGGGAGGCGTTCTTCAATCAAGGCACGGAGATTGGCCGTAGAGGCATCGGCCTGATCGGCCCTTTCTTGCATGATGGCTAGATTACGCTGAATGTCGGCGAGAGTCTGGGCAAGAGTCGGAATTTCATCCATGTCGAGAGGTTCGGTTTTGACTTGGACGAGCTTTTGAGGTGCGGGGAATGGAGTGAGCGGTGTCGGTGGCGAGGCCTCTCCCAACAGAAAACAACCCGAAGCTTCCATCGTGGCAGACCCGGAAACAGACCCACCCAAATCTTCTCACAGACAGACCCGGCGGACGTTCTTAAGTAGGTTTGGCTCTTGATTCTGAATCTGTACGGTGCGATGGCTAGACAGTAAAGTAGAAGGGCTCAGTGACAGCCTGCAGCAATTTTATTTGAAAGAGAGAATGAAAAATGCTTAACGTCGTTGGTGTCCTCCTAGACTCTAGAACTAGCAGACAAAACCGTTTTATGATAGCCGGACGCTGCCCAAGTCCTCGGATTTCTTTTCGACGGTGTACCTTGAAGGGATCGACTAACACTAAGAGATGTCGAAACAGCCTAAGTCTTTGACTATCCCGTTCTCGAAGTTTCAATGTTGGAATGGAACAACTTGGTGTCGACGACATGATACTGTAACCAAGAGGGCGTAAGCAGCACTGTGCCGGAGCCTCGAATGGTGTAAGTGTCTAGCACTTTTAACCTGGGTGGTATGAGCATCATGCCATGTCTCCCGTTGTTCCTAGTTTTCTGTTTGAAACCTCGATTGGGTTTAGGCAAGGATTTAGAAAGTCTCGATTTCCCAAAGTATCGTTGACCCAAGGAATTGGAAAGTTGATAATGTGCACCATCACGATGCACGACTCGTCATCAGTCTAGGCAGCGCCCGAGCAGGCATAAAACAGGTTTGAAAGAGAGAAAACCCTAAAAGCCGCCCTAGCATGCTCCTACGCAGAACGGTATGGATGTATGTACAGGCATGCGATATGGAAAGCTGTAACACATAGACAGTTTATGGGGGTTAGATGCAAGTAATCCTACCCTGTGGGTTTCTGTCTTAGTTTTGAAAGGTTCTAGTGCTTTGTACGCATGGCGAGGCTGGTTTTGGCTTAAGGGGGTTCCTCAGGCTAGAGATGTTTTATACCTCCCATCGCCCTGCGTGCAGCAAAGCAATGGTCAAACAGTAATACGTCTCATCATCGTCCAAGGTTGTTGGGCATTCGAGGACCCCGAGCTCCAGTAAAATGTGCCGGTTACCCAAAACGCCTCAACGGGGCTGATAGAATACCGATGCGAAATGGATACAATGATTGATGATTGCTTCCTTGAGGACCTTAGGACTTTCGGTGAGAACTTTGACCACTTAGAGGACCCAATTCAAAGCCATACAGCCTTTCAGACAGAAATACAGAAGCCTAGGAGAATCCATCTGACGGCCGTAATATCGATCTAACGGCCATAACATCAAACCCTCGCCCGAGCAACCTGTTGCCAGCAAAATCTCCCTGAGAGATCAATCTCTCGGCCGCAAGATCTATCCTTCGGCCGAGACATCCATTCCACGGCCGCGACATCCATTGCTCGGCCGCCAGATCGACCTTTTTCCAGACTCTGGAACGTTCTGTCAGACATTTGGTTTGATCCAACTACACTACCTTTCCGATGCGTTCGGGCTACGTTCGGGGATCACGACGTAGAGTTTGAGATGCATTGCAATTGCAATTGCTATCTCGTGATTTGATTGGCCGGAGTGAGTCATCCCTATGCCTATATAAAGGAGCCTTTGGGTTCCGAAAAAAACACAGAAATTGAGATACCTACACACTCAATCAAACCTCGAAACTCTGCAGAAATACTCCCTCAATCCCATACTCCAAAAGCCCTAACCTTCCGAAGATAGCCGTCAATCCGGCGATCAAACCCCGAAGTTCAAACCCTAACTCTAGGGTTCTCGATCAAGCAATCAATCAATCACACCCAATCCAAAGCAATCAAGCAACTGAGGGATCAAGGTGGTGAGGCCCAACGGCCTCTGGTTTGTCTATATTTACTGTATTTCTAACTAACCGTAGCATTTAGATTATCTGTTAATCTTTCTGTCTGGTGTGAGGAAGAACACCGACCGGGGCTTCGATCCCTCGGCCGGTACATCAAACCAGGAGGATCTCTCGGCCGTGACATCTATTCACCGGCCGCGAGATCCATCTCCCTGGGACATTATGTTTGTTTTATCTGCTTTCTGATGCATGCTTATTTATCGCACTGGCTCACTTTACTTACTGTTTAAAGGAATAATTAAACAGACTATGTGTTAGAATTAAACAAAGCATCTATACGTCTTATGTTGAACGATTATGGGCCAGTCTCACGACTGGGCAAGGAGGGGTGCCTAACACCTTCCCCTTATTGTACTTTTGGCTCCCGTATCCAGAATCTCTATCTATTTTCCCAGTTTTAATAAACTGGGTGGCGACTCTATTTGATGATAACCGTTATCATGTGGCGATGTTCCTAGCTATGGGAATATCCATGATTTTGGTTTATGAAGTGGAACCAAACAAGCGTGATCAATCTGTATGGCGATGCCCCGTTTTGGGAGGTGTCTACAGTTTTTGGCGACTCTGCTGGGAATTTGAGAGCCATAACCAGAAAGTTCAACATGGAATTAATATTTGCTTTATTTAATTCTTTTTCATATGCATCGAGCGGGCAACCCACGTTGAGTTCACCTGATATCCCGGCATGACACGGGCTATGTTAGAGGTTCCAGCAAACTCCTAACGGTGCACCCTTTGAGACTACCCGAAACCTTGCATATTGTAGAAAGCCATAGAACTCTTTCCAAACTAGGACAGGAAATCCCAAGCAGGTTAGGACTATGTGTTGCATTATATCTGAAACTCTTATTTGATTCAATGATTAGTACTCTTTAGAGTTTTAATTGCTGTAGAAGATGAATTCATGCTCATTTTATCAAGAGTTTGTGATGAAATCTATCTCTCTTGAGATAAAGAATAGTCCTTGTATAACTCTGTCTCTCTTTGAGATAAGTTTTGACTTGTGAAAGGTTGTCATAGTCTTATACTGTTAGGAGTTTCGAAAAAAAAAAAGAAAAAAAGTCTTCTTTTACCTCTAGGTTTTCTTTATTTATTTATTGTTAGGATTCTTTCAAAAAACAAAAAACAAAAAAAAAGAATCTTTCTTTTTATTTCTCTCTTTCAATCTTTGATAGGATCTTGTCAAAAGAACAAAAAATATATATATATATTTCCTTATTCTTTAGGTTTTCATAAATTTATTTATTTCTTTGTTTTTTCCTAGGATCTTAAAAAGAAAAAAGAAAATGTGGGGATTTCATCAATCTTTTATCTTGCATGGTACATTGTATATATGATCACTTGATTGTATAATTGTCGCATGATTGCTTGCTGTATTGCATTACTACCTGATCACATCATTTCATAGCACTAATACGTTGTTCAACCACTTGGTTGCATGCATGGTAAATGGGTCATCATATTAGGGGCAACTTGCATTCTAGGGGGCAATAGGCATTGGTGCATTGCACAATCACTTGATTTGGGATGTCTCAACATAAACGTAATTGAGCTTTTGCTTCTTTTAGATTTGCTTTTGGACTTAGCTAATCTTTGGGTCTTTCTTTTGACCCTTATTTGCTTCTTTTTAGGGTTTGAGTCTCGAGTTTGTTCTCCTTTAAGAATTTGAGTCTTGAGTTTATTTTCTCTTGAAATTAAAGTCATTTTGTTCATCATGGTTTTGGATCAACTCTTTGCACTCAACATGACATGTGAATCCCTCCCGGAATATGAATCTCCTTAAACATGAACTACGAATGGCCTGATTCTCTTTAGAGATACGTAGGCACCTTAGGGTCGGCCACATTTTTGAAAACATTTTCTCTTGTGCTAATTTGCTGCCATGGAATACTCATGATAACATTAAAGTGTTGAAAACAATCCTCAAGGGTTTCAAAGTAATCTCATGATATCGCTTGAAACACATCATAAATCACTCGAGTTGTCAAATGCAAAGAATGAGTTTTGACCCATGTCATTCATGTTGAGTTGAGGGGGGGAGTTGAAAATATAGGTGTGCTCTCATGAAGCCGCTAATAGGAGAAACATGTTGTTGATAGAAGGAAAAAAAAAAAAAAAAATGAGCTCGCTAGGTTGAAAACCCTCAAGGGCAGTCTAGGCAAAAGTTAGAGCATAAAAATAAAATGAAAATTTAGCTATGTCTCCATGCATCCACTTTGAGTCTCAAGACTTGTCCTCAATTTTGAAGAACCACTTGGTAAAACATCAAAGCCTCTTAATCTCTTGGTTAGGATTCTAGTCGCTCTGTCGCGTGATTCAAAATGAAGAAAGGCCATCATTTCTCTATCCAAACACTTATCCCTTGCTAGCCACATTGAGCCTCTGAATAGTTTCTTTCAAACAAAGCCTGCTAGACAGCCATCCCCCACACTGGGGTAGATAAGAATGCAATGAGAGATGACTACAAAATGAAAAGTAAGCATCCCGTCACACAAGGGGGTTTTGAAAGAAAAAAAGAAAAACATCATCCCTTCCAATCCAAAAACAGGGGGCATTTTGAAGAAACATCTCCCTCTCATACAAAATAGAGCGATTAGATGGCTGCTAGCTTTTGGAACCCAAGCATGAGTAGAAAGTAGGTTTGAGCCGTTATATTCCTTCATTTCTTAAGCCAACACCCTAACCTACACTATGGTCCATAATAAAGTCCTCTCGGATTGAAGAACGCGACTTAGCAACAAAGTCCTAGATACTAGGGGCATAACCAATGTGGAAGGAAAAGTGGTGTGAAGTAAAGGGGCACAACTGCATCCCCCTTTTAGAAGCGCACAATCTCTCATGAGGCACGCGGTGGTCACTTATCAATCGAACTCAAAGTAGTCAATTCACCCTGAAGCAGTAAACTCTCTAGGGTCATGGGTTCGTGGAACAGTTTTGCGTCTCTTGACGACTGAGTGGTTTTGAATGTGAATCATGTAGGCAAAATGATGTGATTTTGAAATCCTCAAGGAGAAATTTTCAAAATTGATTTTATCCTAAGCATTTTTGACATAGCAATACAGGCACAATTACTTATTTGTAAATTTCACGGAGATAATATGGGTTTCCCATTTCATGAGGAGTGTAGCTAGAAAGTCCCTGGGCCATACAGTGTGTTAGCAGCTTTGCTAAAGTGTTGCAATCTTTCAAGTCTCTTAGATCTCATCGTCTTCTTTGTCATAGCCATTTGGCTGGTATAGAGTTCGTTGTCATCTTATGGTGTAGGAGAAGCACTAGCTTGAGTACGCGAAAGTTGAGATGTCCCAAAACACTTGCTTGCATATCACCACAATCACATGGTTGCTTGATGTGTAGTTTAGGCAGTTGCATTGGCCTCTTGGCCCGTACAGTTGATTTGTCTACATGAGCACCTCACTGTTTAGTCTTATCTAGACATTTTTCTAGGCCTCTTTGGCCCGCGCATTTGATTCGCTTTCATGTCTTTGTGGCTGTTGTGATTATTTGGTCTTGCATTGGTCTCTTGATCAAATACTTGATTTTTGTCTTCACTACTACATGTTGCTTGCATTATGAATATGTTTGATTATCTGTTGGTATGACGCCTCTTGGCTAGAGAAAAAAATAGGCGCTATCTCTTGATACATTAGGTCTCTCGACCACTATGCCTTTTGGCATTGCATTTCTCGATGTATAAGGTCTCTCGACCATATGCCTCTTGGCATTGCATCTCTCGATGTATAAGGTCTCTCGACCACTATGCCTCTTGGCATTGCATCTCTCGATGTATAAGGTCTCTCGACCACTATTCCTCTTGGCATTACATCTCTCGATGTATTAGGTCTCTTGACTTATACATCTCTCGGTGTTGTGTCCCTTGACGCCTGAGTCTCTTGACCTGTATGCCTCATGGCCTTGCATCTCTCGACATGTTGCGCCTCTTGGCCCCTAAATGATGTGGTATTGTGGTGTACTATGTCTCTTGACATATTTTGCCCCTTGGCATCCTTTAATGTGGTATGAACTATTTTACTATAAGCATTCTATTAACAAAATAATGTGCACATATCTCTTACACCATTGTCTTGAATAATATGGCTTGCAGTGGTTGATGTCTTTGTTGCATGTCACTTGACGTAAGCAAATCACATGTCCAACGATTCGAAGCATAATGAGTGTTACATTCTAAATTCCAAATAGAGTGCACATATATCAAAATTACGTCTCTCGTCTTGTACGCCTCATGGCGTTGTATCTCTTGATGCATTATGATGATGTTTATGAGTCACTAGATTTATTTTGCCTGAACATTCTCTTGAATGAAACCTGATGCTACACTCATAGGATTCACTAGTTGAATGCATTTTGCTATCAAATATATCCTGTGTTTGCATTTGAAACAGGTCAACCCTGCAATTAACCGGCTCTATGCCTCGATTTTATTGATCGGTCCAGCGCTTCGATCCTCTAGGCTCCACGCCAACACTTATGATGGAAAAGCTCTGTGCACAGACCATCAGAATGCAACCAGCTCTACGCTTCGGTTCAAATCATGTCAAGCTCTAAGCTCCGACAACTCAGGCCCTCGCCTCAAGACTGCAACTCAGGCCCTCGCCTCAAATCACTTTAGGCTCCACGCCCCAGTTCCTTTATCTCAGGCCCTTGCCTTATATACCAGCTCCGCGCTTCAGTTCATCACGTCAAGCTCAAAACTCTGACACCTCATGCTCTCGCCTCACGATCAATACCAGCTCCGCGCTTCGGTTTCATCAAGCTCCAAGCTCACCTCAGGCCTTCGCCTCATAACCACAGCAGGCTCCACGCCCCAATCACCTCAGGCTCTCGCCTTATGATCAACACCAGCTCCGCGCTTCGGTCCTATCCAAGTTTACCTCAGGCCCCCGCCTCAAGATTACAACAGGCTCCACGCCTCGATTCCATTACTCTCCAGGCTCTTGCCTCATGATTACAACCGGCTCCGTGCCTCGGTTTCCTCATCACCAAAGCTCCGTGCTCTATGTTACTGGCCCTGCGCCTCCCCTACATCTCAAAAACAAACGGCGTCCAATTCATCCCCAGTAGATGATTTGGATTCCACCCCACTACATCAATCCCTTCCAGCTCATTCGCAAGGATATGCTACTCTACCGAGCCCTTCTCAGTCAAAGTAAGGATGATCAAGAAAAGCAAACGCACCTGCAGTGTACTGATCTACCCCAAAACAACTAAGGAAGCTCTCCGCAAAAACTCCCCAGGCAGCCCTGCGCTCCTTCAACTATCTTCCGCCAAAACCCTGGCTCAGTCTAGGTATGTCACACTACGGCTTTTTAAGCCCTAAGGTACGTCTTCTGTCTCTAACCCTCCAAACTTTTCATTTTTCTTTATTGCCCGAACTACGGTTGGTCTGAATTTCCCTTGTGGAATACGTAGGCAGCCTCCCGGCCCGACCATAACAAAACCTTTTTCGAAAACCCCTTGGAATAGTGGTTGGACCAAATTGAGTTGCTTTTTACAGCTTTGACTCTTACTCAAACATGTCTCGCGATCCGTCTGAGTTCAGTCAAAGAGGGGCATCTGTAAACACCCCAATTTGGCCTAACGATTATTTCAAGTCCCACCTTGGGACAATCCCGATGATGAAATGGATACAATGATTGATGATTGCTTCCTTGAGGACCTTAGGACTTTCGGTGAGAACTTTGACCACTTAGAGGACCCAATTCAAAGCCATACAGCCTTTCAGACAGAAATACAGAAGCCTAGGAGAATCCATCTGACGGCCGTAATATCGATCTAACGGCCATAACATCAAACCCTCGCCCGAGCAACCTGTTGCCAGCAAAATCTCCCTGAGAGATCAATCTCTCGGCCGCAAGATCTATCCTTCGGCCGAGACATCCATTCCACGGCCGCGACATCCATTGCTCGGCCGCCAGATCGACCTTTTTCCAGACTCTGGAACGTTCTGTCAGACATTTGGTTTGATCCAACTACACTACCTTTCCGATGCGTTCGGGCTACGTTCGGGGATCACGACGTAGAGTTTGAGATGCATTGCAATTGCAATTGCTATCTCGTGATTTGATTGGCCGGAGTGAGTCATCCCTATGCCTATATAAAGGAGCCTTTGGGTTCTGAAAAAAACACAGAAATTGAGATACCTACACACTCAATCAAACCTCGAAACTCTGCAGAAATACTCCCTCAATCCCATACTCCAAAAGCCCTAACCTTCCGAAGATAGCCGTCAATCCGGCGATCAAACCCCGAAGTTCAAACCCTAACTCTAGGGTTCTCGATCAAGCAATCAATCAATCACACCCAATCCAAAGCAATCAAGCAACTGAGGGATCAAGGTGGTGAGGCCCAACGGCCTCTGGTTTGTCTATATTTACTGTATTTCTAACTAACCGTAGCATTTAGATTATCTGTTAATCTTTCTGTCTGGTGTGAGGAAGAACACCGACCGGGGCTTCGATCCCTCGGCCGGTACATCAAACCAGGAGGATCTCTCGGCCGTGACATCTATTCACCGGCCGCGAGATCCATCTCCCTGGGACATTATGTTTGTTTTATCTGCTTTCTGATGCATGCTTATTTATCGCACTAGCTCACTTTACTTACTGTTTAAAGGAATAATTAAACAGACTATGTGTTAGAATTAAACAAAGCATCTATACGTCTTATGTTGAACGATTATGGGCCAGTCTCACGACTGGGCAAGGAGGGGTGCCTAACACCTTCCCCTTATTGTACTTTTGGCTCCCGTATCCAGAATCTCTATCTATTTTCCCAGTTTTAATAAACTGGGTGGCGACTCTATTTGATGATAACCGTTATCATGTGGCGATGTTCCTAGCCATGGGAATATCCATGATTTTGGTTTATGAAGTGGAACCAAACAAGCGTGATCAATCTGTATGGCGATGCCCCGTTTTGGGTGGTGTCTACAATTTCTCTCTTTATTTGATCATTCTTTTAACCAGTTAGGGCGGGGAAACAGTTAATAGGGATTAAAGCTGTAACACGTTTGCATTTATGTACAAAAGATGTGATAAAAATGTTTATGGATGTTTGATGTTTGATCTATACAAGTATAATAGATTGAGAACAAGCTTTTGTGGACATTTTAAGCAGACCAGAGCACGCTGACTGTGAGATGGTGCACACAGGAACAAACCTGCATATACTGGCCAAGCCACTGCATGCAGTCATGACCTGCGTGTGCCACACTACAACTGGCGTGCGCCGGTAAGCTCAAGTTCACAGCTTCTGTTATCAACCCTCTGGGCTCTGGAAGGGACCAGTGCACACCCAGGACAAACCACGCAGTTGATAAAGATTACTAAGCTATTACAGAGAGATTAATGGGCTTAAGAGCCACCAAATTGACAGAAAACCCCTTAAACAGTGAGGGGAGGATGATTCAAGGGCCTGGATGTAAGATCCATGCAAGGGCCAAGCCACTGGAATATAAATCACTACCGCACGCCACTAAGGAAGGGCCGTACGCCAGTTATCTCTTGGTTCCAATGCTTTGGCTTTGCACATTCTGGGCTCTGGAATAGGACCAGAGGGACCCAGAAGGCCAAACTAAGCAATAAATATGGATAGAAGAGAAAGCAGTTCTAAATACAGAAAGTTGTAAACTAGTTTTAACATGCAGCAGGGTGATCAAAGCTTAAATAATGCAAGAAAACAATGATCCATGATCCCCACGCCAGCTTTGCACATACCACCATTACTGGCGTACGGCACTCATAACTGGCGTGCGCCACTGATCGTTGTGCACGGTTTTGAAACCTTGCTAGCATTAGGGCCAGGACTGGTATAGATTACCAGCCTTGACCCTGCCAGCCCCCCTCAGGGGTCAGAACAGAAAGCAGGAGCAAAAGGTATTATACCTTTGCTTGTGAGTTTGATGGATGGTTTGAACTTTGAGCTTGAAAGGGGATGGATGGAGGGTGGATGGAATGAGGTTTAAAGACTATGGAGAGTGCTCCCTTGTTTACTCTTTCTATGGAAGAGAAAGGAAACAAAGAACAATGAAGGAGAAGAAGACAAAGGATGGTTTTTGTCTTTATGGAGCTAACCCCTTGCAAATGAATGCAAGGGGGGTATTTATGGAGGAGGGAGGACTGAAATCAGCCTACCCTTAAGGGCTGTTTGGGTGGCCAAGCTTTGGAGGAAGCTCCCATGCATTTAATGCATGGGACTTGGCTTGATGGAGGGTGTAGGAGAGAGAGGGGAACATCTCTGGCCGAGGTAATGATCAGGGGGCTGTCAGCTGATGTCAGGCGGCTACAAAAAACTCCCGCCCATCTGGCTGAAAAAGGTTGATTTGATTGGTATTGACTGGCGTGCGCCACTTGTTGAGTGGCGTGCGCCAGAAATCGGCGATGACTGACACGTGGCAGTGGCTCCTGCGCACGCTAGTCCACCACCAGCGTACTCCAATAGGGTTTTGCTGAGGCCATTTGGTTCTGGCTTGAGGGTTCGACAAGGGTTTGAAACGGGTTTGGGCGAGATTCGGGACGCTCAGAGCTCAAACTCATTCACAAACTCGGTATGTTCTTGACCTTAATCATCATCGGGGAATCAAAGACCGTAAGTAAACTAATCTGGACCGTCCAGAATAGGGTGTCTACAGTTTTGCAAATCACCAAGGCAAAGGGCAAGAAATCCAGAATACTCTTCTGATCTCTTGCACTCTCCTCTCTTCATCCACATTTCAAAGTCATCCCAAGGAGCAAAAGTTCAAGGAAAAGGTAGAAACTTTCACCTTTGATCTCAACCAAAAAGGGCTGTTCATCCATTCTGAGGGGGGTCTCTCAGCCTGACCCAGTCTTCAATATTGGGTGCAAGGTTGGGAGACCCTAGTGTAAAAACAAGAGCAATGGGGCACAAAAAAATGTTTTCACAAAACCCTTACTGGAAACACTCCCAAGCGCTCGAGAGTACTCTGGAGCGCTCGGGACTGTTCCAGGTTTCATGCATGGTCCATTGTCATATGGCAGGTTGGAAATGAAGTGCACTCTTAAAAGAAATGGTTTCATTTTGGCATGCATGCACCAGGAAGTCGTTTTCCACTAAAACAGAACCATTTTCTCACAAAGTTTTCATGTGTGAACAAAACTCCTTTTGTTTAAAGTCAGAAGAAGCATTCATTTCAGAGAAACATCAAAACAAGGGTGTGTGTACGTCAAATCAGTATTATTTCCTGTTTGAGAGTAAGCTGACATGCAGCTCACTCCCAAGCGCTCCGAACCAGTCCAGAGCGCTCGGGAGTGCATGCATGCCATTGCTTCTCATTTTCCAGTCTGCTGTGTTATCTGGTCTCTGCATGCATTATTGTGGCCTGTTGTTCTTTTAAATTTGTAGATTTAGTCTTGTTAAGGCAGGGATGCAAGATCTGAAAGATTGAGGGTTCATTCTAGTCTTTCAAATCCTCTGCTGAGCCAGTAGTGTATATAGCAGCTTTTCAGTTCCTATTTTAGCATTGTATTCTGTCTGTGCTAACAAAGCTTGCAGGTTGGGTGTCAGAACTCCCAAGCGCTCGGGACTGATCTCGAGCGCTCGAGAGTGAAGTCAGTGGCAGTCTCCAATTTTCTGTCATTCATGCATTTGCTCACCGTTACTCCATCATTTCACTTCCCCCTGTACAACTGCACATGCATGCACTTCTTACCTGTTATAATTGTGGATATTTGCTAAATGCTCTAATGAAACAAAATCCCTTTGAAAAATCCCACAAACGTTTAGTAGAGACCGATTTCGAATCGGGCGAGGGGGGTGCCGTAAAACCCTTCCCCCCTCGTAACATGGCTTCCGGACCCTTGAAACTGATCTCTGGTTTTCAAATTCAAATCAACCGGTTTTCCAAACAAAACGGTTTCTCGGGTGATATACCGCAAATCCGGGTGGCGACTCTTCAAACGGTATTTTTCTTCAAAGCGGCGGGAAAATATAAACACTTTAATTTTTCGGGCAGGTAGCCCACAGTGGCGACTCTGCTGGGGAAACTTTAATTAATACTTGAGAAAAAGTTGGTTTGTTGATAAAACGGCCCGCTTTTCTTGAATATCAATTAAACTTGTGAGCCAAGCTTGAAAAACGTTTGTGGGATTTTCAAAGGGATTTTGTTTCATTGTCTATTTCTTGTATATATCTTGTGGAACCTCGCTGTTGTGTTTCGGCAATCCTACCCGGCTTGCCGGTGATGGGGAATCCCGGAATGCTCAGCAACCCTCGACCGTGATGAGTCATCTCTACCGTTTGTACCATTATTGGGTGTACGCTCAATAGTGGGAGGTATACTTTGACTCTAGTCCGGGGAACCCACTTCAAGCCAAAACCAGCCTCTATACGTGTTTAGAAAGCAATAGAACTTTCCAAACTAGGACAGAGACCCGCAGGGTAGGATTATATGCTATATCCTGTCTACATGTTACTGCTTTCTGCGTCTCACCATGCATCTCATCCATGTCATGCCGTCATGCTGTCCGTCCAATTTCGGGTCTTGTGCTTTTAATCTCGCTCGCACGGTCTGTAGAAGGTTGCCGAGGCCCGATGATGAGTCGTGCACCTCGGTGTACGTTGTCTAAACTACATGAGTCCTTAGAACGAGGAGACTTTGGGAAATCAGAATATTACTAAGTCCTTGACTAATGCCTAATCGGAGATTCAATGGAGAATGAGGAATAACAAGGAAAACGGCGCCGTGATGCCACTTTACTTACACCACTCTGGCTAATGGCACCGTGTCACTGACACCAGGATGGTTGGGGTATCACGCCGTCTATACTAAGTTATTCCGAGTTCAAAATTGAGACTTCGAATGAGGACTAGTTGAATACTTAGTTCATTTTGACATCTCTTAGAATTTGTCGTTCTGAACGAAGGATACACCCTAAAAAAAATTCTGAGGAATTAGACAACCTTCGAAAGACCGTAATCTTATCACCCTTGCACATCGCACCTTGCATCTTACGCTTTCCTTTTATGTCTCATATAGAATTCTAAGACTCGCTTGCGCAGTCTTCGCGAGGTTGCCAAGACCCGATGAAGAGTCACGCATTCTATATGCGTGTTGTTTAACTACATGAGTCCTTAGAACGAGGAGACTTTGGGAAATCAGAATATACTAAGTCCTTGACTAATGCCTAATTGAAATTTCAACGGAGAATAAGGAATAACAAGGAAAACGGCGCCGTGATGCCACTTTACTTACACCATTCTGGCTAATGGCACCGTGTCACTGACACCATGATGATTGGGGTATCACGCCGTCTATACTAAGTTATTCCAAGTTCAAAATTGAAACTTCGAACGAGGACTAGTTGAATACTTAAATCATTTTGACATCTCTTAGAATTTGTCGTTCTGAACGAAGGATACACCTTAAAAGAAATCCGAGGATCAAGGCAACCTCGCGTGAAGGATACTCGATCATTCTTGGAAAATCAGAGTCGATGACGGTGACGATGATGCACATTTTCTAAAAAACCTATGCACATATTTCATGAAAATAAAAACAGGAATCGCGTCTGAGCACGGTTTTTGCTTTGCTGTCAGTACTGAGCAATTGGGCCGAAGAAGAAGGACACCATACCCTCCTGGACCAGACCCTTGGGACAGAGATTGGAGCGGCTTCAACTTCAAGCAGTTTCTGTCGGTGCATCAGATTTGAGGGAGGAAATGGATCTATTGATCGGGAACCTAAACCCAAACCCCAATCCAAACCCAAACGGGGGCAACCTAAACCCGAATGCCGGCAATCCAAACCCGAACCCAAATGGAGGTAACCCGAACCCAAACCCAAACGGGGGCGAGCCGAATCAAATCCTAACCCCCTTCCTAATCCAAACCCAAACCCTAACCCAAGTCTGGAAGACTTGTACGGAGGAATGGGACAGATAAGGGAAGGTATCCAACATCTCGGCGAGCGAACTGATAACCAAATCGCCCAGCTTATGATGATGATTACTGGGGTTGCACGACGCCTTCCACCACTGAACCCGAATCCGAATCCTATTCCAAACCCCAACCCGATTCCAAATCCGAATCCTAACCTCAACTTAAACCTCAATCCTAACCTCAACCTGAACCTCAATCCAAACCCTAATCCGAATCCGATGCCGAACCTGGAGCAGCTGACCATTGAATTGGAAACCCCGCAAAACCCCGAGATGGCTGCAGTATTGGCGAAAATCACCCTGTTAGAGGAGTCTGTGGCAAGAAATGAGAAGATAGCATCAACCGGTTTTGACATCAACAAGCTTTGCTTGTTTCCTAATGCAAAACTTCCGGAAAAGTTCAGGCCGATCGACTTCGCTAAATTTGACGGGACAGGAAACCCAAAGGCTCACTTGACGGGATACATCGGAGCACTCTCCATGTGGGGAGTGGAGAAGGATGCTATGGCGCAGATGTTCTCGCAGACTCTAGTGGGGCATGCTTTACACTGGTTTACCACCCTGGATGAAAGGAAGAAACGCTCATGGGAAGACATATGCGCAGCTTTTGTGGCGCAATACGATTACAACATTCAGTTGGAGGTGACCACTCGAGAATTAGAATCAACAAAGATGGAAGCAAAGGAGGCCTTCGCCGAGTTTGTAAAAAGGTGGAGGGCTAAGGCCGCACAGATGAAAGACAGGCCAAGTGACAGGGACCAAATCCGGATGATTGTCCGGAACCTTCAACCGACTCTCGCACGACACATGATTATGGCTCAAGCATGCTCGGACTTTAAAACATTCTTCGACACAGGCTTGGCCGTCGAAGAGGCAGTTCAATTGGGGATCCTTGACAAACCCGAGCCTACGTCCAAACCCAGGAAGGTTTTCTCCGGAAATAGCAACACCCTGTTTGGCAACTCGAACTACACCAACCTCCCAAACACTTTCTCAAACACAGCTCAAGCCGAGCCCGTCAATCAGATTGTGACCCAAGCCAGTCAACCCCGTACCCAATCCCGCGCTTTTGCTCAATTCTCGGCACCCCTCTCTGCTGTGCTCGAGAAGTTGGTCAAAGTTGGCATGCTTAAACCACTTAACCCTACTCCCCTACCTTAAAAACTCCCTGCATCCCACAACCCTAACGTATACTGTGCCTTCCACCAGGGCCCGGGCCATTCAACCGACAATTGCTTCCGCCTGCGCCATGCTATCCAAGATCTCATAGACAATAAAACTCTCCCCACACCACCACAAAAACCAAACAGCGTCTCAAACCCACTCCCAAAACACACTAACGCCCGCACCAACCATATCTCCCTAGACCATCCCTTTGACCCGAGCCTTTACATCCTCCCTACCACCCAACCCAAACCAATTGTCGAGTTGCCAACCGAGGACATCGTCTGTGCCCTTGAATCTACGGATTGGGATTTCCTAAGGAGATGGGAAGAATTGGCAAGTAACTTTCTGGCGGTGGAAAACCGGGCTATCGTAACTGGAATATGGCCTGTAGCTCTCGATGCTCACCAAGTCGCAGAATTAGAACATGGCAATTGGAGGCAAGAATTCGAAGAAGTATTGACCGACCCGTTGGACGGGTACTCCCTGTTTGCTCTGTTTTTGGAGCCAGAACCGATTGAAGAGGAGGATGAATGGGCATGGGAGCCTGAACCCAACGGGTGGCTTTGGATGGATGATTCCGACCCATTAGACAAGACGTCATTAGCATACCTTTTCCTAGAGGAAGAAGTCCGTGAAGAAATGGACCTCATGAACCCCCGCATGTTTTCGGGGCTCACTGTCAGCGCTATTATCAATATTGCTAGAGGATCCGACGCTCTGGACCATATCATGGATCAGGCCTTCATCCCGCAGGAATACATTATTGGGGAGCACCTTCCGCAGCCCATAGTCGAAACCCCTGACGAGCCCGCTATCTGTGTACTGGACCCTGAAGATCTGTGTGGAAAATCTGAATTGGTGAATGTGTGGGTTGATGGCGAGGAACTGACCGTCAATAGAGCCATGATAGATGAAGGCTCTCTGCAGATTAACAACAACAGCAGCAGCAACAACAACAACAACAACGGTAACAACAACGTCAACTTTTGGAGTTCCCTAGAGGAAGGAAATATGTGGCACGCTCTGGAGATGGAAACCCTCAACGAAACCTTGGAGAAAACTACACTTGACAAAGGAAAACGTAAGGCTGACTCTTGCAACTCTGACTTCTCCAACTTTTGGGAGGGTACTTGGTGGGAGCCCATTCCCAAAACAATCAGCAATCTTACCAGGAGTGGAAGAGTGTACCAGCCAACCAACCTCCAGCGGGGAAGCTCGTCCCGAGCCCCTCCGCCGCGGCAGAATAACCCCGTCAACTCGGCGAACCCGAACACCCCTCAAGCTCCACAAAATAACCCTCCTAACTCCACAAATCCGCCACCTCAATCTAACCCACCAGTCCATCTCAACCCTTTTGTGAGTTCAAACCCTGATGCCTCCCAACAACAAAACCCAACGGCCACCACCGACCCCATAATCCAACAGCTCCAAGAAACCCCTGTTCATATGTCCATGTGGGGAGTATTAGCTGCATCCCGCGAGCACCGCCGCAGGCTCATAAACACTCTCTCTAAATTCGAGGTCCCCTCTGATATAGCCCCGGAAGCTCTCATTGCCCTCATAACCCCGATGAACCTCACCCAGCACACCCTATCGTTCACTGAAAAGGACCTCCCGCCGGAGGGGGCTGACCATAACAAGCCACTGCACGTGACGATGAAGTGTCTCGGAAAATGGGTCCCCGCAATTCTCATTGACAACGGTTCAGCCATCAACGTGTGCCCACTTCGCACCGCTTATTGCTTGGGCCTAAAAAACAAGGACTTTGCACCATCGAATCTGGGTGTCCGCGCCTATGATAATACGCGCCGCGATGTTTTGGGGACAATCAACTTGGAACTTGTGACAGGGAAGTTTAAAACCACTGTCGAGTTCTGTGTGTTGGAGATACCTGCGTCGTTCAACCTCCTGCTGGGGAGGCCATGGCTGCACAGGTCGGATGTCATGGGTGTGCCCTCAACGCTACATCAGAAACTCATTCTGGGTTTAGATTCTGGAACCCTCATCATCCATGGAGACTCAGGTATCCGTCCACACTCAGAGGACAACTCCCCACTACTAGAGATTATGCATGGAGAGGAGGACATTACCATGGGGGGCTTTGCGGTTATGACTTCAAAAGTGTGCACCATCCGGGCTGAGGACGGCTTCTTGGTGAGCTCCGCAGCGCTGGAAATTATGAAAAGGATGAAATATCTACCGGGCATGGGTTTGGGTCTTTATGGTCAAGGAGTCCCGGAGTTCCCTGATTTTCCTGGGAGTAACGAACGCTTTGGTCTAGGATATGAGGCCAAGAAGAGCGATCTAGCAAAGAAGTGGCGCAACCGTGCCCGGGCTCATGCAGCCGGGATTAAGCCGAAAATGGAAGAAGCGCTGTACCAAGGAGAACCCGAGCCCTTTGTGGATCTTGAAACGAAAATGAAGTACCCGGGGTTTGAAATCTTTGCCAACGACACTTGGGAAGAAGATGAAGTAGTTACCAAGGTAGAAGAGGTATCTGAGGCACTCGACTGGCTAGAGGCTTTTGGAGTGGGCAGTCTCCAACTCCTGTTCGAGGGTGAAGATCCGGAGGGTATGGTCGAAGACGCTGCTGTGCTGGTGCTTGGAGAGGAAGAGGAGGTTGAAGATCCTTCCAAACTCATCGTGGAGGCTGTAGGCGTTTATGATAATTGCACTTTCGTACCACATGTAACTCGCACTCACAGCACCTGCACTGAGTCTGAATCCGGGTCCGACACTAACTCGTCGTCTAGCACAGAGTCGAAGTTTGTGCCTATCGGCCCTCCACAGCGTAGCTTTTACTTTGAGTTTGAGTCAACCGCTGTATTCCCCCCTTCTGAGGAGGCTGCTTATGAAATGAATGACGCTTTCGCTTACTTGCCGATTTTTGAAATAAATTGTTTAGATCCCGACGATGAAGGAATAGACCTCGATGGGGACGTCCCCAAAGAGATCCGTTCCCTCATCGATCGCGAAAATGAAAGGCATGCTCAGCCTTTAAAAGAAGAAATAATCTCTATAAATTTGGGTGATGAGGAGAACCCTCGATTGGTTCAGGTTGGTTCCGGGCTGTCCCCCGATGAGCTTCAAGAGCTCACCGATTTACTAAAAGAGTTCAAAGAAGTTTTCGCTTGGTCTCACGCGGACATGCCCAGAATCGACCCGGAGATCGTCAAGCACAGAATCCCTCTCTTCCCAGATGCAAAACCCGTTAAGCAGAAACTGAGAAAAATGCGGCCCGATTGGGTGCTTAAGATAAAAGAAGAGCTCACAAAACAAATTGACGCCGGTTTTCTAATCGTAACAGAGTACCCCACTTGGGTCGCAAACATCGTTCCGATCCCTAAAAAGGACGGAAAAATTAGAGTGTGCGTCGATTTCAGAGATCTGAACAAAGCAAGCCCTAAAGACGATTTCCCATTGCCACATATAGACATACTTGTTGATAGCACTGCAGGGCATGCTCTACTATCCTTCATGGATGGTTTCTCAGGGTACAATCAGATTCTCCTAGCTCCGGAAGACAGGGAAAAGACAACATTCATCACTGAATGGGGGACATACTGTTATCGGGTTATGCCATTTGGGTTGAAAAACGCCGGTCCTACATATCAAAGGGGTGCCACGACACTGCTCCACGACATGATTCATAAGGAGGTCGAAGTATACGTCGATGACATGATAGTGAAAGGAAAGGAGCGGAAAGACCATCTCCCAGCATTGAGAAAGTTCTTGGAAAGGATTCAGAAATACAGGATGCGTCTCAACCCACAGAAATGCACGTTCGGAGTCATGGCTGGCAAGATGCTCGGGTTCATGATCACAACCAGGGGGATTGAGGTGGATCCCTCCAAGATCAAAGCCATTCTCGAGATGGAGCCACCCCAATCCGAGAAAGAGGTCCGGTGCTTCTTAGGGAAGATCCAATTCATTAGCCGATTTATCGCCAAGTTGACCTTGACCTGTGAACCACTGTTTCGACTACTCAAGAAAGACGTGAAATTTGAGTGGAATGACAAGTGTCAGAAGGCCTTTGAAGCAGTGCGGACTTATCTCCAGAATCCTCCAATCTTGATGCCACCCATCCCGGGAAAACCTTTGATCCTGTACTTGTCCGTCACGCCCTCGTCAATGGGGTGCATGTTGGCACAAGAAGGAGAAGATGGGGTTGAAAGGGCAATCTACTACTTGAGCAAGAAGATGGTGGGAAGCGAAGAACGGTACACTTCATTGGAAAAGACGTGCTGGGCACTGATATGGGCCACAAAGAAATTGAGACACTACATGTTGGCTTACTCGGTGATACTGATTTCTCGAATGGATCCCCTCAAATATCTATTCGAGAAGCCAGCACTTACCGGTAAGTTAGCACATTGGTTGCTCTTATTGGCCGAGTTCGAAATCAAGTATGTCACTCGCAAGTCAGTGAAAGGAAGAGCAGTGGCAGAGTTCTTGGCGGATTGCCCGATTGAGGGCCCGGAACACACCGAATTTCAATTTCCCGACGAGGATGTAATGACAGCAGTTGACGAAACGTGGATGTTGTACTTCGATGGAGCCGCTAATCAAAAGGGCTTTGGGATTGGCATACTGCTAGTCTCGCCTGAGGGGTCGCACATTCCCCTCGCATTCAAGCTAAACTTCGAAGTCACAAACAACGAGGCAGAATACGAAGCATGTATTGTGGGAATGGAAGCTGCATTGGAGATTGGAGTCAAGGTACTGGAAGTTGTCGGAGATTCCAACTTGGTCGTATCACAAGCAAATGGGGAATGGAAAGTAAGGGATGAGAAAATGAAGCCGTATCATCAGCAACTCGACGAACTTATCCCGAACTTTCAGAAGGTGACTTTCACGCACGTACCAAGGATGAAGAATCGCTTCGCGGACGCGCTGGCTACTTTAGCATCCATGCTGGAACTTCCAATCGGAGTAAAGCTAAGACCCGTCATGATTGAGCAGAGGGAGAAACGTGTGTACGACTATGTTATGAACATCGACGAACCAGATGATGGTCTCCCTTGGTTCCATGATATTTGGAATCTCATCGAGAAGGGAGAATTTCCCGCAGATTCAACTAAGAAGGATCGGATCGCTTTGCAGCGGCTCGCATCTCAATACATCATCTGCGGTGGGAAATTGTACCGACGATCTCCGTGCGGAGTTCACAAGTTGTGTGTTCATGATGACGAGTCAAGAGCAGTAATGGAAGAGGTACATGAAGGTGTTTGTGGACCCCACATGAACGGAATGATGCTAGCAAAGAAGGTTCTTAGGTTGGGATACTATTGGTCAACCATGGAAACAGATCGCATCGAGTATGTGCGCCGATGTCATAAGTGCCAGACTCATGCCAATCTTATCCATGTCCCGCCCTCAGAGTTACACTCAATGGCGACACCATGGCCATTCTCCGCCTGGGGCATCGATGTTATTGGAAAGATCACTCCCGCGGCTTCCAATGGTCACAGGTTCATTCTGGTAGCAGTGGATTACTTCACCAAGTGGGTCGAGGCAGCCTCGTATAAGACATTGACGGCCGTTCAAGTGGCTCATTTTATCAGGCAAAACATCATTTATCGGTATGGAGTCCCTCAAGCCTTCGTGTCTGATAATGGAGTTCACTTCAAGGGAAGGGTTTTGGAACTCTTCGACGAGTTCAAGATCCAAGTGCATCATTCGACCACCTATCGGCCACAAACGAATGGGGCAGTTGAGGCAGCGAACAAGACGATCCTCGAAAGGACCACTCAGTCAGCTAGGAATTGGCACGAGCAATTACCGCTAGCTCTGTGGGGATACCGGACATCTATTCGTACACCGACGGGGGCAACACCCTATTCTTTGGTGTACGGTATGGAAGCCGTTCTCCCTATCGAGCTAGAAGTTCCATCGCTGAGAGTCATGGCTGAGAGCGGAGTGAACGAGGCTGAATGGATCAGTGGGAGATTTGAAGAACTCATGTTATTCGACGAAAGAAGGTTACGGGCGTTATACCACATTCAGGGATACCAACGAAGGATCGCCCGAGCGTTCAACAAGAAAGTGAAGCCAAGGGACCTGCAAGAGGGGGATATGGTAGTTAAGGAAATTCGCGCGCCGGTGTTTGATCTGCGAGGAAAGTTCCGACCTAAATGGGCAGGGCCATACATCATCAAGACCATACTCTCTGGAGGAGCGGCCTCAATCATCGACCTTGACGGCAACGAGTTCTCTAATCTTGTCAATTTGGATCAGCTTAAACGGTATTACCCCTGAGAGAGCTCGGTGGACCGAAAACCGCAAGGGCGGGCGGTCCCAGGCAAAATTTAGAGCAAGCCTGCTAAGTCAAAAACCCGAAAGGGTGGCTTAGGCAAAAGTTAAGGCAAAAGCCGAAAAAGAGCTCGCTAGGCCCAAAACCCGAAAGGGCGGCTCTAGGCAAAATTTAGAGCGCAAAAGGAGAGCGTTAATACCCGAGCGAACCCTAGCCCGAACTACGTATGGGCCTGATTCCCTTTCACGAGGGATACGTAGGCAATCTCACGCTGAGGTTCGGTCCTAAATATCTCTAAAATCCAAATCCAAATTGACGAATCAGAACGTTTTCTCAGAGGCGCATGCGATTAACCAACCAAAAAGGGGAAACCCTTAATCAACCGATTTTATTCAAATTATCTCTTTATTACAAGCTGAGCATGAAAATGAAAAACACACATTTTTAACACACTCCTTTTATTCAAAAAAAAAAACGGCAAAGTAAGTGGTCAACCCATCCTTGCTTCCACATCTCTCCTCAACCATCTGCGATACCTTCCGGTCGTAGCGATAGAGAAAAGTGGATCACTTGGCTCAGTCCTACGAGCCTCCCATGATCGAACATAACTCCGAAGGCCCGGAATGGTGAAGGGAGGGAGGCGAAGCACTTCAGAACCCGACGGCGACACTTCTTGATTGAGTCCAAACTGACGGAGGATGCGGAACGGTGAATAGAAGGAGAAGCCGGTCAAACCAGCCACAAGGACATGCGTCGAACCCATGTTACCAGCAGTCATGACAGGGAGCCTCAGCCAATGGCACCGCCAAACGATGTCATCTTCCTCGGCAGAAGCAAAGAAATCAGCCCAGTCATCCTCATTGCTGTACGTCACTAGAAAAGGGCGGTTCCATCCACTTGCACGATACCACCAGTCATTCGCCGGAGGTGTCAACAGGCTCAACTTGTCACAAAGCCACATCTACCCAAAAAGAGAGAAAACAAGTAAGGAGTCAGATAAGGCCTAAGCCGAGTGATGAGGTAAAATGAATGAGAGAAATAGAAAAAGGAGAGCTGAGTGAGGTCCCTAACCTGCAGCAACAGCGGGCTACCACCGAAAACCCTTGTCCGACCAGCATTGACCGCGTCTAAACCCATCAAAGTCTCGGCAAGGACTAAGGGTGCGACATCCTTGCGAGCCTCGATCTGAGAAGCGACGCCCACCAATAGAGAACTGGGCTGACCAACTGAAGGAACCAACAGAAAAGCCGCCAAGAGACAAATGCAACAGGCCGCCATTCGTCGGCCTTGGTATTCGAAGTCTGTCAAGTCCCCGGGTGGACTGAATCTCTCGTACAGTTGCACGATGTTGATGGCATTGCCCCGAGTGAGAAACTCAGCGACATTTCCACTAACACCTAGCTTAGCTTTCAGAATATTCTTCATACTCTCTCTAAGCATTGGGACAATGGGCTCCATGGAATCGTGACTTCCAAGGTAAGCATGGAATTCCTCGACGGTGGGGCATAGCTCTTGAGAACCAAAGCGAAAGACGTGCACTTCAGAATCCCAAAAGCGCACCGCCGCATGTAGCAAGACGGGACGGATTGCGATCTCCCGAAGATGCCTAAGAGCGTAAAGTCGGTGTCCTCGGAAGTTCAGCCAATCGATGCCTTCGAGGCTGTCCAACCAGGGACGGAGCAAGGCTTGGTTTAGCAAGGCCATGAGAGGAATGGGTTCTTGGAAGGAAAAAGGATTTGGGAGGAGAATGATGGAATGAAGTGTGAAGGAATGGCCAAGACAGGAGCTCCCTATTTATAGAGGTCTGGAGAATGCAATGCCAGCCCTCATTAGCCTTGGAAATCTTCAAGCTCAACATTCCCAAAACAATTTCAAAATTTCAAACTTTGGAAATTTGAAAAAATGGTGGGAAAGCCCAAGTCTTGCTTTGGGAAGTTGTTTCTGCTGGGAAACAGATGGTGCAAAGTTACGAGATGTCTTGGAAGGGTGCATGCAGAAGAAGACGACATGGGAATAGCTAATGAGTGGCATTGGGAAACAACTCTGAAACTGCCAATGACAGAAGTCCCGAGCGCTCGGGAGTGAAGACCCAAGCGCTCGAGACCTCTCCCAAGCGCTCGAGAGTTTTACAGAGGATTCTGATCCCAGTGTTCCAGCCTCAGTTCAACGCCACAAATACGCCCAACTCCAATCAGAAAGTTCTCGACGTGTTCTCAGGGAATACAGCGATTTCCATTACATGTTTTCTTGCGTATTGGCTCTTGTTCTTTGAAAAATGTTAAAATTCCCAAGATTTTCGCCTCTCGAGTACGTCAAATACCACGTGAAGCGTGTTTTATTGAACCCAACGATAAGTCGTAATGTGCATTATTGACTGTGTGTCGGTGTCAGATTTTCGTTCTTACTTTGAGAGTATCGGTTGAAATTCGCGGGCTCTCTACTTTCTTGTAAGCTAGACGAGCATATTTCATAAAATACAATTCTTAAAGAAGTGCGAACGAATACCGAAGAACGAAGTGCAAATTCTCATAAATGAAGTACGGTATTTACAATGAGTAAAGAAGGAAGTACAAAAGCTGGGGCAAGCACCACCCAATCCTAAATACCGGGGCACGCAGACCTAAAACAAAATCAAGGCACGCAGGCCTAGAAGCTACAACTACCTCGGCGCTCGGGTCTATGTATGAGTAAGCTAGCAAGGCAAAAACCTAAGGCTCAGACACGACAAATCTCTCTCCGCTGGTGGCCCTCAGGCTCTCTGCCGTCATTCTCATCACTCTCATCACCATCATCCCCGGTTTTCACCCTCCATCCGCCGCCATAGATTTGGTACCCTTCTCGTCTGCCATAGATTTGGCACCCTCCTTCCGCCGCCATAGATTTGGCACCCATCTCGTCTGCCATAGATTTGGCACCCTCCATCCGCCGCCATAGATTTGGCACCCTTCTGGTCTGCCATAGATTTGGCACCCTCCTTCCGCCGCCATAGATTTGGCACCCATCTGGTCTGCCATAGATTTGGCACCCTCCTTCCGCCGCCATAGATTTGGCACCCATCTTGTCTGCCATAGATTTGGCACCCTCCATCCGCCGCCATAGATTTGGCACCCTACTTGTCTGCCATAGATTTGGCACCCTTCTTCCGCCGCCATAGATTTGGCGCTGTCCTGAGGGACACCTTTCTTTCATTTGCTTGCATGTCTGCATGTCTGCCTGTTTGCATTTGCCCCAGAGAACTACGCTGGTCTGATCCTTGCAGAAAAGGGTACGTAGGCAGTCTGAAAAGACGCGACCGCATGCATCAAATGTTTGTGTCTTTACTTGCATTTGATTTTGAATTGAGGATTTGATTTGGCTCGAATTGGGCTGTCTCAATCTTTGGACGGCACTCGTATCTAGATGTGATGCTGAGCGTCGCCCAAAGAGGGGCAACTGTAGACACCCCAATTTGGACTTTTCAAAATTCCTTGACTCGTGGCCCGGAGGCTCCCCGATGATGACTTTGGATTAAAACAAGCCTGGTACCGATCGGAACTTTGCTCCTTGAAAGATTTGAAGAGGGATTAAAAATGGTTAAAAGCATTTTCAAGCGCTAAGGAGAAGTCCCGAGCGCTCAAAACCATTTTCCAAAACCTCTGGCCTGGCTCTTTCTCGAGCGCTCGATAGTGAGGTCCCAAGCGCTCGGGAGTGATCCCAAGCGCTCGGGACTATTCTGTTGCCCAATGGATGGCAGTATCACCCACTACCCTTGCAACTCATCATTATCACCACCTTGAGCCCGCCGATGGCTCGGTCCACACTCAACCTCTGGTGGCAGAGATTCAGGCCAAAGATTTTCCCATTAAAAAAATGTTTTATTCAAAACCATTTGATTTAAAAAACCATAGGTTATTTGGCCTATAAATATGACTGGTTTTCAGCAGAGGAGGGGACTACGAAATTTCTCTCCTGCAGAACCCATTCTCTGCTCTCTCTCTCACTCTCTCTTGCTAAGAGCCAAAAACACCCAAAACTCTCTTTCCAAACTCCAAAGGTTTTGCAAATCACCAAGGCAAAGGGCAAGAAATCCAGAATACTCTTCTGATCTCTTGCACTCTCCTCTCTTCATCCACATTTCAAAGTCATCCCAAGGAGCAAAAGTTCAAGGAAAAGGCAGAAACTTTCACCTTTGATCTCAACCAAAAAGGGCTGTTCATCCCTTCTGAGGGGGGTCTCTCAGCTTGACCCAGTCTTCAATATTGGGTGCAAGGTTGGGAGACCCTAGTGTAAAAACAAGAGCAATGGGGCACAAAAAAATGTTTTCACAAAACCCTTACTGGAAACACTCCCAAGCGCTCGAGAGTACTCTGGAGCGCTCAGGACTGTTCCAGGTTTCATGCGTGGTCCATTGTCATATGGCAGGTTGGAAATGAAGTGCACTCTTAAAAGAAATGGTTTCATTTTGGCATGCATGCACCAGGAAGTCGTTTTCCACTAAAACAGAACCATTTTCTCACAAAGTTTTCATGTGTGAACAAAACTCCTTTTGTTTAAAGTCAGAAGAAGCATTCATTTCAGAGAAACATCAAAACAAGGGTGTTTGTACGTCAAATCAGTATTATTTCCTGTTTGAGAGTAAGCTGACATGCAGCTCACTCCCAAGCGCTCCGAACCAGTCCAGAGCGCTCGGGAGTGCATGCATGCCATTGCTTCCCATTTTCCAGTCTGCTGTTTTATCTGGTCTCTGCATGCATTATTGTGGCCTGTTGTTCTTTTAAATTTGTAGATTTAGTCTTGTTAAGGCAGGGATGCAAGATCTGAAAGATTGAGGGTTCATTCTAGTCTTTCAAATCCTCTGCTGAGCCAGTAGTGTATATAGCAGCTTTTCAGTTCCTATTTTAGCATTGTATTATGTCTGTGCTAACAAAGCTTGCAGGTTGGGTGTCAGAACTCCCAAGCGCTCGGGACTGATCTCGAGCGCTCGAGAGTGAAGTCAGTGGCAGTCTCCAATTTTCTGTCATTCATGCATTTGCTCACCGTTACTCCATCATTTCACTTCCCCCTGTACAACTGCACATGCATGCACTTCTTACCTGTTATAATTGTGGATACTTGCTAAATGCTCTAATGAAACAAAATCCCTTTGAAAAATCCCACAAATGTTTAGTAGAGACCGATTTCAAATCGGGCGAGGGGGTGCCGTAAAACCCTTCCCCCCTCGTAACATGGCTTCCGGACCCTTGAAACTGATCTCTGGTTTTCAAATTCAAATCAACCGGTTTTCCAAACAAAACGGTTTCTCGGGTGATATACCGCAAATCCGGGTGGCGACTCTTCAAACGGTATTTTTCTTCAAAGCGGCGGGAAAATATAAACACTTTAATTTTTCGGGCAGGTAGCCCACACCTACTGTGTCACAAAAGACCATGCATGAAACTGGGAACAGTCCCGAGCGCTCTGGAGTACTCTCGAGCGCTCGGGAGTGTTTCCAGTAAGGGTTTTGTGAAAACATTTTTTTGTACCCCATTGCTCTTGTTTTTACACTAGGGTCTCCCAACCATGCACCCAGTATTGAAGACTGGGTCAGGCTGAGAGACCCCCCTCAGAAGGGAAGAACAGCCTCTTTGGTTGTGATCAAAGGTAAAAGTTTCTACCTTTTACTTGAACTTTGCTCCTTGGAATAGCTTTGAAATGTGGATGAAGAGAGAAGAGTGCAAGAGATCAGAAGAGTATTCTGGATTTCTTGCCCTTTTCCTTGGTGATTTGTAAAACCTTTGGAGTTTGGAGGATGAGTTTGAAAGTTTTTGGTCTTTTAGCAAGAGAGAGAAAGAGGGCAGAGAATGGGAGTTCTCTAGCAGGAAATTTCGTAGCCCCAAAGCCTGAAACCAGACCCTCCTATTTATAGGCAAAATAACCTATAGTTTTCAAATCAAATGGTTTTGAAATAAAACATTTTTTTTATGGGAAAATCTTTGGCCTGAATCTCTGCCACCAGAGGTTGAATGTGGACTGAGCTACCAGCCGGCTCAAGATGGTGGTAATGATGAGTTGCATGGGTAGTGGGTGATACTGCCATCCATTGGGCCACAAAACAGTCTCGAGCGCTCGGGAGCAGTCTCGAGCGCTTGGGACTTCACTCTCGAGCGCTCGAGAGAGAGCCAGGCCAAAGGTTTTGGAAAATGGTTTTGAGCGCTCGGGACTTCTCCCAAGCGCTTGAAAATGCTTTTGACCATCTTTAATCCCTCTTCAAATCTTTCAAGGAGCAAAGTTCCGATCGGTACTAGGCTTGTTTCAATCCAAAGTCATCATCGGGGAGCCTCCGGGCCATAAATCAAGGAATTTTAAAAAGTCCAAATTAGGGTGTCTACAATATGCTATGCCCCCATAGCATGAAAAATAACGCATGGAGAGGGAACAAAAGATGTTACCTACGGGGGAATGTCAACCCCCTGATACCTCAACCAAGTTGGAGGCTTTGATGCCAATTGCCCGTTCCAGTCAGGTTTGATGCTTCCAGGGCTTACTCCTTCGGTTCTGCCCACTCGGAACCACAGCTAGTCACGCTGGGCCATATCCAAAGCTTTATCGGCCTTACAACCGCGGCGCAAAGCCGCACCCATGCTTAGGGCTCCTGAATGCCTCATTCACCCCAGCGTTAGACCCAAGCTACCAAGGCTGGCGTGGTAGCACATAAACCCTGCAAGACTTAAGAGAAAGACCTTCCACAAGACAATTGACATTAGAACCGCCCGGCTCGTGTTATCCGGGCGCCAACAACCAAAAACAAACAAAAAGGAACAAAAAGGACACCACCCGATTTTCACGCAATCTTACGAGTCATACTTTTCTTCCCGAGTCTCACCGGCGAGGTAGGACACGGGTGGCAATACTAGACCGTCAAGTTTGTTACATCATGCCTGAAGTAAAATTCACCGCTTGACCTCGCCAAGCAATTAAGCCCAGTGTTCCCTATGATCTAAACAAGGTGAGACAAGACAGAGCCTAGCGCCAAAGCACGGGAATATCAAATCTCACCCACAGACCTAAACTGCCCCCGATAGGGACATATCTGGAAAGCATGGATCATTAATGGTAAACTACTACAAAGAAGAACTAATTAAAGCCCTAACAATGATGCATTAGTGAAATCTCATAGTGTGAAAATCCCAGAACTAAGTAAACAAGCTAATATGTACAAAACTAAACATTGCCCTTACTAACCGGAGCTGGGCACACGATCCTTGTTTTAGTAGCGGCGTGCGAAGCTACAAATACCCAAGTCAATGGTGGGTACCCCCTACCCGGGGGCCGGGTCCGACAAACAGTTAAGTTCAGCGGTTACGCTTTCGCTCCCCGTGCAAATATAGTTTAAACCAACCTAAGAAACAAGAGCATCGGAATAAACGGGAGTGCCCAATTCCTCACAAGTCCTAACAAACTCGAACGTGTCCTTAAACAAGGAAGGCCAATAGAAACCACATTGCAAAACTTTAGCTGCAGTTTTCTTGAAAGAGAAATGGCCGCCACAAGCCTCCGTGTGACAAAAGTTCATGATACTCCGATGTTCGGAATCGGGAACGCACCTCCGGATTATTTGATCCGCACAATACTTAAACAGATACGGATCGTCAAAAGTGAAACGCTTCACTTCCGCTAAAAACCGACGCCTTGCTTGTACATTCCAATGAGCAGGCATCAAGCCAGTAACCAAGTAATTCACAATATCGGCGTACCACGGGGTTGTGGAGATTGCAAAAAGTTGCTCATCGGGAAATGAGTCACCGATAGGAATGTGAGAAGTGTGGTCTTCGAACTCCAATCGAGACAAGTGGTCAGCTACCACATTCTCGACACCCTTCTTATCTTTAATGGTAAGGTCAAACTCTTGTAGGAGTAAAATCCATCTAATCAATCTCGCCTTAGCATCTTGCTTCGTGAAAAGGTATTTAAGGGCGGAATGATCGGTGTACACGGTGATCGGGGCTCCAACTAGGTAAGAACGGAACATGTCAAGTGCAAAGACTATAGCTAACAACTCCTTCTCGGTAGTCGAATAATTCATTTGGGCCTCATTCAAAGTCTTGCTAGCGTAATAAATGACATACGGCTCCTTCCCTTGGCGTTGTCCCAACACCGCTCCTACGGCATAGTCTCTCGCGTCGCACATAAGTTCAAATGATAACTCCCAATCTGGAGACCGCACGATAGGTGGCGAGGTAAGACTTGACTTGAGCTTGGCGAAAACGGCCTCATACGCCGGTGTCCACTCAAACGGCACATCCTTTGCGAGCAAATGGCACAACGGTCGAGCAATGGAACTAAAATCTTTTATGAACCGGCGATAGAACCCGGCATTCCCCAAGACGGATCGGATGTCTTTTAAGCACTTCGGTGTCGGGAGGTTCCCAATTAAGTCAATCTTGGCCCGATCTACTTCAATCCCTTTAAATGACACAATATGGCCAAGCACGATGCCTTCGGTCACCATGAAGTGACATTTTTCCCAATTGAAGACCAAGTTAATTATTTTCCTCACACCGAGCCAATACGAGCCCCAAGTTGGTAAGACAAGCTTCGAAGGAATCACCAAAAACGGAGAAGTCGTCCATGAACACTTCCATGATCTTCTCCACCATGTCGCTAAATAGGCCCATAATACACCTTGAGAAGGTACCGGGGGCGTTGCAAAGCCCGAACGGCATACGACGATAAGCAAAGGTCCCGAATGGACACGTAAACATTGTCTTCTCTTGGTCCTCCAAAGCCACCTCTATTTGATTATAACCGGAGTACCCGTCCAAAAAGCAATAGAACTTATGGCCGGCCACCCTCTCCAAGATTTGATCTATGAAGGGAAGAGGAAAGTGGTCTTTTCTTGTACTTGCGTTCAACTTCCGGTAGTCTATACACACTCTCCAACCGGTTTGGACACGCGTTGGGATAAGTTCATCCTTGTCATTTCGCACTTCCGTCACCCCGGACTTCTTTGGTACCACTTGTATTGGGCTAACCCACTTAGAATCCGCAATTGGATAAATTATGCCGACGTCCAAGAGTTTGAGCACCTCCGCTCGCACGACGTCCTTCATGATTGGGTTCAATCGCCGTTGAGGTTGGCGAGTTGGCTTGACATCATCCTCTAGGTAAATATGGTGGGAGCAAAGGGATGCTTCGATACCCTTAATGTCCGCTATAGACCATCCGATTGCCTTGGAATGCTTCCGTAACAAAACAAGCAATTCCAATTCTTGAAGTTCGCTTAGAGCGGAGGATACCACAACCGGGTATGTTTGGCCATCGCCAAGATAGGCATACTTGAGTGTATCCGGAAGCGGCTTTAGCTCGAGCGTTGGTGGTTCCACACTAGACGGGACGGCTCGCTTCTCAATAGGGGGTAGCTCCTCAAATTTCGGAATCCACGGGGTAATCCCACACACCTCCTCCTCATCTAGTAAGGAGCACATATACGCCACTTCGGGTGCATCAAGAAAATCGGCCTCGGCAGATGTGAGTGCTATTTCCAACTCGTCTTTGCAAATGAACTCATTGACATGGTCCTGACAAGTGAATTGATAATTCTCACTCCATAAACATCCTCATCATCCCCCATGTGGCTCCCGACATGGAACATATTAACTTGCATCTTCATATTACCAAAGCTCATGTTGAGTCGACCATCCCGGCAATGAATCCCGGCATCGAATGTTGCTAAGAAAGGTCGTCCGAGAATAATTGGAACGGATGATTGAGCCGCCGGTACCAGACAAGTGTCTAGAACCACAAAGTCAACCGGGTATACAAATTGGTCGACTTGAACTAGCACATCTTCGACCATCCCCTTGGGAATTCGAATACTCCTATCCGCCAATTGTAAAGTCACCCGAGTTGGCTTCATCTCGCCCAATCCAAGTTGTTCATAAACCGAGAATGGTAAAAGATTAACGCTCGCCCCCAAATCAAGGAGAGCTTTCTCAACAACCTTGCCCCCTATAGTGATGGAAATAGTAGGACACCCCGGATCATTATACTTGGGCGGAAGGGTTGACTCGAAAAGTGAACTAACTTGCTCGGTTAAAAATACCTTCTTTTGCACTTGGAGCTTCCGTTTGTGAGTACACAAGTCCTTCAAGAACTTGGCATAAGACGGAATTTGCTTGATAGTATCGATCAAAAGGAGGTTGACGGTTACTTGCTTTAACACATCATAGATGTCGGTATTGAGATTTGGCTTGGCCGGCGTCCTTAAGCGGTTGGGATAAGGTGCGGGAACAGTGAAAGTTTGTGGGACATCTCCCTCCTTTGACTTTCCTTTCTCTTCTTCCGAAGGAGCTTGCTTGGGAGGTTCCTCACTTGGTATAGTTGGCTTTGACGGTGTCGGACAAGGTAGGAAACTAGGAGCGACCGGCGGCTCCACTTGAGCATTGTCCACCGTCTTCCCACTCCTCAAAGAGATAATGGCCTTCGCTTGCTCGGGGAAAGGCACCGAAGAGCCTTGCGCGAAGTGTTGGCCTTGTGGATTGGCCACAGGTTGAGTAGGGAGTTTTCCTCTCTCTTGTTGTAAAACACCAATGGCCGTAGTCAATTTACCCATTTGATTCCGAATGTCATGCATTGCTTGAGTGGTTTGCTCGTTGGTGGTTATTTGCATCTGACAGAACGTATTCATAGTGTCCTCCAAAGATCGCCGCGGAGGAAATGGTTGTGGTTGTTGAAACTGATTTCGCCTTTGAAATTGTCCCGGAGGTTGAAAACCGGGCGGACCTTGAATTGCAGGAAACCGTGGTGGACCTTGGAGTTGGGGTTGTCGCCAATTCTGATTCTGAGCGGGAGGAGGTGCTTGTGAAGCTGATGAAGAACCCGCTTCATTCTGATTATTCCAACGGAAAGCCGGATTAGACCGTAACCCCGGATTGTAAGTATTGGAATACGGATCCCAACGTTGGTTCAATGCACATGCTTCTTCCGGAGGGAGTTGACTAAAATGGTGCCGAAGGGCGGGAATGGTAGGGCAATTATCGGTAGAATGGCCCACGGTCTCGCAAATCACACACACTTCCTCCATTTGTCGAACCTCTTTCACTTCCTTGACGTGAACCGCGTCCAACTTCATCTTATCCAATTTTGTCGATAGCTCATCTAGTTTTGTCTCAAAAATATTATGCTCGTTCACCGAGAACTTGCCGGAGCCACCCGGTCCTTGATTCCTCATAGCTTGATCACCCGGATCTATGTATTGCCAAGTTTGAGCCCTTTCCGCCAAAGCATCTAAGAACTCCCAAGCGGCATCGGGATTCTTCCCCATAAAGTCACCGCTTCCCATCGTATCAAGAAGTTGCTTGGCCTGCTGATCACAACCCAAATAGAAATGGTTGATCACTAAATACATGGGAAGATTGTGGTGTGGAATGGCCGCGAGCAAATCCTTGTACCTTTCCCAAAGCTTGTAAAAGACCTCCCCATCCTTCTGCTTGAAATTCTGAATTTGGTCCATAAGAAGCTTGGTTCGGCTAACCGGAAAAAACTTAGTTGTAAACACATCTTGAACCTCGGACCAAGTTAACAAGGAGCGAGGCTTCAAGGAATGGAACCATTGCTTGGCCTTGTCCTTGAGTGAGAAAGGAAACAATTTCAAACGGGCTTGGTCAAGCTGTCCCGGCCCTGTCACGAATGTGCTAACAATGGTCTCGAATTCCCGAATATGAGCATAAGGATCCTCAAGTTCACGGCCCCGAAACTCTGGTATAACCCGGTGATATTCTGGCTTGAAAGCAAATGCATTGGCAGCGATACAATTCGGAATAGCTATAGGTGACACATGCGGACCTCTTTCCGGTGTTAGGTAATCACGTAACGTACAGGCTGGTGGTTGATTTGCCATTGGCCTTAACAGAGGTGATAACTCACGTGGTGGAGAGTATGCCTGAGTGATATTACGAACCCTCGGAGGAGAAGCAAAGCGATGCAACCGTTTCGATAAAGGACTACGATAAACGTTGAGCATACACCTTGCACAAACTAATTAAACAGACTAGAGGGGCTATGCCGCCGCCTCGTTCTCAACAACAAAATATTCCGTGGGGTTATGCCACCGCCACGTTCAACAACTAAAAAGTAAAGCAATAAAAAGGGCAATTGACGCTCAACTTAGCTTTGTTAAACCTCAAGTCGAATTGATGGCTCAGTTAGAGGTATCCGCTATGTTGAGTTCAACACACAAAAGAAAATAAAATAAACGGAGTACTTACAATGGTTTGTCGATCCTCCAAAATAAGCTATAATAAGAATCCCCGGCAACGGCGCCAAAAATGCTTAGCTCCGTAAACCTTGCCTTCGATAAGGTTTTAAACCCCAAGCGTAGGGCTAAGTCATTGGAAGCATAATATCCGGAAGTCCGGGATCGTACCCATAAGGAATCGAATTCAGCTTAGATTGGATTGAAGGTTTATGTAATGGATGGTGGCGTTTGAGACGGCCAACTGAGTTTTTCCTTTGAGCGGAGTAAAAACTAAAACGAAAGACTAGAAATGAGTTTTAATGAACTTTAAAAAGGCAAGTCTAGGGATCTTCTCTCCCGTGACTAAGGCCGTTACCGATTCCCAATGATAACTCAAGCAAGAGTCACGACCGCGCGCTCTTGCCCGGAAGATTTAACTTTAAAACTACGTTTGTCACAAGATGAGATTGACCGGAGGTGAACCAACTTGGTTGAAAACTTTTATCAAACACATAGGGGGCCACAATCCCTTGGTAAGCCGCTTGCCAAGACCGCTTGACTAAACACCTTACCAAGTAGTTTACACCCCTAGTTTAGACCCAAAAATACAAGTTAGGCTCTATTCCGAAACCCATGATTTTAAGCCCGAAGATTCGAGAATCGAATAACTACCTAAGTCCTTGGGATAGATTAACCCAAGACTTAGCCAAACGACTACTCACACATATTGAAAAGACTAGAAATTATGCTAGGAAAGGTAAACATATTAAACCGATAGAATTGAAAACAAACTAGATATTATTAAGGATCTAAACCGTAGCAACAACTTTAATTAGTACTTGGAAAATTAACAAACAACTTAAACTTACCAAGGTTCTTAAGAAATTTAGGCTAGAAAAGCTTTGAAACTCAACAAGACATTAATGGAGGAAAGTTTAAGGTAAGTAATTAGCTAGATACAAATGAGGGAGAAAGGTGGTCCTATTTATATACAAGAGACACTCTCTCTCCTTAGAAATATCTTTTCTACGCATAAAGTGGTAACATGCCACTTAAAGAAAGTTAACAGCTGTCAAAAACGTAAGTCGGTCATCTCCCGTATCGATACTCCAATCCCGTATCGATACCGAGTTGGCTTGCTTCAAAATCCAAGTTTCTCCGTAGATGACCCGTATCGATACGCAGAAAACCGTATCGATACGCTGAAGCCCGGGAATGGTTCTGTTTTCGAACCGTATCGATACGCTCGTTGCCGTATCGATACGCTGAAGCTTGGAATTCCTTCTGATTTCAAACCATATCGATACGCTGATGCCCGTATCGATACCGTGTCTTCTTCAGGCAGCTCAAGCCCTTGTGCCTTGTCTTGACACCCGACAGATGAATCCTTCAAGGCACCGCCTACTTGCTTACCCTCAAGGTTTGTCCAATCATCAAAACAAGCCCACTTATTCGCGTAAACCTGAAATGCTCAATAGAAAATCTTACGCGCAAAAACACTACAAAAGGCAGCTAAACAGAAAACAAAAGACATAAAACGGGACTAGGCGCACCAAATATCTACAATATTGGGTGCTTTCACTAACTTTTTCACTTAAACTTGTTTCGATCAATTACACTAGAGGTGCTTGAAAAACTCTTGATTAACCCCTTCTACAAGGGTCCTTTTCCGCTCATTTTGTCCTTTCCCCCTCCATTTCCTTTTTACTTAGAACTCTAGAAATCAATAGTTCGAAGGAGCTTAATCAATGGAAGAAGAATAGTGGGTTCCGCCACAGTCAGTTGTGATTCTTCGGTGAGGGTTTTGCCACAGTCAGTTGTGACTCTCCGGCGAAAGTTCTGTCACAGTCAGTGGTTATTTCCAACGAGAATGTTTTAGACGAATGGTTTATGCATTTGAGGGCGGAGACGGTGGCTAGAGTTCGGAGTTCAAACTCGTGGATTCGGTAATGGGCATCTGCTTCTTCAAGACCGATCGATTTGTTGTTTGATTGGACAATGGATGGACAATTGTTTTCTTTTGATTTAAATGAGCTTCCAACAGATGAAGATGCCCATATGTATTTTTGTAGTTATGGGCTGTTGAGAATGATTCTTGATACGGGGTCATAATACCTTGTCTTTTGGGAATTATGTCAGGTGAAAATGAAACTTAGCAGGAACATGATGGTTTATGGAATTATTGGTGTTGTTCAAGTTCTCACTTATTTATGCACATTGGAGTTGATTTATTTGTGGCTTCAGGTGTTTAGGCATTTTTATGCACTTTTGGTGTAGTTCAAGTTCTCAAATACAAGATATTTGGTTTCAAGTGTAGTTCATCTGATTTGTGTAAATTTGGTTTGGAAAGTTTGACTTGGACTTGTCAACCACCTCAAAAAGAAAAAGGAAAAAATGTATACTTCAAAACAGTACTAGTCTCTCTCTCGAGTTGTGGTGGGTCAAGGAAAGGGTATATTTGGCAAATACATGTGTGGCTCTAGTGCATCATTTCCAAGATGACAGAAAAGAATAACAATCATTCTACTTCTATACCTAAACACACACTCAATTACACACCCTCACTTACAATAGGGGTGGAGCCTGCACACACTATACACCCAATGTGTGTGGAACTCACCCCTATTGTAAGTGTAGGTGTGTAAGTGGGTGTGGAGTTAGAATTTTCGAAAGAACAAAGGTTAATGACATCTGACAAGATGAAAGGAAATAAAGTACACAATTCACAATGTTAAACGGTGCTTATAGTGTACCCGTTAATTAGCCGGACCGTTTCCACAAATTGGAAGTTCCGTACACGTCATAGATATTAGTACCGGTTGGATGACAGATCTCTTCCGGTTGGATGGACGGGACACATGGCTTGGAAAATAGTAAAATTAAACCGAGGATTGAATCTTGGCTTGTCCGGCTGGATTTGATGAGATGCAATCGGACGGATTGCATCCTTTGCCTCCTATTTTGCCTTCGGCCAACCTCAATCACTCCTAGCTCACGTTCCATCACTTCCAAATTCTTCCATTTGGCTCGAAAATCATCACAATGGGACGGATTTGAGTCCTTTGCAAACTAAAGCGAGAATTTTAGCCTCAACATCTGTACGGATTGGCTGATCAAAAAAACCATCCGTACGTATTTCATTTTTTGTAGCTAGGTTTGTTTTTTGAGTTCTTTTTATCTCTGAGTTGTCTGGTCCTCTGGCTGTGCCTAGTTTTGTAGCTTAGGCTCTTTTGTATCCTATTGCATGGCTATTTCCCTGTGCGTTTGGGGTTGGACGTCCCTTATAAAGTTGCCGGGTTCAAAAATACCACAACAGAATTTTGGAATTTGCATTATGCATAGCAATCAGTGTCTGGATATTTAATTATAGTAGTTTTAATGGTTTTTAGAAGTTTAGATAAGTTAAGGATTCTACATCTTATTCTTCTTCATTTTAGACTAAGGTTGTTTCTTTTAAAATTCTTTTGTGTTATGTTTTTAAGATTTTTATCATAAATTTTTACATTTTAGATTTCTCTCGCTCAGACGAATAAATAATCCAAAAAACAATCGATGTAAAATTGACAAAGGAGATTTTTTCGAAATAAAGACAAAAAAATTAAACATGCAGATTATTAAGTCAAAACGGGAACATAAACAACTTACAAGAAAAAAATTACTTACCCTCACTAACTACAACTAACATTATTGACGTTCGTCAAGAAAATAAAATAGAAAAAGTTGGACGGAACTTCCACGGTTAGGTATTAAAGGCAATTGAATAATTTTGGGAATGAAAGGTGAGCACTAGCTACCATGGTCAAGTCTATGGCTCTATGCGCATCCGAATTAAATTAATCTCCCCGTCCAGATTAAAGGTGACAAATCATTTTCCTATAAATACTCCTCAGAATTTAATGCTTTCATCCTTCCATCCAACTGCTACTACTCCTAGCTAGCTTGTCGTAAGAAACCAGCCATGGCATCCTTCCCGAAAAGGGTTATTCCCAATTTCCAAAGAGTTCATTCCATATTCATGTTTGTCTTTGTTATCATCCTTCCATTGGTCTCCTGTTCTGATTCCGCAATTGCTCGGGCTTCGCCTGCAACTCAAACAGTTGCAAAAGGAAGTGAAGCAGTCGCTCTCTTGACGTGAAAAGCTAGCCTTGACAATCAAAGCCAATCTCTCCTTTCGTCATGGAACAAAAGTGGTCATTGCACTTGGGTTAGGATTGGTTGCAACGAGGCCACTAAAGTAACCAATTTAAACCTTGAGGGTGTTGGTTTGAGAGGTACGCTTTCTAGTCTTAACTTCTCTTTGTTCCCACATCTAGTTAAACTTGATCTGTCCAACAACTTCATATACGGGACCATTCCCCCACAGATTGGCAGCCTTCCGAGACTCACCTTTCTTGACATGTCCGTCAATCTTCTTTCGGGAACAATTCCTTCAGAAGTAGGATTGCTCAGCTCTATCAGTTCTCTCACTTTGAGTTTTAACAACCTCACGGGTTCGATCCATACCTCTAGCAATAGGAAATTTGGATAACTTAACGGAGTTATACCTTTCTCACAACAATCTCACAGGGTCCATCCCCGCTTCAATAGAGAACTTGAGAAATCTCACAACAATGTACTATTACCAGAACTCTCTCTCTGGATCTATCCCTCAAGAAGTAGAAATGCTAAAATCTCTCACTGATCTTGAATTGTCAACGAATAATCTCACGGGATCAATCCCCGCTTCAATATGGAACTTGCGAAACCTCACGAGATTGATCCTTTTTGAGAAACTCTCTCTGGATCTATCCCTCAAGAAGTAGGAATGCTAAGATCTCTAACTGACCTTTCATTGTATAAGAATAATCTCACGGGATCAATCCCCGCTTCAATAGGGAACTTGACAAACCTGACAACGTTGTATCTTTACGATAATTCTCTCTCTGGATCTATCCCTCAAGAAGTAGGAATGCTAAGATCTCTCACTCATCTTGAATTGTCAACGAATAATCTAACGGGATCAATCCCCGCTTCAATAGGGAACTTGAGAAACTTCACAGTATTGTACCTTCAAGAGAACTCTCTTTCTGGATCTATCCCTCAAGAAGTAGGAATGCTAAGATCTCTCACTAATCTTGCATTGTATAAGAATTATCTCACGGGAACAATCCCCGCTTCAATAGGAAACTTGAGAAATCTCGCAATGTTGTACCTTCACGAGAACTCTCTCTCTGGATCTATCCCTCAAGAAGTAGGAATGCTAAGATCTCTCACTAATCTTGCATTGTATAAGAATTATCTCACGGGAACAATCCCCGCTTCAATAGGAAACTTGAGAAATCTCGCAATGTTGTACCTTCACGAGAACTCTCTCTGTGGATCTATCCCTCAAGAAGTAGGAATGCTAAGATCTCTCACTAATCTTGCATTATACAAGAATTATCTCACGGGAACAATCCCCGCTTCAATAGGAAACTTGAGAAACCTCACAATGTTGTACCTTCACGAGAACTTTCTCTCTGGATCTATCCCTCAAGAAATTGGAATGCTAAGATCTCTCACTCATCTTGCATTGTACACGAATCATCTCACGGGAACAATCCCCGCTTCAATAAGGAACTTGAGAAACCTGACAACATTGTACCTTCACAAAAATTCTCTCTCTAGATCTAACCCTCAAGAAGTTGGAATGCTAAGATCTCTCAGTGACCTTGCATTGTACAAGAATAATCTCACGGGATCAATCCCCGCTTCAATAGGGAAAACTTGACGAACCTGACAACGTTGTGCCTTTACGAGAACTCTCTCTCTAGATCTATCCCTCAAGAAGTAGGAATGCTAAGATCTCTAATTACACTTGACTTGTCGAGGAATAATCTCACGGGGTTGATCCCCGCTTCAATTTGGGACTTGGCGAACCTCACCAGATTAATCCTTCGCGAGAATTCTCTCTGTGGATCTATTAACTGGTGAGCAGTGGAAATACAGTCTCGGGAGAGACCACAACAGGGGACATTGAAGATCAACATTGATGGTTCATTTATAAAGGAAAAACAGGTAGAGGGGGAATGGGTTTTGTCGTTAGAGATCATCTGGGAAGCATTCTAAGTATGGAAGCCATTCCAATCACAAAGGCATGCTTAACTGACATGGTGGAAGCGATGGGATTTCGTCCGGCAGTGACCCGTTTGCAGAATTTGGGAAGGAATAATGTTATCTCGGAAGGTGATGCTCAGAAGATGGTTCGTATGCTGCAAGGAAGGAGCTCGATCAAGGCTGATTTGAATGTCATCATTCATGATACTTTAGCTTTATTTTCTACTCTATACTCTTGTTCTTTTAATTTTATTCCTCGCACGTGTAATAGGATGACTCATTTGATAGCCAAGTATGCTCTATCTCTTGTTTCTCCACTGACTTAAAATGGGGACTTTCCCACCTTGACTCAGTTGAAAGCGTGTTTGGATCTTTATACTATTATATAATGAATAGAGGCACGAGGCTGGAATATAGCTACCGATTGGTATTTGTGTGTACAATGCGGGTTTTGCAGGTCAAATTTTGCAGTTCCCGATTCAACCCTCTAACTTTATCCCAGCCTCGTGCCGCTCGTGTCGGGTGGATAGCTCCACCACCCGGTACTCCTAAACTAAACGCAGATGATAGCGGCAGCAATAATAAAAAAAAACAAGCAGCAGCCATGTTTGGGTTTTGGTTCTCCGTTTTGGACCGTGCTTTCCTAACTATCATTTGCGCCAAGGTTGAATAGTTGTTTCATAGCAATAGGTGGCTTTTTTCTAGCAATCTAAACTTGGCGAAATATTACATTAAATGATTACAATTTGGGCTCGGTGTTCAAGTTTACAAAGGGGAGAGAGAGAGATTACATAGTCAAGTTTTGGCGCCGTATTCGGGTGTACAATGCAGTATTCAGCACAAAACGGCGTCGTTTCCCGTGTCTAACAGAAACCCATTCCTATGCCCTCTCGAATTCTAGCCTTGTGAGCAGGCTGAGGAGTCTGAAGTTGGCCCCCTCAAATTTAGTTTTCTAAATTTTTTGCTATTCAAAAAATAATAATAATAACTGGTGGTTGTGGATCGTCAAACCACATTGTGTATGCAAGTGTCGTGATGTCAATGGTGAATGAAAATAAATACAGTGGAATGGAAAAGATCTCGAGTGTGGCGCCTCAACCATCTAAAATGTCATAATTGTTTGCTTTTCTGATTCTTCTCGACGAGAAGAATCAATAATCCATTAAAATTTGGTGCAAAACTAACAAACTCGAATTTTTTTAATAAAGACAAAATGAGACTTTTGAGCTCTGTTTGGGAATTGTGAAAGAAAAGGGAAAGGGAGATAATTAAGAGGAAAAATTGGAGAGAAAAAAGGAAGAAAACTTAAGTGATTTTGTTAATTTTCTTCCTCATTCTCTTCCACAAGTTCCAAACAAAGCTTTAGTTTAGTGAGAACACCCCCTATACTGTTGAAAATACCCTAGTGTTCCTCCATCTCTAGCCAATGGCTCCTCAGGTCCCACCACGTTACTGGGAGCCCAAGACCTGCCTCACGGGCATCCAGTTCTTGTAGAGTTACTGAGTCCTCATAACGTACAAAAGGTACATTGACAACTATGGACTTCCTAGCCTTTATCGTTACAATCTCCACTGTAAGTCTATAAGAGTGGATACAAAAGGTGGCGAATAGAGTCCTGTAACTATAACATATTTGCAATTGCTTACTAAAACGAGGAAGGTGCTGATTGAGGTGTTTCTGCTAGCCCTCCGGAGAAGGTGGAGAGGGCTCCTCTCGTAACCGCATTGCATTTACCTGTCACTTCAATTTGAACAGAAGTTGAAAAGAAAATTTACAGTGAGGGTACACAAATTTGGCGGACACGAGGCGGTATATTCCACAATACCATGAAAACAAAAGGCTACTGATTTTGCCACTCCCTTTTTTGTTAACGTCACTCCCCTGCAAGTATTTTTGGTGCAAAAATACACTTGCAGGGGAGTGCCGTTGAAAAAAAAGAGAGTAGCAAAATCATTTCCCAAACAAAAATTCAAACATCATTATCCAAAACTTTTCACCCGAAGAGCCAAGGCTAAACACTACATATAAATATAAATAATCTGCCAATAGTCCAGAAAACTTTCAGACCTGGGTGACATTGAAAAAAATAGATATAGTCATATAAAGGACCACAAAGAAAGAAGACCAAGCCTGCTGCTGGAGCAAAGTTTCCCTGTCACTTACATTCTCACCCTTTCTTTTGTCATACTCGTACAACTCAAAATCTACCGAGAACTCACCTATTGTACCTCATTCCTTTAAGGAATCAAACACCTCCCCAACTCTCTCTTCTTATTGTTCAAATAATGTTGGGGTCCGGACATCTCATCTCGTGAACCAAGAAAATGGACAAAATGAGGACTGGACGGGATAGAGTTCTTGGACCCCATAATTGTAACAAACACAAAGAACCCGTAATTAGCCAACTCTATTGTGGTGTCTCATGATGATTGTACAGCCAGCCTCTGGAGATGCTCAAAGAACACTTGAAGACGTCTCATGATGATTGTACAGCCAGCCTCTGGAGATGCTCAAAGAACACTTGAAGACTGACATCGTCAGTGAAGATCATTTCTGTCCCAGAAGCCATCTCATGAGCGTTACTATATGTAGCCGATGGGTTCAACTTAGCTAATAAGAATCTTGCCTGCTCAAAAGGTCATGAAATCAAAAAACAATTCAGTACCACAAAGAGGAATCAGTTTTTAGTACAATGTTTTCGCAATGAAGCCCTTGATTGCTAAAATGGGAGGTAATAGAGCAAGTCCACCGTAGTGCCAAAATGGCATTGCCAAAGTGTCAAATAGCCAAAAATTAGCAATGTCACTACTGGCACAATATCAAATCCAGCTTGGATGAAGTGGGAAATGGCATTGCCATTTTCGCAAATGAATAAATGGCAACGGGTGGACTTAGATTTTGCCAAATAATATGCCAAATTATGCCAATGGCAAGGGAAATGGAAGCAAGGTGGACTTTGTTAACCAAAAATCACATTAATGTGTGTTGTTGGGAGCGCGCGTGTATACATATGTACATTTAGAAGCATTCATGCACCTATAATATGAATAACAGGATGATATCCTCCTTATCGCAAAGAAGGGAACAAAAGTCAACTTATTTTATGCAGTGGGTGATAAGACAAAATATCGTGGGCATCGGGTAATAGCACAAAATATGAATAACAGGATGATATCCTCCTTATCGTAAAGAAGGGAACCAAAGTCAACTTACTTTATGCATTGGGTGACAGGACAAAATATCGTGGGCAAACAGGTCATAACTAAACTAGAGGAAATTTTAAAAAATGACAACAGAGAAGGGGAAATAAGGAAAATTGAAAGCTTCATGTCCTGATGTAAGGGAAAAAAATAATGACCTGTGAACCATGTTGATCGCAGATCACCAGCCTTGGGACCGGAAAACGTTCCCGGACAATGATTTGGGCATCGTCATGAGGAGCTTGCAATAGCTGTGCAAATGCCTATAAGGGAAAAGAGATTATAATTCATTAGTAAACGACTCTATTCACATGTAGATACACATACAAAGGTTTCTTGAAAACGTAGTTCTCTTCTACAGAAAAATCTAAAGAGGATGGAATTAGCAAAAACTTCCATTGGAAACGAAACTGAATAAGATTTAAGAGTTTTCATTGGAATGAGCATATACCTGGTGTTCAGGCTGATTCTGGTAACCCATGTTCCGCCACTGAGCTATTGTCATTCCATGGAAAATAACTACACTAAAATAAGAATCAAGCAAGAGGATACGATCAGCTGCTATGGAAGCCACATCCAACAAAGCTGGTGCGGGCAATGAATTGAATGAATAGGATATAAGTGATGGTTGAATCATGACGGCAGCATTTGTTATGTTCTCCCGGTATAGCAACATGCGGAAATAGGCTGTCTCATCTGGACTATTGTTAAAAACCTGCCAACATAAGATGATGGGCAAAGAAGGAAAACAAATAATTATGTGCATTGAAGATAAAGAGAAGTTCAAAAATGAGACAAAAAGAAGGATAGAATAAAAAAATACCTGTACAAATTGGGACCGCCGTAGGTTGAACATAAACTGAGGGAACAATGAAAAACATGGGTTTAATGTAAAAGATGATGGATCATCCTTCCGGTAGTCACCAAATTTGGTACAGAGACGAATAAGGTTTCTATCCAGCCACCGTGTGGCATCAAAACCTTCCTGATGAATTTAAAAAACCAATCATTAGGTGAGGAATTTACATCCGCCTCGATCACAGCACTGAAATCAATGAATTAGAAATTGTAGAGGAAGTAGAGGACAATTTATAAAACAAAACGGCATTAGTTATTATTCAAATAAAGAAAATGAAAGTAATTTTATAGACTCTAGACTCCAGCATTAAGCTATCACAAATAAAACAATGCACATTCTGTTTTCGTGCCTCGGTGGTGAGCGTGCCAATATACAAAGACAATTTTTGAAAAATTTCTAAGGTACCTCCGTCTCCATTTTATAAGAAGTTAATCTTGCCATGACTACAGCAGCAGTTTCCTGATCGAACCCTTGTACTAATTCCTGTAAAGGCAAAAGAATTTCATCTCAGTATGCTTTTGCAAACAGTACAATTCAACGAAATATAAAATCGCAAAAGCAGCAATCCTTCCTAAGAATCCCAACCAATGCTGGAGAAAGGAGTTGATAATATATTAGTTGCATCCCCTTTTTTTTTCTTTTCCTTTTTAATCGGTATTAGTTGCATTCAAAGAAACATAAATTCAGCTCCACACTTCTTGCTCTACTCATTAATAAAGGAGAATACAGACTTCCACTATTCAGAGTCAGTTAAACCTGACTTTTGGTAAAATATTAACTGAAGACAAATCCAATTCAGGAATCTTTGTATTGGAACCAACGATGGGGATAAACACAAAGGCCTAAGACCCTAAAGATGACTTTAATCAGTACAAAAATCCAACTACTTCAGACGTCTCTTGATCCTTCTTCAAACATTGGGAGATAATTTTCCCAATATACTATTCCCTCCGTTCCACATTTTGGGATGTTCCAAAATGTTAGTCCCTCTCGGAAAGTCTAGAATCCAAAACTGGTTATTTCCAAAACAATCCTCATAAATATCAATCATTGTACTTCAATTGAGTTAAGGAAATACCAACTTGAAGTTTGGCTTAAAAAGTGTAATCGTTACACATACCCTCAAAAAGTTGGAATCCCCAAAGGAACTAAAAATTAGTAACGGAGGGAGAAAGATACTAAGATAATGCATGTCTTGTAATCAATTAATTTCACCTTAAGTGAGTTTATATTTTATTATCTGGCGATGAATTTGCTTCAAACAAAAAAGGCCTCAAAGAGAGAAGCAAATGCTTCATCGACATACTAACCTAATAACACACAAAAAGCACCATAACAATATTTGCATGACAAACACCAACTGAAAAGTTTTGCATCTTAAACATCTGATTTTGCAAACTTCCAGACACTTTCTGTAAATTCAGCAGTTATAGATTGTGCAGGAGAGAATGGAGGAATGGAAATCTGCAGTGCACAGTACAAGCTGAACCCAGAAAAGTTTCAGAAGAGAGCGGCTCATCAACCCAGCTAACCACTAAAAAATAGCTATCAGATGACAATAACTAAGACTAGAAAATGATCCTGTTAACTGACATACCTCCGTGCCAACAGCACTGTCTATCCATCTTCTAGTAATAGTTGTCACTTGCAACCTTGTTTGCCCGTCAGGAAGTTGATAACTGAATTTCAATGTTTCACCAGCATAATCCATTATATCAGAACACGAGAATTTCAGAAAAAGTAAGATAAGGACACAATAAGGTTCGGTGACAAGTCGAACGTACAGGAGTTATGCACTTAGAACTACAAAATCCAATACTTAAACAAAATGCCTCTTTTTCTATCCATTTACAACATAATAGCAAATAATTCACTTTAGCATCCCGCAAAAAAAGAACGAGTAGAAAGTCCGACCGTCTTTCTTTAGAAGCCTTAAGTTTTATTCCACACAAATTGGAAGTAGACGAAATAAGGCTTTTCATGATTGCCTTCCATTCTATTTTCTTTAATCCTAAAAAAGCATCTCAAGTGGCCAAAGTGACATGTTTCTAACCAAATAGAACACATCTGGTCACTTCTTTGTGATAAGCTGGTATGTCTCAACAATGGTCAGTGTCCAGTACATGTATGCATCAGCACGACACCCTACTAGATGCATATATGCCTCCCAGATCTATAAAGCAAGATAGTTCAAACAAACAAGCTGAATCAAGTACAGAAGCTTATCGGACTACCTTCTGTGAAAGGAGCCATGTTATATAACACTTACATACCTTGTAAGGAACTGTATGTATAACATTTGATTTATATCTGCCGAAGAATCTGACTTTTCACTGGATGAAACATCAAAGAAAACAGTGAAGCAAGAACTTTTGTCAACTCCACACATCTTCCAGACTGTAGTGTTCCCTTGTCCAATGACTGTATTGGCAACAGCAGGTCCTTTCTGCAAGGCTCTCAGTAATAAGTATCAACCATAAAATAATAGTTATCCAGCTTATGTTATGCAATAAAGTAGAGACTAGCTGTCTGATTAGAATCGTCATCCTAAAAAAGATCAGAATACACATAAATATTATATGCACCAACCTTCTCCAACGAAGTACAAGGTCCAATAATACCCTGAATTTTGATGTCCTTTGAACAGTTGATCTCAAGTGTGCCACTGAAAGAAACAATTTGGTAATGAGTTTAAAAGGCCTAGGTGTAATCCTGATCCATCATCAGAGTTAATGGATTTTCAAGCCAAAAGTAAAAGGGACTAATGGTCTAGGTTTACATATCCATCCACCACACCAGGGCCAGGCACAGAATGAAAAAAGAGACCAGAACTTAAGCTACCAAATATAGGAATACCCTCTCATTGGCATCCTTGTGCATGCATAGTTTGACCTCAGTGTTTCTGGTTTATATAAAAGACCTTGACAAAACAAAGTAAAAAAATGCAAATAAAAATGTTTGATTGACACCCACAAGGCCATGCATCTTCTTTTCAGGTGTATTTAAAAACGAATAGCAGAAAAAATTGTCCACCAAGTGACCGGATGGGGTCAGGAAACATACACTAATCGAATAAAGCATTTTCCAAAAAAATAAAAAATCCGAATACAACCCACGACAAGATCAAGATGCAGCCATGCATTATGGGGTTTAAATTCCCTTAAGTTTCAAATCAGTACCAGATAGCCATTCCTAAGACGCTCATAAGAATTAGTTTACAGGCGCAGAAAGATACGTACTGTTTTCAACAAATTTTTTTGCTCCCCTAGATAAAACAGAATAGGCAGTCGCATATAGCCCTTGAGTGAGGGGAATGGCAAAGGCTAAATCATGCAACCAAGGTCAAGTGATTGGGAAACAAGCTTTGGTTTTTTGGTTTAGGGACAAATGCTAACCACAGCTCATTGGGAGGTGCAAATAAAAAAAATAAAAGAAAATGATAGGTCAGTAATAACAGTACCAAATGTTTCATGAATGATCAACTCACTTGAAGGAGAGACCAAGAGATTGTTCCCCATCTTCAAAAAGACGCTTGAAAGAGTCTTTGAAAACAGAATGACCGAAACTTTCAGCTAGAACAACAAGGCCACCAGTTCTTTCAATAACAACCTTCATCTCTGCAACCCCAACCTAAGACCTTACAAAGGTTAGATCAGACATGACAACATGCATGTAAAATGAAGATAGGCAAGTTACAATACAAATATTTAACAGAACAAAGAGTTCCATTTACAAAACGGTTCAAAAGTAAAATGGGGAAAAATGACATTCTTAAATAAGGCCGTCGGAAGAATAGAAACGACAACATTTTTCAAAGGTACTTTTGGTTTTGGTTAGAAGCACAATAGCCTCACACAGGTAAGGTATAAGATGCACACAATCAGTAACAGAGCCAAAACTCCATAAGCATAAAAAAAAGTAAAATTTAGGTCAAGCTAACTTGAACAAAAATGTGCAACCTGGGCAAAACCAAGAGTAGAACAAGAGCAATGCCAATGAGAATGAATTCAGAAGGTATATGAATCACCATAAACATTTGAGACCCACAAAAGATATGCAAGTAATCTATCAAACTCAAGCCAGGTACCTATCTTCGGTTTTCATTTTCAATATTTGTTTCCATCTTCAACTTTCATTCTCAAAACGACAAGGAAACATTTTCCATATTCCAAACTTCATACAGAAACAGCAAAATTAAAATTAAAAAGCATCATCAACAAATTGAAGATGTACAGTAGAATTTATCTAGTAGTGGAGTAATACGCAAAAATAAACATAAAGAACAAATGCAAACCTGATCAAGTGCAGAAGCAAAAAGGTCTACGACGTGACCCCGGCTGACCAGCTGCTTTGCAAGTTCCTCGTAAAATTGAACTGCTTTTTTAAAATATGGAGCTGCATCTTTGTCGAGATCTTTATGGGAACGCACTGGATCTGACAGATCCTTTGATATAATCTGTGTTGGAAAGGAAGAACAAATAACTAAGAAATCAGCTCTCGTTTGGTCATTTGCAAGTTCAGGAGAATCAAATTTGAATCTAGGTACATCAATTATTGATGAACAAAAGGCAAAAGCTAATGCCAGATTGTCCAACACAAAATAATATTAAGAGACTATATTTTCAGTTATTCTAAAAAATTTAACCAAATTAACTGTATGGTCATTCTCTAGGGTAAAGTACACTTCACACCCTTAAAGTATTCGCCAATTCTCTGTTTGTCCTTTAACTTCAAATTTGTCCCAATTAGATCCTTCAACAAAATACTTGTCAATTTAGACCAGTCGGTAACCCCAGTCCGACTTGTTGACAAAACATGCCACATGGCACCTAAAAGTCAAAACAGTTTGACGGACACTAGTGATGGCAAGCATTTGAAGGAATGTTCAAAAAGATCCGTTATTATAATTTCATCAGTAAAAAAAATGGTTATTTAGGAAGGAGGAGAAATAACAAGAAGTCATGGTGATCATTGATACCCAAAAAGAAGCCAACTAAAAACATTTGTAACATAAATCTCCTGTCTTCCAATTTATCCTCACACACACTTTCATTCCTTTCCAACCATATTGCCAAAAAAACGTGCATATGACACATCTAAAAGCCGTGCTTTAATAGTACGACACATCATACGTAGAATTTCTATAAAAAAGGATACGGGATGGGCAACGTATCGTTTTTGGAAGGAGACGATACAACTTCTAGGATACGTATCCCATATCATAGGTTTTTAAGAACTATGCGCCCAACTCACCTATACCAAAATATGCACCCTCCACCATAGGTTAAAAACGGAAATGAAAACAATCACCTTGCCAGATGAAGTCCCTCCCACCTCACACTCCTTTTCCGGTTGGTTCACTTTTCAACTCCAATAAAACCACTACTTTTTATAATTTGTAATAAAATGTTTAACAATTCACTGGAATGTTTAAATGCATCATATAGGTTCTCTTTTATACATTATAAGTCACTCTGTGAGTTACCTCTAAGTGGCTCTAACATTCATTGACTTCTTTCACACTTTGGCATGAATTGTCAGATCTTTTTCAAGGAAACTTTAATTACCAATGTCATTACATATATGTGCTGCAACTTGGTCGTAATCCGGTTGGACAATCAAAATCTAAAGATGTGTTCTGTCACAATTGTTAGACGTGGCACAGATGCAAAATCCAGGAACCATCAGGATGAATGCATTATAGCCTATCATGGAAAGCAAAACTCAAGCCAGTGATGACAACATGTTCTTACATACAAAACTCAAAATGAACTTTATCAACCAACTAGCTCTAACAACACTAAACCCGCTTAGAAAAAACATCAACGCAATTTCCAAGACATAACAAAAAACATAGAGGACTTACCGTACCCGGCCCTTCAGTGCATGGACCACCCACCAAAGCTATAATCCTAGCAGCAGTGCCAGCTGAACAAGCCCCAAGCAAGCCACCTGCAATACTCAATGCCACCCCTGTGCACCTCAATGCTCGATTTCCCGGTGCCACAGGCCACTGATCTGTGCCCAACTCATCCAATACCTTAAAGTCACAAAAAGTCAAAATCTCGAAATTAAACCATTTATCCACAGATGGCTGCTATGTATCACTGATATTAGTCACCATGATTGGTAGGATACAATTCACAATCATTCTCCATTCACGTTAATGTTACCCAAATATAGAACCAATCACTAACGGTGATGCAAAGAGTGACGAAAAAGTCCAATTACATATAGCATTTGTCTTGTCCAAATTGGAAAATTGAATAAGAGCACATCATCGCAGTATGAAATCTTTACCGAGTTAAGGGTGTATTGACATTCTGAAGCAGGCAACAAAAACCTCTTAAGATTCGCGCAAAATCTAAATCTCAGAACTTAACCATCCCCAGATAACTGCTATACAGCACTGATATTCGCTACCATTTAATTTCACTACATGCTTGGTAGGATATACTTCACATTAATTACCCTAATTCTGCATTCCTTAACGTTTTCCACAAAAATATAGAACCAATCACTAGCGGCGACACAAACAACGATTAAAAAAACCCAATTCCAAATTGGAAAACTGAATAAGCACAAATGATCATACTTAAAAGACCTGATCTTTCGAATCCTAATTCTCCATTGACGAAAATCATTCAAAAAATATATAACCAATCACTAGGGTTGAGACAAACAGTGATAAAACGATCCTAGTACACATAGCATATATCAAGTCCAAATTGGAAAATTGAACAGGCACAAATGATCATACTAAGAAATCTTTACCGAGTTAAGAGTGTATTCACACTCCGAAGCCGGCAACAAAAACCTCGAGAGCCCCGAAACCGGCCCACCACCACCACCGCCTCCAACCCCACCCTTCTGAAACCCCGCCCCAGGCCCGGCCCTCCTCCCGAGCCCCAACTGCTCCAAAACCTGATCTTTCCCCAACTCCTTCTCCCCCCTAAACACGTAAACCTTGGACATGTCGGAAAACCCTAGCTCGTGCACCTGGACCTGCGTCCCGAAGGACACGAACCCCACCAGCGCGTTATCCGGCAGCAAACCGATCGCCTGCTTCAGCGCCGACTTCGCAAACCCTAATTCCTCCTCGATCAAACACGTATCCAACAAAAAGACGAAGACGGGGGGGTGATTCGACATGGCGGGGTCAGGGTGAGCGGGGAGGGCGTAATTGACGGTGGAGAATTGGGGATAGAGCTCGGCGGGGACGTTGGTTTCGGAGACGGAGGAGTAGTGGTGGGGGAAGTGGTTGCGCTGGTGGCAGAAGGGGCAGATCCAGAGGAGGGCGGGGAAGTCGACGCGGGCGTAGGGGTTGAGGATGGCGGAGCAGGTCTTGCAGCGGAGGGGGGGGTAAGGGAGGTGGGGGACGTCGGGGTGATAGCGGATCGGGGAGATCGAGGCGGCCAAGGGGATGACGCACTTGGAGGACTCCACCTTGGTGCGCGGCCAGGCGTTCCAGGTCATGCGCACGCCGTCGATGCCTTCCGGATCGGGCTGGGCCATCTCCGACATGGCGGCGTTTGTACCCGTAGCGTTGAGGTTTTTAGAGAGAGAGAGAGAGAGAGAAGGGTAGGAGGAAGGGGCTGAGCTCTGAGGAGTCTCGATCGAGAGAGAGAGAGAGAGAGAGAGATCGTAGGATGGATGTATGTATGTATGTAACTGTGTTTATCTGTGAACGTATTAGAACTTGGACAAGCTGTATACCCACACACAAAAAAAAAAAAAGAAACAAAGAAAATAGAATTTGGAGAAGCTAGTTGGACTATTATTGTCGTTTTTAAGAAAAAAATTAGAGTAGTTTTGTGTTGGCTTCGTTCCTAACTAAAATAAGTATTATTTTTTGAATTAAACGTAATATATTGTGAGAGAATAATCTTTCTGGTAGTAAAACAGAAAATAAATACTTAAACAATAAGAATCTTAGCGGAATGAGGACTAGTTTCTTTAATAATTTATTATTCGTCTTAAGAAGAACATTTAAGAAATTCAAAATTACGATAAAAAAAAATACTACAACACACAAGTTGAGGAAAAACTACACTACTTCATTTCGCTTTTTCATTTTTTTTAAGTTTGTCCATATTTTTTGTTGTTGTACGATATAACTAAATAAATATTTGTACCAAGATTTTAAAAAAATTATGAGCATTTAAAATTCCACCTCACGTTGTGTGCAACGGAATGGAATTTGTTTTCATTTGGTGTGAGAACTCTAAGGTTCGAGTCGATGGAACGATGTTGCCTTGTTGTAGTAATCTAACTCTACTAGTAACATTCTAACATCATACCATTGGGCAAAAAATAAAATTAAAAAAAAAAGTTAGCGGAAAAAGTATCACAAGTTGACTTTTGTACAAAACAAAAGATCAAGTGAAACAAAAAATGACATAACCAATTACAGGGGTTTCAATAACTCCAAAATAAAATACCATTGGAATTTGTAATGACATAGTCCTCCTAAACAAGTAAGAATCTAACAACAAAATCAAAACAAGTACCGTAGGACAAAGGACACCCCTTATTTCACAAGGCATTCAGATACAAGGGAGACTTCCTTCTTGCAAACCTCTGAGGAACCATGTTGTCTTCTCCCTCTTCCACTGGCTCGACCACCCGTTAAACCGGAAACTTGGCTGCCGGAATTTCTTGAGCTTGGGCCATCGCAATGTCTATTACCATTTGAGGATCTCTGATCAAACCATGGCAATTTGATTCATACCAAGCCTTCCAGATACCCACACATCAGAGGCAGCTAGAGCTTGGTATCTAGCCTGTTCAATCTGTTTCCGAAGAGAGCAAATCTCCCACCACCAATGGCGAAATGAACTCCAAGGACAGCAGCCACATGGTGGAGGAAACCTGATTTACCGTTGACCCAACGGCCATTGCGCATATAAAAATGAGCTCAAAGCAACACGGCGATAAAACACTTACTATCCTTCACTACATATTACATTATTTACAGGAAGGACATCATGACATCCAAAGCATGTGCTTTACCTTGCCCAAAATAGGGTTCTCCCATAGCTGCTTTCAAAATCCCTTCATATACCCGCGTGCGTTACTTCCGCATCCCCTCTGGATCCATTTCATTGAACACGAAAAACAACGTAGTGCCTTGATGCAATATAATGCCTTATTTGAGTTATTCGGAACCCTGGAGAGTGGGAAAGGCAATTATCCAAATTATGAAGCATTGTTATCATCAAATCTAGCCCTCAACTCCTCTCCTTTCCAAGAATTGTATAATAGGATCTGTTACCAGTGATTCAGAATTCCCATTAGCATCTCCAAATCAGCCAAGATATGGAGCTGAAAATGCACCAACAACATACCATCACCTGTCCTCCAGCAAAGGCCAGCCTCACGAGCTTCCCTCCCCTTATTCGGACTTGTCCAACCCGAAGACAGACTATATCCTAGTTTGGCATGCGAGGAGGACTCTTTGAAGTATTTGGCTTCTTAAATATGGTTGCAGTAAGATCAAAATCACGAAATTGGATAATGATCAGAGACCAAAGGTCCATACCATCCATAAGACTCAAATGCTTCATAACTGCATTTGGAAATTGAACTCACAACACTTCATTAACCAAAGCCTGGTCCAGTCATTCTCTCAAATTCCCTCCACCTCGGCGCTTGATATTCCACATAAAAGGACATCCAACAGCTCAAATATCAACAACCCACACAAAGAAAAGTATTCTCACAAAAAAGTGGAGTTTGTGTGCAGCTTTATTCGACCTCCATCATTCTGGATTATACTCAAAACAACTGTAATCACTGACAATAATGCATACATCCAAGGAATGAGATAACTTACCATCAGCATGATCCACAAAAATGGCACTGTAAATGGTATTCAACTACAAGCGTGATAATTGCCATGGGCAAGCGGAAATCAAGACAAACTAATCAAAATATCAATTAAGCTTTGATAGTTCATAGTTTAGTACTAGACATCAGAATATGTTGGTGTGATACCTTTGTAGTTCGTATCAACACTAGGTCTCTGCAGAAGAATACAAGAGGAACTAGCTGTAATCTTCCGGTGCAATGGGGAAAAACAAACAGCACTATTTCTTTGTGAAACAAAAACAACCAGAACTATACTCACTCTGAGTGAGTGAGGTCCTCAAGAACTTTCATCCTCTCAATTGGTGAATCCTCCAACCCCAAGACAGGTTGCAGCCTAGTTTGGCCTGCAAGAAATACGACTCCGTGAAGTATTTACCAGAAAGCAACTTGGAAGGGGTACCTCAGTGTTGTCCCAAAGCCACACAGCTGCAACTCCTTCCTCTCTCTTTTTGGCCAAGCGAAAGGAAAAATTGGACAGAAAAAACAGTACATTAGGACAAAGTACGTCCCTCGTTTCGCAAGGCATCCATTAATTATAAAGGGTCACATTGCCTTCTCACCTTTCCACTGGCTCGACCACCCCGCCGTCCAAATTATTAGTAACTAAGTGATGGAATATGAAACAGAATTTTCATTGATGGATGGATTACATAGATAATGGCTACAGATAAGCAGAGATATACATTCACTAACTAACCAGTTTGATTATTCAATTCACATTGATTGGGACTCCTTTGTTTCCAGATAACATGACAGCAGAAAAGAAGAGGCTTGCTTATGCTCATATTCCTATGCGTAGAGGTAACTCCTCCTTCCTCTTTTCCTACGTCTGTGGAAATTGTAGGGCCTGATGGGTTTAAGAACCATCAGAAAAATTTGAGTACAAATGGCTCCCACATGGCCGCATGTGTGAAAACTATGCAACTCTTTTGGTCATAATAATGCTTGTTGCTAGCTGCATGAAAGCTCCTAGACAAGAATGGAGACCTAAAGATGTCCCCTTGGCACCTGTTGAGGTCAATATTCTAGCTACTGCACAAATGACTGAGGGGGCCTCTTGAACATTGCTTACCTGCTCTCACTGTGTTGGTTAATGGTTACCCTGCGTCCATGCCATCTCCTGCCACCCCTCCATCAAAGCTGGCTACTCCCTCTTCTACTAGGCCCGCTTCCATGGATAAAAATCTGCCTAAACCTGCATTTAGTACTCTGCATCAACACAATGCAATGCTCCATCTATCACCACACCACATCAATTCTTCGCTTGGCCGAGTTTGTTAATTCTTATACCAAGGCAGCTAATGATTCTGATGAAATCACTATTAGTCGAGAAGAGGACGATGAGGAAGAGGAGGAGCCGCACCCTTCTCCTCATGCTACACAAGGCAAGAAAAAGCGAAAGAGAGGGAACAATAGCCAGACCACTAATGATCATTCTAAGGATCTCTATGCTAGGCCTTCAAATGCCAAAGGCAAAGGTATGGATGTACCAGCCAAGACTAGGAAACCCCTCAAAAGGTTTTGATGAATATTGCATCTTGGAATATTAGGGGGCTAAATAACCCTTCTAAGCAGCAAAATGTCACCAAATCAACCCAAAATAAAGCAGATTTTATTGGCCTAATGGAGGCTAAAATTCGACAGGTTAATTTTCAAAATGTTCTCCATAGCATCTCTGACTCTATGAGGTCTTCTGGTAATCATCTTGCTGATGGAATAGCTAGAATCATTCTGCTTTGGAATGACGATGTTTCGGATGTGCAAGTTGTTACTGCAAGTCTGCAAAAGTGTCCCATAAGCAGCTCAGAATTAACTTTACAACTTTACTGCTACTGTTGTCCATTGTTCTAATGCAAGAGATCAGAGAGGGCAGCTCTGGTCTGGACTGAACTCTATTTCTTCCTCCACTGCTGATAATAAACCTTGGTTTCTCTTTGGTGACTTCAATATTGTCAAAAAAGAAAATCAAAAGAAGGGAGGTAATGGTATTTGTTGGAGCTTGTCGAGTTGGATGCTTTAACATGGTATCCGAGCTAGGTTTTCGGAGGCTTTTGGACAAGACTCTATGTGGTTGATGGTTGCTTCCCCCTTTGTTTGTCGTTAATAGTTGATTGTTGTCGTATGTGTTGAATCGTTGTTTACCTCACCAAGTGCGAGTCAGGGGTCGCACCTACAAGGGAGTGTTGGAGCTTATCCCACATGCTTAAATATAACCTCCACTCATTGCCAATTCATGTTGAGTTGGATGCTTTAACAGTATTGACAGAGGAGCTGTTCTGGATTTCAACAACTGTTTGGACAGACGACGTTCTTGATCTTACCTCTTAAGGTTGCTATTATACATGTAGTAATAAGCACGAGGGTGGTCTGATATTCAGTAAGCTTGACAGAGTTTTGGTAAATGGGCCCAGGGCCCAGGCTGCAATCCCTACCTAACTCTGAGGCTGCTTTCCTCCCTCCGGGTATCTGAGATTACTCTCCTGGACTGGTTGTGGTCCAAGCTAAAACTGTCACGGGTTGCAGACCCTTTAGATTTTTTAACTTTTGGACTAAGCATCCAAAGTTTGAAGCGATTGTCTCTAATGTTTGGCAAGAAACTGTTAGAGGTCACCCTAAGCATCAGCTCTGTTCTAAGCTGAAAACTATGAAATCTGAGCTCAAGGCAGTAAGGCACTCAATACCTCGTATTGTAGCAATATCTCAGCTAGAGTTGTTGCAGCAAAGGTGTATCTTGAGCAAATTCAGCTTAAAGTTCTGGACAGCTCAGATCCTTCTTCCCTTCTGTCTGCTGAGAGGGAAGGTCTTATCAAGTACACCAATCTCCTTATGGCAGAAGAATCTTTCTACAAACCAAAAACTAGAGAGAAATGGATCGATCTTGGTGATCAAAACACAGCTTACTTCCACAAAAAGTACCTATTAACAGGGCTAGGAACAAGATTCTATCGATCAATGACACTGACAGTATCAGGCATGACAAACAATGTGTTTAATCAAAGGAGAGAGTCTCCAGCACTTGCTCAAACACAACGAAGAAGATGTGAGAGCATCACAAACAAAACAAAACAAAACGAAGAATAGATTCCAACTGAATAAATGCTTTGAAGTTCAAAACCTTGATATTTATCTCTCTAAACATGCTGAAAAACTAGAACAAAGAAACAACTATAAAGAACGCCTGTCAGCAAGAGGCTGTACAGTTTGCAGTTAGAACAAAAGACTTATCTAAACTCTACCTCCCTCTCTTTTATCTCGACTATAACTAGGTTACGCGCATCTCAACTATAACTAGGTTATGAAAGGATCATGGATTCCCCCCATCAACTACTTCATTGTCTTATTCTTCATCATCCACCATATCATCTGAGCTGCTATTAGTTGGTGGCTTGGGAGTAGGAACTGGTTCTTCGCAAACAATCTTACAGAGTACGAAATTTGATATCTGAAATAAGACATTGAACACATAGTTAGGAAACTGCTAAACTTATCTTCATGCTAAATAGGAACAAACTGACTGGAAAAAGGAGGAAAGGAGTATAAATTGTCCAAAATAACTTTGGTTGGTTTATGATTAAGGCTTTTTTATTGTCTTCTTAATGGAGCTTTTCCTTACTATCTTTTAGCAAAATGCTAAATTGAGAAAAACCAAGATAAGAAAAAGAAACCCGATTCAAAAATTCAGTAAAGACCCAAATCAAGGAAAAGACCTAGTATATTAAAACTGCAATGGAAAGAGCTTTCAAGGAGAATAAAAGTTTGACAAGCTATTTTTATAGGTAAATAACAGTACAAGATGAGCGCATAAGCTGGCCCGGACACCCACTTAATAGAACATAGGTAACTAAGATGATCATGGACACAAATATACCAGACCCAAAACTCCACTATGAAGAAAAAATCTTCAATTCATTGGAAATCTTTGAACAGTCTAAATTAGCAACGAATGAAGATCACCTTCTCTTTGACATTGTCATCAACAAGCTCATCAGCTGTAAAATAAGCAGGGCTGACCCTATATTCCTGTATGTACCACTCCTCCCCCTTCTCTGTATCTTTTGGGTTCGAATAGTAGAAATCGAGTATTCTCATGAAGCCAATGCTCCCACCATCGCCATCTTTTATTTCGTCCTCTCCATTTTCTTCCCAATGCCCATTAGTTGTTTTTATGAGATTTTCCTCCCATTTGTTCGAGAAAAAGTGCCATTCATTCTTCGGCCCATGTTTAAATTCACCTGCACATCATCATTCAATGATCAAATTCAGAAGCACAAAATTTAAGAATATGAGTGAAATGGATAAGCGCCCGAGGAGGTTTATTTGTATTAATATTATGCTGGAACTAAATCAATCAAAACCTAAGTTTCAACAATTGCTTAAAAAAGGCTCATTACCCCAACTGTTGCTTTACTACCCAACTTCAAATTCACTACAACGAGTATGAAGATGAAGTGTAAACAATAATATTTTACTTTTTGTTAAAATAATTTCATGATACGGAAGTATTTAGGCTTTCTAAATATAAGTGAACAGATAGCCCTGGATACAGCTCAATGGAAAAACGGAAAAATAGGATTCATGTAGTCGACCCAATTCATTGGGCACAAGGCTTGGTCTGGTTTGGTTTGTTTATTAAAATAATTCCAACATCAAAACAAAAACATGGTAGCTGAAATCGCTAAACGAATTACTGAAATCAAAATAATTTTGCTCCGAAACGCGAAACAAAACTTAACTGAGAGGAATTTGACGAGGGTCGGCGCAGGAATAAACATCCACTGTAGGAATAACATCTGAAGGCAGCTCTAGATTCAGTATCTTCCTCTTCAAATACACCATAGAAGCTTCTTCCGAAGGGGAGAATTTGTACCCAATTGGTAGACTAGGTTTTGCCATGGTGTGGACCTGCCAATTCGAACAACAAGTAGTGAGCTGAATTCACTGATCAATAAACAAGACAGAGAACTACAGAATTAATCATGTATACGTACGTATATGTATTGTTGGGAGAGAGAGAGAGAGAGAGAGAGAGAGAGACGAAAGAGAAGGTAACAGAATATAGGCTTAATTGCAAGAACACCCCCTAAACTATCACTTTTTGGCAACTTCACCCCCTTAAGTTTTTTTTCGGGCAACTTCACCCCCCTAACTACCAAATTCGAGCAAGTTGACCCCCTCCCCCATTTTCCGTCCAATTCTGTAAGGGATTTGGATGGAAATTTGCAAAAGTGGATGGAAAAATAATTTGACATACCAAAATGCCCTTATACACCTATTTATAAACCCCCTCCTCCTCTCTCTCTCTCTCTCTCTCTCTCTCTCTCTCTCTCTCTCTCTCTCTCTCTCCCTCCCCCTACACCAGGCCTCCAGGTACACAATCTCTCCCTCTCTCTCTCTCCCTCTCTCTCTCTCCCTCCTCCTTCTACAATACACGGTCTAACTCTTCCTCTCTCTCTACCCCACACACCAGAAAACCACTCTAAACCTCTCACCACATCCTCCTCTAACCCACCAGAAAACCCTAAACCTACCTCCATGGTTCTCTCCACACCCACCTCCTCCTCCTACCTCCTCCCCGCACCACCAGTACACCACTTGTTTACCTCTCTCCTCCATTTACTCTACACCAAACCAGATAGTTACCCAAAAAAAAAACCCAACCAGAATATCCCCTTTTAGAAGCTCCTTTTAAATCCCCAACCCAAAAAAAAAAAACCATCCAGATTATCCCCTTTTAAAAGCCCCTTTTAAATCCCCAACCCAAAAATGAGTAGTAGCTCTAGTTACACCAACAACTACTTGCAGCACAATGGAGATGAAAGATGCAATTGTGGACGAAAAGCAGTGATGAGACCCTCGTTAACTGTGAAAAATCCAGGTAGAAGGTTCCTTGGTTGTGTAAACTATAAGGTAATTTAGTTGAATATTTTTTTTGTCTATATAATTTTTTGTTTCCTAAATGCTATTGTTTTGTATGTTTACTGACAAGTTTGAATTTTTCAGAAAGACAATGGCTGCAATTTTTTCGTATGGGTGGATCCACAAACATGCGAAAGAGGGTTGGAATATGCTAAGATCATGCAAGCGAAAAAGGAAGAACTCGAGAGACAAATTGAAGGCTTGAAGATGATGAATAATGAGTTGGGAAGAGGAATGCAAAAATTGGAAAAAGAAAATGATGCATTGTTCGTGAAGTTAGCAGAGTTGACTGAGATTAATGCCAAGTTAGTAGGACAGGCTAGGCCAAGGAAGACAACAAATAGGCTAACAAATTTGACAACGCTTGTTGTAGTAGTCATCGTTGTGATTGTGGTTTGTGTGCTAATGTCAAGTGTAAAGCACACCCATGGTAAAAAACCGTTGTATTTGGTGTGAAACTATGTTATGAAATGCATGAGAGTAGTAGCAGTTTTTGTGTGCTATGTTATGAAGCTATGTTTGTGGTTTGTGTGCTAGTGTGAAGCTATGTCATAACTGTTTAGAATAACAGTTTTGGACATAAAAAATGGCAGTTTTGAACCACAAAACCCTGCAGTTTGGAAGCTCCAAACACTACACTTCCTATAGTCCCACAACCTGCATTTGGTAAACCACAAACACTGCAGTTTTTAGGCTTGTGTTATAGTTACAAAACATCAGTTTTGAAGTGTTTCAAAACTGTCCACAAACTGTCCAAGTACTGCAGTTTTTGTGCCCAAAAAAATTTCAGTTTTGAAGGTTAAAAAACAGCAGTTTTGAAGTGTTTCAAAACTGTCGAAAAACTGTCCAACTATTGCAGTTTTTGTGCCCAAAAAAATTACAGTTTTGAAGGTTAAAAAATGGCTGTTTTGAAGTGTTTCAAAACTGTCCAACTACTGCAGTTTTTGTGCCCAAAATAACAGCAGTTTTGAAGTGTTTCAAAACTGTCCAACTACTGCAGTCTTTGTGGCCAAAAAAATACCAGTTTTGAAGGTTAAAAAATAACACCTTTGAAGTGTTTCAAAACTGTCCAAAAACTGTCCAAGTATTGCAGTTTTTGTGCCCAACAAAATTGCAGTTTTGAAGGTTAAAAACAGGACCTTTGAAGTGTAAAAAAACTGTGAGAAAAGCATATCTCCAACCCACCCCACACCCACACCCTTCTGTAAGTTAGATAACTCTTTAAAAATCACCAAAGCAAAAGGGGTCTAACCCAATTATGTGAGAAAAGCATATCTCCAACAGAAGAATACCCAATACCAGTAATCCAACATATGATTTCAAGCAATGGAGGACATGTTGACCACTTGAATCAGTCTTGATACTTTAAATCAGCACCTGTGCAAAATCTGAACAGAATTTGTTTGCATGGAAATCAAAATCCGAACAGGATTAGTTTGTATGGAAATCAAAATCCGAACAGGATTAGTTTGTATGGAATCCCAAAGCCGAACAGGATTAGTTTGTATGGTAGGAAAAAACCGAACAGGATGTATTTGGATGGAACCCCATAACCGAACAAAGTTAATTCTAGTATTGCTAGTTTCTTCAAACAGAGGTTCAGTTCTTCATTTTAGCAACTTAAGATCATAATAACAAAAGCAGTAGCTCCCAAAACACCTATAAAATTGTATTTCAACTTCCATTGAGTGATTAGAACAAAAACAAATTTTATGGTAGTTTGGGCTCTTGAAACATTCCATTCTAGATCCATTTACCTTCTCCCTAGGAATAACTTTTCCATAGTCCCACAAGGTTTCCATCTCTTTAAGGAATCAATTAATGTACAAGCCACTCTATTCTAATAGTCACTAATGGCAGTTTGGAAGCTCCAAACACTACACTTCCTATAGTCCCACAACTAGCATTTGGTAAACCACAAACACTGCAGTTTTTAGGCTTGTGTTGTAGTTAAAAAACTGCAGTTTTGAAGTGTTTCAAAACTGTCCAAAAACTGTCCAAGTACTGCACTTTTTGTGCCCCAAAAAAATAGCAATTTTGAAGGTTAAAAAACAGCAGTTTGGAAGTGTTTCAAAACTGTCCAAGTACTGCACTTTTTGTGCCCAAAAAAACAGCAGTTTTGAAGGTTAAAAAACAGCAGTTTGGAAGTGTTTCAAAACTGTCCAAGTACTGCACTTTTTGTGCCCAAAAAAACAGCAGTTTTGAAGGTTAAAAAACAGCAGTTTTGAAGTGTTTCAAAACTGTCCAAGTACTGCACTTTTTGTGCCCAAAAAAATTACAGTTTTGAAGGTTAAAAAACAGCAGTTTTGAAACACTTAAAAGAGCAGCACAGTGCATACAATTAAAAGCAATTCAGTCAGTTTATTTTCTAACCATCAATCTTACATCAAAATGCACCAGTAGGCACATCTTCACTTACGCACAACTGGATTAACAAAAAAAGCAGTGTGTAACAAAAAAAAATGACAATTTTGAAACACATGAACTACCATAAATAGCTTCACTTTGTATCCCCAAACAACAACAGTTTGTCACACATCCATTAGGCACCCCATAAATAATAAAGGACACAATTTCATTCATTCCACAATATAACCGACTGTCAACAAAAGAAGGAATAGACAGTGCCTAGCCCATGTTCAACAAACTATCAACAAAGTACTTTGAAATATGTCAACATATGGTTACAAATACTACTGCCAAACTAAGACAAAGGTTCCAAAATACATATTACAAGTACATAAGTATCCCAAAAGTACTAAATTTGTTCTTCAAGTGTTTGACTTTTGGGTACTGCCTTGGGTTGATGCTTCTCCTTGGGTTAATTGTTTGTGGTCAGTGCTTGGCATTGTTGCACTACCAGTGGTACTACCACTCCCACAAGATGCTGCAGATGACCCTACTGGTTGATCCCAAAATACAGCATTCCCTATCCTTGTCGGTCTCCTCCAACCCTACATTTAGACATGTAGATGCACCTTTAAAATTTTGAATTCATACATAATACTAGGGACAAATTTGTAAACTATTCCACCCATGCATACCTGTGGTAATGGCAAACCAACCCTTGGGGCTATAGATGTTGTCACTGGTTGACTCTGACATGTACCTCCAAACCTTACGATTGGTTGTTTCCCTTTTGGTTTACTAACAACCACTTCTTTACCCTTGTCATTGGTTGCAGGTCTTTGCCCTCCACCATTGTCTTCATTGTTTCCATCTCTCTCTCTAATGACTATCCCAGGAAGTGATGGAATGCTTCCACCTCTTCCTCTTCCTCTACCTCGAACATTGGGATTGACATGCTTTGAGGTAGGGTCACCACCTCTTCCTGTGCCTCCCACCACTTTTGTTTTATCACCCCTTGCTTTAATTGTGTAAGGTGCAGCACCTTTTCCACTTGTACCACTCTTCCCTCCTCTACCACTCTTCCCTCCTCTTCCTCCTCGACCACGTCCACTCCCACTTCCTCTACCACCAACCACTTCCATTGCCACTTCCATATCCTGTATGGAAGAAAGAATTATCATTCGACATATGCTTGAAAGAATAAAGTACTTAATGGTTTTTTAAAAGGTAAACTCCTTACTTGTTGAATTTCTTGTTCTACTGTACTGTTTGTGGACTGACGTCCACATTCACTCCCTCTACCACCAACTACTTCCATTGCCACTTGCATTGCCACTTCCATATCCTGTAAGGAAGACATAATTATCATTTCACATATGCTTCAAATAACAAGTAGTTAATGGTTTTAAAAAAAACTAAACTCCTTACTTTTTGAACTTGTTGTTCTACTGTAGTGTCCGTTGACTTTTTAGCACATGTCCTTGCATTGTGTCCAGGCTGCTTGCATATTCTACATTTAATGGTTGTGTACTGTCTCCTCACTCCTCCTCTCTTTTTTGGTTCCTCATCATGCCCTCTTCTCCTTTCCTTTCTTGGTCTCCCACTTCTTGCCCTAAAAGGAGGAGGAATGAGAGGAGCAAGGTCGGTACGAACCCACATAGAAGCATCTGGAAGTGGTTTAAGAATGTGCTCGTATGTCTTCGCAAAAGTTGCCACATGGAAGCATTCATGAACAAAGTCTTCAGGATTACTTTTGTCGGTTATAATTGCAGCCATTCCATGTGAACAGGGTATCCCACACACATCCCACTTGCCACAGGTGCATGTTCTCTCTCCTATGTCCACAACAAAACCCCTCAGTACAGTCACGATTTCAAAAGTTGTGCCCCCGCTATAAATTACCTCACAATCCCCCATGTTATCACATGTTTTTTTGACCTTCTTCGCAATCCTCAGACATAGCTTACCATTCCACCCGTTGCACAGGTCACGTCTATGTTGTAACCTTGTCATTAAGTACCTCCTAATACTTTCGGCCATGGTAAGGATTGGTTGGTCTCTTGCATCTTTGATAGCTCGATTGAAAGCTTCACTTGTGTTATTATCCATTCTATTGCATTTAGCCCTTCCACTGTACATGCACCTAGCCCATGTTCTTGGCTTTTCCCTCATCAACCACTCATATGCAGTCTCATCAAGGTCTTTAATTTCTTTCATCTTCTCTTCAAACTCTTGGATTGTGTAAACTGATGCAGCCTGCCACATGAGGTCTTTCCACTCCTTCCCCTTGTACAACTTGTTGAAGTTCGAATACATGTGCCTAATGCAATACCTATGTTCTACAGTAGGGTACTTTGCTGCAAAAGTTTGTGTCAACCCCTAATAAGAAAATAAAATCATCAAGTTCATTTACATGACTAACATTTACGTAAACCAACAAGTATAAGCAAATACAGAATTCAACAATGTAATTAATAATACCTTTTGCCTATCAGACATGAAGCACCAGCGCATTTCCTCTGGATTCCCAATTATGTCCTCCAATAATCCCATGAACCAAGTCCAAGCATCTTTGGTTTCTGCCTCCACAACAGCAAAGGCCAAAGGGAAGCTCTGATTGTTGCCATCTCTTGCCACTGCATGCATAAGCTGACCCCCAAATGGACCTTTCAGAAAACAAGCATCCAATCCAATGATTGGTCTGCAACCTGCTAGGAAACCCTTCACCTGTGCATCATAACTTATGAACATCCTCTGAAAAAATGGAACTTGTCCATCACAAGGTCTGTCCACCTTAAGTTTAGCCATGCTACCTGGGTTCCGCCTTCTCACCGTCTCACAATAGTCCCACAACCTTTTGTATTGTTCAGTATGATCTCCCCGAATCTTTTGAAGTGCCTTTCTCTTTGCCCTATACACCTTATACTCTGAAACATTAATGAGCCACTCCCTCCTCACAATATTCTTCATTGACTTGACCTTAGTCTCCGGTGCATCATTTAGTTTGGCTAAGTACTTATTGGAAAGCCAAGAAGCAGTTGCATTATTATTTGTGTACTTTCTGGTACAAGTATGTTGTTGCCAAATATTTTTTATCTGGAATGATTTCTCATCACACATGGGAGAGGCATGAAGTCTAAATCCACAATCAAATGCACATTTGACAGTCACCCTCGTAGATTCATTCTTAACGAATTTAAATGTGTACCCCTCCTTTATATGATATTCCCTCAACAATTTCCTAAACACCCTCACATTAGGAAACTTCATCCCTTCTACTAATTGGGGATTCTTCATGAAAGAGTCTTTAAACTCACAAAAAGCAGGCTTCCCATCTTCACCTTCCTCAACCAACTCGTTTTCATCACTATCAGAATCCCCCTCACCACATTCTGTTTCAAGGTTATAGGTACCTAGACCAACCAAGGCTATGTTCTCCTCTTCCTCTTCATCAGAAGACTCTTCTACCCCACTAAAAGAGTCACAAGAAGTTTCACTATCATCATTAGGCTCCCACTCACAGTCTGACTCACTATCCTCATCCATTTCATCACCTACTCTTTCTCCGTCCTCATCTGCATTCACACATTCATTTCCTACTCCCTTCCCCTCTTCATCAACAACTGGTTCTTCTATGTGTTCAATTCCTCGTAATTCACCACCTCCCTGACCATTTCGTATTTCTAAACCACCTCCTAATTCAGTTAAGGAGCTAGGGTCTGCAGTAGTATTACTATCTCTACCTATCACCTCCACCTCTGGCTCACGATCCTCGTCAGACTCAACCACACTCGGACAATCAACATATAGATCAATAACGATATACTTTTTACCAGAAGAGTGCACTGCAAACATTTCAAGCATGTCATAATGAGATGTCAAGTTAACTAATCCATCATTTATGTCAGGCATTTGAAGTTTATAATACAAAGTTACATGTTCCGTTACTCCATTACTATCTGTTAGTCCGTACCCCATTTGCCTAATTATATCCATCAACTCATAAAAGCTGAACGAATCTGGGTCTACCTTTGTTTCGGCTATAACCCCATTCAAATATGCTGACTGCAAACCCCTGACAAGTCTACCACCTACGCGCATGAGCACTGTACACCTGAGGTCCACCATTATTTCTGTGCGACAAATAACTTATATTAATAACGGGAGAAGAACAATATTTTACTCTACTATTAAAAGACAAGAATTTTTTATTCCTTGAACTTTATGAAGCCTTACTTTACTATATTAACAATAATATTCTAAGGCCTAACCCATAATTTTTTAAGCACCAGCCGTAATCCCTAATCCCCCATATTTTTTTACCCTAACTTAATTAATGCACATCCAAGTCAATCAACAAGTATTTTATACCCTAGGTTAATTAAATAAATCAAAATTTCCCAACCTTTTAGGGTTTCAGTCTAATTTTTTAAAACCCCAATGTAATACCCAATTTCTTTAAGCACTAATCTCAATTTTATAACCCCCATCTCATACTATAGGGTTAAATATATAAAAAGTTAAAAAATCCCCAAATTTTAAAACCCTAATCTCGGATCCCGGACTTGCAAAAAAAATAAATTATTCAAAGATTCCTAAAACCCCCTAATTTTTAAGCCTTTTTAAGCCCTAATCTCGGATTTTCAAAAAACGAAAACTCCCAAACCCCCAAATTTCCAAAATTTAAAACCCTAATCCCCAAACCCCCAGATTTCCCACATTTTTTAGTCGTAATAACCTTGTACGAAATCATATAAAGAAGGCTATAAAGAACTTACAGACAGGTAGAACTCGTACTTCAAAATGACTTTTTGGCATGAACGAAGTCTGTGGATTCGAGCCCTACCCAGGGGTTTTTTCTGCTTGCTGGTTTTTGTTGTTCGCTGTTCACTGTTCGTGTCGATTGAGAGGTGGGAGATGAAGATGAGATGGGAGATGCATTGGATGGATGGGTTCTGGATGGATGGGTTCTGGTGTTTTGGTCGGAAATTGGTGGAAGAGAGCGACAGAGAGAGAGAGAGAGAGAGAGAGAGAAGAGAGGGAGTGAAATACGTTCCAGATGATGGGAGATGAGATGAGAATGGGAAATACTTTTTACTTTTTACTATCGGGTTTTTAAAAAAAAGGGTATGTTGGTCTTTTTACTTTTGTCCATCCATTTTTTAAACGGAAAATAGGGGAGGGGGTCAACTTGCTCGAATTTGGTAGTTAGGGGGGTGAAGTTGCCCGAAAAAAAACTTAAGGGGGTGAAGTTGTCAAAAAGTGATAGTTTAGGGGGTGTTCTTGCAATTAAGCCGAGAATATATGAGTTTAGTTGTGCAGCTAATATATATACTCTGGATGAGCTGGGGCATCAGCTAGCTGCCAGCTGGAATATTGATGCCCACAAGGAGGGAGTTGGACCAAAAAAACGGAAAACATGCTACCGAATATCGAAAATGGTGGAGATTAAAGTTATCAATCCCGTATCGGCAATGTACTGCTGATACAGTATATATCTCGATACTGTTTCAGATTAACAGTAAAATAAAGTATATTGTTTTATAAATTTTAATATATGTATAAAAAACCAAAAAAACTCAAAGTAGAGGCATAAAATAAATTCTAACGCTTTGATATACCTTGAAATTAGTCCTAGTCACAAATTAACACGATGAACGTAATATAGACTCCATGTTTTATAGAATTATCTTAAAATTCAAGTATTTTTTAAGTAAAAGAAAAAAAAATAGAATTTTTTTTGTGCCGGTCGGTATGCCCGGTATCGACCGGTACAGGCCGATATTTGAGACATTACGAAACACCTACTTATGTGTACCGTCTAATGTCTGGTACGGGCTGGTACGGACGGAATTGACAACATTGGTGGAGTCTAAACAGATCCGACCAGGACCGGTCCGGTCTATTTGGTCTAGTAATGCAGTTCATTGGTCTAATTATAAGGATTATTTAGAATATTCAACGATACCAATTTTCAATCTCTTTCTATTCCAAATTTTATGATTTCCTTTCCCCCACATTAAAACCTTATATGTACATACTCCAATTCTTTGCTTCCTTTCCAATTCCATTACCCATTGGGAATACCTCTCTTGATCTCTTGCAGCCTTACAGAAATTTAACACGTTCTCCGGTGTTGCGGTTTGGGCCTGGACAGGTTATACACATATGTTGGTAAGATTTTGGTTCTCGAATTTCTAGAACAATTCCGAATGATTCGGTTAATTGATCTCTAAAGAACCCAGCCAATCCGGACCTTGTGCATCCCCATGGAATTGGTCTTTAGAATTAATTGAGACGCGCCTAAACTTGGGATCGGGAGATCCTGCCAAGCAAGGGTGCTTGGCAGGGGTGCCGAGCGCATCTCGGCCATCCAAAAGTGTTTTGGACGGCCCGGATGCAAAAGTACCGAATGGATTTAAAAAAAAAAAAAAGGAAAAGGAAAAAGATGTTTCGATCCAGGCCGTTGATTCCGAGATGGACGGCCGGATTGGCCACTCGGCAGGCACCCCGGGTCCAAAGGGTGGAGGAGGGGGCAACCAAGCACAACCACCCTCCCCTAGGCGTGACCATAAGAACTCTAAACCCGCGGCAAGGGTGCCCTTGAAGGAGACCCGAAATCCATAGTTATGCATAGCCCCACCCAAGGCCGAAGTATATTCTAATAGGCAGATTGAGCGAGGGGTGTCGGCATGCTTCGATTCCTTGACTACATGAGAGCTAAACCCAATGAGAGTAATCCATGAATTGCCATCTTGACTGCCACCCCGGGTGGAGGAGGAATTCTTTTCCTAATTCTAAGGCTACTTTCCTCTCTCTAGGTATCTCAAGTCACTCTCCTTGACTGATCATGCTTTAAGCTAATAGGCATTTCAAGGGAAATCTTTATGCAGTATAATTAGGGAAATTGCTGAATTTATTAAGGCATCCAAAGACCTCCCCCTACTGTGTCTTGAGAAGAAAAACAAACAGAACTATACTCGAACTTAAGTGAGTGAGGTCCTCAAGAACTTTCATACTCTCAAAATTGGTGAATCCTCCAACCCCAAGAAAGGTTACAGCCTAGTTTGGCATGCAAGAAATAGGACTCCATGAAGTTTTTATTCACCAAAAAGTCTCACGGTTCTTGTTAAAAATTATCGAACGGATCGGATCGTCCGTGCGGGACCCGGAGTGGCCCCACGTGCCTGTCGGTACCCCGTCGGTATGGGTTTGGTCGGTCCCCTTAGCATTTAGGGCAAATTATTAGTAACTTCGTGGGGGAATACGAAGCAGAGTTTTCATTAATCGAAGGATTACAGAGTTTACACAGATCAAGGCTACACATAGGCAGATATAAGAGTACATTCACAAACTAACCACTCTGCTTAATCAACAACATCGATTTGGACACCTTTGTTTCCCGATAACATGACAGCAGAAAAGAAGAGGCTTGCTTATGCTCGTATATGTGTAGTTGTAACTCCTTCCTCCTCTCCGATCTCCTACGTCTCTGAAAGTTGTATGAATTTTTTTTATGCAAAGGTTATTTGTAACGCCCTCTCGTATGATGTGGGCCTCATGTACCCACGCCATGTGAGAGAGGCGTAACAAACAACTGTTGAATTGAAAATTTTCTCAAAAATCCTAGGGCCTGATGGGTTTAACAACCAACAGAGAATTAGAATATGTACCACTCCAGCATGTGTGCACCCTATGCAACTACTTTGGTCATAAAAATGCCAACTGCTAGCTGCATAAAAGCTCCTGGACAAGAATGGAGACCCAAAGCTGCCCCCTTGGCCCCTGTTGAGGTCAATATCCTAGCTACTGAGAAAGGGCCTCTTGTACATCGCTTACCTGCTCCCACTGCGTCGGTTACTCTGCCATCTCCTGCCAACCCTTCGTCAAAGCTGGCTATTCCCCCTTCTACTAGCCCTCTTCCATGGATAAAGGTCTGCCTAAACGTGCATCTAGTACTCTGCACCAACACGATGCAATCGCTCCATCTATCATCACACCAAATTGATTCTCCACATTGGCCCAGTTTGTTAATTCTTGTACACCAAGGAAGCTTATGATTCTGATGAAGTCACTATCAGTCAAGAAGAAGAGGAGGAGCTGCACCCTTCTCCTCATGCTACACAAGGCAAGAAAAAGCAAAAGGAAGGTAAAAAGAAAGGGAACGATGGCCAGACCACTAATGATCATTCTAATGATCTCTCTGTGCTAGGCCTTTAAATGCCAAAGGCAAAGGTATGGATGTTCTAGCCAATACTAGGAAAAAACCCCCAAAAGGTTTTGATGAATATTGCATCTTGGTACATTAGGGGGGCTAAATCGCCCTTCTAAGCAAGATGTCACCAAATTCTTAACCGAAAATAAAGCAGATTTTATTGGACAATTGGAGGCTAAAATTTGACAGGTTAAATTTCAAAATGTTCTCCATAGCATCTTTGACTCTATGAGGTCTTCTGGTAATCATCTTGCTGATGGAAGCTAGAATCATTCTGCTTTGGAATGACTATGCCTCGGATATGCAAATTGTTGGCTCCAAAGAGCAAGCTGTTACTGCAAGTCTGCAAAAGTGTCCCATAAGCAGCTCAGAATTAACTTCACTGCCACTGTTGGATATTGTTCTAATGCAAGAGATCAGAGGGGGCAGCTCTGGTCTGAACTGAACTCTATTTCTTCCTCCAGTGCTGACAATGAACCTTGGTTTCTCTTTGGTGACTTCAATAGTGTAAAAAACGAAAATCAAAAGAACGGAGGCAATGGTATTGACAGAGGAGCTGTTCAGGATTTCAGGGGTCACGGACCAACCATAGAACCCTGCTCAATAAGTGGAACGCATTAGCTGTCCGCTCTCAGGTTGGGCAGTAAGGGTCAGAGAAGGGCAATCACTCATTCTTAAAACCAGCATTCTTAAGACCAAAGAGTCAGGCGGAAAGGGGAGGAAAAGCAACAACTGTTTGGACAGACTTGATTATCTCTAAAGGTTGCTATTATACATTTGAGTAATAAGCATGAGGGTGGTCTGATATTCAGTAAGCTTGACATAGTTTTGCTAAATGGGCCCTGGCTGCAATCTCTACCTAATTCTGAGGCTACTTTCCTCCCACCAGGTCTTTCAGATCAGTCCCCTGGGCAGATGTGAGAGCATCACAAACAAAACGAAGAATAGATTCCAACTGAATAAATGCTTTGAAGTTCAAAACCTTGATATTCTCTCTCTAAACATGCTGAAAAACTAGAACAAGGAAACAACTATAAAGAACGCCTGTCAGCAAGAGGCTTGTACAGTTTGCAGTTAGAACAAAAGACTTATCTAAACTCTACCTCCCTCTCTTTTATCTTGACTATAACTAGGTTACGCGCATCTCAACTATAACTAGGTTATGAAAGGATCATGGATTCCCCCCATCAACTACTTCATTGTCTTATTCTTCATCATCCGCCATATCATCATCTGAGCTGCTATTAGTTGGTGGCTTGGGGGGAGGAATTTGTTCTTCGCAAACAACCTTACAGAGTACAAAATTTGATATCTGAAATATGACATTGAAAACATAGTTAGGAAACAAGCTTATTTTCATGCTAAATTGGAACAAACTGACTGGAAAAAGGGAGGAAAGAAGGACTATAACTTTTCCCAAATTAACTTTGGTTGGTTAATGATAAAGGCATTTTTATTGTCAACTAATGGAGTTTTTCCTTACTATCTTTTAGCAGAACGCTAAATTGAGAAAAACCAACATAAAAGAAAGAAAACCGATTCAAAAATTCAGTAAAGACCCAAATCCAGGAAAAGATCTAGTATATTAGTTAGAACTGCAATGGAAGAGCTTTCAAGGAGAAAAAAAGTTCGACAAGCTATTTTTATAGGTAACGGTATTCAAGTTGTGCATAAGCTCGCCCGACACCCACTTATTAGAACATAGGCAAATAGGATGATTATGGAGACAAATATACCAGACCCAAAACTCCACTATCACAAAAAAGTCTTCAATTCCATTGGACATCTTTGAACAGTCTAAATTAGCAATGAATGAAGATCACCTTCTCTTTGACATTGTCATCAACAAGCTCATCAGCTGTAAAATAAGCGGGGCTGGCCCTATATTCCTGTATGTACCACTCCTCCCCCTTCTCTGCATCTTTCGGGTTCGAATAGTGGAAATCGAGTATTCTCACGAAGCCAATGCTCCCACCTTCGCCGTCTTCTATTTCGTCCTCCTCTCCATTTTCTTCCCAATGCCCATTAGTTGTTTTTATGAGATTTCCCTCCCGTTTGGTCGAGAAAAAGTGCCATTCATTATTCGGCCCATGTTTAAATTCACCTGCACATCATCATTCAATGATCAAATCCAGAAGCATTAAATTGAAGAATATGAGTGAAATGGATAAGCCCCCGAGGAGGTTTATTTGAATTAATATTATGTTGGAACGAAATCAACCAAAACCTAAGTTTCAACAACCGCTTAAAAAAGGCTCATTACCCAAACTGTTGCTTTACTACCCAATCTTCAAATTCACTACAACGAGTATGAAGATGGAGTGTAAACAACAATATTTTACTTTTTGTCAAAATAATTTCATGATACGGAAGTATTTTAGGCTTTCTAATGTCTTGTTTGGATGGCTACTTGAAATTTTTTTTCCAAACTAAAAAAACACTCATATCATCTGCTTTCAATTATTACTCTCATTTCTCTCTCCACTCATTATCCTTGTCTCCAATCATTATCCTAATGTCTCTCCACTCATTATCCCTATCTCTCCAATCATTATCCTAATTTCTCTCTACTCATTATCCAAAAAATCAAACCCAAATTTTTTTGAAAACCCATCCAAACAAGGCATAAATCTAGGTGAACAGACAGCCCTGGATACTGCTCAACGGACAAACAGAAAAATAGGATCATGTAGTCGACCAAATTGATTGGGCACAAGGCTTGGTTAGGTTTCGTTTGGTTTGGTTAATAAAATAATTCCAACATCAAACAGAAACAGGGTAGCTGAAATCGCTAAACGAATGACTGAAATCAAAGCAATTTTGCTCCAAAACGCGAAACAGAACTTAACTGAGAGGGATTTGACGAGGGTCGGCGTAGGAGTAAACATCCGCTGTAGGAATAACATCTGAGGGCAGCACTTGATTCAGTATCTTCCTCTTCAAATACTCCATAGAATCTTCTTCCGAAGGGGAAAACACGTACCCAATTGGTAAACCAGGGTTTGCCATAGCGTGGACCTGCCAATTCAAACAGCAAGTAGAAAGAGTTGAATTCACTGATTGATAAACAAGACGGAGAACTACTGAATAAATCATGTAATACGTACGTATATGTATTGTTTGGGAGAGAGAGAAGGAGAGAGAAGGTAACAGAATTCGGAGTATTGATGCCCATGAATCCTACGTGAGTGAATTTGATTTTGGAAAAATTGAGCTGTGCAGCTGCCAGCTGGAATAATTGATGCCCACGAGGAGTTGGGCCAAAAAAATGGAAAACATGTTACCCCGAATATGGTGGAGGCTAAAGTTATCAATCCCGAATCGGCAAGGTGTCGTTTCCTCTGCTGCGACGGTGTGTACTGATACGGTGTATATCTCGATATTGTTCTGGGTTAACTGTAATATATATTATTTTATAAATTTTAATAAATGTACAAAAAATCAAGGAAATTGTAAGAAGAGGTATAAAATAAATTCTAACACTTTGATATACTTTAAAATTAGTCTTGGTCACAAATTAACATGATTAACATAATATAGACTCTAAGTTTTGTTGAATTATCTTGAAATTCAAGCATTTTTTAAGTAAAAGAAAAAAAATACACAATTTTTTTGTGCCGGTCGGTTTGCGCGGTATCGACTGGTACGGGCCGGCATTTGGGACAATACGGAACACCTACTTATTTTGTATCGTTTTATGTTCAGTACAGGGTGGTACGAACGGAATTGACAACATTGGTGGAGACTAAACAGATCCGATCAGGACCGGTCGGGTCTATTTGGTCTAGCAATGCGGTTCATTGGTCTAATTATAATTTTGAAAAACTAAGACCCGATAGTTTTTTCGGCTACTAGTTATCAATTGAAATACCACGGTTAGAATAGAAACGGACAATATAATATCAATACGTATACGCGCATAGATATATGTTTATAGTAATGTATTTTGATATATGATAAAAAAAAAAAAAGTATTTTGATATGATAAGTTTTAATCTTTTTACATGGTATCTTATTTGTTTAGTACGTCTATTAAAAGTAAAAATCTCTTTTGTCAAGGATTCTTTACTCAAACTACTCCGTATAATTATTGGACCCAATTATAAGGATTATTCTTAGAATATTCACTATTCAACCTACCCAATACCAATTTTCAATCTCTTTCTATTCCTAATTTTATGATTTCCTTTCCCCCACATTAAAAATTTATATTTACCTACTTTCAATTCTTTGCTTCCTTTCCAATTCCATTACCCATTGGGAATACCTCTCTTGATCTCTTGCAACCTTACAGAAATTTAGCACGTTCTCCGATGTTGCGGTTTGGGCCTGGACAGGTTATACAGAGTTCAAAATGATCCGGTTAATTGATCTCTAAAGAGCCGAGCCAATCCAGACCTTGTGCATTCTGGGTGGAATTGGTCTTTAGAATTAGTCGAGACATGCATAAACTTGCTGAACACCTGGAAGAATTAATCTCGTCTTTTTTTTTTTTTTGGCTGCATATAAAAAACCAAGCACAACAACCATCTCCTACGCGTGACCATAGGAACTCTAGACCCGTAGCAAGGGCGCCCCTGAAGGAGACCCGAAATCCATAGTTATGCACAGCCCCACCCGAGGCCGAAGTATATAATAGGCGGATCGGATTCAAATGGTCGGAGCGAGGGGTGTCGGCATGCTTCGAATCCTCGACTACATGAGAGCTAAAACCTAATTAGAGTAACCCATGCATTACCATCTTGGCTACCACCCCTGGTGGAGGAGGATTTGGTCCTCTCTCTAGATATCTCAAGTCACTCTCTTTGACTGATCATGCTTCAAGCTAATAGGCATTTCAAGGTAAATCTTTATGCAGTATATAATAAGGAGAATTGCTTGGGCTGCTATGGTATATTACGTTTGGCAAGAGAGGGACTGCTGAATTTATCAAGGCATCCAAAGACCTCCCTCTACTGAGTCTTGAGAAAATTGCTTTGACACTCAGCATCAAGGGCTCTCAATATACCCTTCTAAAGGGTGCCCTTCAAAGTTCTAGGATCTGTAACTCTTGGAAAATTCACATTTTGTGTTTACTATGTCTATCGTTAGATAGTTTTAATGTATTTGGAAGGTATCCTTCCATAATTTTTGTCTTGGAGTCATTTAGTACTCTTTTCAATGGGATTCACCAAAATAGAAGAGGAAGAGAGACTTCACAACTTGCCTATCTAACTAATACAACCGGCACATATAGCGCGACTGGTGTTGAAATGCACCAACCGAGTACCTGCCGATATTTATCCTCCAAACGAAGGCCAGCCCGAAGAACTTTGCTCCCTCGAGCAGACCGGCCTGTCCAACCCCAAGACGAATCACATCCTAGTTACGCATGCAGTTTAAAGAAGAGTACTCTCTTTCAAGTATTTGGCTTCTTTCATCCTGGTTGTCGATCGTAGGATCAAAATCAACTACAAATCGAATAGTGATCAGAGCCCATAGGACTGAGATTCTTCGCAATTGCATTTAGACAGAATTGAAGTGAACCAGCTTTCGCAATCAATCGAGTTTATTTGGATTTTTTTGCAGCACACTAGTCACTATAGGAATGTCTTTGAAAGAATAGCAAAGTGTTTAACCAGAAGAGAGTCTCCGGCAGTTGCTCAAACGCATTGAAGAAGATTTGAGAATAGCCGTAACGAAAACGAAGAATAGATGCCATCTGAATAACAGATTTTATAAATGCTATGAATTTCAAAACCTTGATACTTCACTTCGTCTCTCAATACATGCTGAAAAACTGCCGACCAAAAAAAACTGAAAAACTAGAACAAGGAAACAATTATAACAAACGGAGCAGACCGTTCTTATTGACAATTAATTAAGGGTTCAGATTTGTTGAATCATTTACCCGTAAAAATAAATTATAACCCGGTAAAAGATTCAAAAAAACTGGACCATTGAAAACGCTATCCGATGGTTGCGACCACTTGGACTGTACCTCTGTACTGTTTTATCTAAACTCTACCTCACTCTTATAACCAATAACTATAACTAGGGTGTGCTCCCTTCTTCTTCTTCTTTCTTCTTTCGAAAACTCAAGTGTCTGAGCCAGCTTACGCGCATCTCGACATTAACTAGATTGTGTTAGGGGATCATGGATTTGCCCCATCAACTACTTCACTGTCTTCTTCTTCGTCATCTGAGCTGCTATTTGTCGGTGGCTTGCTGGGAGGAATTTCTTCTACGCAAAAAACCTTACAGAGTACCAAATTTGATATCTGAAAAAAGACATTGAATACATAGTTAAGAAACTACTAGAACTCACAACTGAGAGAAAACCAAATTTTACTCCCAATTCACAAATTAACTTCGGTTGGTTCATGCATGATTACGGTGGAGTGTGAAACAACATGAAAATAAAAACTGCATCCTCATAGACATACACAAGACCCAAAACTTTCACTATCAAAAAAAATTCTATAGTTTCCTGGGAAATCTTTGAACGGTCTAAAAATTAGCAATGAATGAAAATCACCTTCTCTTGTACATTGTCACCAACAAGTTCATCAGCTGTAAAATTTTCAGGGGTAGCTCTATATTCATGTATGTACCACTCCTTCTCCTTCTCTTTATCTTCCAGGTGCGAATACTTGAAAACGAGTTCTCTCATGAAGCCAATGCTTCCATCGTCGCCGTCTTGTATTTCCTCATCTCCAATTTCTTCCCATCGCCCAGAAGTTGTTTGTATGGGATTCTCGTTCCGTTTGTTCGTGAAAAATTGCCATTCATTATCCGGCCCGTGTGTAAATTCACCTGCACATCATCATCATTCAATAATCAAATTCAGATCGAAGCAAAAAAAATCAAAGAACATGAATGAAATCTGATGTAGAAAAGAGCAAAACCTACACGAAAACAGAACTTACCGAAAGGAATTTGCCGTGGGTTGCCACAGGAATAAACATCGACGTTAGGAATAACATCTACAGGCAGCTCCTGATTCAAAATCTTCCTCTTCAAATACACCTTCAGAGATTGTTCAACCGAAGGCGAAAATCTATACCCGATTGGGACATTAGGATTTCCCATGTTGTTGTATATATCTCTGTCAATGCAAACAGCAAGTACAATAAGTTAGATTCACTGACTAGTAAACAAGAAAGCTAAGGGAATCATCATGTGTAAACATACTACGTACGTATGTGTTTACAGGGAGAGAAATTGTAAGAGAGAGAGGACTTGAACTCGTTGAATGGATTGATTCAGAAAACTTGATCTATTTATAAACATGAGTTTGAGGCACAAGAATTAGAATCCTATTGGGCACTAGAATTTGTCATTGGAACATGTTAGGCAACTACTAGATCAAAATGGTAGGAAAATCTTTTGAGATTAAATTCTTTCCTTCTTTTCCCGGAAAGTGGAAAACCCCATTTTTTCACCGCCACCTTTTTCGATCCTTTCGTGTATTTATTGTTGATTTGAACCGTTCATCTTGTAGATTTCATAGAGTAGTGTATCCATTCAAAAAATTAATAAACTTAATCAGATATTGATAGGAATATCAAAAATTGAATTTTGCTTTGTAAAATGAATAATTTATCTTTATTATTATTGACAAAAATTAAATCGTCCATTTTATAAACCAAAATTCAAATTTTAATATATCTATCGACTTCTGATCAAGTTAATTTTTTACATGGCGATACTATATTACGGGTCTTAAAATATGAACGGTTCATATCACAATAATAGATACTCAGTGGGGCCCATAATAAGCGGTGATGGAAAAGTGGGATTTTACACCAGCATTGGATAGAATTTATTCTAAAATCTTTTTTCGACAGGATTAAGGTAGGATCTTTTTTTTTCGACACAATTAAGGAAGGAATATCCTTTTTACAAATCTTTTGAGTCGGCTATGACAATTTGGGTTTATTATCCCTTTGGTCCCTAAACTATTTCAATAACTTTTTAAATTTGTCGCTCAACTACCAATTGAAACTATGTGTTGGATATTTTAATATTTTAATATTAAATTTCTTTACATGTGAGATTTTTTGGTGCTAGACTTTTTATAAGTCACGTGTATGTCTATGCGGGAAGCTCTTATCTTCTGCTTTTTATTTTTGTTGCTAACACATGACGTAACATTTAATTGGGTATCCACTTGCAAGATCAAATTTGATTTTGAGATCGCAATATTTAATTGGGTGTTTGGATTATCAAGAAACAAATCTAGCAAATCTAGAAAAATCAGGGACCGAATCTAGCATATCTATCAAGGGGATTAAGTCATTAATGGAATCGCTAAAGCTTGGTTTCTTTCTTTTTTTCCGTAGGAAAATTCTAAAATTAGCCCAATGGGCTGACAATAATAAGTGTGTGAATGTGTATTAAAGGGTGCAAAAAGCACATATAATTACGTATTTTTCTTGTTTTTTACTGTACTTATTGTCAGCCCACTAGCAAGACAGTTTGGATCATAAGATCGGTACACATTTTTTCAACGGCTGAGATTACATGATAGAAAACCTAAAGATAACTGTAAAGCTTACTACTGTAATGCCACATTTTCGGCTGAGATTGGTTCCCTGTGATTTAGGGAGATAAATTGGGAAATAATGCTTACTACTGTAAGTATACATTTCCAGATAAGAATGGAGCCCTGTGGTTCAGGGAATTAATGCCAAAAATTAGGGTGGTTTTCAAACGTTTTTTTTTAAACAGTAGATCATTATGTGATTTTATTCTTAATACCTTCTTAGCTGAAAAGGTCCACGTACGTTTGCTACTTCAAAGCTTTTAATTTTGATTATACCTTTTATTTAAAAGGTCCACGTTTTTTATGGTTTGTTTGTCACAGGCATACATTTTCCATGTTTTCCAACTTCTGAACGACCATTACCGATGGTGAGGTAAGTTCGATTTCTTGGACGTTGTAAGGGATTCAAACATTAAAGGATTTTTTTCAATTCTCATGCAAGTTCGATCTTTTTTGAACAATTTTTACTTATATTGGGTTTCTTTTGCCGAAAATTGGGAGTTTGTTGAATGATTTTTTTCAATTCTCATGCAAGGGATTCAAACATTGAAGGATTTTTGTCATTTCTAATGCAAGTTCGATTTTTTACTTGAACAATTTTTACTCATATTGAGTTTCTTTTGCCGAAAATTGGAAGTTTCTTGAACGATTTTTTTCAATTTTCATGCAAGTTCGATTTTTTTCTTCAACGATTTTTACTCATATTGGGTTTCTTTTGCTGAAAATTGGGAGAAAAAATATGAGAGGGAGAGATTAGTTTTTTTTCCCTTACCATATTGGGTCTTTTACGTTAATCCTAACTTTGTTGTTTTCTACTACCTTCTTCTTACTTTATAAAATTTTACTGCAAGAAAGATCAGCAAATATATATTTAGAGAAATTCTGCATCGAGCTTAAATTCGAGATACTTCTACTGTTTTTTTTTTGGATTGAAGAGTTTTCTTTTTAATCTTTATTTTGGTATGTCAGTTTTCTTCCAAATCAGAGCTTTCACGCTTGGAATCTCTCCTCACTCTTTTAAAAGGCCAAATCATTTCCAAAATCGAGTTTCCAAACGGAAAGATCTATATAATATTCTATATAATATGGGAGGGATGTTTTTCAATCCGTATATTTTGGACCCTAGGATCGACTGAGATTTACAGGTAGTATAGCCAGCGACATATTTGGAAAGGATGAATTCCACAAAATCACAGGAGGGAAAAATTATGGAATCGTAATTACCAATTTTAATCTATATAATATGGGAGGGATGTTTTTCAATTCATATATTTTGGACCTTAGGATCGACTAAGATTTACGGGTAGTATAGCCAGCGACATATTTGGAAAGAATGAATTCCACAAAATCACAGGGAGGTAAAATTTATGGAATCGTAATTACCAATTTTAACCAGGGATTCCTTTAGAAATTACTTTGGAGTGGTAATGTCTCCTAGCGTTATCTTTGGAAAACTGCTGCCATAAGGATGATTCCTGTTTCCTTTTCAGTTTGGAATTCCCGCAAGTCATGGGATTAGAATGTGGAATGTAATATTAGGACTTTACTTTCTCTACCGAAATCAACTTTTGCGATTCTTCTTCTTTACTTTCTCTATCTCTCTCACCACACCACTGAAAACACCTAACAAATTCAGGTGAGTGGATTCATTGTTTTTTTTTACGGACACTGCTTTTTTATACTAGTTGAGTAAATAGGATTTGTTACCCATTTTCTTTTCTTTTTTAGTGTTCTCTTATTAATCAGTTGGTTTTTTTTTTTTTTTGGCGAAACCACCATCGATCAAAAATTAGCTAGGTTGTGCACTCAGACCATGCTTCGTAAGTTTTTCATATTCATGTTGAAGTTATTATGCCGTGGAGTGTCACTGTCCAACCATATAATTTCATCCATTGTGCCTCCCGTACATGAAATTGACCCACCAATTGGACTGCATGGGCTAGGTGTTCAATAGTATAAGAATTGGGTGTTGATTGATATTTGGATTGGGTGTTCAAAGAAATGTTAACTCATAATTTTTACACATATTCTAAGCAAAAATAAATATAAAAATTTCTTGGGTGTCATCATTTCCAGATCAACTTCTTCTCCTCTGTATTCTTTCAATTGAGTAATGGATTGTGGTTGTCGATCCATGAAACAAGGGTCAAAGGTACATACATGTTTTCCGGTTTAGATTTGTTCTTACCATTAACATTCTCTTCAACTAGCGTTTGTGCCCGTTCGATGCACGGGTTAAAAAATGACAATGGTTTTTTTCGGCCCGGTGTATCGAACGGGTACAATGCTAGTTGATGTCCGTTCAATGCATGAGACAAAAAATTCATATTGGTGCTTTTTGGCCCCGCGTATCAAACATACGGACACAACAGTATTTGATAAAAAAGATAAATCAATTTTTTCACTCTAACATTATTCACATTCTATGCACTAAAAAACGTATTTGTGGTGGAAATCATGTGGCTATACTCCAGAGGCGTATAATAATTTTTTCTCCATATTCACACTCCCTCCCCATGTCTCTCTCCCACTTCCCTACATTTCTCTCTCTCTTTCTTTTTATAAAAAAAAGTAAAAAATCCAGAAAATTAGGAAATAGAGTTTTGAGGTTTGTGGTGCTCAGACACATTTCTATAATATATTGATTGATTGATTTCTCCCTAATAGCTGTATTTTTTTCTTTTGTCGTAAATCAAAGGAGTTCAAGTCGTTCGACTGACAAAGTAGCCCAAAGTAAGTTTGAAACCATATGTTCAACTTTTTCCCTTTTTGATGTTGTCGTATTTTACAAGTGGAGTGGAGTGCAGTTAGTGTCTCCCTTATACTCCCATAGACATGGGCATGGTTCAATTCTCGTAAGCACACATTCCCCTCCCCAAGTCCCCTAGGATAGGTTAGATTAGGTTTAACGAATGACCCAACAAAAAAATGTCATATTTTGGGCTGTTTGCTCAGTCTCTTTGAGCACCGCCAACTAATCTCACGTCAAAGTTTGCCCTTTTTTTTTTTTATTCCCTCCGTCCTTTTTTAAGTGTACTGTTTCGTAATTCCAACTTATTAAAAAGACATTATCATCATTATACCTTTCACATCAACTTTTACCTCCACTTTCCCTCCTTACCCTCTATGAAAACATCATCATTACATTTTTACTCACTAACTTTTCAAAATAGAATCTCCTTTTAGGGGCAAAATGGAAAATTCACCAACTTTTACCAACTAACTTTACAAAATAAACAATTATTAAGGGACAGTCCAAAATGAAATACTGGACTCTAAAAAAGGGACGGGGTGTAATATAGAAGAGACATCATGGGAGAACGATTCCATTTGTTCTCTTCGTAATGATTTGATTTTTGAGCAACTTATTTAGCTAATAGGGGCCATCACTTACGTTTGTAATAGGGGACTAACATGATATGAGCTTTTTTATATTGTTTGCAAGAGTTTGAAACGAAAAAGAGATCATCATGTCAATTAACTATTTGATACACCACGGTAAGCCAGAGTTGCATCACAAATAGTTTCAAATATTAGATAACTAGCTGTAATCATGTCCTATTTAAGATATTTGACAGATCCATGAGAAACAGAATGAAGTGATTGATTGATCAACAGAGGGAGCAAAAAAAGAGGCTTTGCTCCCCATACATGAAATTCGCAAATAAAAGAAAAATATAGATGTGTAAGAACTCATAGAGATTATTTGATTGAAGGTAAGAATTCATAGAAATTATATCCCGACCTATTTTGGTTGGGTAAGAAAGAAATAGATGGCAATATCTTGACGTGGGTACTCCACACTGAATTTCTGAGCATTCGTGTATAATTTTGGTCTATTGTTTTATTTTGTGCAATAATTATCTGTGAAACTAGGAGATTTTTGGGTAATCATGTATTACGTTGCGTCGTGCCTTTAGGCACGAACAATTTCAGCATCCCAAGTATTTGATTAAATAATCAGTGAAGAAATTATACAAGTGCTTTAGGTTAGTCATTTGAGTGTAGGTCCTAACATGGTGTTTTCCTTTTTTGCTCTTTTTGAAAACAGGGATTGGGTCACCAAAGTTAGGCATAAAGTCTATTTTTTTATTATTACCCAAAGTTGGGGCATAAATCTTATGTATGGGGAGCAAAAAAGAGGCTTTACTCTCCATACATGAAGTTCTCAAATAAAAGAAAAACATATATAGATGGGTAAGAACTCATAGAAATTATTTCATTGATGATAAGAACTTATAGGAATTATATCCCGACCTATCTGGGTTAGGTAAGAAAGAAATAGATTGCGATATCTTGACGTGGGTACTCCACAATGAATTTCTGAGCATTCATGTATAACTTTGTTTGAATCCACTTAGTTGTAGTACTAGGTATGTATTGTGCAATTGGGAGTGTGGGATTGAATAAGAAAATGAGATTGGACCGAAATCCCATTCTATATTGATAATCCCTTTGCTGGACAAATCTAATTTTAAGATTATTTGTTTACATTGAGAACATTATGATCAACTGCTTTTGAATTTTTTCTTTTGCAATTAGGATTCCATTGATATGTGGTGAACTAATTAGAAATCCTTTTGGTGGTATGATTTTTATTTTTATTTTTACGGATGTGTGTTTTTTTTGTTGTTGTATTCTAGGTATTTATCTTCTTGCTTCGGAGTTAAATCCAGTTGGAAATTTCAAGATCCTAAGCTAAAATATGTACTGACTATTCATAATCAATGTTCATTCTCGGGCGCAAGGAACACGAGCCGTAGTTTTCTTGGGTCTTCGGGGCAAACTGTAGCTAGCAGCTGGCGCTAGCTGGTTATGTGATGGTGAGGGATTTGATCAACAAATGAGTTTCGACCTGATATCCCACTATATTAATGGAACCCGTTTATGAAAGTCTCCTTTGTTTTTTTTTTTTTCAAGCTTATTTTTCCACATATTGTTTGAGTTTAGATGTTGGGTGAAGGATGATGAAATGGTAACAAAAGCCATTTAAAATTATTTGTATAGAAGGTCTTTGTTGGGAGTGCCAAACTCTGTGGCCTCACTTTACACACGTACCTTTTGAAAATACATGTAGGTTCACTTCACAATGTGAAGAAAGATGCTATGTTGAATTTTTTCCGTCTTTGTGTTAAAAGGGTTATTAGAGGGATAAAATTGAATAATTTTTTGACCATCGATTTGGAACCGTGCCTTCATGCACGGGCATGCGCTAGTGCTTATATAAAGCATGCATTAGTGGTTTTGTATGTAAGAAAGAATACCAGCCAAAAAGCCGAGAGTGAACTCCTCTTAACAAGTAAAGTGAAATGGTGTTTGTTCATATCCTGTCCTCTCAAACATTTGCTCTCCAATAAAAATAACATTTGTTTCCTAATAAAAATAGTCAGTAAGTTTTATATACGTACAGGAGACTTGTGGGTAAAGTGAAAAGGGTAAAGTGAAAGGGTGTTTATTTGTGGAGCTTGACGATAAATTATCGGGCTGTTGTATCCTGGAGGGAACAAGTCAAAGTTTTTCCCACCTTACCAGTAAATAACGGCTTTGATCTCAATAGGAGTATAATTTTGTTTACCAACCAACAAACTATCAGTCATGCTACTCATACAGTAATTGTGCATAGATTGCAATGTGGGGCCTACTCTAGGTCTCAGACAAATGACCCGATTTGTTCATTAAATGTAAAATATTTTTTAAGGGTCCTCGCAAAAAAATCAGCTCAATCCGATACCTATAAATGCTCAATCTAATCATCTAACTTTTCATTTAGATTTCAGGATAATGAAAAGTTAGATGATTGGATCGAGCACCTATAGGTATCGAATTGAGTTGATTTTTAGAAAGACCTTTGAAAAAATGTTTTAAATTTAATCAACGGGTCGGATCATTTGTGTGGGATCCGAAGTGGACCCCACATCATAATATGTGCACGATTTGTGCATAAAAAATTTGTGTGAGTATCACTTCTGATAAACTATATGGGGAGTAAACTGTAACATAACAGGAGGTCGGGAATTCGAGTCTCCCCACCTGCTTGTGGGTGTTCTTCCCTTAGAGGGTTTTTCCTTTATTTCTTTGTTTCTACCCTATAATGGGCTTATTTCTTGTATTAATTGAGTTCTTGTGCTTGGTTATTGATGTTTGTATTGTTTTCATGTATCGAAGGAGCACAATGCTAATTGTTGTGTATTATAGAATTGCTTATATTTATGTAATTTTCAATTAATCCAACAACGCTACTGTTTCACAATTCATCAAACGTGGGCTCCGCAATGCACAAGGCCAGTGGGACTTACACTCTTTAATTGGACTCTTATGATCGTATTATACTCTTTAATACGATCTCATATTTGTGCTCAAACATTTGCTCGCCAATAAAAATAACATTTGTTCCCTAATAAAAATGGTCAGTAAGTTTTATATACGTACGGGAGACTTGTGGGCAAAGTGAAAGAGTGTTTTATTTGTGGAGCTTGACGATAAATTATCGGGCTGTTGTATCTTGGAGGGAACAAGTGATCAGAGATTTTCTACTACACTGATTTGTTACCGCAGAGGGCTTAAATCTCCTTAAAGAGAGCGAAAAATTTCCGCGACTCGGCCTATTAATTTGTCCATTGTAAATTGTAATTTTATTTTTTGGTGTAAATCGTAGTAAAGTCGCTAACTCTATGTAGTTCCTTTACTATCCTATTGATGTCAATGAAGTCCTATTTTTACTTACGCCGTTAATGATCCGTCAACTCCGTTAACGATCCGTCAACTATTTGGACAAAAAACACACATAAAAGAAAGTTTACTCGTGTAACTTTAAGGCTCTGTTTGTTTCGATGTAAAATGTTTTACAATGTAAAATATTTTTCATGTAAAATGTTTTTTTCAGAAAACAAACTTCAAACTTTTTATTTTCCGATATTTGGTTGGCACTTGAAAATATTTTCAGAAATCAACAAAATAGTGTATAGAGAGAGATGGGGAGCTTAAACGGTGGATAGATATGAGATTATTGGAAGTGAATGTGGGTCAGGAATGACGATCGAGGAAACTGAGCAGTGAGAATTACAGTGAACGTGGGTTCATTTCGGAAAATAACTTACGGAAGATTTAAGGGTAAGTCATTTTCATCCCATTGATGGAAAATGTTTTACATGTAAAATATTTTTCTCATTTTTTACACAACCAAACACCGGAAAATAGGTAAAATATTTTACCGAAAAATATTTTACGTCCAAACAAACGGAGCCTAAGTAATGATTTTTGTACTGATTTCAACTTGGACTGTAGCTATCCATCACACAGCGGTAGTTTAGATTCTAGAAGATCATTCACGTACAAAGTTATAATGATAACAAATTGATAAGTCTCTAAACAAATTATGTTTTATAAAATATATTTTTACTTAGATATACCTAGTGATATCAAGTAACGATACTTTCTCAAATTGATGATCTTCCTAACAAGTCCTACAAAATGAACGGTTTTGATTTTATTTATCTTTTGAAATTAAATTTTGTTTATCTTTATTTTAGTCTAAATAACTTCTTTTTTTACCTATATACATATCATAAGTTTAACCAACGCTGGGATCGACCCTCACACGGGCCCGCATGACCAATGCATGTGGAGCACCTTGGGACAGTCGAGCGGGAGTCGGATAAGCACGAAAGTAATTTAGTAGACTAATAAAATATATAATCTTTGAGATTCTGCGATTGAGAATAATCGCTTTGGAAGTCCATATCTTCGCCATCGCCTCGCCATGGTTCCGAATCTTGAACATCTCTTTGTCATGGAATAGGGAAAAATTCAAAAAAACCCCTGAACTTTGAACCCAATGTCAAATAGGCACCTGAACTTAAATAAAGTTCAATTGAACACCTGAACTTTTACTCCGTTATTCAATTTACCCCCTGCCGTCTCAATCCGTGACTTTCCTAATGGCAACCGCTGAGCTGGACACTAATAGACGTTATACACATGACTGGGCTCAAATGGGAGGGAAATGGGATGAGTCATAGGTTTTTTGGAAGGAAAATCCAAAACCCTAGAAAATTTCCCCCATTTTTAGATCTGATTCCTCTGCCTTAAAACAGAGCATGTGGTCCTCACCCCCAATATTCTCTTCCATAGCTTCAAATTCTCCATTCCTTACCATTTCCAAAAATCGTCCAAACTCACACAATGAACACCACTGGTAGTACTAACGAGAGCTCCCAAAATGCTGAGGACAAACTGTGCATCCATTGCGGAACCCATAAGGTGATTCGCACCAGTGGTGTTTGGGGAAAATGATTTTTTTTTGTTTTTTTTTGTGTGGTAGAGACAAATTTTTCTTGTGTTTGGGGAATGAGAAATTTTTTTTTTTTTTGGGGGGGGGGGGAGGGGGGTGGTTTCTTTCTGGAGGAACAAGGAGGTTTTATGTGAGTGACAAAATGAGAGTTTTGCTCTCGGCCTTTTGGCTTGGGATGGAAGGAGAGATGTTTGGTTTTGGAATGAGAGAAACAGAGATTTGGCTCCCTTTCTTTTTTCTTTCAGATCCCCCAAACATGGAACAAGAGCTGCATTTGCATGATAGGAAAACAACAAATAAAATAAAATGAGGCCTAGGGCCAATGAATTTGCGTGGCCCATGTGGTGCCTGAAGGATGATAACCAACTTCAAGAACCAATTAACCCCAGCTCAGCGGTTGCCGTTAGGAAAGTCATGGATTGAGACGACAGGGGGTAAATTGAATAACGGAGTAAAAGTTCAGGTGTTCAATTGAAGTTTATTTAAGTTTAGGTGCCTATTTGACATTGGGTTCAAAGTTCAGGGGTTTTTTTGAATTTTTCTCCATGGAATATACGGTACATAATAACTTTCAATTCGTTTTTTACAAGTTATGCATTTCGTAATCTTAATCTCAGCGTCTTCATAAATTCCATATCATTAGATAAATTATTTGATCGTTGGGGAGTCGTATCCTACGATTTATCGTCTTCTTAAGAGAACGATACGTATTAGGAGTAGTACACCAGCCATGCATGTATCCTTTTGTTAAATAGAAATCATACGATACGATCGCTTATCCTGCAATTTATATGCCTATCCTAATTCGGTGCATATCCTACGATTATTTATTGAAAAAAAAGGTCTAACCTTATTCTGAAAAGCGGAACCCCAAATGTATTCTAAGCCGTTTGATCTTTTCTTTTTTTATCCACCCGTTTGATCTAATTATGTCATCTTTCAAACCATACTTCGATTGTTTTTTGCCTAACTTTTCTTTCCCTAACAAAGGGAACAAAAAGTCTTTAATGTAATAGGCCCCAGTTGAGAGACTTGAAATTTTGTATCTTAAAAATCTTTTTTTTAAAATGTAAGCATATTTTTATTGGTATCATTATGTATATCTACTTTTTAATTGCATATTAATTATGATTAACGTTATTGAAACATAAACAAAATTTAGTATTTTGGCACAAAAAAGTTAAGTCTAAACAAGTCAAATAGACAAAGCTCCAATTGACAAAACCCAAAAATGGAAGATATTGTAGAAGAAATATCTAGTTTTTAGAAATTCTAAAATATCTAGCTCTAGAATATTCTTGTGAAATATAGTTTGTTTTTTTGAGAATTAGTCAGATATATAATTCTAGAATACCTCAAAGTTTATCTTGTATGAAAATATCTTTGTACTAGAGTATTCCATGAAGTAATATAAATAGGGATGAGTTCAAAATATTTTGTACCAAGCCAAAAAAATAGTTTGAATTCAAGTGTAATATGACGTCACATGCGTAATTCTAGAATACCTCAAAGTACATTTTGTACCAAGCCAGAAAAATAGTTTGAATTCAAGTGTAATACGACCCCCGAGCAGTTGTAGCCAGTTGTTCCGGATGGCCAACGTTATTTAGGGATGGAGGGCCATCACCGGCCAATATTCAGGTAATTCATATAGATGAGAATTATCATCTGCTACTAGTGTATTCACTGCTATATATTTACTAGTTATCTTTTCTAGTGATTGATTTAAGAGTTTTTCCTAAAAGATTAGGACAAAACACCTTCTAGTGCAGTAATTGAAACTCTCTCAAATTCATATGCGCTAATAAACTTCAATTTTAACGTCATTTTAGTGTTTGTAGATGTGGGTAACTAGATTGATCTCATATACTAGTAATGCTTTAATCAACCCTTTTTTTTCAAAGGATGATCGCTCAGTGTTTGATTATCTTCACTCCCAAAACAAATTTCATGGTAATATTAACAATGGTGTTTTCGTGTCGGTAATATCAGCAAAACAAATTTCATGGTAATATTAACAATGGTGTTTTCGTGTCGGTAATATCAGCAATGTTGTTTTCGTGACAAAAAGTCAAATAGAGATACATGTGACAAATTTTGACTTGAACAACATAACCGGTATTTTAATTGACAAACTTGTTTTTTTGGTTTCTAAATTTCTAATTATCTTCTTCTTCTTCTCGAGAACTCAGGCGTCCAAGCTAGCTTACGCACATCTCGACATTATCTAGGTTGTGTCAGAGGATCATGGATTTGCCCCATCAACTACTTCATTGTCGTCTTCTTCATCTGAGCTGCTATTTGTTGGTGGCTTGCTGGGAGGAATTTCTTCTTTGCAAAAAACCTTACAGAGTACCAAATTTGATATCTGAAATAAGACAGCAGACATACCTTTAGCTTCATGGTAAATTGGACCAAACTGTGCTGAGCCAAAAAAATTGAAACAAACTGACTTGGAGGAAAGAAGGAAAACTTATGTAAAAGTAAACAAACAAAAAAAAAAGAATGCTAACTTGAGAAAAAACAGGTATAAAATAAGGAAACCCGACTCGAAAATTTGTGAATACCAAAACCAGGAAAGGACTAAGTATATAAGAACTGCAATGGAATAGAGCTTTTGAGGAGGAAAAAAGTTCGCCAACTTTTTTTTTCCGAGTTATTATAAAATAGATCTATGGATCATGGACACAAATACAAGATGACCCAAAACTTCACTATCAAGAAAAATTGTATAGTTTCATGGGAAATCTTTGAACAGTCTAAAATTAGCAATGAATGAAAATCACCTTCTCTTGTACATTGTCACCAACAAGTTCATCAGCTGTAAAATTTGCAGGGGTAGCTCTATATTCATGTATGTACCACTCCTTCTCCTTCTCTTTATCTTCCGGGTGCGAATACTTGAAAACGAGTTCTCTCATGAAGCCAATGCTTCCATCGTCGCCGTCTTGTATTTCCTCATCTCCAATTTCTTCCCATCGCCCAGAAGTTGTTTGTATGGGATTCTCGTTCCGTTTGTTCGTGAAAAATTGCCATTCATTATCCGGCCCGTGTGTAAATTCACCTGCACATCATCATCATTCAATATTCAAATTCAGAAGCAAAAAAAATCAAAGAACATGAATGAAATCTGATGGAGGAAAGAGCAAAACCTACACGAAAACAGAACTTACCGAAAGGAATTTGCCGTGGGTTGCCACAGGAATAAACATCGACATTAGGAATAACATCTACAGGCAGCTCCTGATTCAAAATCTTCCTCTTCAAATACACCTTCAGAGATTGTTCAACCGAAGGCGAAAATCTATACCCGATTGGGACATTAGGATTTCCCATGTTGTATTATATATATATCTCTGTCAATGCAAACAGCAAGTACAATAAGTTAGATTCACTGACTAGTAAACAAGAAAGCTAAGGGAATCATCATGTGTAAACATACTACGTACGTATGTGTTTACAGGGAGAGAAATTGTAAGAGAGAGAGGACTTGAACTTGTTGAATGGATTGATTCAGAAAACTTGATCTATTTATAAACATGAGTTTGAGGCACAAGAATTAGAATCCTATTGGGCACTAGAATTTGTCATTGGAACATGTTAGGCAACTACTAGATCAAAATGGTAGGAAAATCTTTTGAGATTAAATTCTTTCCTCCTTTTCCCGGGAAGTGGAAAACCCCAATTTTTTCACCGCCACCTTTTTCGGTTCTTCCGTGTATTTATGTTGATTTGAACCGTTCATCTTGTAAACCTCATAGAATAGTGTATCCTTTCAAAAAATTAATAAACTTGATCGGATATCGATAGGAGTATCAAAAATTGAATTTTGCTTTGTAAAATGAATAGTTTATCTTTATTATTATTGACAGAAATTAAATCGTCCATTTTATAAATCAAAATTCAATTTTGATATATCTATCGATTTCCAATCAAGCTAATTTTTTGCATGGCGATACTATATTGCAGATCTTAAAATATGAACGGTTTATATCACAATAATAGATACTCGATGGAGCCCATAATAGACGGTGGTGGAAAAGTTGGATTTTACACCGTCGATGAATAAAGTTTATTCTCAAATCTTTTTTCGACAGGATTGAGGTAGGATCTTTTTTTTTTCCGACACAATTAAGGAAGGAATATCTTTTTTTCGAATCTTATGAGTCGGCTATGACAATTTGGGTTTATTATCCCTTTGGTCCCTAAACTATTTCAATAACTTTTTAAATTTGTCGCTCAACTAGCAATTGAAACTATGTGTTGGATATTTTAATATTAAATTTCTTTACATTTTTTGGTGCTAGACTTTTTATAAGTCACGTGTATGTCTATGCGGGAAGCTCTTATCTTCTGCTTTTTATTTTTGTCACTGACACATGACATAACATTTAATTAGGTATCCACATTTGATCTCGAGATCGCAACATTTAATTGGGTGTTTGGATATCAAGGAACAAATCTAGCAAATCTAGAAAAATCAAGGAGCGAATCTAGCATATCTATGGACTGGGGGACTCTGCTGCGTCCATGGATGCAGCAGCCCCTACCCAATACCGAAACGGCAACGTTTTGTTGCAAAAAAAAAATTCTTACCTTCTTAAATTTGAGTTTGAAATTATCTTATTTTTGAAAAAGAAGGTTTTAGGAGAAAGCGGAACAGTGACGATTGCAATAGGAAATTTTTGGTTTATTATCCCTTTGGTCCCTATACTATTTCAATAACTTCTTAAATTTGTCCCTCAACCACCAATCGAATCTATGTAGTTCCTCTACTATCCTATTGATGTCAATGTAGTCCTGTTTTTACTGTCACCGTTAACGATTTGTCTCAACTATTTGGACAAAAAAAACACACATACAAGAAGATTTTACTCGTAATTAGAGTAGGGTGCAGTTGGTGCCTCCCTTATATTCTTATGCACATGGGCAGAGTTTGATTCTCGTAAGCACTCATCCCCTTCCCAAGTAGATTAGGATTAACGAATGACAAAAGAGAGAGAGAGAGAGAGAAGTTTTTACATGTATAACTTTAAGTAATGATCTTCTTTATGTTTCGAAATTAAATTTTGATTATCTTTATATTAGTCTAAACAACCTTTTTTTTTTCTCCCTATTTCTGTAAATAACTAATACTAAATCATAAACTAGTTTAACCAAGTAACCAACCGGGATCGACCCTCACGTGGGCCCCGCATAACCAATGCATGTGGAGCTCGGGATAGTTGAGTGGGAGCCGTTCCCGAAAGGGAAATAAATACTTATTTTTTAAAAAGATAATTTCAAGCTCAAAAATCATGTGCTTACGCAAATAATTTCTCGATCTATTAATATGCATCTTGTTTGATAGATCTCATTAAGATCTTTTATACGGTGCAAAAAAAATGAAAAATTAATTTTCCTTTACATTATTTTTGAGTTTGAAAATGTAAAATAAATATTTATTTTTTAAGAATATGTTCTTGCACAGGACCTTAAGCAGAAAGTAATTTAGACTAATTAATTACAGTAGATTTATCGAGTCCTTGAGATTCCGCAATTGACAAGACTTCCGCTGCGCATGATATCTCAGAAAATGAATATCTTCGCCATCTCTTCAACTCTTCGCCATGGTTCCGAATCTTGGACATCTCTTTGTCATGCATGGACTATACATAATAACTTGCTATACGATTTTTAGGGGGTGTTTGAGAGCCTACTTTTTGACTTTTCATTTTCACTTTTTGACTTTTTGGATTATGGTCAGAATGTATTTTGAATCTGTTAGAATGTTTGGATGATATGTGCAGAATGTTTTTTGCAACAGGAGTAGTGTTTGGGAGATATGTGATGAAAATGAATTATGAGTTAATTTTTTACCATGTTACCCTTGATCATTTATTACGGTATATAATGTGTATAAATAATGGTTTAATCAATTTTGTAAAGTTTAGATTGTGACACAAAAATCCTCTCTCTACATGTTTTGGTAGAAATAAAATTTTCCAAAAAAATCTGTTGAAAAACAGGTTAATTTCGTATATTTGGTTGTAATGCAAAAAACAAAAAACGTGAAACCAAAACAATAAAAAAAACCTAAGATGATCAACTCAGTTTCCGTTGAGTGAGAGCCATCATTATGGGGAAACAAATAATAGCACCTGAAGAACAAGAAAAAAATTGCATAGCCAGAGTACTTCAGATTTTTTGTCCAGTGATGGGTTTGTTATTAGCATAAAAGGAAAGGACATTTGAGTCTTTTGGATATAAGAGAATTGAAAAAAGGCAACAAAGAGAATGGGAAAAGGACCTCCGGAGGTCCTTTGAGCTTTTGCTCTCCTTTCATCAAATTTGCAAATGCATTTTTGGAGAATGGGTTTTGGCTTGTGTCCCCCGAACACCAAAAAGGTGAAAAGCTGAAAATGGGAATGCAAAAATTAACCTTACAGAGTTATGCATTTCATAATCTTACTCTTTAGGCTCAGTTTGGATTACCGGAATCTTCAATATGAATAAGAATGTGATTACTAGGAATCAAATTCCTAAGAATTTTATTGAGTACGTGGGAATAGGAATATGATTGCTAGGAATGAAATTCCTAGGAATACGATACCTGAAGTAATTTCATTTCAGTGTTTGGATTAGTTCAGTAATCTTCTGCAGGAATCAATTTTTTTGAAAATTATCAAAGTCAATATTTTCTTTTTTTTATTGATTGAGCCAGAAATCTAAGATTCCCATGGGGTAAGGGAGGAATCAAATTCTCACTCTATCTGGTAATGTGATTCCTGGTTGGATGTGTCGTCAGGAATCACAATCTTATTCCTGTCTCTCCCAAACATGGGAATCCTGAGAGTGCATCATCACATTCCTATTCATGTTCCTTCCAAACGTCGGAATCATGGAAGTATGGTATCATATTCCTATTCCTCCTCAAGATTCCTACCATCCAAACTGAGCCTTAGCGTCAATGTATACTTCCATATCATTCGAGCAACTTGATTGTTGGAGAGTCTACCGTTCCTTTTGTTGGGTCGTGACCCCGACCCTCTAATCCGCACCCTAAGCACAAGCACGCAAACATACCAAGCACAAACATGAGAGATTCAAGGAAAAACTCCGTAATTGTATTATTCACAAAACAAATACAATATACATGAAAAAACTTCACCGGCACGCTACAACCCGGCTGCCATCACTCCTCTCTCTCTCCCTCATTTTGGTGGCTCTCCGACAGTCTCTCCGGACATCTCCGAAGAGCCCTGCTCTCCCGTTGGGGAAGCTCTCAACCGGCTCACACTCCCTTACCCTCTCACTGTCTCACTCAACCACACCACACGTGGCACATGTATCTCAAGAGGGAATAATCCCCTACAACACATCCACTCCAGTTGGGTGTACCCAACACCTTTGATTTACAAGAATCGGCGTCGAAACACTCGCATCTACAGCCCTGATTTTGATATCGTCAAAATAACAATTTCCTACAAGGGCTACCGATTTGGGCACTCCTACATTTTCTAAATACACTCTCCCATTTTTCTTTGGATGAATTTGTATGAAAATCCATTAAAGATACACACACAATAAATAATAATAATAATAATAATAATAATAATTAATAGGATTGTGATTTTGACACTCCAAAAATTGATGGAGGCCTAGGGCTCCAAAACTAAACTGTGTTGATACACAAAACGACTTCGTTTTGGAGTCTCTCCATCAATTTGTGGAGTGCTAAAATCAATTTTCTAATTAATAATAAGTCAGAAATAGTAACAGTGATTCAGTGAAGTAGCTTGATACTTCTATAATATTTTTGTGAAGCACATTAGGCATTAGAGCTGTTGTTGAGCTAAAGCTTGCGTTATGGTCGCTTCAGGTCTCCAATTTCTTTTTGAATTTCAGGAGCCCCTCCTACTTTTTTACCCCCAAAGGCGTTATTTTTTAATTTTTACTACTTTAAGCCCCTAAAAAATCAGGACTGGCTCTGTTGGGCATGTCTCGAAACAATAAAAAATTAATTGTTAATTAGGAGATCAGCCGAAAGAGATCACTCGATTGAAGAATACATAGAAAAGGAAAAGAAGAAAATATCGAGATCTAACAAAGAAAATGAAAATCTATATAATAAAACAGCTCAGTATTTAAATTCTATGTACATAAATCTAACGGTCCAAACTTATCCCTCATAAATCCTACGGCTGAGAAGATTCCTAGGGCTGAAAAATCCTATTTTCAATATTCTCTAACATTTCCTATTCCAACTTTATTTTGTTATGGAAAGATAGAAAGCAAAAAAATTTCATTGCCAAAAACAAGAGCCGAATTTTGAAATAAGAAAATGAAGTAATTTTTGAAACCTTAGCACTCTCTCTCTCTCCGAAGCAAGGCGAAATCTTCTCTAACTTTTTCTATCTCAACTCTCTTTTGTTATGGAAAGATAGAAAGTAATAAAATTTCATGTATAAAATTAGTGCAAGGCATATCGTAAACTAAACAAAAAGGTAAGAAATACTTTTGTTTATCGGTTGATCAATTTCAATTTTTTTGGTGTGTGTTTTTGTTTTTTTTAAACTAAATAAAAGGGTAAGAAAAAAATCTGTTTGATCCTAATTTAAGAAAAAAATCCTCCCGTATAAATCAGTTTCGTTGGTGGGGTGGTCAATAGTTTCGCAATTCATTTTTGTTGGATTCAAAACGCGTTGCGCCGTGCCTTCAGGCACGGGCAAACTCTAGTAAGAAGATATGCTACCTCCATAAATGCCAAAGAAAACTTCAAAATAAAAGAGAGAATCTAAGCTCGGCTCTTAAGGGGGTGTTTTGACTTAATAATCATTTTTATCTTTATTAAATTCTTTTGGCTTATGTTAGTTTTGTGCCATAATTTTTTTTTTCAAAATTATTAGTTTGTCTCGATGAAAGAAATTATAAAAATATATACCAAAAGATTTGCATGATACAAGGCCCTTCCAATAAGGGATCCCTTATAGAGTTAAGTTAAAGACCTTCCATTTTCCAATCAAATTTTGATAATCCGAATCATTCAATGTGTTCATAATGTGATTTTAAGGGTATTCACGAGAAATCAACTTGGAAGTGTTGATCCAAATAGTTTTTCATTATGCTTGACAGGAACTGTTCTATGTAAAAAATGTTTGGATCAAGCACTTTCCGGTTATATTTTGAGCCAATTTCTTGCGAGTATCCTTAAAAACATATTTTAAACAAGTTGAACGGTTTGGATCATCAAAATATGATCCAAAAGGCTTCAAACTATAAAGTCCTTAACTTAGGTCCTCATTTTAAGATCTTTATTAGAAGCTTCACTGGTGTTTGATATATTACTTGTAAAAATATTCGTTATATTTTGGTCTCTATTGGATTGGAGACGCTCTATGGCCCGGGGTACAAAGTTAATCGGCCATATACTCCCAACCCAACCCAACCCCAACCCCAACCCCAGCCCAAACCAAATCAAACTATGTGCGAACCCAATGGTCTCAACTTCATCCACTCCCCCAAACCCGACCTAATAAATTAACACAAAAAACGCTTTAGATCCAAATTGAATGCTGCTCTCACTCTTTTGTATTGTGTGGTCAAGGGTGTCCGGGCAAGCTTACGAGCATCTCGACTGATCCCTTTCATAATTCGGTCAAAGACAGACCATCCATGATAGGGATAGAAAATCCTCAAGAAATTATTTTCTTGCGGTGTGGTCCAAAGAATCAAACGTAGACAATTGTAAGGGGAGTAACCGAGTAACCCCACCAACTCTCTCTCTCTCTCTCTACACCCCTTCCAATCTCTCTCTCTCTCTCTCCCTCTCCCTCTTGGGATCCATAGTTTCTTGTTTTGAGTGAAAAGATCATTACAGTTATATTAATCCGAAAAAATTACAACTATAAAATACAACTAAAACAACAAATAAAATACTACAAAACAAAAATACAGATTATCAAAAAAAAATATACAACAAACGGTGTGGGAACCGAGGAGGAGGGGATACATAGTTAACGGGCCATATATACTTCATAGATGCAGCCAGGCCCAAACAAACTATGAGCAGCCCAATGGTTCCACCTTCATCCACTCCCTCAAACCCGGCCCAGTAACTTAATAACAGAAACAAACCCAAAAAAAAAAAAAAAAAACAATAAGTCTAGATCCAAATCGAACACTCCTCCCATTTCAAATTCAGCCTCTCCCTCTCTCTCTCTCTCCATTCCAACGGCACTTTCTCTCTCCACTCTCTCTCTCTCCTCTTCCTCCCCTCCTCCGTACCTTGTCTGACCAACCATACACACTCTCTCTCTCTCTCTCTCTCTCTCTCTCTCTATGAAGCATTTGACGCAACCAAGAACCGCGATCTTGAGAGAAGCCCAGCCCTACTCCGAATTCTCCCCGTCGCCAAACCCTAGTTCCATGATAAAGCAGAAGTCTTCCCCTAACCCTAGCGGTTCTCGGAAGCAGAAATGCTCGAAGGAGAACGCCCCGCCGCTGGATCTCAACGCAATGCTGGAGTCCCCCATAGTCACCGGGAAACCCTCGCCGGCCGCGGCGGGGAAGATGAGGAGTCCGCTGCCTCCGCGGCCCCCACCCTCGAACCCTCTCAAAAGGAAGCTTAACATGGAGACCGTTCCGGAGACGGGGTCTGCCGGATCTTCCGATTCCGGAGTGCAGGTAAAGATTTGATCTTGGAAGCCCTAATTGACAGCTTGGTTGACATTAAAGCTTTTGCATCGTATCTCCTATACCATTGAAACTATTACAAGCAGTGTGATGCAGTAAAATTGGGGGGCTTTTGTGTCATTTAAGCTTACGAGTGTTCTTGCGTCCATAAATAGATGTGCGTCTCTTATTTAGTTAGTTTTTTTTTTTTTTTAATCATTTTATCTAGCGTTAGTCCGGTTGGTGCGTTTGCTTCCCACACAATTCACTAGGGTTCGATTCTTGGAGTCAGGCCGCGAGAAAGTAATTTCTTGTGAATCCCCTAGTTCCGATATGGATGTCATGCCTTTGACCGGACCGGGGAGGGGATTAGTCGAATCCCTGACTGGTCCAGACACCCCTGACTGTCAAACCCCCCAAAAAACAAACAGATATTATAGTTTAGGCTCTTTATATTCCCTTTTCGTTATTTTCTTTCTCTTAATTAATCTATCTTTTGATTTGGTTGGAGTAGAAGGATCCGTACTTGAACTACATCAAATGGAATATAAGCAGCAATCATACTAAGCCCAACTTAAAGCTCATTAAGGGAACAAATAACTTCCATTCAAGCAGCAGATTTTAATTTTCATTATGTTTGGATTTTTGTTTTACTTTGTTTGTTTCCAATTTATACCGTTTTATAAATGTGAAACCCTTACCCCACTTTCCTTTGACTTGAATTTTGCTTACAGTTTGGTTAAAATTGGGGAATGAGAACTCAAATTAAAATTTCTATACCCGGACTCCAACTTTGGAGTGCGGATAATTGTTTAAGTTTAAAATGGGTACAAAGGGTTTTCGAATGTTTTGGCAGTTCGGTTAACCCCCTTGATTCATCATTGTTTGTATCATATGTGTAATTCTGTGCCTATTATCTTTATTTCTGCTATGTTTGAACTTTTGTTTCCAGAGAATACACTGGAAAATACAAAAGATAACGAAGTTTGGAATCTTTATGTTCCCTGTAACATCTGAGGCAAATGTTTTTAATATGAGGTTCCTGATGATTAAAATTGTTTCATCCATAATTTTGTGCCTTGGAATTGTAATTTAGCTATCGTTGCTGGTTGTTGTGGCAACTGTTATATAAATTAGGTTGTGGTTCGAATGCGGCCGCCAACCAAGGATGAGGAAGGAGACTTGATAGTTCAGAAAATTGGTGTTGATTCTTTGACAATTCTTGGACAGACATTTACATTTGACTCAGTTGCTGATCCTGAGTCAACACAGGTAAAGATTTTATGCATTGGTGCTTTTCTCTCGGTTGGTGAAATTCTTGTACGGTTATGTGAGCAGCATACCTGAATGTTTCCTGTAATTATGTACTTTCAGCTAGATATATTCCAGCTTGTTGGAGCTCCTCTTGTGGAAAATTGCCTAGCTGGATTCAACAGTTCAGTTTTTGCATATGGACAGGTATCTTCTGTTGCTTGTATGCAAGTAAAATATAAATCGAACACATGCAGAACCCTGGTATAATATATTGTTTCGACTGACAAAAGGTCATCTTACATTTATTCAGACTGGGAGCGGGAAGACTTATACAATGTGGGGACCTGCCAACGCCTTGTTGGAAGATAACCTATCAAGTGATCAACAGGGATTGACACCCCGTGTTTTTGAGCAACTTTTTGCTCGGATAAAAGAGGTGTGAGTCCATTCTCTTCCGCATCTAACTTATTGGTGGTGAATTTATATACAATTTTCACATTTTTTGTGGTTTCGCTTCTTTTGCCCTCATAGGAGCAAAGTAAGCACGCCGACAAGCAGCTCATGTATCAATGTCGCTGTTCCTTTCTTGAGGTTAGTAATTTGATTTAGTTCTTTACAATAAATGAACAAAGTTAGATAAATGAAGTGATCCAATTAATCCTTCATATTTTGTATTGACAGATTTACAATGAACAAATCACCGATTTACTGGATCCAAGCCAAAGAAACCTCCAGGTGAATTTGTGATATCAATTATGTTGATTGATTTGGTGTCGTGGTTATATGTTTTGGCTAAGTTTGTGCTGTGTTTCTCTCTTTTAGATAAGAGAGGATGTCAAATCTGGTGTGTATGTTGATAATTTGACGGAGGAGTGTGTATCCACAATGAAGGATGTCATACAACTTCTAATAAAGGTAGTGTAATTTTCTGCTTATGGCATGCCACATAGCTTATAGAATCTTCTGAGGAGAATCATCTGTCAAAGTAGTGTCATGATTGTTGCTTTTACCATCAGCTAAACCCTGGTTGGCGGGCATGAATAGATCTCATGAAAAGCGAAACTGTGAAGTAACCTACAGTTTTGGGCCTTTTGGCTAATATTTGTAGCTGCTCTGATTTGATTTAGCTGATTCAGCCGTTGTCTTTTGGATTCATATATGATTTATGCTTTTTCATATTGAAGTTTGCATGTTTTGGAATTTATAATGTTATGCTGAAAAATACTGCAGGGATTGTCAAACAGGAGGACTGGTTCAACAAGTATTAATGCTGAGAGTTCCCGTTCACACAGTGTATTTACTTGCGTTGTTGAATCCCGATGCAAGGTAATAGAAGGGTTTCAAGGGAAACATAATTAGAACTTTTTATCCCTGTTGTCAGATTCAAAAGAAGATTTTGTATTCTTAAACGGAGTGTTTGTGTTATTGAGGTTTCTTTGAGGATACAAATGTAATATTAAAATCTAAGGCTTCTGTACCAAATTTGATGGAACTTTTGTGGGCCTTCTGCTTGCTTTTCTGTTTCTATATCGATCTTTGCTAAATATCTTCCAATCTACATTTCAAATGTATGTAGAGTGCAGCAGATGGTTTAAGCAGCTTCAAAACAAGTAGGATAAACCTTGTTGATCTTGCTGGTTCAGAAAGACAGAAACTAACAGGTGCTGCAGGAGATCGTTTGAAGGAAGCAGGAAACATAAATCGATCACTTTCACAGCTTGGGTATGGTTTCGCATGCTTTCGAACTATTAAAATTGATTTTTGTGTTAACGAGCTTTCACTATTTCAATTCTTTAGCCTCTTCTACTTATTTAGGTAGACCGCTGTGCTACCAATTTAAGTGGATTCAGTTAGTTAAAATAAATGGATTCTCTGCTGTGTCTGTGTGGCATGACTGATGTGCTAAAATTAAAGAGTATGCTGGAGAGGATGAATGCTATAGTTCTTCTGCCTCATTTAGGTTTCTTGATCATGTAAAATAGGTAGATATGCTCACGCCCGAAATTTACGTTGTGCATAAAGTGTTCCTGTTAAAGATGCAGGGGTCATAAATAAAGGATGATACTGAAGATTCATTACATGCAGCATCATATTGTTTAGATTACAATCTAGCATTTTGCTACACCAATTTAAGAACTTACAGGCTTTCTTAGATTACAATATGAGAAAATCTATTGGTTGTAAACTTGTAGTGATGGTCATTGTAATCTTTCTTCTGATGTCATCTGTTAATATTCCTATAAATGGTGATGACTGCCATGTTAAAGTTGATATATCGAACTTCTGCTTGGAACTTCTGTAATACTCCCTCCGTCCCATTTTCATTGTCAATTTTTGAATTGCGTGCCATTTTTTAATTGTTTATATCTTTCAATTTATAATATTTTCCATAATTTTGAAAACTTTGTATTATAGAACTAATTGAGATTTATCAAACAAGATCCATATTGCATATTTTTCAAGATCCACACTAAAAGATATAAGCAAAAGACATAAAAGAGACAAACAGAATAATGGACAGTGAAAATGGGACGGAGGGAGTAACAAAATTACTGGTCTCCTGCTGATTGCTGTTACCCATGAATTTGCAGAAACTTGATAAACATTCTTGCCGAAGTTTCCCAAACAGGGAAACAGAGGCACATTCCATACAGAGATTCCAGGTTGACTTTCTTACTTCAGGAATCTCTTGGTGGAAATGCAAAACTAGCAATGGTCTGTGCTATTTCTCCTGCTCAAAGGTGAGACGTTTCCCACTTTCTCACTGTGCTTTCTTTGTACTTGTTGCTGTGAAAATTGACACCAAGTAATAATGCAGTTGTAAGAGTGAGACTTTAAGCACACTGAGATTCGCTCAGCGTGCAAAGGCTATCAAGAATAAGGCAGTAGTCAATGAAGTAATGCAGGATGATGTGAATTTCTTGCGTGAAGTGATACGCCAACTAAAGGTAGAGTCGGTATTTTTTTCTGTTGAAATAATTAGTGGTAAAATTACATGTTTGCCAGTTGCATCAAGCTTATACAAACTTGCTAAACTTTTTGTTTTTCTTGACAGGAGGAAATGCAACGAATGAAGGAAAATGGCAACCAAATTGATCCTAATGGAGCTTATTCAACAGGATGGAATGCCCGTAGGAGCTTGAATCTCCTGAAATTTAGCCTTAATCGTCCCATGATGTTACCTTGTGTAGATGAAGACGGTGATGAGGAAATGGAAATTGTTGAAGAATCTGATCAAACCGACGTTCAATCAGCACGCAGGGAAGCTTCTGGTGAAGCAACTGTTGGGGAGCCTCAGACAAATAGATCTGAAAGTGCACCTTTTGAAAATAAAGGCTCTAGGGATACAGATGTCATCATGGAAGAAGAAACATTTGAGCAATGTGACAATGATCAGTGTCTCAAATCCTCTGTTGATATTTTGCTGAATGAAGAATCACCAAGTGACCAAGTCGGGGAAACTCCAACGCACCAATTTTCCAAGTCTTCTGGGGAAGCTTCAGTACACATTCCTCCTGCTGACCTCAGCCTAGTTCCAAGTGAAATATCCCCAATACTTAAATCACCCACACCCAGTGTTTCACCAAGAGTTAATAACAACAGCAGAAAAAGTCTTAGGACTTCATCGATATTAGCTCACATCGAGAAAGGTCTGAGGGATGATGATGAGTTAGGATCAGACACTATACGGTTATCTTTTGCAAAGGCCTCAAAAAGCAGCTGTCTGAATTCTCAGTCTACTCAGACAAGTAGAAGCTGTTTTGCACCAACTGAACATTTGGCTGCTAGTCTTCACCGTGGTCTTGAAATTCTCACTAGCAATCGCCAGAGTTCTGCTCTGAGGCGGTCTTCTTTCAGGTTTTCATATAGATCTGATAGTAAGCCAACTTTGCCAATTGAAAAAGTTGATGTGGGCGTACAAACTTGTCCTCAAAACGAGTCACAAGAAAAGGAATCACTGGCATTCTTGTGTAGTAAATGCAAGAGTGGAAACACTCAGCAAGAGATCGAAGATGCAAATGACGCTTCAAATTTGCAGTTAGTACCTGTGGATGGGTCACAGTCGGTGGACAAATCTAAGAAGCTAGTCCCCAAAGTATGTCTGGAGGCATCAATTAGAATAGTTGTACTTGCCTCTGCTCTTCTCTGTTGTTGTCCGGAATTATTGACATTGTTATTGTCTTGCAGGCAGTTGAAAAAGTCTTGGCGGGAGCTATTCGCAGAGAGATGGCATTAGAAGAGTACAGTGCCAAGCAAAATACTGAAATTGTGCATCTAAATCGCTTGGTAGGTTTCTTTCAAGTTAGGAAGCAAAATTCTTTAATCATGCATCTGGATCATTTTTTAGATTTCATTCAAGTGGCACATTGGTTTCTTTGCATTTTACCTGTTATTATCATTACAGGTTCAACAGTACAAGCATGAGAGGGAATGCAATTCAATTATTGGGCAAACACGGGAAGATAAAATTGCTCGCCTTGAAAGCCTAATGGATGGCATTTTAACGACTGAAGAGTTCATAGAGGACGAATTAGTATCACTAAAACATGAGCATGAGGTACGGATGTGTTTTTGGTTTCCAGTTTGACAGCCAATATTTTCGTGTTTTTCTGGCTTAGTCCTATTTTTTCACCTGGTGATTTCGTTCGTTTTCGTTTTTGTTATAACAGCTTCTGAAGCAAAAATATGAAAATCATCCAGAAGTTTTGAGGTCAAAAATCGAGCTAAAAAGAGTTCAAGATGAGCTGGAAAAGTACAGGAACTTTTTTGATATGGGGGAGAGGGATGTGTTGTTGGAAGAGATACAAGATCTAAGAACCCAGCTACAGTATTACGTAGACTCTTCACCTAATCTGGCTCGAAAAAGAAGTAATCTCCTTCAGTTAACCTATTCAGGAGACCACAGTGCGGCTCCAACACCTCTGTGCACAATTCCAGAGTCAACTACAGAAAGTTTAGAACAGAAACTGGAACAGGAGAGAATTCGTTGGACGGAAGCAGAGAGCAAGTGGATTTCTCTTGCTGAAGAACTAAAGATTGAACTTGAAGAAAGCCGTTATTTAGCTGAGAAGCAGAAACATGAACTAGATTCGGAGAAGAAATGTTCAGAAGAGCTGAAGGAAGCAATGCGGATGGCAATGGAAGGCCATGCACGCATGCTCGAACAGTATGCTGACCTTGAGGAGAGGCACATGCATATGCTCGCGAGGAATAGGATGTTTCAAGAGGGAATAGAGGATGTCAAGAAAGCGGCTTCCAAAGCTGGAGTGAGGGGTGCTGAGTCTAAATTCATAAATGCCCTTGCTGCAGAAATCTCGGCAATAAAAGTGGAAAGGGAAAAAGAGAGGCGGTATTTTAGGGACGAGAACAAAGGTTTGCAGGCCCAACTGAGGGATACCGCAGAGGCTGTGCAGGCGGCTGGTGAGTTGCTCGTGCGGCTTAAAGAAGCAGAAGAAGCTGTTGCCATTGCCGAGGTGAGTTTTTTTTTTTTATATTGATACTTCTTGAAATAGAAACCTTGGCTATTACTACTTCCTTATTCTTCGGTCGTCACCTTGCAGTTTTTCTTTTGTCATCCATAGTCTTGTGGTTTCTTGCGTAGTCTTGTGTTTTCTTGTACTTTTGTGTTCATGCCTCATTTCTTTCCCATAGATTCCTTTACCATTTGAAGTTCTGGTGAAACTTAGTTTCTCTTCATTGTGAGTTGTCTACTTATCCTGTTGCTAGGAGACTGGTTAGAATTGTAGGCAGGGCCGGCCCCGACGTTTGAGTTGCCCAAGCCCAACTCCAAGCTTGGTTGCCCGCTTATTATTATTAAGTTATAATAAATAAAAATACATACAAGTCAAAAATACAAACTCAATGTTACATTGTGCTTTTAGTTTGAATTGCATCAAAAAACCAAATTAAAATGTAACCTCGGTTATAGTGCTTTATGATTAGCACGATCCGATTCAAAGAAAAACACATTCTCATTGCATGCAAAATTTGGCACTAAAGTACATTAATGACAAAAAATTATTTTCACAAAGATGTCATTAAAAAAAGTGACAATTTTCACGAATGTGTCTCTTTCTCTCTTGTTAGCTTTAGTGACAACATAAAAAAGTACAAAAAATAGGAGACTTTGGATGGCGGGAACAAGTATTGAACTCATGACCTTCCATATGGGATCTTAAATGCATGTTGACTAACAAACTAGCTACACCCTTCGTGCTATATCTTTGTCAAAATATATACATTAACATGGATTTTTTTTTTGGGTTGCCCTAGCCCGGGGGTTGCCCAAGCCTACGGGCTTACCCCTGGGCCGGCCCTGATTGTAGGCTCATAGCTTTGCTATCACTGACCAGGTCAAATAATGAATAGCAATTTACTACAGCTTTTATGGTCTGGGGCTCAAGTACTGGCATCATTATCATCACTAGATGTAAACTCTCACGAATCGGACAAAAGCACATATATTACAAGCTATCCTGACAGATTGTTTTGATCTACTATGAAAATGCATTAACCTTCCGTGATTCAAATTGGATGAGTTGACCCTTTGTAAATAAGGATGAAGTCCTCATAGAAGGTTAATTGGACCGGTTGATATTGGGTAAAAAAATATAAAGATTATGTCCTCATTGGCTGTTTATACGTACTGATTGTTTGACCAAAAACAGCATGCAGATGGTAATGACTAATTTGTATCAGAATTTTCAGTGCAAATATACCAGCAATTCTACGAGGCAGTAGCAAATTACAAGTCTCGTTTCCCTACTCTTTACTCTTGTAGTCATCTAGATTGAATCGAAAGCACTAGTGTTCTTCTAGTGTTCCTCTTCTGTGAATTCTAAACTCAGTGCAGTTTTTAGTCCTACATATCTTAGCTAACTATAGTGCAAGACTTCGTAATTCCGCATCGGATATTTTAATATATATTGCCTAATGATGTAGTTCCCAGCACTTGGGACGACTCCAATGCTATATATGTCCATACGAATCTTTGTTGGTTATCTAAGTAGTAATTCTGTAATTTCGAGTATTTGTAGAATCGAGCTGTGGAGGCTGAGCAAGAGACTGTAAAGGCTTACAAACAGATCGATAAATTGAAGAAAAAATACGAGAACGAGATCACTTCTTTGAATCAGTTACATTCGGAGTCTCGTTTTCCTAAAGAAGCAATAAGACCGGCTTATGATGACGCTGTGAAATACGATGCCGGGGAGTCCCCTGATCAGCAATGGAGGAAGGAGTTTGAGCCATTCCATAATACCGAAGATGGTGAATTATCAAAACTTGCCGAACCCTCCTCTTGGTTCTCCGGGTACGATCGGTGCAATATATAGCAGTCCGGACATGCAATTGGCATAGTTAGTGTGTATGTACTAATACTCTGTTACATAGCTGCGAACTTTGTTGCAGATTTTACTGGTGTTTTAGTAGTTCTCACCAAATGTGAGGACCAATTCAATGGTTCTCTGTGTGCTCTTGTAATTCATTTTGGAACATAAAAGTTGAATGAATCAATTGTATTCTTTTATATATTTCTCAGCAATACTGCTGATGATTGGGGGTTTTCACCTAAATGAATCTCAACCTTCCTTTTGGAGTACTGATTGGTGCCATAAGTAATTGAGACAATCAAATGCGAGCAATATTTGCAATCTATATTATAAAACAGAGTGGTTTTTGTCTACACATACAAATATGAGCACCTCCTCTACAGTTGTTATTGCCTTCAAGCTAAGATTGTAATTGTCCGATAAAGAGAATGTTTTCTTAAGTTATACTTTGACCTGCTGTTGCGGTAATATATACATTTTCCTTTCCAATTTATTACCTTTTGGTTTTTTCTATTTTAACTTGTAAATTATTGCCTTTTTTTATTTCTTCTCTCTACCTTGGCATGAGCATTTTAAAGTGAGGCAGAGAATGAGTAGGTTATATTGGACGGGTAGGGCAGACAATTTATATAAGTTGAAATTGTATTTCGTTTGGACGTGCTTTTAGGCACAGACATCCGCTAGTAATTACAAAATTAGAGCATAGTAATAATTTACAGTGGAAGAACCTACTCTAGCTAATTCCAAGGGACAGAAAACTGGAATCACCTCCGAACGCGCAACCTCCATCAAGTTGTTCTATATGTACATTCCTTGTGTACATACGCATTTTGGGCCTGTCTCGGGTCCTATAAAAATGATCCGAGCCGTTCATTTTGCTTTGGGTATTTGTAAAAAATCAATTTTTTCTGATATCGGTAACAATGTTTACGAAACATACAATTTTGCTTCAGAATCCAGGCCTATATTCTGAAGCAAAGTTGGATGTTTCATAGACTCTTTTACCGATACCCGAAAAAAACTGATTTTTTAAAGGGACCCTAAACCAATTATTTCGAACAAAATGAGTGGCTCGGATAATTTTTATGGGACCCGAGACGGACCCAAAATGCGAATGTACACGGTATGTACTCATTCTTTTCGACCTCCATAAGGAGAAGTTTGGACAATGCCAATTCAGCTACAAAGGCCTGGGCAAAGTATTGAATCAATAGAACACAAAAGAGCCCTTTAAGCTTCACACATACTCCTAAACCTAACCTCCTAAAAGAAGAGTTCTCCTTGTCTTAAGGGACTTCATTTTCAATTTTGTTTTTTTGTTTTCAAGGCTCTAGAATAATAACCATTCGCAAGAGCACTCACATGAGTGTGCTGCCTTGTCACAACATGAAAATACTTGTCGCTAGAGAAGAATTTTGGTCTTTTCTCCTTTTGACCCACATGAGTGTGCTGCCTTGTCGGTTTATACACGTAATTTCCATTTTTTAGTGAAAAACAAAATTTAACAAAACAAATAGATATCCCCAAAATGTAATCTTCTTGCCTTTGCTTTGAGGCTCCATACCTAAGATCTATGCGTATGGAGCCGACGTCGCAGTATGTATGGCATGCATCCCACATTAACTAAGTCACGGCTGAAACTTTTAAGCTCCATTCTTTCTAACTTTTTTGTCTAGTAGCTTGAGTCATTCTCAAAAAACGGTCATGAATAGTGTTGTTGGGCCAAAAAACAATGTTGGTGCATTGCCATTTGTAATGCTACTATTTCTAATAATTTTCTTTGTATCTCATTTTCAACTAACTTTCATCAACTACCATTCTCCATCTACTATCTACTATTTTTCATCCATCATTCAACACTACGGAATACCATCTACCATTCATCTCTATAACAAAATCTCAAAAAGAAGTTTCTTCTCAATATACTTATTCTCTACAATGAACAAGTTCAAAAAACTATTCTCGCAGAAGAGATTTCAAAATCTTCATCTTCGTCAAATGAAGATGAGACGATGATGACCCAAATGATGATACTAGTAGTATCACGAACCGAAACAAACAGGCCTTTTACGGCAACGACCAACATGACCAGATCTGATTCCAGCAACTAGTATTCGCACTTTTCTCTTGCTCTCTCTTGGACACACGGACAGATTTTCCCGGGAGCAAGAGGGAGGGAAGGATTTGGTGATTGAGTGAAAATGGGTAACCATTGGGGTAGGGGTTTTTGGCAAATTTTGCCATTTTGGGGAATGGCTCAAGCCATTTTACCACCAACTTGCTCTAAGCAGCTACCGAGACTTGAACATTAGCATTGAACGAAGAAATCCAAATACACAACCACTGAACCATATACTTGCTGGTGATTTCTCCCAGTAAAAATCATCAAGAAACAGGAAAGCCTCCTGGAGTATTATTGCCTAGCATGTTCTCGTATAGCATGCCGAAATTTGACTCTTGACATTGCCAAATATAGCACCAAAATCTGAAGTGCCTTAATGACCTGCCTTTAACTGGACCGGAGAGAACAATAGTCGAGGTGCGCGTATAGTGGCCTGGACATCCCTCTAACCGAAAAAAGGAAAAAAGAAATTTACTCCGTACAATCCAAAAGTATCAATTATGATGCGGGTATGAAAAGGTCAAAACAAATTGGACAAATATATAAATGCAAGCATTGAACAGTAATGGTACATGAGAAGGTTTCACAAATTTTTCCACGCACTGGATCACATGATCCTTTGCAAGAAAATGGACAAAAAAAAATGACAAAAAGAAAGAAATACTTGTAAGCTTCACTGTGTCTATAAGGTACATAAATATAGGTTTATTACAGATCAAACCACAAAAAAAAAATGATTTTGTAAAGTAGAAAATCTCTATTTTTTTGTCTGGTGAATAAAGAACCAGTCACAAAACAAAAGGGTGGAGAGCAAATCAGCCACATCGATGAATTCCTTGGCAGAAGAGGTCTCATATTGAACAACACGACGACGCTTTTTTTGATCCATGGGAGTCATCTTTCACAAGGCTTACCCTGTTTACAGATAACTCAGCTTTGTACGAATCGGAATTCAAAACTTTTCGGCTGACATTGTTATAGATCTCCTTTATAACGATCTCAAAAGCCTTCTGAACGTTGGTGGAATCCAGGGCAGATGTCTCCATAAAGAACAATCCTTCGGCTTCTGCAAGGCTTTTGCCTTCGTCTACACTTATATCCCTGATGTTTTCTAGATCGCATTTGTTCCCCACTAACATCCTTGCAACCGTCGTATCAGAATGAGCTGCAATATGAGCATCATACTTCCAATCATAAGATCACCAAATCACAAAGCAATATGAAACAAAGATTGGAAATTGATATGGGTCGAAGATGTAAGAGAAACAGATAAAAAAAAATGCATCGCTCAAGATGTTGACGTTTTGATGGTAAGCCAATATAATGGACAACGTTTTGATGCAGCATTTGTTTCCTACACATAAGCTGCTGCGATAACAACCAGTTCTACTAAGATTCAAGGATTTTGCCTGACTCAAGCGGGTAATCCTTATTAGTCACGCTTTGGCTCCCGAATGGGAACTGAATGCCAGCTATTACTAGCCTTAAAAGGCTCTCACTTCCTCATTTAGGAACTCTGTTATGTTTCTTCTAAGTTCCCCTATTTAGCAAGCCAAAGTTTGTGAGAGGAACCACTTTAGTCACATAAGATCCATAGAAAATCACCCTCTGCTACTTGACAAGTGCTACCATGGACGGTAGAACAAGAGAAACGAGAAACTCTCAAGGATTAGTTTCTGGACAACTAGCAGCGCCTAATTCCTTCAGAAACACCTATGTACATTCTTAAATCTGAAATTATACAATGCTACGTGCAGATGCATGCATGAGTATTTCGGCATATAAGACATTAGTAGGTATTGTTTTAGTAGCCAATCAATGCTGCACTTTAACGGTCGCATCCTGGATCAACTTATGTTATCAGGTTGTAACATACTCCATAATATATACATTGTTCAATTTTTTTTTTCTGTTATACATTGTTCAAATTTACCATGTTCAAATTGTTCAATTGATCAAACTTTCTTAGTTTCCTATATGAGAGAGCTATACCAGTAATAAATCCAAGAGAAGTCTAGCAACCTGTAAATTGATATCTTAAAGTTTTTAATTGGCTATAGGTAGTCTTAGTTTTCCATACTAAAGGAGCTATTAAATTACACTTGAAATCCTACTTCAGATAGTTATTGTTAAACTAATTCCAGTCGCTTTTCTCCGCAAATCCTCCACCTACGACTTCGAAAACAGGAAGGAAAACCCCAAGGTCAGCCTCTTCCCTCTTGCAAACCCTAAAACTCTTTGTGCATGTATTATAACCCTACAACTAGAGACTTCCTATAGGCTATAGCCAAAATCCACCACAAACCCAATTGTAGGCTGGTTATTCTAAGTGCCCTAAAGCTGTCGTACAAAGCGGGGACAAAGCCCTAAAGCATGGGCCTTGATACCTAGGATCCAACATCGAGGTCTAGATTATGAGTGCATGAGTTGGATGCCTACGGATCATGAACTGAAGGTCAAAGATGCTAGAAACTTATCTACCATATACATATTATATGCAATAAAAACATAAAACTCAGGAATGGTAGTAAGGCTACAAATATACCGCGCTGCTCAAGCTCAGCTTATCCGTGGGCGACTTCACCCCGCTTGATAGGTGGAAGATCTAAACACTAGTGTCTAATATGCAAACTGTTCAATCCCGGTAAACTTATTGGGTCCATAAACAGGTGTTCCAATTGCATGTAAATATTCTATCCATTCCCAGAGCGATATGTTGATCAAATTAAAAGACCAGAATAAGAATCATGAAAAAGCGTATTGGCCCATATCCTGTAGATCACATCTGTATTGGGGTAAAATGTTAAAAACCGTATGTAATTTCATATCAGCCTTTCTTCATCCATATGACTGTTCAACCATTAAACTCCATAGTTGAGCTTTGAAAAATGGTCAGATGGGTTTACTCCCATCAGCAATGGTGCAATTTGCAGTGGCTGAGGTTAGGGAATCTCGGAAAGGCTTCACATACCATGTTAAACTTTCATCACTTACCAAATAGTAACTAACAAATGCACAGCACGTATAAGTCAACCGCAGAACACAAGTCTTTTCTGCTAGAATTTTTAGAAGTATCAAATAAGGAAATCTTTCACATTAAGTCAAACGGCATTATACCAAAAGCAATGCAATCAACTATACATTCATAAGATGAGATACGAAAAATGACCCAAACATACTCAAGAAGGAAGAAACTCACAACTTCAGCAAAAGATTGGAAGAAGACAGCTCATGATGAAAAACTAAAACAATCCGATCACAAAATTGCTGCAATCGAAGATATGCTAATGCTATGCAGCAAGATTTCAATCTATTATCGTAAAACCTATCAACCGGGACAATTCAATTTCCACATAGACAACCCATCCAACCTAGAGGAGTCCTATGAAGACAATACTGGAAGATCTGTAAGCTCATCCCAAACTTTTATAGCTTCTCTCCGGTATGGTTGACAAAATATATTCTGGACAAAAAGTTCGGGATATGCAGGAAACCAGAAATCACTTTCTGAAATCATAGCTACCAAATCAACATAAAATACCCAACCCACATTTTCAAATCCCGATTTTCATTTTTCCAAATCCCATATCTTTCTTTACCCTACATGTATTCAACTCAAAGTCTCGAACTCTAACCACCCACCAACAAAATCACTTACTTTGTGAGATCACAGATACCAAATCAACACAAAACACCCAACCCACATTCTCAAATCCCAATTCTTTGTTTATCTCTTAGGTTATTTTTACTGAGTTTTATTTAGTTATTGCAGAGTTTCACATCATTTATTTCCCAGACTTATTTCTTAGGTTGTTGGCCTGATGTATATCTGTTTCATCATATTATTTTTCGGAAAAAAAGTTGAACACAATCAAATATTTCTGAATATGTGAAGTTATTCAACTCTAGTACATGCAGACTTTCACTCCATCACAAGCTTTTTGAAATAATGCTATTTCTACATATGCAAAGTTATTCAACTCTTGTACATACAGACTTTCGCTTTCAAAATAAATGCTTAACATCAAAACATGTATTGTGTTTTTTAATTAATTGGTGATATTGAAAGCTGAACGGTTCTCAGCTTAGCCATGGCCTTTTCTAATAAGATCCACACTGATGATATAATTTCTTAGTACTACGTCATGGTGGACCAACAACCAAAACGCTTGTGGAGAATTGTTTTGTTTTTATATTAAACTCCTCATCTTGTATAATGTATACACACTTACGATGGATATATGACACCTCTATTAACTACAATATGCAAAATTGAGCTTTGCATAGCGTGGGTTTCATGCTATTAGTTAAAAAAAAAGTCCCAATCAACTGATCTAATTCAGACTTAAAAATCATATATACCAAATCTACTTTCTTTTCTATTAAGTAGAACTAGAAATTTATTGAACCAAATCCACATAAAACAACAAACCTAAATTTACAGCCCCCCAACTTTCTTTTCTTTTCCCTACATTTTCTCACTGCCCAAAAAAGAATAACATCTGTAGAAATTCAAAAACACACTCAACTAATTCAGACATAATTCCGAAATCATAGGTACCAAATCTATATGAAACACCAAACCCCAATTTTCAACGCCCAATTCTTCCTCTTCTCCCTACATTTTCTCACTGACCGACAAAGCACAAATCTATAGAACCCGAACCCGAACAAAATCACTTTCTGAAATCACATATACCAAATCAACATAAACACCCAACCCCACATTTCAAAATCCCTATTCTTTCTCTTTGTTCAAATCCAATTCCTTCTTTTCCCAACATTTTCTCACCCCTAACGAAATCCTTTCTGTTTGTTCAAATCCCAATTCCTTCTTTCCCCTACATTTGCTCACCAGCCCAAAAGAACAAAATCTACTCACAAATCCCAAATCTGAAATCTCTCACTTAATGAAACCACAGACATCAAATCAACAAAAAAACACCCAACCACATTTTCAATCCCAATTCTTTTCCCGTTTTTATCAAATCCCTAATCTTCTTTTTCCATACATTTTCTCACCCACCAAAACTCTAACAAACCCAAACGAAACCAAACCGAGCTTGGGACCCAATCTCTTGGGGTCGGCTACATGAATCCTATTTTTCCATTGTTCCATTGAGCTCTGTCCAAGCTACCTGTTCACTTAGATTTAGAAACCCCAAATCATTCCGTAAACTCTAACACAAACCCACTAACAATCAAGTGGGTTTTTTCTTTTTTCCCCAACTCTAACAAACCCACTAACAAAAATCACTGAAATCACAAATCAACATAGGAAAAAAAACAACCCACATTTTCAAATCCCAAATCTTTTCTCTTTTGTTTTCCAAATCCCAAATCTTCCTTATCCCTACACTCTCTCACCAAAGAAAAAAGCGAACTTTAAACAAACCCACTAAAACAAAAACCACTTACTTTTGAGCTCCTCTAGCCACCGCTCGACGCTCTCGAACGTAGTCCTCCGGCTGATGTCGTACACGATCAGGGCTCCGACGGCGCCGCGGTAGTAGGCGGACGTGACTGCCCGGAACCTCTCCTGGCCGGCGGTGTCCCAAATCTGGGCCTTGACTTCCTTGCCGTCGATCTCCATGCTCTGGGTCTGGAACTCCACCCCGATTGTGGCTTTAGAGTGCAAGTTGAACTCGTTCCGAGCGTATCGTGATAAGAGGTTGGATTTTCCCACGGCTGAGTCGCCGATTATGACCACCTTGAAGAGGTACTCCTCGCCTTCCTCGTCGGAGTCCATTTTTGGAGAGAGAGAGAGAGTGTGTGAATTTGGGGAGTGGAGACGGGAAAGGGGGAGAAACGGACGTTGACGAAATGAGGGAAACGGGGTGACGAGCGAGAGAGTGCCGTTGTTTTCTTTGTTTCCTTTTTTCCAAGAGACAGAGTGCGCTGTAAGTGGAGCCTATTGGGGGTTGTGAATTTTACAATCACGCGCTCTACTTCAATAGGAGAGGTCACGTCATGCGCGGGCGAGTGATGGTAGACGTGGGGAAGGGACCGGGCAGACACGGACACGATATGACATGACACATTTAAACGCATCATCATACGACATGGACATGGTTTTAGATAGGTCGGCACAAAAAGGGGCACAACACAACAAATACTACGTTGTTAGTTGTTGCACACAAAAAATCGACGAAACTCGATTGGAGATGGGGCTGGCACTGCACGATTGAAAAATGGAACAGTACGACACGATTAAGTAAACGGACTGACACAAAGCATGGTTGGCACGATGCTAAATGGGCCGGACTGAGTCGGCATAGCCCGTTTGACACCACTAGGTGCGGGTGCGCAAACGTGAAAGTGTCTTTCAAAAACTTTCCCAAACTACAAAAATTTGTGACGGCGAGAATTGAGAGCGGGATTGAATATCATTTTGAAGAATTATACATAACGCCAACAAATGCTTGCATTATGTATCGTGGAGAACTTACATTCTAGACATAATCACTGCATGCTAGATATATTTGGCCTCAGATTTTGAAATACATTTTGTTAAAAATATAGTTTGGCAAATGTATTAGAAAATGCAGAATCTAAAAATCACCGTTGCTCGAGCCTTTAAAAAACGGATGATACTTTCACCAAAAAATACTCCTTCCGCAAAACCTATTCTATGACATGGTATCTAAATACTTTTACAAATTCTCGTTACATTTCAAAGGTACATAATGTATAATCTACAATCTAAAGTCTATAAAATAATTGCTCCCAAAACACAACGGCCTGTCTGTTATCTCTAAAACTAATCCGAAACGGGTATCGCCTGATATGTATATTTGACTTAAAGACTGTAGACAGAGTCTCCACCGATAAATATCAGGGTCACTAAATATTAGATAATGATGATTTGTATAGTGACCTACATTATTTTCTAAAGACATTTTTAAGAGTTTCTTTTATTTATTCACTTTTTGATGAACAATAAGATGATGGTACTAGTATTTAAGAGGTTCTGGTGGGGGGTAGAGAGCGTGGGAGGAGGGAATTATGCGGCGCGTGATGGTGGTGCCAATGTGAGTATACTACAATACATGTGCATAGAGAGGTGGACCACCTAATACAATATAGTAGTAGTACTATAGTATTTTCCTTCTCAAATTAAAAGGGAACTGATTTTCGCGCTTACTGCAGGCGCTCCACCTTTTTGTTTTTACACTGTGATATTGCTGGCAACATCACAGTGCATTTTATTTTTACACTGTGATGTTGCCAGCAATATCACAGTGTAAAAACAAAAAAATGAGCGCCTACAGTAAATTTTGGAGCGCGAATATCAATTTCCAATTAAAAACATGCCACGGCAGGGCACTGTACTTTTGTCCCAAGGAAAACGATCGCCGCTATTACTGGAGTACTAAATTTAACTTCCATGAACTGTGTCGGCCTCGTGTTGTAATACAGAGATGCTATATTTACCGCACGCCTACACGTCAATTCGTACGAATTCGAAAAACATATCTACCGATATGCGATCTGGTTTCATAAGCAAAACTTAAAATTTATGTGTATTTTTCTGTATTTTTGTGAGATCCAGAGTGGACCCCACGTAGGCATGCAGTGAACCAAGCGGTGGACTCGTGTGAGTGTAGACTTAATTTTAGTGTAGACTTAATTATTAATGGTTATACAGTAATAATTAGGGAATGAGAGGGGTTGTAGTGCACCCGCCGTACTAAACCGTGTAGTGCGGCCGATCCATAGACGGCTCGAATTTAATCCAAGCTCCTACAAATCCTATCGTCCATTGTTTAGATGAAAATCTGAGCCGTCTATTGCCGAGATGGACGACCGGTTGGCGGGAGTGAACTGCAGCGCACCCCGTGCCAAAAAAATCTGTTTAATTGCTCCATCTTTTCTCAACTTTCTAAATTTAGTAATCTCCCCATGTTTTATCTCATTTTTCTCTATGTATGTATAATCCGAAGTTCAGATGCACTTCCAAAACACTACGGGGAAGGGTGCCCACGGGGAAACCATCATTGTGGAGTTTACCTCGAAGTCCCATGTAAGTGACTCACAAGGGGGTTGGATCCAACCAGTTGCCTTCCAACCAGTTTAGTCCAGTTATGGATTATTTGTGGGTTCTTTTCAAGTTCAATGATCGGAACCGTTCATCTTTTAGAGCTCGTCGAGAATATTGACCACGCAATAAATCACTTTGATTGGATACCGTTTGGTAAGATGTCGAAATGAATTACAGTCGTCCAAGACAAGAGTGGAATATCGATTCTCTTGACATTTTCCCTGTAGCAACTTCTGTAGTTTCAATCATCTCACGTGTGGAGGTTGTAAAAGAAAGTCGATATAGGCTAGGAAAAGCGATCGAGCAACAAACACCAATCTCGTTCAATCGCAAGAGGAAAGCAACTGACGAAGACATTAAGTTTGTAAGGGAAAAAGTGTGCAACACTGGATTGCAATCCATTTGACACAATTATATGAAGATCAATGCATTTCTATATCATATCAAACAGTATCCGATCAAAGTGATTTTTGAGCGTGATCAATGTTCTCAATAAGCTCTAAAAAGTGAACGGTTCCGATTATTATTGTGAACCCGAGAAGAGCCCACAAAGGGACCACTTTGTAGAGGGCGGTTGCCGCTTTCAAGACTAGAACGAAGGTCGAATCGTACTCAATTCCTTCGGCCATACAATCATGGCATTGTGGATCTCACAAGACCTATGGTGCCATAATAAGCATTTCCAGATCGGGATTTCAAGATCCGAATTGAGCGAGGGCAGCGGTTCCTCCATAATAGCTGTGAAAAAGGGAAGTGGAATTTCACCACGAAAGGTAAGGGAAAACTATGGTTCAACTCCACATCATGGTTAGAGCAGCACCACAAGCCAATCAACCACAAGCAGTTCGTAACTGGACCAAACTGGTTGGAAGGCAACCGATTGGGATCCCCCGGTTAGTTAGTTGAAAATAAGATACAAAGGAAAAACTTTACAAAAATGCTACGTGCACAACCGTTGTGTTGGTTGTGCGCGTAATTTTGACCGTCTAGATGTATTTGGACGGTCTAGATTTTAAAAAAACTCTTTCAGGAAAAAGTTAAACTTTTCCCGGGAAGAATTTGACCAAATCTTGACCATTTATTACAGCAATGGATGGCTAGAAATTGGTTGTGTGTTGTGTTTTACACAACCGTTATATGTGTAGCACTTTTGAAAACTTTACACACCAATCATTACATTCCAGCACCAAGCATTACATTTCATCAGTAAGCATAAAGTTAATTGAAAATGGATACAAAAGAATTATTCAAAAAAAATGACATTGTAAATGGCTTTGAACCATTGCACACATGGACGGAACCAGGATTTTAGCCTAATAGTGACGAAATGTATACTTAAAAAATAAAAAAGATGCATTACAATATTAATAGTCATCGGCTCCACAAAAAATTAAAATAACATAACAAAAACTATAGTAAATGATGTTTTTGCATATGGAGGACGAAAAAAGACTAACTTTAATTTTGGGTATCGATAATGCTACTTCCCAAATTTATAATCTCACTCTCCAGATTCCTATATGGAAGATCCTTGTATGGATTTTTCAAATTGATAACCGCACTCCCTTTTTGGGAGTGACATTATAATTAAATTCCCTTAATTTTTTAGGTTAAGTTATTTTAGGGTTAGAGTGTGGAGTTTTTTTCTTCTTAATTACACATCATCATTTATATTATTTCACTTTGGCCCATTGAATTTAGTTTTGGAATAGTTTTTTGGGTCTCCTTTCTTGAAAAAAAAAATAGAAGATTTATGATTAGTATATAATAAAAAATAAGGAAAAAAAAACTTAGAAGTGACGAGACTATATAAGTTGGGGATAAAATTATTTTTTCACATATAATAATTACATTTTTTAAAATTCTTGTTGTGGCGGCTGCCGCTACTAAACTCCTCCGATTCCATCCTTGATTGCACAACAAGGCCATTGATGGCCAAACGTCACTATTCACAACCATTTTTGGAATGACTCAAGCCATTTCGGCAAAACCACTAAATTTGCTCTTAAAGCCGGACCATATTGACTAGCCCCAAAAGTCTTACGTGACACAATGCCAAATTACTTCACATGCATGTCCAGGCACATTTGAACAATAAAATTGAAGAAACACATTTTTTTTTTTTGTGACAAACTTAGTATATTCAAACTTACTTACGTGCATCTCATTGATTAATTTCTCAACTTGGGCAGATTAAGGATCTAAATCTAGGAGTGAGAGTACGTGCTTGATAAGAGTACTCTTATTAGTACTTGTTGCCCGTAAAAATATGAAGATCCATGGGTGTTTACGCAAGTAATTAACTTATGCAGGATCTAAATTCAAGAGTGAGAGTAATAAGAGTACTGATAAGAGTACTCTTATTAGTACTTGTTGCCCGTAAAAATATGAAGATCCATGGGTGTTTACGCAAGTAATTAACTTATGCAGGATCTAAATTCAAGAGTGAGAGTAATAAGAGTACTCTTATGGTGTAAAACTAACAAACGCAAAAAAAAAAAAAAAATTGAATAAGGACAAAACCAAAAAGCTGTATTACATAAATTAATCACTAGCGTGAACACCTAGGTACGTAACATACGTGCTCATGCAATTGAGTGTTGCCCTGAATTTTGTCTTTTTCAAAAGACAAAGTTTGATCCTCTCTCTTATGGTCTTCTAATGAAGACCAATGAGATCCAAACTGATGATTTTTAAAAAAAAAAAAAAAATCTTTTACAAAATCTCTATAGGATATGAATTTGTCCCAAAAATTCAATTCCAGTAAAAAAAAATCCACTAAAAAGATCCAACTAAAAAAAAAAATCTAAACCATCGCCAAAAATGAAATTAAAATACCACTATACGTCCACTAAAGAAATCCAATACTATATAGACTACCCGCAAAAAATTAATAGTATATAAAATATTCAAACCTAAAACCTTAAAAAAAAAAAAAAAAAAAAACCCTTCTAATTCTCATACTTTAAACCACCATATCAATATTGGGGTTCAACTTGAAATCTAAGCCGTTGCAAATCACTACAGAACACAATCGGGACACAGAAAACTGAGTCAGAAACCGTTCGATCAGAAACCGTTTGATGCATATGGACCAGTTGGGTTCTAAAGTCATGCGCAACATTACTCTTTCCCTCGCGCAAACATACACTGGAACGGCTTGGTAACGGGCCAGAAACAGAGTACTCAAAACATAGCAATATCATAACGATACTTTACGGAAACATAGACAATATCCTCCCCTTCTGTACATAACACACACACACAACCACAAACATATACATTCACACCTATTTACTGGATTTTCTATCTACAGTACATCTATACATACATGCAACCTTAAACGAAGACCCTCGGAACAGACTCGAGAGGCGGCTTGCAATCGGTCTCCCTCAGCACAGTCCTGAGCCCTTTCCCAGCTGCATTTGCAAGCGGATGCATCCCGTATTTGAGACCCTCCATGTACGCCCTGTTCTTCCTCTCTTCCATGAAGTTCACCCCGTAACGCTTCTCCACATCTGTTCCGGTAGCGAAATTCGATACCGAAATGAAAAATCGTAAGGACCAATTTGAAAGGGAATAAAACAAACAAGCATGGAATATATAGCATACCCACAAAACATTTCTCATATGGCTTACTTTTTTGGGTAAAAACATATGGCTTACTTATAACAAACCCAATCGAAGTTATAGGGCCCACTTTTGATTTTGAAACAAGAAGTTGGGAAAAATTCAAAAAAACCCCTGAACTTTGAACTCAATGTCAAATAGGCATCTGAACTTAAATAAACTTCAATTGAACACCTGAACTTTCACTCCGTTATCAATTTACCCCCTGCCGTCTCAATCCGTGACTTGCCGTTAACGGCACAGTTAAAAAAAAATACTTACCACCAGTTTGCAATCCTATGAAGCAGAAACGTGATTATGAGAGCCTTAGAGACAAAATTTGATTATGTCTCTTTAGAATAATGTGATCAGAATAATAAAATCTTCACACCCGTTCAAACGGATTAAAAATTGGAGCACTTAATTTTTTAACCATATTTTTAATATATAAACGGTCCCAAAAAATTAAGTGCTCAAATTTTCATCCCGTTCGAATCGATACAAAGATCTTTTTATTCTTACCATATTACTCTAAAGGGTCGTAATTCATTTTTATCTCTAAGGCTCTCATATTAAGTATGTGTTATTTATTTAGGATCCTATGGAGCAGAAATGTGATTATGAGCACTTAATTTTCTGAGCACTTAATTTTTTATGAGCACTTAAATATCTTTGTATTGATTCAAAACGGAGTGAAAATTTGAGCACTTAATTTTTTAGGACCGTTTATATATTAAAAAATATGATTAAAAAATTAAGTGCTTCAATTTTTAATCCGTTTGAACGGGTGTGAAGATCTTATTATTCTGATCATATTATTCTAAAGAGACATAATCAAATTTTGTCTCTAAGGCTCTCATAATCACGTTTCTGCTCCATATGATTGCAAACTGGTGGTATGAATTTTTTATTTAACCAAAACGTTGCCATTTTGGTGTGTGGGTAGGGGCTGATGTGCCTTTGGGGCAGCAGAGCCCCCGGGTCTGGGTAATAAGTGGAGAGATAGAGAGAGAAATGTTGGAAGTAGGGGGAATTTTTTTAAAAATTCTTTTTGAAAATTTGAGCACTTAATTTTTTTAGACCGTTTATATATTAAAAAATATGGTTAAAAAATTAAGTGCTCCAATTTTTAATCCGTTTGAACGGGTGTGAAGATCTTATTATTCTGATCATATTATTCTAAAGAGACATAATCAAATTTTGCCTCTAAGGCTCTCATAATCACGTTTCTGCTTCATAGGATTGCAAACTGGTGGTAAGTATTTTTTTTTTAACTGTGCCGTTAACGGCAAGTCACGGATTGAGACGGCATGGGGTAAATTGATAACGGAGTGAAAGTTCAGGTGTTCAATTGAAGTTTATTTAAGTTCAGGTGCCTATTTGACATTGAGTTCAAAGTTCAGGGGTTTTTTTGAATTTTTCCCCAAGAAGTTATAGGGCCCCACTTTCTTTGATTTGGCCTGAGTTCATGTAACTTAGGAGCATAAAATAAGCACCTCGTCAAGAGATTAACAAGGTCCATAACCCGGAACGGAGGCAAAAGAAATTCTTGACGCAATTCGCGCTAGGTTCTTGTTTGACAAGTAAATGAACACGTTGTCCCAGGTGTCGTCGCCAACTGGGAGGCTCGGGGGCATGCCTTGGTGCGACGTGGGCATGCCTACAGGAATATGTTGCGTAGATGAAATTGGCGAAATTATATTTTGATACCATGAGCACAACTTATGATCTACTCAGGTAATGTAAGCATACCCATCTCAATGGAAAAAACCCCACAAATCCAAAACAAGACTACGAACGCCCCAATTTTTTAGTCCAGTTAGCACTTTTTGCTGTCCAAAAAATATTGTTCCACCTCCAAACCAAAAGGGTTAGAGTTAACGAAAGTTCTATTTTACCCGTCTACTTCTAAATCAAAATTACTAAATACGGAGTAAAACTTTAAAAAGCAATCATTGAAGAATGGAATGAAAAAATGTGGTGATTAAAAATGCAATGATTATGTTTTCTTAGGAGTAAAAAAATGGAGATACCTTGACCAAGGTTCTCATAGAGCTGGCCATCCCTAGTAAGTGCCATCATCACTTGAGGAATTCCGAGAGGAAGATTGTCACCCCTATCGACTTGCCAGAAGTGAATCGTCTTCCCGTAAGTCTTGCACACTTTCTCGAGGTCCTTCCTTTGGATCGGTCCGGGCACGCCGGGCATGAACAGGTAGCCGCCTTTCACCTCGAACTCGTGGGAGTGCCACATGGGCTTCTCCTCGTCGGGCAGTGTCAGGAAGAGCTCTTCGGATACGATGTACTCGATCCCGATGAGACGGGCATCGGATTCAGGGCTGTCGTAGATTAGACACTGCCTCATTTCCTCGTTTTGGTTTTGGTGGCCGCAGAAGTGGTGCGCCTCGAGTTGTCGGGTCATGTCGTGCGCGTAAAAGTGGAACCTGTGGAAATCAATCGCGAAAAGAAACTTAAGGGTATTGATAGACGTACGGTAAGTTTATACTGTAGATTAACTTGCATGCGGAGATCTCATTTCCAAATAAAAAATGATTCTACTTGAGTGATTTCCTAGCAACTCGATCTTAAACAATTCTTCTTCTCTAATCGAAATTTTGAAATGCGTAACAGTGTCACTAAATTTCGGAATTTAGAAACTCTGCTATGGGTACCGACCATGTACATATGGGTATGTGGAACCCACCTCAGATGACAGATTTGATTCGTTCATTATTTTTAAACATTTTTTTCCTATAAAATTGGGGCAAAAATTAGCTCAAAATAATATCGGCAAGTTTTCGATCCATACAAAAAAGACATGTTTCTATTTTTTGAGTCAGCCCATATAAAATCTGCTCAATCAAATAACCGAGTGTTTGATCAAATCTTTCAATTTTGATTCAGAATTCTAAATAAAAGTTAAACGATTAGATCAAAAGGATTCTAAAGGACAATGACAATTTGATCAAAAACTTATAGTTATCAGATTGAGCTTATTATAAATGGAGTACTAACATGAAAAACTATTAATCTAAAAGTAATGTACACTTTGATCATTTGTGTCCCCACGCTACTATTTGTGCACCATATAAGCTAGGTATGTACCCAGATCTAGTAAATATTTAGTAGTTCGGGAGATTACTCCCACCTGTGCTCCGAACTATTTCAAAAACACATATTTATGTGAAATTCATACACTTAGTTGCGAACTCCACAAGAATGTGTGATCGTGGAATGATCCGGAACACAACGTGAGTCGTGACAGTGGTCCCGGACAATTGGATAGTTTCACAAGCATATCATTTCTGGATTAGTAGAAAAAAAAAAGAAAGAAGGAAAGGTGTGGTCTTACGCGCAGAGATGCTGGTGGATTTTGTTAATGGGACCGAACCCTTGAATGGCAGCCGTGGCCTTCTCGCGGAGCGCCGTCGTCGTCTTCTTCGGCTCCCCTGGTACCTCCGGGTGTGGTGTTGCTCTGCTCCCCTCCATTCTCTCTCTCTCTCTCTGTAAATTTCTCTCTCCTCCGATGCAATTAGCTGTTCAGAGTGGCCGATCCAGGGTTGATTCTGTGATGGGGCAAACTTATAGCAAAGCAAATTACAGTGCATGTGCATGCAGTGTTACACGTGGTTGGGAAGGTAGTAAAACGACTAGACGTGGCAGCTGCAGGGTCTGTCACGTGGCAGTCATCGCTCCGAGTTGGGTTTTGGGCCTTCTCTGCGAGATAGAGGTGGAAACTTTTGACACGACACAAGAATACGACACGAATCCGATACGAAATTAGCGCCTTAGGACTAGTTATTTCTAACACAGAAAACGAATATGACACGACACGATAACACGAAAAGCTAAACAGGTCAGGTTAGGGTTGAGATCGAGAATTCTGATACGAATGCGACACAATGCATGCCCACCTCTAGCTCTAGAGCACTATGTGTGCCATGACGGTACTCTAACAGTGTTGAATAAGCACTCGTACGTACGCGAGTGAGGTCCATGTTGAGTCTCATTTTAATGTTCAAAACATTTCCGGTGCAGAGCTCAATTTTGTTGCCTATTCTAAAGGAACGAGCTCAATCTTATATATATTTCAAATGGCAGTTATTTTTTAACTTGAAGATTCATTTGAAATTTCGATCAATAATTGAATGCTTACATCAAACACTTATCGATATGCAATTGACTTAATTTTGTTAAAACACTAGTTAATTAAAAAGGTAAAGTCTATCGGTGGAACGGATCGATAGGCTAGGCAACTGCCTTGTCCTGCCCGCCCCGACCTCGACCCGATCAGGACGGGTTCTCAATAAATTTTTGAGAAATTGGGTTGGGTTTGGGGTGATATTACCGGCTCCACCCCTGATACCCTCATAGTCTTTCACCCTTATTACTAAATATCACATTATATATAGTGACAATTTTCATATAGGTTAAACATTTTTTCACAAATTTTCCTCATTTTTGTAAGGGGTTTGGATAAATGCGGATTGAGACGGAACGAGTCTACCCATGCATTAACCGGCCAGAAGTCGAGATAAGGTCGTGGACGGGTGGTATGATCAAGGTCGGAGTATAGCAAAATCCCGCCCCCGTCCTGCTACTATCGCTACAAACTTAGGTTGAGTTTCTCTGAGTTTTTTGAATTTTTTCTTGTTTTGTTCGTGTTTGATTTTTTTCCTAAATTTTTTGTTTTGTGTCAATTTTTTTGGCCTTTTGATTCGTCTCCGTCTCGTTGAGACGAATCGGAAAAGTGAATTTTTTTTTACTTTTATCCAAATATTTTGAATAATGATCACTTTTGACTTTTTGAGCTTAAAAGTGGTTATTGATCAAAATATTTGGGCAAATCGAAAATTCAAAAAAATTGGCGCAAAATGAACAAAACCAAACCAAACCAAATCAATCCGAGCCTTATGTCCCAATCACTTGGAGTCGGCTACATGAATCTTTTTTCTCCATTAAGCTCTATCAAGGGCCACTTGTTCACACAAATCTACTATACTCAAATCTTTGCGCACCACAGCATCTAATGTCAATTTAGGTCTACCCCTCCCCGTAGCATTGCTACCCAAAGCAATCATATCCGCTCTCTTTACTACTGCATCTCCTGGTCTACGGTAGACATGCCCAAACCACCTTAGCCTATTCTCTCTCAACTTCTCTTCTATATGTGCTACACCTACCATCTTACGAACCATTTCATTTCTAATCATGTCTTGTCTAGTCTTACCACACATTCACCTCAACATTCTCATTTCCGCTACACTCATCTTGTTCACCTGTTGTTTCTTAATAGGCCAACACTTTGTCCCATAAAGCATCGCTGGTCTGATAGCAGTTCCATAAAATTTTTCCTTCAATTTTATGGATACTCTCTTGTCACAAAGTACACCAGTAGCGCTTCTCTACTTGAGCCACTCCACTTGGATCCTATAAGTCATATCATCGGCAATCTCTCCATCACTACTAATAATTGAGCTTGAGTACCTAAAATGATTACTCTTAAGAACAAGCGCGAAAAAAATTTAAATAAAAACAAAATGCTAATTTTTAGAAAAAGTTAAGCGGAACGGGGTCTTATCTTAGTAATCTATTGGGAGAGAGAAATCAAATAAGTAATAAATTATTATCAAAACTCACAATTTTTTAAATAAAAATAAAAATAAGTCAATTTTTTGACATTTTGATCATAAATCTATAAATTTTAAAAATTTGACGCAAAAGTAAAAATGCAATAAAATTTAAATAAAAACAAAAAACAAGCCGTCTTCTTCTGTTTTCACTTTTCGCATCACATTTTCAGACTTCAGAGGCCCTCGACCAGTCTTTCTTTACCTTCCCTCAAAATCGACACCCCAGCAACGATTTCCGCCGTCTGGGCGGGCGCCGCGTCCCACCTCTCTCCCTCTCGCGTCTCCGCCGTCCGGCGACGATTTCCCCTAGGTGAGCTTCTTACTGTTTTCTCTCTCTTCTCTTCTTTTCTCCCTTATTTCTTCACTCTCTGTTGCTCGATGGGAATCTTTGTTTTGGAATTAACCTAGAATACTTGGTAAAAGCTCTGATTTGAATTAGTATATCCATCAAGATATATGAATTGGATCAAGATTGATTCTCACCTTGAGTTGTCAAGGATTAGTCGAGGTGTGTGTAAGCTGGCGTGGGCACTTGAGAGCTACAAAAGAAGAGAGAGATTGATTCTCACCCTTCTCGCTTCGTAGTCTATATGGACCTTCACTACCGTCGGTTCTAACTTTTTATGCTTAATTCTGGGAATTGGAGATTTTAGTTATGGGAAAGAATTTTTGCTCCGCTTAAGTAGTTTTTGTGGTAGTAAACCCTAAAGGGTTCGGTCAAGTAAACCTTGGGGTCACTGGAGGCCCGGTTGTTAACTGCAGGCCCCAGAATTAGTCGACCTGCCCGGAGTCCCGGACATCTGGTTATGGAGAGGATTTATTTTTTTTGTTTGTGGAAGCATCCTAATCAAAACCATCGTCTACTGTCAATAGTTGGAGGTTATGATTAATCGATGTGTGACAAAGGTCTGATAATTAGCCACTCATTGATTGTCGTCTCGCATGTAGGGAGGTAGACAAAGAGGCCATATCCTTGGGATCACATACGAAACGAGGTGTAGTTTTTGCACAACGATAGGGAAGCAAACCAACTAAAATCCTCATTTGAGACCAGGGTAAAGCATCCAAATTGGAGCCAATTGGCTACAGTTGAAGAGGTCGATACAAGTTTTTGGTCGTGATACTTAACCAAAACTTGATAACCTCTTAGAATTTTGGTCTGATTTGGTAGATGCAGAATGTGAAAACCTACAGTGGACTAAAGGTGTTTGTTGGGCTACAAAATCTAAGATAACTGACACGGCGTTTAATTCACAAAAGAGGTTTTGATTATCCTGTTCCGGAAGCAGTCTATGCTCCCCTCTTGCATGCTTGTCAGAAATCTATGACAGAAGTAGCTTTTGTTGACTTGGTGGCTTTAACACGCTTGATGTTGATCAAGCTGTTCGTCTTTGTTAGCTAGTATATCATTTTGTTCTTTATTTTGCAGGGTAACAATGAAAGTTAAATATTCTTTCTCGATTTCTTTCTTTCTTTCTTATTTCTTCTTCAATAACATCACGGTATTGGTAATGTTAGTTTTTTGAGGTGTGACGATAGATGACCTTTTACGAAGTCAGAAAATTAGCATGTATAGGTTTAAGATGGGAATGGTACCTAGCATTTTCTTTTCATCATTTTGATGATTGTATTAGGGACGGCGCCAGGATGTCATTTGAGAGGGGCCAAAAACATATCTAAAGGAACAGCCTGCACGCCTATTCCACAATCATGTATGTATAAAACGAGGACTTTCCATGTCTCCCCTCTCAGCTGGTTATATGAACCGACTGGTATTACATACGCAACAAATTCATTGAATGGTAGAGTATTTATGCATCCCAGTGATTAGACCCTAGACGGTCAAACAAAATTTGCCAGAGTTTTGGGGAGGAAGATATCTAGTTCCGTTGAAGTTGGTTACCCTTATTTGGTCAATCAGGCACAAATATTTTGCCGTTGAAGGCTCTTTGAAATACTTTTAAGTTTTTAACCCTAATATGAAACGGTTTTGTCTTCTGGGGGGCCATAGCCGCCACTGGCCCTACCCTCCCTTTGCCTATGGTTTGTATCTTGTAAAAGCTTTCACTAGATTAACTCCTTTCTTGTGGGCTATTGGTGTGTTCAAAGGTGATACATAATTAGACTTCTGACTAGTGACATGCACATATGTTACTGTAAGTAAGATTTTAATGTTTCACATGAAATATTAGCCATCCTATGTAGCACAGACACATGACTTGTGACACATGATTTCTAAAAAATAAGGGACACTGACACGACATATGAATAAATAAATAAAATTTATTTTTAACCAATGGAAGCATGGGTATATTTAGAAGCATTAGGGGTGCACACGGTCCGGATTAGTCTGGTTCTCTAGAAAACCAGTAACTGAATCATTCCAAAAGGTTCTAAGAAATTGAGAACCAAAACCTAACCAATATATTTGTGGAAGCTGACCATAACTAAATTGCAAGGGTTCGGTTCTGGTTCTGTCCAAGAAGTATCCGAACACTTTTTCACAACACCTGAACCCATAAGTTTTTAACGAGTTTGAGTTTGTATAACTACAGTAGTATATTAAAGACTTTCTTACCAAATGATATTTCTCCTCTTAATAAATAAATAAATATATATATGTATACCAAATGGTCCGGTTTGGTTCCAACCACGGTTCTTAAATTAATAACCAGTAACAGAATTAATGGTTCTGTTCTTATTTTTTCAGCCCATAACCAGACTAATTAAAATGCAGAACCAAACCAAATAGGATGGTTTGGTCAGATCGTTTTAGCAATTAGGGTGCTTTCCTTGAACACCTCTAAGAAGCATGAAGCATCAATATGTAAAAACAAGCATCATATTACACTTTTAACCCATAATATTTGAAGTAATACACATTCCCCTTCCCCAGATTTTTTTTTAAACTATGCATATTTAACTCTTGTCATGCCCCCATACGTGTCCCTATGGGTCCCTCCCATGTACCCGTTGTGTCCTGCCGTGCCCCCCTTAAAAAAATCATTAAATATAATGGACTTGTCACGTGGCATGTCCGTACGTTTTTTGCTATGTCTCTAGTGTGTCGGACACAGATACGGCAACCACTAGGAGTGTCGGTACAGAGCAGCCATCAAAATCAGTAGAATGTTTTTTGACTTCAACATCAAAACATTTTGGCAGTGGTTGGATGTTTTTTGGTGACTTGGTGGAGCTCCAATACATTGGAGTTTTATTTCTGTGTGTTTTGGCGAAGAACCTGTTCAAGGCAATGTCAATTTGGACTCACTGCTGCAGATAAATACACTGGATGCCTGCAACCAACCACAAGCCACAACCACAAGTATCAGGTAAGGTAAAGCATTGCCAGTGGGAGTTGAACACAGGACATCTGGGTTTACAGTAGAGTTCAGTGACAACCTTAAACTGCTGGGCTACCATGATGATTCCAGATAGGGTAGTTGTTGCATCATAATTCAGATACATAATAAAATATTCTGAAACCGTTCATATTCCTCCAGAAGCTAGTATAATTAGCAATGGAAAAGATAGCATCTGGCTTAAGCAAGGCTCTACAATTAGTTTTGGTGGTTGTTTTGATTTTTTTTGGTGGTGCTATCCAGAATTCCTGATGATGGCCATACTCCTTCAAGTACAGTATAAGCCCTTAATACTTAGCATATCCGTCTTAGAATGATACGAGAACCTGCAACATCAACATTCTTCTATTAGTTAAATTGCATGCTTCTGGATTTTATGACCAAGTCTGTTGCCTTTGCTGTAAGATCTAACAGAATTAGCTGTTCCAAGGGCAACTGGCAAATCCTTAGAATCCTCTTTTTAAATTGGCAGACAATTTGTTATTTTCCTTTCATTGATGATTCAAATTGCTCCTCATCCTCTGTATATTTTTTTCTAGTAGTAATATAGGTCACATTTTATGTTGCAGGTTCCACCTTCACCCAAAGACAGCTATTTCTTGGCTTGGACGCTTCATATCAGCAATCATTTTGGGAAATTATTATCCATGTACCTTCACCGGGTCATCAGTTTCTAGTTCTTCAATATTGCTTTATTGATTGAGACAATCTGTTGTGGTTGCTGTTACACTCCGGCGCTGAAGCCACTAATATACATCCAAGACTTATCATGCTAACTGCTTCACATTTTCATCCAATCTGCTACTTCTCTGACAGGTCCCCCTCTCTTTCTATATAGATATGTTCGTCCGCACATTTATTTGCTTCTTGGTTTCAATACTATAAGTTCTAACCAAATGCAGGACAAATACTATTACACACATCGGCTTGAGAAAATCGAAAATTCCGTATTCTACTCAACTTGCTAGAAGACTTGAGTTCACTGGAAGAGCTGAGAATCTCAAATTTCTTGTACATGCCCCAGAAACCAGATTGTGTGTGGTTCCTAATACCAATGAGGGTCACCCATCTTTATCTGCGACTGAAGCAAACACAAACAATGCCTTTCCTAATACCGATGATGGCCACCCGTCCGTATCTCTGTCTGAGGAAAGTAGAAGCACAAACAATACTCTGATCCTTGAATTAAATACACTTTTGAGCAAATGGTCTCCTCCCAGGTACCTATGGAGGGGCTTATCGGTTTTTATTCTAGCAGGACAGGTTATTAGTAGGATATTAAAGGGAAAAGTCCACTGGAGGAACACTCTTCAACAACTAGAGAGGGTCGGTCCAAAATCACTTGGGGTGTGTCTATTAACTTCAGCTTTTGTAGGAATGGCCTTCACAATTCAGTTTGTTAGAGAATTCACCAGGTTAGGCCTAAACAGAGCCGTGGGTGGGGTATTAGGCCTAGCCTTCTCGAGGGAGCTGAGTCCTGTAGTCACATCAATAGTTGTTGCAGGCCGAATAGGGAGTGCATTTGCCGCTGAGTTGGGAACAATGCAAGTTTCTGAACAAACAGATACTTTAAGAGTCCTTGGGTCAGACCCAGTGGATTATCTGGTGACACCAAGGGTCATTGCTTCTTGCATCGCTTTACCCTTTTTGACCCTGATGTGTTTCATTTTAGGGATGGCATCAAGCGCTCTCCTTGCTGATAGTGTTTATGGGATAAGCATTAACATTATCTTGGATTCTGCTCAGAGGGCTCTCAAACCGTGGGATATAGTTAGTGCGATGATCAAGTCACAGGTTTTTGGTGCAATCATATCTGTTGTGAGCTGTGCGTGGGGAGTCACCACCTTGGGAGGTGCCAAGGGTGTTGGAGAATCAACGACTTCGGCTGTTGTTCTCTCTCTTGTTGGTATTTTCATTGCCGATTTTGTCCTTTCTTATTGCTTCTTTCAGGGAGCTGGAGATTCGCTGAAGATGTGAATATGATCTTCCGAATTTCCTGTCAATTAGATTTCTCTGTTTAAAGTCCATTGTTGTTAGATCCTTACTGAGTGTTCCAAACCTGCAAGCGCAATTGATCTTATTAATTTATGTATCTCTTCTGTTCTTCTCTTAAGATGAAATGGTCCAGGTCTTATTATTAGTTTCGGATATTTGGCGGCAAATGATTTGAGCAGTTGCGATCTACTTGTGACACCTTAAAATGATGTGAAGCTTTCGTTTTTTCACGTTACTTTAGGTTCTTATAGTGCCGGTAATAAAGGAAAAAACTGGTTTTCTCAGTAATGTTAAATAGTGAACAACAGTACCTATTAAGGTGAAATTGAATTTTCATGCTAAATTATCTATTGGAAAGGTGTGCCATCTGCATTCAATTACTCCCTCCGTCCCATTTTATATGGACTCATGGGCCCTGCTTTGACTCGGGGACGAGGAAAAAGAAAAGTCATAAAACGTACGTCAACTTAATATAAAGTCAATTTTTGAAATCGTGGATTACCTCGTTTATTCATGCGTGAATCTGTAAATATAACTCGACATAGTACAAAAAGATTACAATCATCTCTGATATTCAATAATTCAGCAGGGATCTCTTATTTTTCAACAGAAAAAACTAAACTCTCAGGACAAGCTATATATGCTATAGAAAAACACACACATAGCTAGTGTTTCTACTCAGGTTTCCATGAGGAAAGGGGTGGAGTATCCGAATTCTTCCAAGTAGGCGCTTGAGCCCCGTATCGGTCACCTTTAACCGCATCTGCAAAGCGTTCGAGTTCAGCCATTTCTTCCGGTGTCAGTTTCACGGCCAAGGCTCCAATGTTCTGCTTCAGGTTTTCAATCCTTGTGGTGCCTGGTATCGGACACACATCGTTTCCCTGGTGATGAACCCATGCCAGCGCAAGCTGCGCCGGGGTGCATCCTTTCCTTGCGGCCATTTCGTTGACCCGCTCAAATGCGGTCTTGTTGTGCTCTATGTTCTCTGGTTGGAACCGCGGGAGACGCTGCAAAGATAAAGTGTGTAATCGCCATTAAATTCTGAAAGTCAAGGCAATAATGATTGGCTAGTTACTCCAACGTGGGGGAAAAGAAGTGCAAGCATCTTAAACACAAACCTTTCGGAAGTCATCGTTAGCCAAATTCTCAGCCATCTTGGCTCCTGAACCTAAGAATCCCTGTCCGAGCGGGCCGTATGCAACGATCCCAATGCCGAGTTCCCTGGGTACATAACCGCATGAGGAAATTAGAATGATGTAGCAGTAGCAATTTCTGACATTTTCGGAGATAATTTTCGGTGCTTTACATCTAGGTGAAGGAAGCACAAAAATTCCACATGAATCTACCGCAAGGGAATTCATATGATGTTTCTGTGTTCATAGCGTCGCCCATGTTGCTAGCGCTTATTGGTCTCTATGGAATAATCGAGGTGAGCGTAAGTTGGCTCGGACAATTTGAGTTAGAAAAGAAAGCACGAACTCACCTGCAAGTGGGAATGATTTCGGCTTCGACATCCCTACTCCACAGGGACCACGTGGCATGTCCGTACGTTTTTTGCTATGTCTCTAGTGTGTCGGACACAGATACGGCAACCACTAGGAGTGTCGGTACAGAGCAGCCATCAAAATCAGTAGAATGTTTTTTGACTTCAACATCAAAACATTTTGGCAGTGGTTGGATGTTTTTTGGTGACTTGGTGGAGCTCCAATACATTGGAGTTTTATTTCTGTGTGTTTTGGCGAAGAACCTGTTCAAGGCAATGTCAATTTGGACTCACTGCTGCAGATAAATACACTGGATGCCTGCAACCAACCACAAGCCACAACCACAAGTATCAGGTAAGGTAAAGCATTGCCAGTGGGAGTTGAACACAGGACATCTGGGTTTACAGTAGAGTTCAGTGACAACCTTAAACTGCTGGGCTACCATGATGATTCCAGATAGGGTAGTTGTTGCATCATAATTCAGATACATAATAAAATATTCTGAAACCGTTCATATTCCTCCAGAAGCTAGTATAATTAGCAATGGAAAAGATAGCATCTGGCTTAAGCAAGGCTCTACAATTAGTTTTGGTGGTTGTTTTGATTTTTTTTGGTGGTGCTATCCAGAATTCCTGATGATGGCCATACTCCTTCAAGTACAGTATAAGCCCTTAATACTTAGCATATCCGTCTTAGAATGATACGAGAACCTGCAACATCAACATTCTTCTATTAGTTAAATTGCATGCTTCTGGATTTTATGTACCAAGTCTGTTGCCTTTGCTGTAAGATCTAACAGAATTAGCTGTTCCAAGGGCAACTGGCAAATCCTTAGAATCCTCTCTTTAAATTGGCGGACAATTTGTTATTTTCCTTTCATTGATGATTCAAATTGCTCCTCATCCTCTGTATATTTTTTTCTAGTAGTAATATAGGTCACATTTTATGTTGCAGGTTCCACCTTCACCCAAAGACAGCTATTTCTTGGCTTGGACGCTTCATATCAGCAGTCATTTTGGGAAATTATTATCCATGTACCTTCACCGGGTCATCAGTTTCTAGTTCTTCAATATTGCTTTATTGATTGAGACAATCTGTTGTGGTTGCTGTTACACTCCGGCGCTGAAGCCACTAATATACATCCAAGACTTATCATGCTAACTGCTTCACATTTTCATCCAATCTGCTACTTCTCTGACAGGTCCCCCTCTCTTTCTATATAGATATGTTCGTCCGCACATTTATTTGCTTCTTGGTTTCAATACTATAAGTTCTAACCAAATGCAGGACAAATACTATTACACACATCAGCTTGAGAAAATCGAAAATTCCGTATTCTACTCAACTTGCTAGAAGACTTGAGTTCACTGGAAGAGCTGAGAATCTCAAATTTCTTGTACGTGCCCCAGAAACCAGATTGTGTGTGGTTCCTAATACCAATGAGGGTCACCCATCTTTATCTGCGACTGAAGCAAACACAAACATGAACACAAACAATGCCTTTCCTAATACCGATGATGGCCACCCGTCCGTATCTCTGTCTGAGGAAAGTAGAAGCACAATCAATACTCTGATCCTTGAATTAAATACACTTTTGAGCAAATGGTCTCCTCCCAGGTACCTATGGAGGGGCTTATCGGTTTTTATTCTAGCAGGACAGGTTATTAGTAGGATATTAAAGGGAAAAGTCCACTGGAGGAACACTCTTCAACAACTAGAGAGGGTCGGTCCAAAATCACTTGGGGTGTGTCTATTAACTTCAGCTTTTGTAGGAATGGCCTTCACAATTCAGTTTGTTAGAGAATTCACCAGGTTAGGCCTAAACAGAGCCGTGGGTGGGGTATTAGGCCTAGCCTTCTCGAGGGAGCTGAGTCCTGTAGTCACATCAATAGTTGTTGCAGGCCGAATAGGGAGTGCATTTGCCGCTGAGTTGGGAACAATGCAAGTTTCTGAACAAACAGATACTTTAAGAGTCCTTGGGTCAGACCCAGTGGATTATCTGGTGACACCAAGGGTCATTGCTTCTTGCATCGCTTTACCCTTTTTGACCCTGATGTGTTTCATTTTAGGGATGGCGTCAAGCGCTCTCCTTGCTGATAGTGTTTATGGGATAAGCATTAACATTATCTTGGATTCTGCTCAGAGGGCTCTCAAACCGTGGGATATAGTTAGTGCGATGATCAAGTCACAGGTTTTTGGTGCAATCATATCCGTTGTGAGCTGTGCGTGGGGAGTCACCACCTTGGGAGGTGCCAAGGGTGTTGGAGAATCAACGACTTCGGCTGTAGTTCTCTCTCTTGTTGGTATTTTCATTGCCGATTTTGTCCTTTCTTATTGCTTCTTTCAGGGAGCTGGAGATTCGCTGAAGATGTGAATATGATCTTCCGAATTTCCTGTCAATTAGATTTCTCTGTTTAAAGTCCATTGTTGTTAGATCCTTACTGAGTGTTCCAAACCTGCGAGTGCAATTGATCTTATTAATTTATGTATCTCTTCTGCTCTTCTCTTAAGATGAAATGGTCCAGGTCTTATTTTTAGTTGCGGATATTTGGCGGCAAATGATTTGAACAGTTGCGATCTACTTGTGACACCTTAAAATGATGTGAAGCTTTCGTTTTTTCACGTTACTTTAGGTTCTTATAGTGCCGGTAATAAAGGAAAAAACTTGTTTTCTCAGTAATGTTAAATAGTGAACAACAGTACCTATTAAGGTGAAATTGAATTTTCTTGTTAAATTATCTACCGGAAAGGTGTGCCATCTGCATTCAATTACTCCCTCCGTCCCATTTTATATGGACTCAAGGGCCCTGCTTTGACTCGGGGACGAGGAAAAAGAAAAGTCATAAAACGTACGTCAACTTAATATAAAGTCAATTTTCGAAATCATGGATTACCTTGTTTATTCATGCGTGAATCTGTAAATATTACTCAACATAGTACAAAACGATTACAATCATCTCTGATACTCAATAATTCAGCAGGGATCTCTTATTTTTCAACAGAAAAAACTAAACTCTCAGGACAAGCTATATATGCTATAGAAAAACACACACATAGCAAGTGTTTCTACTCAGGTTTCCATGAGGAAAGGGGTGGAGTATCTGAATTCTTCCAAGTAGGCGCTTGAGCCCCGTATCGGTCACCTTTAACCGCATCTGCAAAGCGTTCGAGTTCAGCCATTTCTTCCGGTGTCAGTTTCACGGCCAAGGCTCCGATGTTCTGCTTCAGGTTTTCAATCCTTGTGGTGCCTGGTATCGGACACACATCGTTTCCCTGGTGATGAACCCATGCCAGCGCAAGCTGCGCCGGGGTGCACCCTTTCCTCGCGGCCATCTCGTTGACCCGCTCAAATGCGGTCTTGTTGTGCTCTATGTTCTCTGGTTGGAACCGCGGGAGACGCTGCAAAGATAAAGTGTGTAATCGCCATTAAATTCTGAAAGTCGAGGCAATAATGATTGGCTAGTTACTCCAACGTGGGGTGAAAGAAGTGCAAGCATCTTAAACACAAACCTTTCGGAAGTCATCGTTAGCCAAATTCTCAGCCATCTTGGCTCCTGAACCTAAGAATCCCTGTCCGAGCGGGCCGTATGCAACGATCCCAATGCCGAGTTCCCTGGGTACATAGCCGCATGAGGAAATTAGAATGATGTAGCAGTAGCAGTTTTGACATTTTCGGAGATAATTTTCGGTGCTTTATGTCTAGGTGAAGGAAGCACAAAAATTCCACATGAATCTACCGCAAGGGAATTCATATGATGTTTCTGTGTTCATAGCGTCGCCCGTGTTGCTAGTGCTTATTGGTCCCTATGGAATAATCGAGATGCGTATAAGTTGGCTCGGACATTTTGAGTTAGAAAATAAAGCACAAACTCACCTGCAAGTGGGAATGATTTCGGCTTCGACATCCCTACTCCACAGGGACCACTCTATCTCAACAGCAGATAGGGGATGAACAGCATGTGCTCTTCTGATTGTTGAAGCAGAAGCCTCAGATAGGCCTATGTACTTAATCTTTCCCTCTTCAACTAGTTTCTTCAGCTCTCCCATCTAGCAAAAGCATGTCAAAGAAAGGCTCAGGCACGCACCTCAAATAATCCCGGGGCCCTTCCTTTATTATCAGGAAAAATTGACCGGTAGTGAACCGAACCCAAATTGTTGTCAGGAAAAAAGAGGAAAGCAAAGTGGGGGTATGAGTGCAAACCGTGATTTCGATGGGGACGCGAGTGTCAATGCGATGCTGGTAGTAAAGGTCGATGCAAGGGGTGTCGAGCCGCTTCAAGCTGGCCTCACAAGCGGCGCGTACATAGGCTGGATCACCACGCACCTCCGCCCTTCCATTCCCGTATATTATACCGAACTTTGTTGCCAATTCTACCCTCTGTCTCCACCCTCCCTTCAGAGCCTGCACCCATTTGTGTCAAATTTAGTTGGAACTGTGAAGACTGAAGAGACAATCAACTGAAAGAATCATCTAGCATTAGGTGGAGAGACATGCATAGGAACAAATTTATTAAAATTCGATCAACCTGAGTTCTGGAACGGGTGATGCTTTTAACTATGTCAAAAAGTGTACCGTTTCTGGTCATATGAGCAGATTGGAGAAGGGCTCGCAATAGCCTCAACAGGACCGTCTAGTCGTTTTTTTTGAGACCGGAGAGGATCCTTTTCTTCTTTATCGAGACTCCAAATTTTGTAGCACAAGAATTATTTACCACTGACAATCTTTACCCAAATCTTGAAAGGTTGTTTTGTGTCTTTTAACAGTTTTTTTTTTTTCAATAACTCAGGTATTCAAGTCTTCTTATGCGCACATCGATATTTAGTCAAAGTGATTGAGAAGTGAGGCTATAGTTACCTTGCCAAGGAGAACTTCATTGGCATAGTGGCCATAAACATCCGAAGTATCAAACAAGGTGATGCCACTCTCGACGGCGCCGTGTATCAAACCAACCATGTCGGCTTCGGGCTTGGCCGGGCCGTACCCGCCGGTCATGCCGAAGCAGCCCAGGCCCTGGGCCGATACTTCCAGCCCTTGTGAGCCCAACTTGATCCTCCTAACCATTGCCATATTTCTGCACCAAAATGTACTGCTTTTCCTTTTCTCTGTGTGTTAGTCTTGCAGGATCAGAGATTGTTGCCAAGTAATTCCACCATATTTATAGACTGGATTCTTTCATTTTGGTCATCCCCACATCATCAAGGCGGCCTATGACCTTTATTTGGTCCATTGGTCAAAGAAGGGTGCAGGAACTATTCACCCTAGGACTTGTCTTTGGCATTCTAGAATGAAATTTATTATTATTATATTTTTTTGGCTTTTTGAGCTTCAATTCAACATCATTATCTATTTTCCCTCTTGGATTGTTTTTGACTATTTGAAAAATTGTACACCTGTTGAATTTTGTTATAAAGGTTGAGTTTTAGAGTAATTTGGCTAAAGATAGGAATAAGGTCTTTCATCCCATAATTTTCTTTTTACGAGTCAAAGTTAATGGCCCGACACTCAGGGCCGGGGCCTGAGTGTCGGTCTCGCATTCCTCAGTGAATTTCCACCATTGTTTTGAATACTTGGAAAGTTTTCTCGAAGATGAGATTATATCGGCAATGTTAGAGATAAGGGTGTGTCATTGTTGACTATCTGCATCATAAAGATTGTAGGTTTTCCGGGGTTTTTCCACCCAAAAAATCTGGTCCTATAGCTTCTATAGCTTTATGTACAACTTTATTTTTAGAAATCAAAATAGCACAGTAGGACGCAAACAAAATGGGATGGGGGAATATGAATCATGACTATAGGCCCAACTTAAGCCTACGCAATGGAAATTTGAATGGATATGAAGGAGCTGATCCGGTATTAGACACATATTGCTATGGAAGCGGATCCTCTCCGGTCCATCTTTTGGATTGGAAATCTGAACCGTAATCATTGGTTCGGATATGCTCAGAGACTCTTTACTGAAAAAATTGAATTCTTCCCGAAAAGTCCCTGAGCAAATACGAACCATTGAATTTTGCGACGTACGGTCCAGATTTGGAATGTTTCCTCCTATTCAAAAATTGGACCGGGGAGGATCCGATCCCCGTTGCTACACTGGTGGTGGACCCATGCCAGTGCTAGCTGTGATTGGGTGCATCCCTCTTTCTATTTTTCTAAACCTTGACAGCTACTTCTATCTTTTTCTAATCTTAAGATTAACGACCGACTAAAAATAGTAATTCGTACGGGTTGATTCCATGGTTCTAGGAACTTGGAGCGTCCAATGTTATATTTAAGCTCGTTTTTTTTTTACTTTCAAAGAAGGTGCTAATTAACTAGTGTGTTAATTATGTGTGTTAAGACTTAACAAACAAAATTGTATTTTTTGGTGCCACAATGCATGTGTGTTAGAGTGTGCTAAATCTAGTAGTGTGTTAGTATGGTTATTAAGTTTGGTAACCAAGCTAACAAACAATAAGTGGGCCATATCTCAATAAAGGAGGAAGCTATGGTACACAGGGTATACCGTATGTCTAAATTATGACAATTTGTGATTTTCATTATGCCAATTTTTGATTTTCTAATGCATATTTATGATTCTAGTTACGACTTGTACTTTAAAATTTACTTGTTGAACATGTCATTAGCAGGTTACCCATAATTAAAAAATATTGTTATTATGTAACCATAATTATTCGTACCGGAATCCATAATACTTGTACCATAACCAAATACATGCGTACAATATCAAAAATTAAATAATGCTACCCACAAATGTTATAACAACACCATAAATTGGCATTATCTTACCACAATGAGTTGTACCAAATTTTTTTTGACTCATATGATATTCCGTAACAAAATCAAAATATGTCGTACCAGAATCAACAATTGTTATACCCAAGTCAAAAATATTTGTAAAATGCCACAAATTTTATAAAATAACAACAATTGTTATGACAATACCTAAAATTGTCATTTTCTTAACACAGCGTGTCGTATCAAAAGAAAAAATATTTAAATACCACAAATTATATAACAAACCACAATTGTTATGACAATACCATAAATTGACGTTTTCTTACTACAATGTGTTGTACCAAAGGAAATTAATTAAAATATTCCGTAATAACACATGTTTAAAATACCACAAATCCAGTAATATAACCAAATTTGTTATGACAACACCATAAATTGACGTTTTCATACCCACAACGTGCCATATAAAAAATTTCAATCAGAATGTTCAATTAACGATAGTTATAATCAACAAAATATCATACCACAAATTCAGTAATATAACCAAATTTGTTATGACAACACTATAAATTGACGTTTTCATACCCACAACGTGTCATATAAAAAAATTCAATCAAAATGTTCAGTTAACGATACTTATAATTAGCAAAATGTCATACCACAAATTCAGTAATATAACCAAATTTGTTATGACAATACCATAAATTGACGTTTTCATACCCATAACGTGTCATATAAAAAAAATTCAATCGAAATGTTCAGTAAACGATAGTTCTAATCAACAAAATACCATACCACTAATTATTTTCAATTCCTGCCACATTATTTTTTAAAATTTTAAAATTTCCACCATATTATCTTATTTTTGATTCCCTCCAAACTATTTTTTCAAATTCTTATTTGTCCCTACACAATACCTCGATAATTTAAAATAAAAATGAAGTTCTAGCTCAAAATTTTCATCCAAGAAATTCACCAAAAAGTAAGTACTATACCCAAATTTTCGAATACAACTACAATTTCCTCTCAAAATATTAGTCTACATTAAATTCTTTCTCTACAAAATTTAATTCAAAAAATCAAAATTCTTTCAATTTTTCGTTGAAAAATGAGAGGTCACTTAATCGGATGAAAAATATCATTATATTATTAAATTTGAGTGCCAATGATGGAGCTTCCAAAACCTGATCGAGCCATAAATTTACGTGAATGACTTTATTCAACAAACATAACGAAATCAACGGTTTTGATTGTTACTATTGTGTCACGGTGGCAAGGCTACTCTACATCCAACTATAGAAGAGGACTAGGTTTCATATCAAATATAAATTGAACGTACATTCTAAATGTCGTTAGCGAGTATATTTCTAGAATGATTGATCAAAACTGTTAGAATATCAAGTTTTACGATATTCAGTAGTGTCACCAAAATCAGAGATCATCAGATATCGACAACTGCATAATCGAAAAACATTTAAGGTATTCAGATATATTAAAGTCTAATAATGCACCACTCGAGCCCCATATAAGGCTTTTTTTTCCCGATTGGAACCGTCTCTCTTTTACATAATATATATGAATAAATCATATGTACCAATAATGAAATTGATCACTTATCGTTAGACCCTTAATTAATTAAACGAAAATATCATTTTATGATTGAATTCGGGTGCCAATGAAAGGGCTTTCTAAACCCGATCAAGCAAAAAATTTACGTGAATTATTTAATCAACAAGCATAACGAAATCAATGATTTTGATCGTTATTATTGTGTCGTAGTCACAAGTCTACCGTATATTCAGCTACAACATAGAAATTAGTTTCATATAAAGTATATTGAATGTACAAATTCTAAATGTTGTTTTTTTTTAAGAAAAAAATTCTAAATTTTGTTATCGAGTATATTTATAAAATGATCGATCAGAACTGTTAGAATGTGAAATCCTACAAAATTCAAGATTGTCACCAAAATTAGAAATCATGGGATATCGATAAATATGTAGCCAAACGATATTTAACGTGTCCGAATGCATTAAAGTCTATCGTTAATTGTGGTACGACATATTTTAGTCTTGCTACAGAATATTTGGATTAATTTCTTTTAGTACGACACATTATGGTAAACAAATGCCAATTTTTTGTGTCGTCATAAAAGTTATGGTTATATTATATAATTTGTGGTCATTTTTTGGAGAGGGAGAGGGAGAGAGAGTGAGGGAGGAGAGAACAACCGGTTACCTGCTCAGCCCTTTTTTCATTTTATTAATTGATTTAATAAATGGGTGGTTCGGATCATTCACTTTTAAATCCGAGGGTTTAAAATCATGATGTGTACGGTACACCCTTTAATAAGGGGTGTGTACCATAGGACTTCCCCTCAATAAATCCAAACTTCAACTATAAAACATAAATGCCCACACTACTTTTTTTTTATTATAGCCATTGTTTTGACATTATTTTAAAGAGTTAACACACTCCTATCAAACCCATTGATGCACTCATATATTTACTAACACACTTCTAAGTTAACATACACTTATGGGACCCATTTTTTATCCTAACACATACCTTAACAAACATTTTGATACACAAATATAACAAACCCATTGCGGATGCTCTAACAACACTTAAGTGTTGTCAGTGCAAAAACATAGATCCAAATCAAAAGATAGGTGAAAGAGATTTTAGCTTAATGTAAATCAAGGTGAAGAATACGGCATCGATTGGAGTACATGTTTTTCTATTTGCACGGTATGTACCGATACCGGTAACATAGGTGAACGCTACATTAACCCTAGGATTGGTCCTGGACTAAAGTCCGAGGTGCGGCCGCTTTAGGCCTCCGAAAGTTAACCAAAATTAGGCCTCATTTTCCAGACAAGAACTTTTATATATAATAATAATAATATAATAGATAAGTTGTTTCTAATCTTGCAAAAATGAGGAGTTGTAGCATTGATGGTCCGTTAATGGTTAATTAAGCTGCACTTCCTAGGTTTTCTTATTTTCTCTAGTTAGAGCTAGGTAGATAATGACAATTCTTGCATCACTAGTATTCTAAATGAGTTATGCTTAAGTGATTGTAGATATTACTCAAAGGACACGATAAATGTTTTGATAAGTTTTTTTTGCCTTCATTTATTTCAATTTTATTTCCAACTTCTAATATCAAATTCACAAATAAAACACGTTTGACTATAAATAAATCAAAATTATTAATTTCCACTCAACAAACTCTGATAAAAAAAGATTTAAATTAAACAATTCTCTCATTGCTAAAAATAGCATTCTTATGGTTAAAGTTAATAACATAATTAGTTTTAAAAAAATGCATTCTATATATGAGTGGTATTTCGTTATGTTTGATTTTTTTTTTTTGTAAAGGTATAAAATATTTTAAAATTTTATTTTAGTTAAATTACGAAACTAAAATAGCATGTTTAATATTTTTACCTTATATTAACCACTTATATTATTATTACTATTTTTTTGGTTAGAAAACCTAAGGCCTCAATTTTAAAAGTCTCTTTAAACCTTCAAATTGTCAGGGTCGACCCTGATTAACCGATAGAATTTTTCCTAATTAACCTAAAAATTAGAATAACACACGAGCGTTTTTAGAATTGTGCAGGGCCCGGGTCCCCCTGGGATTGCCCCAGTGTACAGATATATACACATAAAGGTACAGAGAAAGAGAGAGAGAGAAATTCAACTGTACTATTCACACATACAAATAGAACATAGATCGCGCACAAATTTTTTTTGGGGCCCACTTCGGGTCTCACACAAACAATCCAAGCCGTTCATTAAATGTAAAACATTTTTTCAAGGGCCCGCACGAAAAATTAGCTCAATTCAATACCTATAAGTACTTAATCCAATCATCTAACCTTTTATTCAGAATTCAGGATAATGAAAAGTTAGACAATTGGATCAAGCACATATAGATATTAGATTGAGCTGATTTTTAGTGGGGGCCTTTGAAAATATATTTTACATTTGATGATCGGATCGGATTATTTGTGTGAGACCCGTAGTGGGCCCCACACAAAGTTTGTGCGCGATCTGTGTTCAATTTGACTTATTGAAATTCAATCTCTGATCGTACCCTTCATTTGGCAGGAAAAAGAGCAAAGGAAAAAGGGACTTGCTATTTGCAGCCACTTATTTCCCGAACGTAGCCTGTATATACTATGGTACACACCTGTTTATAATATGGTACACAGACTACGTTCAGAAAATTTGTGACTGCAAATAGCAAGGCCCAGGAAAAAAGCGTTGGACAAAGAAATCACGTCTCCAACTTACGAGTTCATGTAAGAAAACGATGTCCCATAGCTTGATATTTCGGCACGGGGCTTGCTATTTGCAGCCACTTATTTCCTGAACGTAGCCTGTGTACCATATTATAAACAGGTGTGTACCATAGTATATACAGGCTACGTTCAGGAAATAAGTGGCTGCAAATAGCAATCCCACAACTACGAGGTTTATCAAACGACGTCGGTTGGTACTCATAGAGACTTCGCATCTTTAACCTGCGAAGTCTATTAAAACAAAGTCACACTTCTGTAATTGGTAAATTTTGAACTCATGCCTGGTTTGTTTCTTGATCGAAGATGTTCAATGCGTAGATCTTGTCAAGAATATAAACCACGTTAAAGATCATGATCATTGAGTATCGATTGATACATAATCGGAGACGATTTGTGTGAATTTATTTTTACGAAAATAGACTTGGCCACACTTGATCAAACTCACTTTATAACTCCGAATAAATTCACTCCGACGTAGAGAGAGAGAGAGAGAGAGAGAGAGAGAGAGAGAATGTGGTGGTTCGTTCGGCAGAGGAAATAAATTCACTCCGACGTAGATGGATGGAGAGAGAGAGAGAGAGAGAGAGAATGTGGTGGTTCGTTCGGGAGTGGAAGCTACGGAAAGAATTGATGGGATTGGTCTCACTGCCATAGTTAACAAGTCTATTCTAATCTTCCAGGTTCAGCCCTAACTCAAAACCAGCTAATGCTGATTTTGCATATAGCTTCCATTGTTCTTTGGCAATGTTATTGACATGAAAAACCACTGCTCACTACTCCATTACTAGTTTGACAACAGTTATGCTCCATTGCCTGTTTAAATTGAGTTAATTAAGCTTTGTCAAGTACCCTTGTTTACGAGCTGTTGCGGGCTTAGTGACATAGGACCTTTTCGTACTCGCTCTCAATCTCATGAATTTTTGAAGTTTGGAATGTTTTATAAAGACTCTTTCGCGCTCGTGCTTCAGCTCACACGTGCACACGCGTATTATGTGATTTAGGTTGGTAAACTAACAATTAGAAAGGGAGGTAGTATCTCATCCGTTGAACTACTTACGCTCTCTCCCCTCGTTTGGTTGTTTATAGAAAGCTTGAATCTTTGTGTCATACATATGGGCTTTCTTTCGAGTTGGGTTTGTATCCAGGCTGGATTTGGGTAAAAGAGTTAAGAGGATAGTAAAAAATGCTCTCGTTTCCTTGTTTAGTGATTGGATTACCATAGTTGTGGGTCTTAGATTTCTGAGAACAAAATGTAAGGAAATCTATGCTGGGTGGTATTGATAAAACCCAGAAAGATCAAAAAAGAAGAAGACAAAGAGTAAATTTTCAACCAATTTACTAGTGAGAATTGAAGTTTCGAATCTTGTTTGCAGTCTGGTGGGGATGTGATAATCAATTCCGGCAACAAAACAAATTTACTGTATAAACCTACAATACTAGATTGATCCGGGGGTGCTGTAGTGCACCCTTGTGTAGTGCGCCCCGGTCAAAATTAAAAAACACATTGCAACCGTTGATTGATGAGATCAACAGTCCGCGTGCCACATTACATGGTGTAGTGCAGTTGGTGCACTACAGCGTTTCCCAATCCGTACTTGACTTCCATTTTGTGATTTTGCTTTGGCAGCCAAAACTTCTACGAATGGAACAAATTCCAGTTGATAGCCCATCCAATGAGTTAAATTAGTTAGTACATGAAGGTACCTCAGTTGTCTTTCTATCTTTATCTTTCTTCACTTGAATTGTTGCCCCAATAGTGATTACTTGATGTTGTATTTTGGTTTTGATGGTATTTGTCTCAGTTTGAGCATGCCCTAGTTCTGTTGTGAATTTACGAGCTAGTGGATTACCGCCCTTATTCATGCGCGAATCTACAAATATTGTACAACGCGATTACGATCACCTCTGGTAGATAATTCAGCAGGACATCTTATTTTTCAACACAAACATAGCAAGTGTTCCTACTGATCAGATTTCCATGAGGACAAGGGTGGAGTATCCGAATTCTTCCAACTAGGCGCTTGAACCCAGTATCTGTCACCTTTAACCACATCCGCAAAGCGTTTGAGTTCAGCCATTTCTTCTTGTGTCAGTTTCACACACAAGGCTCCAATGCAAGGCCGGCTTCTGGCCAAGGCGGGAGAAGCCTGTGCTTCCGGCCCCCAAAAAAAGTTTAAAATGAGGGCCCCCAAAACTTTAGGATTCCTATTGGCCCAAAAAAATTTGCACTAGCCTCCTTTACACAAAATAGGTTCAATTGAAATTTAGGAGCCACAAAATAGCCCCAAATGGTGGAATTACTCATTAGAAACACTAAAGTGTTTTAAAAAAAAAAAAAGGGACGACAGGAAGATATATTGTGCGGCCGATCAAAAAAAGAAGAAGAAAGAAACGCAACAAGCTGCAAACGTTTCATGCTTCACGCTTGAGGAGTTGAAGGGAAGGGAAGGGAAGACAACAACCGACGACCATGGACGGCAAATACTTGCATATGGAATTTCTTGAGGTCTCATTCAAGAGATTCGCTTCCGGCCTCTAAAACTTATGAGCCGGCCCTGCTCCAATGTTCTGTTTCAAATTTTCAATCTTCTTGGTGCCTGGTATTGAACACACATCGTTTCCCTGGGGATGAACCCATGCGAGAGCAAGCTGCGCCGGGGTGCATCCCTTCCTGGTGGCCATTTCATTGACCCATTCGAATACGGTCTTGTTGTGCTCAATGTTCTCTGGTTGAAACCTCGGTAGACGCTGCAAAGATACAGTATGCATTCAGCACTCACTAGTCCGGACGCATTAAGTACAAAAATCACCATTCAGCACACACATCCTATTACTTGGTTGTTTTATGTAACAATTATAGATATCTAATATTGCACATATGTATTGAACAGGTATTCGGGAAGAAATGTTGCCCACCGGAGTTGGTTGGCATCGGTGAGCATATAGCAGAAAAATGTGAAGGACTACCACTAGCGATTGTCGCAATAGCTGGCATTCTGGCAGTGGAAGAGAAGACACTCGACATGTGGGAGGAAGTTTCCAAACATTTAAGTTCTATCATTGCCAAAAACCAAAATGGCTGCATGAAGATACTAGAACTTAGTTACAATCACCTGCCTCTTCATTTGAAAGCGTGTTTTGTTTACATTGGAGGATTCCCCGAAGATTATGAAATCCTCGTACGCGAGTTGATATGGTTATGGATCGCGGAGGGATTTATTCAACAAAGTGAAGGGGATAAAAGCTTGGAGGACATAGCAAAAGATTACTTAAGCAGTCTTATTGATAGAAGTCTCGTAATGGTAGCTAGGAAAAGGTCCTTTGGAGGAATTAAAGTATGCCGTATCCATGATCTTCTGCGTGAATTATGCTTGAAAAAAGCCGAAGAGGATGATTTCCTTGTGCGAATTTACGGGGATGATACTTTTTCACCTTCCGCTGCAGCTAAGCATCGGCGCCTCTTCATTAGCAGCCAGATCTTTTGTGAATCTTTCTTAAGGCCTTTTACTCGAAACATTCGTTCTCTTCTGTGCCTCAGCTTCCAAAACTCCTCTTCAGTATGGTTTCGAAAAAATCTGTCATTCTTTGTTGAAGACTTTAAACTTCTCACTCTTAGGGTGCTGTGTTTTCCCTCCGCTGCTTTCCATCGAAAAAATAGAAAGAATGTATCATTTGAGATACTTGGCATTTCAGGTACCAGATGACAGATGGGACTGTTTATCGCCTTTTACCAGCTACCTCTTGAACCTAGAAACCCTTACCTTTCAGTCGGATTCCTTGTTTGAGAAAACCATTCCGTTGCCTCCCGATATATTTAAGATGGTTAAATTGAGGCATCTATATGCTAAAAGAGGGGTATTCAAATATTATCGTACTATATTGACGACCCTTCGATCAAGTTGGATAGCCTACAGACCTTGCATTCAATATGTCCTTGTGAGAAGTGCCTAAATTTCTTGGTAAGGACTCCCAATCTCAAGAAACTTGGATTTTATGGAGAACTAATATCCAATGATTTAGTTTTGATGCTCCCTGACCTAGAGTTCTTGAAATGCCTTGAGACGCTCAGTTTCAACAACTGCCGCAATTGGATCGAGGCAACTAGTGTTCCGCCAGTGCTGAAGTTTCCTCCGACTATTACGCGTCTAACTTTGAAGAACACACGCTTAAATTGGGAGGAGCTATCAATCCTCCAAACCTTGCCGAGCCTTGAGGTTCTCAAATTATCAGACGGGGCCTGTAGGGGACAAATTTGGAACACCAGTGAACTTGAGGGGTTCTCTCAACTCAAGTACTTGAGGTTACAAGATCTGGACATCCGAGAATGGAATGCTTCTGAAGATCAATTTCCGAGACTTGAGGTCTTAGTGGTTAAACAATGCTTTTATCTGGAGCGGATCCCGATTGATTTTGCTAATCTAAACGAACTTCGCGAAATTGAGGTAAAGTGGAGCAGTCGCTCTGCGGAGGAATCGGCCAGAGAGATTCAGGAAGAGCAAAGAAATACAAGAGGAGATGATGATTGCATAAATCTCTTGGCTATAGCTAATACTTTTTAATCAGAACCAAGACAAAAAGCGACTATCATTCATTTTTGTTAGATGGTTGAGAGAATGACCCACATTATGTGTTGGCGATATTTTATTCGTAAAGAGTACCACATGTGGCAATCCACTCCGGGAGTATTCAATAATTTGCTATCCACTATTCAGTGGAGTTTTTGGTTTTTCCTTTTTTCCTTTTGTGAAACTTGTTGATCGATTTATGAACTTTTTGAGCAGAGTCGCGTTATTAATTCATAAAATCCCATCTATTAAGATTTTGCAATGGTGTAGGGGGATGAGTCGGGTCAGAAAGTGGGGCGTCGCCGCCTCGGAGGTGGAGAAAAATTATTAGGTGGTGCTAGGATACCGTCACGTGATATCCCAATCCCTTCTCCAAATTTGTAAGGGAGCAAGGGATACGGCACCACCTGACGGTGGCCCACTGAATGACTACTCTGGATTGGAGGGGATTTTCATTTGGGGTTTTTCTTTTACAGTAAATAATTGTCATTTGTGGAAATGGAACCACGTATAGTGGAGGAAGAACGATTTTCCATTTACTGCATGTGTTTCTTCCTCTCTCTTTTTCTTATTCCAAAAAAAAGAAAAGAAAAGAAAAAGGATATTAGCATATATAAATGGAACCACATGTGCTTTTTTTTTTGGTTGAGTTCGAGAGTAATTCGGCTAAAGATAGGGGGAAAACAAGTCTTTCATCCCATAAATTTTTGTTACAAGTTAAAATTAATGGCCAACACTCGCTCAAGTGTCGATCGGTCGTTCGGTCTCACATCGCTTGGTGAGTTTCCACCATTGTTTTGAATACTTAGAAAGTTTTTGCGAAGAACAGTGCGAACTTGTATCGGCATTGCTAAAGACAAGTGCGTATCATTGTTGACTGTCTCTACATCATAAGAAACACCACAGAAACAACAGTTTCCGTATAAAACCAAACACAAATTCCAAACGAACATTACAGAAGGACAAAAACAGAACAAGGTTCTTACAACTTCAAATGAAACAACCACAAACGTTTATTCAGGAATACGAAAACAAAACGTAACTGTTGGATCGAAACAATCTCCAACATTCCAATAACATGTCTTTCGCGTGGTCCACCCCGTTGAGATTTATGATGCAGCTTATCGCGTGTTTATTCGGCTTTCCATGAGGATAAGGGTGGAGTGTCTGAATCAATCCAAGTAGGGACCGAGCCCCCATATCGATCACCCTTGACTGCATCGGCTGAGGCAATGGACTCGAGCTCAGCAATTTCTTCGGGGCTTAGTTTCACTGACAACGCTCCGATGTTCTGATTGAAGTTTTCCATCTTGGTGGTGCCGGGGATGGGACACACGTCGTTCCCTTGGTGATGAACCCATGCTAGCGCTAGTTGGCCAGGGGTGCACCCTTTTTTCACTGCCATTTCATTAACCCTTTCAAACATGATCTTGTTATGCTCTAGATTCTCAGGTTGGAACCTCGGTAGATACTGTAAGCAATGGCATACATGGTTCAGCATCAGAACAGTAAATCTAACATCAAAAAGGATCAATGACATTAACACATTATATGCACGATATGGAGCGATGAAGGATCAATCAGAATGTCGTCTTTTCTAAGGGAACTAGAGACTTTCGGGGGATGAAAAGGCAATTATCCAATATGCTATTGTTGTTAATGATATGCATGATATGAAGCGACGAAGTTGCAAATAGCCATCCGATTGTAAGGAAAAGAGTCTCATTCGTACAAAGAAAAGTTATCTCTTCAGGAGTCTATATATGTTGTAATCTCCCATCAGATATACAACGGTATTCTCTCTTCCCTTGTCTCCTCTCTCGATCTCTCTAGCAAGGAAAGAATGAAGGGTAAGCCTTTCTACTCTGGATTTTAAAGTGATACCCATCATTGTTCAATCGGTTTCGAAGGATTCGGGATATATATCACAAAGAGGTAAGTCCTGATCCATCCGTTTCAGCATCTCTTTTTGGCTTCGAGTAGAAACACTACTGAGAAAGCTCATGGTAAATATTTTAACCAGAATGTAGTTCAATACAAAAAGAGAAAAAGAAAAAGAAAAAGGCATTTACTTGATAAGTTTTCAAAAGGATAAGGGAGAGAAAAGAAAAAAATTACAATCCCTGGACAAAATGACGGGTCAATTATCAGCTCATAAGGTCATTTATAAGCTATAGTCTGCAAAGCGACGAAGTTTTGGGCAATCGCAATAACATTATGATGACAGTATAGACTGCCTAACCCCGTATGTCAATCTCAAAGTGAACAAGTATACTATGCACACACCTTCCGGAAGTCATCATTTGAAATACTGTCAACGATCTTCAGACCTGATGAAAAGAATCCTCTTCCCAACGGACTGTACGCAACAATCCCAATGCCAAGTTCTCTGAATAGTCACAACGGGAGACAACATTAGAAATACCGTTTTCTTACGACTCCCTAAGATTTTATTTTGCAGAATAGATGCCTCACCGGCAAGTAGGAACTATTTCTTCCTCCACATCTCTTGACCACAAGGACCATTCCAACTGTACTGCTGTAATGGGGTGAACAGCATGAGCCCTTCTGATTGTTGCAGGAGAGGCCTCAGATAGACCAACGTACTTAATTTTTCCCTCTTCAACCAGTTTCTTCAGTTCTCCCATCTTGCGAATGACAAGAAACAAATCAGGTACACTTGCAAAAAGCTTGTTCAGAAATAAATAACAGAAAACCAATGAAACTAATGTGGAATCTGCTAAAAAAATGTTGTACTCATGCAACTTGACCGCAACCTAATGTCACTACGATCAAAGATTAGCGAGCACATCATTAATTGCAGTACATATGGTTCTCGGGTGTAAAAGCGTCAGCAGTCTAAATTAAACGTTCATTAAGTCAAGAGGATATGGTGCCGAAGAAAGCCACCTAAACAGGCATGACAGGCACAAAACTTCAAGCATATCAACTCAACAACCAGCATCAATCCAGGTACATCTTCTTAAATATACAAGAATATCAATCAACTTAATCCAATGACAAGCATATGAACTCACAACGGATGGCCTAATATATGGATCAACGTCCTCTCTTGTAATTAGAGTTCACAAAAAATACAAGAGGAACTGTTTAATTTCAATTCCACCTTAGGACCATCCTTTGAATGAGCAAAAGTAATAACCTTGCAAGCTAAATCTTAATCGGACAATCTTTCATATGAGGAGATTTCTTACAAAGTTGAAAGCAGAGAACAGATCAAACATGAACAGTTTGAATTGGAAAGGTTCATGACAGAAACAACTATTTTTCGATTGGGGATGGTTGCATCAAGGCAAGTCAAGAAAGCATGTTGAAGTCCTAAAAGATGTCTGATCAGATTCCCACTTGAATGTCTGAAAGAATCCAAAATCGAAATTTGTGTCCCAAAATAAAAATTCAGAACTCAAAACAAGTCTGTAATGGAAAAACACACTAGCTAAGACCCCTTTGATCGGTCTGGCCATTAAAGAAATGTTGCCTTTATCTTTCATCCCAACTTGAAATGGAAACAGAACACGATCACATTACGCAACAAGCATAAACACACAATGTTACTCAATTTATACATGTTAGAGAAAGGCTTTTAGTGGTCATACCGTGATTTCAATGGGGACACGAGTGTCAATCCGATGCTGATAATAAAGATCAATGCAATCAATGTCAAGCCGCTTCAGACTAGCTTCACAAGCAGCCCTTACGAAGGCCGGATCGCCACGCACCTCCATCTTTTCATCGGCAGTGACCCCAAACTTGGTCGCCAGTTCAACTTTCTCTCTAATCTCACCCTTCAACGCCTGCACAACATCAATAAAGGACCATTTAGATAGCCATGAATCTGAAACCAAGAAATTTGATTTCCAAAAAAGAGTGGATTGGAAATAGAGCATAAGTAACTCATTGAATCATTACAAATATAGATCACCAAAACTTTTAGCCTCTAGTATTTCAAGTAACTCCTATTAAACAGTAATTTCTAATCAAACACAATAGACATCCCAACCCGATCGATGTCAAAATACCTATTAAACAATCCCAACCGGTCACTTAGAGGTTTGCTCCCTGCTAGGCATCAGACTTAAAACCTCATAGTCACTATAAATCTTGCAGAGTCAATCCTTACGAGTATTCTCCCGAGTTTAACTGGGCCCTGCATGCTAGTGAACTGTGTGATTGGCCTCCATGAGTTGACTAAGTTGCGAGTAAGCTGAGTTATCAAAAACAAAGATAATAAGAGTGGGAGGTAGCCAGTGCAAATGGGGTATCTTATAGGGGCCTTAGGTGTAATTACCTGGGTGTTCTTCTAAGTTGTAATCTGTACACCATCGTAACCAAATCACCATTAATGCAACCCAGCATTTGTGTAAATTCTATTCCATTCTATTTCTGTTTGAGCTGTTCTCATTGCATAACACAATATCAATCCCCTTGATTTTGAACTCCATCGTTAATTCGTTATCCAAACGGATGCTAAATTTGACATTTTTTTTTTTAAATCAGCGAAAGTAATTAGCACATTCGAAAAGAAGAGTTGAACTCTTTAACGACCTATTTTCCTGTTCGACTAAATTTTAAAAAAAAAAGGGGAAAAAAGAAAAAAACAAAGAAACCAAACCTTGCCGAGGAGGATTTCGTTGGTGTGCGGGCCGTAGATGTCGGAGGTGTCGAAGAGAGTGACGCCGGAGTAGACGGCGTGGTGGATGAGTTTGATCATTTCTTCGTCGGGCTTCGGAGGGCCGTAGTGGGCCGACATGCCCATGCAGCCCAGTCCCTGAGCCGAAACCTTTAGACCTTGTGATCCTAGCGTGATTCTTCCAACTTTAGCCATCTCTCTCTCTCTCTCTCTCTCTCTCTCTCTGTATATGGGTTTGATAGTTGCAGAGGGATGGGAATAGTGGAGAGAGAGGGAGTGTGGAGCCAACTGAAATACGGAGTATCAAATATATATAGGTTTTGTGGAAAGTTTTTGAGATTTGTGCATTCCTAGTCCATTTAAAAAGCAATACTTATAACATTGCAAATATTTTTTAAAAAATATTGCTACTTAAGCTTAAAAATAATGTACTTATCGAAATAATTTTTTGTCCATTATAGATCTTGTTTGATATTTGATGGATCTTAATGAGTTTTTTTGAACAATACAAAAAAATTTAAAAATTACTTCAATAAATACTCTCTCTGGCTCAATTTCTGTGTCCAACCTCAAAAATTTAACTTTTTAAAACACAATAATTACGCCGGAAAAGACGTAACTTTCCGCATTTACTTTCAACTTTTTAAAAAGGTTACTTTTATTCCACTAAAGAAAGGATAAAAAGGAAAAATTGATTCAATTAGAAGTCAAATAGACAAATATTTTGAAACACTTAAAAGTCAAAAAACGGACAACAAATCGGGACGGAAAAAGTATACTCCCTCCGTCCCTTTTTAAATGTCCTGCTTCGTAACTCCAACTTATTAAAAAGACATCATCATTATACCTTTCACATCAACTTTTTCCTCCACTTTTCCTACTTACCCATCATCATTACACTTTTACTCACTAACTTTTCAAAATAGAATCTACTTTTAGGGACAAAATAGACAATTCACCAACTTTTACCCACTAACTTTACAAAATAGACACTTATTAAGGGACAGCCCAAAATGGAATACTGGACTATAATAAAGGGACGGAGGGAGTATTATATTTAAGACGGTAGAGACTTCAGTTGAGATCCACCAATAATTCTATATATTAATCAAAAGGGCAACAAAAAAAAATGGGCGGGAGTGCTACCTCATCGCCTACGAATGTATGTTTGGTCAAAGGAGGCAGTGCTACCTCATCGCCTACGTTTCGCAGAAAGTCTACTGGCACAGCAAATCTGTGCACAGATCGTGCACAGATTTTTATGTTGGGCTTACTACGGGTTCCACACAAGTGATCCGAGCCGTTCATTATGTTTAAAACATTTTTTCAAGTGCCCCCGCAAAAAAAATCAGCTCAATCCGACACCTATAAGTACTTGATCTAATCGTCTAACTTTTCTTTCTCTAAAAATCAGAATGAAAAGTTAGATGATTAGATCAAACACTTATAGGTATCGGATTGAGCTAATTTTTCGCGGAGGCCCTTGAAAAAATGTTTTAAACATAATTAACGGATCGAATTATTTTTATAGAATACTTAGTGGGCCCCACAATGCAATCTGTGCACAATATGTGCACAGATCTATTGTGCCAGTAGCAAGGTTCTACGTTTCGTCCCACTTTTTTGAACCAGTAATGATAACCTACACGGATTTTATACACAGATTTTGTGTGGGACCTATACAAATAATTCTAGCAGTTTATTAAATATAAAATATTTTTTCAAGGACTCTGCGAAAAAATAAACTCAATCCGATATTTATAAGTGCTCGATCCAATCATCTAATTTTTTATTCATCTTAAATCTGAATGAAAAATTAGATAATTGGATTGAGCATCTATGAGTATCGAATTGATCTGATATTTCGTGAGGCTCCTTGAAAAAATATTTCACATTTAATGAACGGTTAGGATCATATTTGTGAGATCCGTAGTGGACCCCATACAAAATCTGTATAATCTTGCTGTGTGAGTAGGCACCACTGTTTTTGAACTACCGTGCCACTCCAGTTTGCTAACGGCATGTTTGGAACTTGGAAAAAAAAGAGAGGAAACTTTTGAGGAAAGTGAGGAGGAAAATTTATTGTACTTATGAATTGCATGGTTATTTTTCTTACATATTTCCTTTTATACAGCCCCGAAGAAGATTGACGAGATGCATACCGACGGTAAATCGACGGACCCGCAGGAAAATCTAAATGAAAAATGGAAGACTGAGCCGAGAATTTACAATCGGATTAAGCTAAGTGGGCCCCGCGGGCCCGTCGGTTTACCGTTGATATGCATCTTGTCAGTGAGTATCGACAAATTCAAACAAACGCGAGTTCAGTCCCCCTTAATTTTAAGCCTTTGTTGGTCTTTTGGATCAAAAAAATGATTGGAATCGTTAACTATATAGAACTTGTCGAGAAGGCTTCCATTCGGTCAGCTAACAGTTTACTAATAATGGGCTCAAACTGTTAGGTTGTATGCTCCATAATTATCGTGATGCCCTTGTGTCGTGTGTCTACTTAATCTTTGAATTCATCTTCAAAGATTAATAATAAATAAAATTTATTGTTATAAAAAAACAAATGATATAAATTGGGAGCACAACTTATTATAATCATTCTGAGCCTTAGCCCATGTGGGCTTCAATCAAATATGCTGTAAATGAAGCATTAATATTCTAAGTTGAATTTCAACGAGTGGAGACAAAGGTTAGATAGAAAAATTCCGATGGCATACCAAAGGTTTTAGCCTCTGCTGTGGCAGAAAGTCTACTTGTACAGCAATTTGTGTACAGATTGTGCACAGATTTTTTTGTGGGGCCTGCTACGGGTCCCATACAAGTGATCCAAGCCGTTCATTATATTTAAAACATTTTTTCAAGTGCCCTCGCGAAAAAATCAGTTCAATCTGACACCTATAAGTGCTTGATCTAATCGTCTAACTTTTCATTCTCTAAAAACCCGAATGAAAAGTTAGATGGTTAGATCAAGCACTTATAGATATCGGATTGAGCTGATTTTTCGCAAGGACACTTGAAAAAATGTTTTAAACATAATGAACGGCTCGAATCATTTGTGTGGAACCCGTAGTGGGCCCCACAAAAAAATCTGTACACAATCTGTGCACAAATTTCTGTACCAGTAGCAAGGTTCCTGCTGTAGTATCACAAAGCTGCAAAAAGGAGAGATCACAATTCCAGACCAGTTCCATCTCTCTGATCTCTAATTCCTTTTTACCTGGTCAATCTCTTGTTGGAGAGAGAGAGAGCGCGCGCGATCAATGGGAGCAGGGCCGGCCCAAGGTATTTAAATCTTCTAGGCCAAATGGTAGAATAGTGTTCTACATAAATTTTCTAATTTAAAAAAAATAAATAGAAATATTTTTCTATATATAATTTGTGTGATAGGAGGAATTTTTTTTTGGCAAAAAGACACTACAAAAAAATACTCTACTAGGATTTGAACCTAGGCATCTCATGTAAAAAAACAAACACTTTACCATTGAACCACCAAAGGAGTTTGTATTATAATTGCACACAGAAAATATATATACTTGTCTATTTATCGTTTGAATCAAATCTTCGTTCTTTCATGAGTTTTCATCATGTTGGCATCGTCGCCTCTTCATTGGCAACCAGTTCTTTCATGAGTTTTCCTTAAGGCCATGTACTCAAAACCTTCGTTCTTTTCTGTGCCTTAGCATGCAAAACACCCTTCATTTATCGTTTGAATCAAATCTATCATTCTTTGTTAAAAACTTTGAACTTCTCAGGGTGTTGTGTTTTATCTCCGCTGAATGCCGAGGAAAAATAGGAAGAGGACATCTAGTTCTTTTGAGATACTTGGCACTTCAGTTACCAAATGACACATCGGACTTTGTATCGCCATTTTCCTACCTCTTCAACCTAGAAACCCTTAACCTCAAAGCTCGGTTGGATAACTTGGATTGGAAAACCATTCCGTTGCCTCGCGATATATTTAAGATGGTTAAGTTGAGGCATCTACATGCTAAAGGAGGTATTCAAATATCATCTTAGCTGCCTTTATCCTGACGTAGCAGCTGCAATTGGTTTTGACAGTTCGTCCAAGTTGGATAGCCTACAGACCTTGCATCCAATATGTCCTTGTGAGGAGTGCCGAAATTTCTTGGTAAGGACTCCCAATCTTAGGAAGCTAGGATTTTATGGAGATCTAAATCCAAAATATATATATATATCCAAGGATTTTGTTTTGATGCTCCCCGACCTAGAGTTCTTGAAATGCCTTGAGACACTCAGTTTTAACCAACGCACCAGTCCAAACAAGGCAACTATCCTTCCGCCAATGCTGAAGTTTCCTTTGTCTGTTTACACAACTAACTTTGAAGAATACGGGCTTAAAGTGGGAGGAGCTATCAATCCTCCAAACCTTGCCGAGCCTTGAGGTTCTCAAGTTATCAACGTGGGCCTGTAAGGGACTAATTTGGAACACAAGTGAACTTGAGGTGTACAGTTTTAGAGAGAGAGTATTGAGCGTAGAAAATCCCTCTTGTTCTTCCATTAACTGAGAAAAAGAGTATATATACAACCCTACAATACAAATGACTAAAGTACCCTTATGTACAAAGAATTTAGCAAATAGCACCCTAGCTAATACAACCTGACCAACTGAGACATGTCTCATTACATGTTGCTAATATAATCTAACACTCCCCCTCAAGTTGGTGCATAGATATTAATCATGCCCAACTTGAAGAGGATATGGTGGAACACCTTATTACTAAGACCTTTAGTAAACACATCAGCTAATTGGTCCTCGGATCTCACATAAGGCATGCATATTACACCACTGCTCAGCTTCTCTTTGATAAAGTGTCTATCAATCTCTATATGCTTTGTCCGATCATGTTGAACAGGGTTATGAGCGATATTGATAGCAGCCTTGTTATCACAGTACAGCTTCATAGGACAGTGATCAACAATTCCCAAATCATGCAAAAAAGTTTGAAGCCATAAAAGCTCACAAACACCATGTGCCATGGCTCTGTACTCAGCTTCTGCACTTGACCTCGCTACCACAGATTGCTTTTTGCTTCTCCACGTAACTAAATTCCCGCCAAGGAAAGTGCAATAGCCAGAGGTAGAACGTCTATCATCAATCGAACCTGCCCAGTCTGCGTCAGTGAAGGATTCTAACCTCAAATGACCATGGTTGGAAAACAAAATACCTTTGCCTGGAGAGGATTTTAGGTACCTCAAGATACGATAAACAGCGTCAAGATGAGAAGAACGGGGGTCATGCATAAACTGACTGACAACCCCCACTGCATAAGAAATATCTGGACGTGTGTGAGATAAGTATATCAGACGACCCACAAGTCTCTGATATCTTTCCTTATCCGCATGCTCTCCCACGCTGCCAAGATGATGATTGACCTCAATAGGAGTATCGGTGGGCTTGCACCCCAGCATCCCTGTCTCTTCCAAGAGATCAAGAATGTATTTTCTTTGGGAAATGAAGATCCCTTTCTCAGATCTAGCCACCTCCATGCCAAGAAAGTATTGCATCGCCCCCAGCTCCTTAATTTCAAATTCCTTGGCAAGAAGAACTTTAAGCATCTGAAGCTCATTCACATCATCACCTGTCATAATTATGTCATCCACATAAACTATAAGGATGGCAATCTTACCATCACTCCTCTTGGTGAACATAGTATGATCAGCATGACTCTGCGTGTACCCAAATCTCAACATGGCCTTGAGAAATCTATCAAACCACGCTCTAGGTGATTGTTTCAAGCCATAGAGAGTCTTCTTCAACCTACACACCTTGCCCTCAGTGGTAGAGGAAGAAAAACCAGGTGGTATATCCATATACACCTCTTCTTCCAAATCACCATGAAGAAAAGCATTCTTCACATCAAACTGTTGTAGTGGCCAGTTTCGAGTAGCAGCACAAGACAACAAGGTGCGGATAGAGTTCATTTTGGCCACTGGAGCAAAGGTTTCTTCATAGTCAATGCCATATGTCTGAGTATAGCCTTTGGCAACCAATCTTGCCTTGTATCTCTCAACAGTGCCATCAGCTTTATGCTTAACCGTGAACACCCATTTACATCCAACTGCATTCTTTCCCGGAGGAAGAGACACTAACTCCCAGGTGCCATTTTTCTTCAAGGCCTTCATCTCCTCTACCATAGCCTCTTTCCACTTAGGAGTTTCAAAAGCTTCCTTCCAACCCTGTGGAATAGGTATAGAAGAAAGAGAAGACAGAAAGGTAGAGTACAAAGGTGACAGACGGGAATATGAAACAAATTGCGAAATGGAATGTTGGGTACATAATCGAGCCGGCACTTTATGTGTTCGAACTGGCTTCCTATGAGCAATAGGCACATCAAGATCATCAAAAGGAAGAGATATAGAGGAAGGAGAATTACCAGAAGACTCAGCTGAAGCGTCAGGAACTAGGACTGGTGATGATGATTGGTACTGTGGTAATGCACCAGGTTGGCCCTTTTTCTTACGAGTGAAAGTTTGTAAATCAGGTCTGTCCAATCTTTCTCTTGCATCCGGCATTATTCTTTCTCCAGATTCAGGTTCCTCTCTCTCCCCTTCAGGATTACTAGGGCTAGGAGATGCCTCCTCCCCCTCACCAATGTTCTCCTCCCCCTCACCAATGTTATCCTCTGTACTGTTAGTTGGGGAAAATAACCACGAATTAGGAGATGTCAACATCTCTTCCCTAGGAGATGTCAACATCTCTTCCCCTCTAGAACTCTCCCCCTGAAGAGATGGGGACGAGAGAGGGTAAAAGGGTTGGTGTTCCCAAAAGGTGACATCCATTGAAACAAATTTCTTCCGAGAGAGAGGGTCATAGCAATGATACCCCTTTTGAGTAGGGGAATAGCCAAGAAAAATGCATTTGCGAGCTTTAAGATTTAACTTTCCACCGGGGTGGTGAGGAGCATGCACATAACAAATACAGCCAAAAATTTTAGGAGGAAGAGTAGAGACCCGAAAGTTACCAGGAAGGAAATCCAAGGGAGTCCGGAATTGAAGAACACTGGAGGGCATTCGATTAATAAGATAAGAAGCTGTAAGGATGGCCTCGCCCCAAAAATGTTTAGGAACATTCATAGTAAACATAAGAGAGCGAGCCACCTCAGCAAGATGCCGGTTCTTCCTTTCCGCGACTCCATTTTGCTGCGGTGTATCTACACAAGTAGTTTGGAAAAGAATGCCATTGCCATCAAGATATGACTTGAAGGCACCGTTCATATATTCAGTCCCATTGTCACAACGAAGTATCTTGATGTTGGTATCAAATTGTGTGTGCACCATCTTATGAAAAGACTGAAAGCATGAGAAAACTTCATTTTTTGCTCGAAGTAGATACACTCAAGTTATACGAGAATGACAATCAATAAAGGTAACAAAATAGCGATAACCAGAAATAGAGATAATGGGGGAAGGGCCCCAGACATCAGTGTGGACAACCATAAAAGGAGAAGCACTTCTCTGATGAACCGGAGCATAAAATGAACGTCTATGTTTCGCAAGTTCACAAGCTTCACAAAAGAACCTACTTCTAGAACATCGGTTAGTTAAAGTGGGAAAAAGTTTCTCTAAAACACCAAAAGAAGGATGGCCAAGTCTACGGTGCCACTGATGCAATAAAGGAAGAGCTGAACCCGTATCCGCCTCAAGAGCATGACCCAAGGATGAGGGTGTAAGAGATGAACAAGGCACAGACTCCAAAAAATACAGGCCATCCTGAGCTCTACCAGTACCAATCGTCTTTCATGTTCCCAGTTCCTGAAAGACACAATGAGTGGGAAAAAATGTTACCGAACAATTCAAAGATTGTGTGAGACTACTAACAGATATAAGATTAGTAGTAAAATTTGGAACATGGAGAACAGAAGAAAGAGGTAAGGTAGGTGAGTAGCGAATGGAACCTTTCCCTGAAATAGCAGATAGGGATCCATCAGCTACTCTAACTTTGTCCTTACCAGAGCAAGTGGAGTAGGAATCAAAAAAGGAAGAACAACCTGTCATATGGTCCGTGGCACCCGAATCGATTATCCAAGGAACAGAGATAGAAGCTGTTGAAATATTAGCTTGTATACCTGAGTTGGCAAAGTGGGAGGAAGTAGTGGAATTAGAAGCTATAGAGGATGGAGGGCCTTGGCTACTCATTAGCCGCCTGAGAGCTTGCATCTCTTCGAGAGAAAAAGAATCACACGCATCAGATATAGAGTCACCAGCAGACTCTGTGGTATTGGCATAAGAGCGCACAGAACCACCACTACGACCACCTCGGCGTCCCCGTGAGTTAGGTTTACCATGTAACTTCCAACAGTATTCCCTGGTATGACCTGTTTTATCACAATAGTCACAATGAAGTGAGGCTCGATCAGCCGAAATACCTTTGGCTTTCACTTGGTTCTGTCCTGTTTTACCATCCCGTGGAAAAGGAATGGATACCAAGGCTGAGTGATCTGGAGTGGCTGCCATCAAGTGAGGAGCCATAGAATTTCTCCGAGTCTCCTCTTGCTGGATACTTGCATAAGCCTCTCCAAGAGAGGGAAGAGGTGTACAACTCAGCACATGCCCACGGTGCTGATCATAATTCACATCAAGACCTGCCATAAAGTCATAAACACGATCTTTCCCAACCATTTGTTGGAAAGCAACAGCATCAGTAGCGCAAACAGGCCGATAACTTTGATAAAAATCAAGAGCTTGCCAGAGCCCCATTATCTCTGCATAATAGTCAGCAACTGGTTGATTGTTTTGCACCACGGCCTTGAGTTTCTTCCTCAATTCAAAAATTTGGGCGTCATTCCCTTTCTGAGAATAAGTCTCTGCCACGGCATCCCAAACTTGCTTTGGCGTATCAAGATACATAAAGCTATTCTGAATAGTAGGAGACATCGAATTAAACAACCATGTCAAGGCCAAGGCATTATGATTGGTCCATTTTGTGAGATCTGGTCCCTCCGTGGGTTTCACCACATTCTCAGTAAGGTAGTGTAGGAGACCCTTAGTGGTGATAGCCAATGTAAACGCACGCGACCAAAGTAGATAATTGGAACCATCTAACTTGACGCGGCAGATATCCATCGGAGTGTTGTCAAGAAAAGGACTATAACCCATTCCACTGTTTGAACCAGACTGACCAGTTTCTTCCTTTGAAAATGAATTCTCCTCTGACATATTGAAGGCTCAAAAAGACTGTGGACTGCCGAAAAACAGAATTTTCACAACTGAACAATACAAAGCACAACCGAGTAATGCCAAATAATGCCGAAACAGTGCACAACAGACGTTGTACAGTCAGGAAAAAAAGGCCAGGATCACTGTTCAGTTGCAGCAAACGCCCCCTAAATAGTGGGTTATGAGTAAACTAACCACAGGTTTCGAAATGCATGGAAAATGGACCTTGGATAACCAGACCCAGACACTTTCAGAAGTAAAGAGGGGGTAGCGGAAGCTTACAGAGATGATCAACAACAATAAACATAAAAACGAGCACATACCAGATCTTGGAAGCAATAGGCAGCAGAAAACATACCCAATCGGCACCAGAAAACACTAAAAAACGAGTCCAACCGGAGGCAGAAAGACCTCAAACGAGAACAACCTGGGTTCGCCGAAGTTCGCCGGAGGTCGCCGGTAGTCGGCGAGAGTCCAGGTGGGAAAAACGATCTGGTGCCCTAGATCGTGATGCTCTGATACCATGTACAGTTTTAGAGAGAGAGTATTGAGCGTAGAAAATCCCTCTTGTTCTTCCATTAACTGAGAAAAAGAGTATATATACAACCCTACAATACAAATGACTAAAGTACCCTTATGTACAAAGAATTTAACAAATAGCACCCTAGCTAATACAACCTGACCAACTGAGACATGTCTCATTACATGTTGCTAATATAATCTAACATGAGGGGTTCTCTCAACTCAAGTACCTGAGGTTACAGGATCTGGAAATCAAAGAATGGAATGCTTCCGAAGATCAATTTCCGAGACTTGAGGTCTTAGTGGTTAAATATTGCGTATATCTGAAGCAGATCCCGATTGAGTTCGCTAATCTAAACAAACTTTGCGAAATCAAGGTGAGGAGGAGCTGTCGCTCTGCGGAGGAATCGGCCAGGGAGATTCAGGAAGAGCGAAGGAATACAAGAGGAGATGATGATTGCATAAATCTCTTGGCCGCTCGTTTTCAGTTGGCATTAGGTTTATTTTTTTCTGATGTATAGGTGCCTAGTTCTATACGGGGGAATGCCCCTTCGAGCTTGTAGTTGGGTTTGCGCTTTATAATAGAAAGTACTTATCAAAAAAAAAAAAAAAAATCTCTTGGCCACATCTAATATCTTTTAATCGGTCCAGTGGTCAAAGAAGGGTGCAGGAACTATTCACCCTAGAACTTGTATTCTAGATTGCTTTGTACTTTTTTGATAATTCAACACCACCATCTGTTTTTTTTCCACTTCAATTGTTTTGACTATTTGAATAATTGCACACCTGTTGATTTTTTTGTTTTAAAGGTTGAGTTCGAGAGTAATTTAGGTAAACATAGAAAAAATGTCTTTCATCCCATAATTTTTTTTTTAGTTCAGGTTAAAATGAATGGCTAACACTCGCTCGAGTGTCGGTCGGCCGGTCTCACATCCCTTGGTGCGTTTCCACCATTGTTTTGAATACTTGGAAAGTTTTCGGGAAGAACAGGGTGAACTTGTATCCGCACTGCTAAAGATAAGTGCGCATTAGGGCTGCTCAAAAAATCCGGTGAACCGTGAAACCGGTCCGGACCGAACCGATCCGTACCTTTTGGATTTTGTCCGTGGATTAATGGTCCGGACACGGATTGAAAAATTAGAAAACCGTGACTCGCGGTTCGGTCCACGGATTTTCATTACAAAACCGTGGATTAACCGAACCGAACCGTGAGATATTTATTTTATATAAATAATATATATAAATATATATGTGTATTTATATAATAAATTGTTAGTAATGTTAACACTTTTTTCTACCAATTTTAGTATTTTATCTTAATAATGGGATATAATGTAGATGTACATAAAATATAAGGAGTAAATTATAGTGTTTTCATATAAATAACGGGTAACCCTAGTTGAGTTTCACTAGTTCGTTTCTTTTTCATTTTTTTAATGTTATGTACTATAATGATACAATTCTACTAGTGTTTAGATTCTTTTGAATTTGATTTTTAAAATAGGTTTTTAGTAGTTTATGTAACAAGTATTTTCTGGTGGTGTTAAACTTAATTTTGAATGTAACATTCTTCCCTTTTAGTGTGGGATATATGCTTAAGCTTTATTTTTGTTAAAATCCGTGGACAAAACCGTAACCGATCCGCGAGTCACGGATCGGATTTTATTTTGTAAAAACCGAACCGTAGGACTTTTGGTCCGGACACGGATTTCATTTTATAAAAACCGTGACTAGCGGTTCGGTCCTCGGATTCCTAGAAATCCGAACCGAACCGGACCGCGAGCAGCCCTAGTGCGCATCATGATAAACGAAGTTTCTAACGAAAATTGCGATTCCCATTTATTTTCAGAACACCCCAAAAACAACAGTTTCCATATAAAACAAACACAAATTCCAAACAAACATTGCAGAAGGACGTAAACAAAACTAGGTTCTTACAACTTCAGATGAAACAACTACCATAAACATTTATCCAGAGGGACGAAAACAAAACGTAACTGTTGGATCAAAACAATCTCAAACATTCCAATAAGATGCATTTCGTGTGGTCCACAACGTTGAGATTTATGATGCCAGCTATTGCGTATTTATTCGGATTTCCATGAGGATAAGGGTGGGGTGTCTGAATCCGTCCAAGTAGAGACCATGCCCCCATATCGATCACCCTTCACTGCATCGGCTGAGGCAATGGACTCGAGCTCAGCCATTTCTTCGGGGCTTAGTTTCACTGACAACGCTCCGATGTTCTGATTGAAGTTTTCCATCTTGGTGGTGCCGGGGATGGGACACACGTCGTTCCCTTGGTGATGAACCCATGCTAGCGCTAGTTGGCCAGAGGTGCACCCTTTCTTTGCTGCCATTTCATTAACCCGTTCAAACATGGTCTTGTTATGCTCTAGATTCTCAGGTTGGAACCTCGGTAGATACTGTAAGCAATGGCATACACAGTTCAGCATCAGAACAGTAAATCCAACATCGAGAAGGATCAATCACATAATACATGATGTGCATGATATGAAGCGACAAAGTTGCAAATAGAGCCATCGTGATATGCATGATATGACACGATGAAGGATCAATCAGAATGTCATCTTTTCTAAGGGAAGTAGAGACTTTCGGGCGATGGAAAGGCAATTATCCATATGCTTTTGTTGTCAACGCATTTTAATGATATGCATGATATAAAGTGACGAAGTTGCAAATAGCCATCCGATTGTAAGGAAAAGAGTCTCATTTGTACGAAGAAAAGTTATATCTTCAGGAGTCTATATATGTTTTAATCTCCCATCAGATATACAACGGTATTCTCTCTTCCCTTGTCTCCTCTCTCGATCTCTCTAGCAAGGAAAGAATGAAGGGTAAGCCTTTCTACTCTGGATTCTAAAGTGATACCCATCATTGTTCAATCGGTTTCAAAGGATTCAGGATATATATCACAAAAGAGGTAAGTCCTGATCCATCCGTTTCAGCATCTCTTTTCGGCTTCAAGTGGAAACACTGCTGAGAAAGCTCATGGTAAATATTTTAACCAGAATGTAGTTCAATACAAAAAGAGAAAAAGAAAAAAAAAGAAAAGAAGACATTTACTTGATAAGTGTTCAAAAGGATAAGGGAGAGAAAAGAAAAAAATTGCAATCCCTGGACAAAATGACGGGTCAATTATCAGCTCATAAGGTCATTTATAAGCTAAAGTCTGCAAAGCGACGAAGTTCTGGGCAGTCACAATAACATTATGATGACATTATAGACTGCCTAACCCTGTATGTCAATCTCAAAGTGAACAAGTATACTATTCACACACCTTCCGGAAGTCGTCATTTGGAATACTGTCAACGATCTTCAGACCTGATGAAAAAAATCCTCTTCCCAACGGACTGTACGCAACAATCCCAATGCCAAGTTCTCTGAATAGTCACAACTGGAGACAACATTAGAAATACCGTTTTCTTATCACTCCCTAAGATTTTATTCAGCAGAATATATAGATGCCTCACCGGCAAGTAGGAACTATTTCTTCCTCCACATCTCTTGACCACAAGGACCATTCCAACTGTATTGCTGTGATCGGGTGAACAGCATGAGCCCTTCTGATCGTTGCAGGAGAGGCCTCAGATAGACCAACGTACTTTATTTTCCCCTCTTCAACCAGTTTCTTCAGTTCTCCCATCTTGCGAATGATGAGAAACAAATCAGGAACACTTGCAAAAAGCTTGTTCAGAAATAAATGAAAGAAAACCAATGAAACTATTGTGGACATCTGCTAAAAAACTTGTACTCATGCAACTTGACCGCAACCTAATGTCAATATGATCAAAGAATATCGAGCACATCATCAATTGCAGTACATACGGTTCTCTGGTGTTAAAGCGTCGACAGTCTAAATGTTCATTAAGTCAAGAGGCTTTGGTGCCGAAGAAAGCCACCTTTCAAACAGGCATGACAGGCACAAAACTTCCAGCATATCAACTCAACAACCAGCATCAATCCAGGTACATCTTCTTAAATATACAAGAATATCGATCAACTTAATCCAATGACGAGCATATGAACTCACAATGGATGGCCTAATATATGGATCAATGTCCTCTCTTGTAATTAGAGTACACAAAAAATACAAGAGGAACTGTTAATTTCAATTCCACCTTAGGACCATCCTTTGAATGAGCAAAAGTAATAACCTTGCAAGCTAAATCTTAATCGAGCAAACTTTTGTATGAGGAGGTTTCTTACTAAGATGAAAGCAGAAAACAGATCAAACATGAAGTTTGAATTGGAAAGGTTCATGAGTCATGACAGAAACAATTATTTTTCGATTGGGGATGGTTGCATCAAGGCAAGTCAAGAAAGCATGTTGAAGTCCTAAAAGATGTCTGATCAGATGCCACTTGAATGTCTGAAAGAATCCGAAATCGAAATCTGCGTCCCAAAATAAAAATTCAGAACTCGAAACAAGTCTGTAATGGAAAAATACACTAGTTAAGACCCCCTTGATCGGTCTGGCCATTAAAGAAATGTTGCCTTTATCTTTCATCCCAACTTGAAATGGGAACGGAACACAATCACATTACGCAACAAGCATAAACACACAATGTTACTCAATTTATAGATGTTAGAGAAAGGCTTTTAGTGGTCATACCGTGATTTCAATGGGGACACGAGTGTCAATCCGATGCTGATAATAAAGATCAATGCAATCAATGTCAAGCCGCTTCAGACTAGCTTCACAAGCAGCCCTTACAAAGGCCGGATCGCCACGCACCTCCATCTTTCCATCGGCAGTGAACCCAAACTTGGTCGCCAGTTCAACTTTCTCTCTAATCTCGCCCTTCAACGCCTGCACAACATCAATAAGGGACCATTTAGATAGCCATGAATCTGAAACCAAGAAATTGATTTCCAAAAAAGAGTGGATTGGAAATAGAGCATAAGTAACTCATTGAATCATTACAAATATAGATCACCAAAACCTTTAGCCTCAAGTAACTCCTATTAAACAGTAATTTATAATCAAACACAATAGACATCACAACCCGATCGATGTCAAAATACCTATTAAACAATCCCAACCGGTCACTTAGAGGTTTGCTCAGATTTAAAACCTCATAGTCACTATAAATTCTTGCAGGGTCAATCCTTACGAGTATTCTCCCGCGTTTAACTGGGCCCTGCATGCTAGTGAACTGTGTGATTGGCCTCCATGAGTTGACTAAGTTGCGAGTAAGCTGAGCTATCAAAAACAAAGATAATAAGAGTGGGAGGTGGCCAGTGCAAATGGGGTATCTTAGAGGGGCCTTAGGTTTAATTAGCTTGGGGTTCTTCTAAGTTGTAATCGGTACACCATCGTAACCAAATCACCATTAGTACAACCTAGCATTTGTTTGAGTTCTATTGCATTCCATTTCTGTTTGTGGGCTCATCAAAAGAAATCCCCTTGATTTTGAACTCCATCGTTAATTCGTTATCCAAACGGATGCTAAATTTGACAAAGAAGAGTTGAACTCTTAATGGCCTATTTTCCTGTTCGACTAAATTTTAAAAAAGGGGGGGGGGGGGGGGGGGGGGGGGGGAAAAGAAAAAAACCAAAGAAACCAAACCTTGCCGAGGAGGATTTCGTTGGTGTGCGGGCCGTAGATGTCGGAGGTGTCGAAGAGAGTGACGCCGGAGTCGACGGCGTGGTGGATGAGTTTGATCATTTCTTCGTCGGGCTTCGGAGGGCCGTAGTAGGCCGACATGCCCATGCAGCCCAGTCCCTGAGCCGAAACCTTTAGACCTTGTGATCCTAGCGTGATTCTTCCAACTTTAGCCATCTCTCTCTCTCTCTCTCTCTCTCTCTGTGTATGGGTTTGATAGTTGCAGAGGAATGGGAATAGCCGAATAGTGGAGAGAGAGTGAGGAGCGAACTGAGTAACAACGGTACTCTCTGATGGATCTCGATGAGTTCTTTCGAACGATTAAAAAAAAATTTAAAAATTACTTTAGTAAATATTCTATCTGTCTTAATTTGTTTGTCCAACCTCAAAAATTTAACTTTTTAGAAAATACAATAATTATGCCTAAAAAGATACAAACTTTCCACATTTACTTTCAACTTTTTAAAAAAGTTACTTTTATTCCACTAAAGAAATGATAAAAAGGAAAAATTGATTCAATTAGAAGTCAAATGGACAAATATTTTAGAACACTTAAAAATCAAAAAATGGACAACAAATCGGGACGGAAAAAGTATATTACTATATTTAAGTTGGTAGAGAGTTCAGTTGAGATCCACCTATAATTCTATATATTAATCAAGAGGGCAAAAAAAAAAGGAGGAGGGAGTGCTACCTCATCGCCTACGTATGTTCGGTTCAAAGGATGGAGTGCTACCTCATCGCCTACGTTTCGTCCCACTTTTTTTAACCAGTAATAATAACCTACACGGATTTTATACACAGATTTTGTGTGGGGCCCACTACGGATCCCACACAAACAATTCTAGCCGTTCATTAAATATAAAACATTTTTTCAAGGACTCCGCGAAAAAATCAGCTCAATCCAATATGTATAAGTGTTCGATCTAATCATCTTATTTTTAATTCACCTTAAATCTGAATGAAAAATTAGATGATTGGATTGAGCATCTATGAGTATCGAATTGTGCTGATATTTCGCGAGGGTCCTTGAAAAAACATTTAATGAACGGTTAGGATCATTTGTATGAGATCCGTAGTGGATCCCATACAAAATCTAAGTAATCTTGCTGTGTGAGTAGCACCACTGTTTTTGAACTACCGTCCCACTCCAGTTTGCTAACGGCATGTTTGGAACTTGGAAAAAAAAAAAGAGAGGAAACTTTTGAGGAAAGTGTGGAGGAAAATTTATTGTGCTTATGGATTGCATGGTTATTTTCTTCCATATTTCCTTTTATACAACCCCGAAAAAGATTGACGAGATGCATACCGATAGTAAATCGACGGACCCGCAGGAAAATCTAAATGAAAAAATGGAAGATTGAGCCGAGCAACTACAATCGGATTAAGCTGATTTTTCATGAGTCCACTCAATTTTTTTTTAAATTATTAAACGGCTCATATCATAAGTGTAAGACCCTAAGTGGGCCCCGTGGACCCGTCGGTTTACCATCAATATGCATCTCATCAGTGCATATAGACAAATTCAAACAAACGCGAGTTCAGTCCCCCTTAATTTTAAGCCTTAATTTGCTGGTCTTTTGGAGGCAAAAAATGATTGGAATCGTTAACTATATAGAACTTGTCGAGAAGGCTATCCATGCCCGAAATTAGCTTTGATCTGGCTTCGTTTCTCTATATGAACAGATCGCATTTGTGCACAAAAAAATAAAAATAAATTGTTGAAGTTTAAAACCATATATGGCTTCCCATTTCTTCTCCTACAAACGTTATAGCTAATCTTCTCGACGATTTGCACGAAATGAACGATATCGATGATTATTTGGTCCGAAACATACTCACGAAAATTAAAAACCAGACGAAACTTGACCTTAGCAAACTGGACCGGAACCCGGTCCATACCTCCTCAACACGGGTTTTAAAGAAACGAGGTTATCATTTATGAAAAAAATCAAGTTGATCAAACATCGATAATAACTTGATTAATAGTACTGGTCACATGAGAAATAGACAGTTAAATTATGCTTCGTTCATGTCAGGTGGATATTGATGGGGGTTCGATCGGATTGTTTTGCATGTAAACCCTATAAAATGAACGAGTTAGATCGTGAAATGAGACCGTATTCTATTTTACGGGACAAGAGGGTCTCGTGACGGGTTTGAGGATCAACATTCCTCATAAATAGTACTCCCTCCGCTCGTATTCGTTAGTCCACAAACATATTTTTTTCCGTCCCTCAATGTTTGTCCATGTTTGAAAGCCAATGAGTAAATTGTGTCAATTGTACTCTTTTACCCTTGTATTCAAATATTGAATTAATTGATCGAAGGGTAAACTTGAAAAGACAAAAATTGTACAAAGCGATCATGATGTTCCCTAAAAAAGTTAAAAATTCCCAAAATAGACTAACAAACACGAACAGAGGGAGTAGTAGCCGGGAAAGCAAAGAAAAACAAGGAGGAGACGGCGGCTGGCAATTATTTCTATTTTTCCAGTTGATTAACGACGTAGGCAATTACGTTAGCAGTTGGCAAACAGTCATAACGTCCACATTGTATAAATTTAGCGCGTAGATACTTCCCCACCTCTGCACAAAAACAGGGGAAAACAGGGAACAGAGAGAGAGAGAGAGAAGAAGTAGAGAGATGGAAATGGTGAGGAGAATGAAGCTGGGTTCACAAGGCCTTGAGGTGTCTGCGCAGGGGCTGGGGTGCATGAGCATGAGCACCGGCTTCTACGGCTCCGGCAAGCCGGAAACCGACATGATCGACCTCATCCACCGCGCGATCGAGAGCGGCATCACCTTCCTCGACACCTCCGATTGCTACGGTCCACACACCAATGAAGTTCTCCTCGGCAAGGTACTCCACATCCTCTCTCTCTCTCTCTCTCTCTCTCTCTCTCTCTCTCTCTCTCTCTCTCTCTCTCTCATGTGAGCGATGTGGTAAGGAATGACAAGAAATGAAGAGAAAGAGAATTTATTCCCATGTATGGACTAAAATTTAAAGCTAGGTAAACCTTGGGGAGAGTTTGCATGGTTATTCATTTCAGAGCTCCGAAATTAGTCGAGTTGTCCATAAATTAGTCTAGATGTCTTGTTATCAAAAAGTTTGGTGCAGAACTAACGCGAAAAAAAAAAATTAGAACAAAAAAATTATAGTGTACAACTTGTAGTTCAACAGAAACAGGCCCTGAGTTGTCTTTAGCTTTGAAATGGTTGAACAATTTGGCATATAATTGTAGTCTAATCCATCATTCTGTCTAATGTGATGGATAACAGGCACTAAAAGGAGGAATGAGAGAGAAAGTTCAACTGGCTACAAAGTTTGGTGTAAACATTAGCAATGGCAGCACAGAAATCCGCGGCGATCCGGCCTACGTGCGGGCTTGCTGCGAGGCCAGCTTGAGGCGCCTCGGTGTGGATTGCATCGATCTTTATTACCAGCACCGCATTGACACGCGTGTCCCCATTGAAATCACGGTATGCCCATGCCCCTTTCTGTTATTCTTTTCTGACTGATCCACAATCAGTATATATATTTACGAAAGTTCATGCGAAATCATGGGGCTGTGGCGAAATTATGAACAGGTTGAACTTTGAAATGAAAGCCAATGCTGCATGTATGACCATTTGCTGGTTTATTTTGGCCATAATTCCAAAGTATTTGCTATTGCTGGTTGATGACGAAGCAAATTCCAGTGAGAGTCTAGCGAGTCGACTGTCGAATCTTTCATCGCTTCAGTTTCTGCTGTGAGTCTGATAGTGAGGCTAACAACAAGGATGTTAGGAAAAAGAAAAAAAAAATGATGTTATCAACGGACACTACAAAATGAACGGTGTCGAAGCACTAATGAACCACCATACAAGGGGGAAAAAAAAACTACAATGATTTTTGGCGAAAAGTAGGTAAGATCATGCTATTACTAATACCAGACCATCACCACTACAACGCAACTATTAAGCGCGACCTACATACTCGAATGGTAACATCGAAACACCCGTGTAAATAAAAGACGAAATTTTCTAGACCGGAGCTTCATCGCGCATTTGCTCATCTTTCTGTGACATATTTTTCCAGATGGGAGAATTGAAGAAACTGGTGGAAGAGGGTAAAATCAAGCATGTAGGACTGTCTGAGGCCTCTGCTTCAACAATCAGGAGAGCGCATGCTGTTCATCCCATAACTGCTGTTCAGCTGGAGTGGTCCTTGTGGACAAGAGATGTGGAAGAAGAGATAATTCCTACCTGCCAGTGAGTTCATTTACCTGTTTTCATGCCTAAAATAAAGTCCAAAATTGTAAAATTTTCCCCTGATTTGTTCTCGCTGTTATAATCAGAGAACTAGGAATCGGGATTGTTGCATATAGTCCTCTTGGCAGGGGATTCTTATCTTCGGGTGCCAAGATGGTCGAAACCCTGTCTACCGACGATGTGCGAAAGGTATGTTCAGATATATCCGGTACTTTCACTACAGACTTTTTTTTTTTTTCAATAATCAGGTGTTCGGAGCACTTTACTTGACTACAGATTAATCTACATATATATCTTTATGTAAGCGTAAATAACTGATTGACATTAATGTTAGTTGGTATATGTATTTATGTTGAGCAATTGGACATGAGCATAATCCTCCCATCCAGGGACGGAGCAAGAAATTTGATAAAGAGCATATGATCGAGTCACAAAGAGTGGTGGAGTCACAACTAAGACCGCAACGGTTGTATGTGGTGGTTGCACATAAGTGACTAGAGAAAGAAAACAAGGAGATGTGAGAGAGTAGTATGATTGGACATGTGACTATGAGAAGAGGGGATTTTTTTGGGCAAATGGAAAAACTCTGGAAATATATTTATAAGTAGGATTTAGGGCATAGACAGTTAGACACGCTTGGGACACGGACACGGACACGGACACACAGAAATAGTATTAACATTGTGAAAATACAAATCAACTGTCACCACATAAGTATTCAAGAACTAAATATCAAAGAAAATTTTGATTCCGGACCAAGTTTTATAACTTGCATTTTAACCTCCCATTGCGTTCTTAAATTACCCACATTCCAGTAAAAAAAAATATGAAAAAAAATAGGACACACTTTGAGGCGTGTTCGACACATGTCCAGAAAGTATCGTGTCGTGGCCATGTCAGACACGTGTCGGACACAAATGCACGAGACCGGTAGACATGTCTGTGGGAAGAACATTAACTTCCCTTCCTTCATCCCCTCTTGTAGATTGGCAAAAAGACAAGAAAAAGAAAAACAGAAAAGACACAACTATGGTTCTGAACACTGAAATGCATATCTTCTTTTATTTTCAGGACATGCCAAGGTTCAAACCAGAGAATCTGGAGCAAAACAAGAAGATATTTGAGCAAGTCAGTGAAATGGCAGCTAAAAAGGGGTGCACTCCTTCACAACTAGCATTGGCATGGGTTCACCACAAGGGGACCAATGTGTGTCCAATACCTGGTACCACTAAGATTGAAAACCTTAAACAGAACATTGGAGCTTTGGCTGTGGAATTGACAGAGGAAGAAATGGCAGAACTGGAATCCATAGCTTCAGCTGATGCAGTGAAGGGTGGTAGAAATGCTTATACGTCATTGACATGGTCTAATAGAGACACTCCACCTTTGTCCTCCTGGAAACCAGAGTAGAATTACTGTACAACTCTGTATGTGTCAGAGTCTTAAATAAAGGCCGTTACATATCATATCGGCCATTATGTAAAGGAATTTTTGGCCTCCAAAACCGTTATTTACTTACGTATCAGCCGATATATGACCGTACCACCGATACCGTTATCCAAGATCAGCACCTTACAAGGCCTTTTGTTGTCGGCACTAGTTGGCTTTGTACCCTGGTGGATACCGCGCGATATATGGTCTGTGTGCTTAATTGGATTGCAATCCTGAGGGACTTTCTCTGTCTTAGCTGTGTTTTTTTGTATTTGTTAAAGAAATAAGGCTGACTGTTTCTTTCCACACTATATATTGAAATAGTAAACATATTACGTCTATTGCAAAAGTTTGATAAACTTAGTTTTCTATTTTTTGTCTCTCTTTTGTCCACTGAAATGAAGAAGTAGAGAGAGCAAAAAAGACGTTGAAAACGCTATCAATCTCCCTCCCGCTCTCATACCGCACCCCAATCTGGTGTCAAGGGGTGTCGGGGCACCACACGATGGGGAGAAACAAGGGACGAGAGGCCTATCAACTCCCAGCTGCATACCTCTCTTCGAAGAAACTTAAATTATATTCGTTTTTAAATTCCGTAAAATTTTTTAGTTTAACAAAAGTCGAACAGCTAAAGTTTTCCTGCTGAGCTTAAACATAAGAACAAACATAGTTTTCACATGTGACCGAACTCGGATTTCAAACAGACGCTACAGAAGGACAAGCACAGAACAAAGTTCTCTTACGACTCCGAACGAAATAACTACCACAAGCATATCTCATGTATTTTCATTCTGATGTTATGTATTTTCATTCTGATGTAAGGTATTATGCATTTATTCGGCTTTCCATGAGGATAAGGGTGGAGTATTTGAATTCATCCAAGTATTGACCATGCTCACGTATCTCTCACCCCTAATGGCATCAGCTGAGGCAATGATTCGAGTTCAGCCATTTCTTCGCAGTTTAGTTTTACCGACAACGCTCCAATGTTCTGATTGAAGTTTTTAATCTTGGTGGTGCCAAGAATGGGATACACGCCGCTCCCTTGGTGATGAACCCATGCTAGTGCTAGTTGGCCGGGGGTGCACCCTTTCTTTGCCGCCATTTCATTAACCCGTTCAAACACGGTCTTGTTATGCTCTAGATTCTCAGGTTGGAACCTCGGTATATTCAATGGCAATTCAATGACAAAATGAATTCAAACGATAAGGTCAAGTTCCAGCTTCTAAGGTTATTTTATCAGATAAAGTGTGCAAAGAGATGACAGTATGTCGTCGACACTCACAAGTAGCATTATGATGACATTATGACTGCCTAGCCATGTATGTCAATCTCAAGGTAAACAAGTAGGCGTGTCCTATGCACATACCTTTCGGTAGTCATCGTGTGGAGTGTTTTCAACATTCTTGGGACCTGATGAAAAGAATCCTCTTCCCAACGGACTGTATGCAACGATCCCAATGCCAAGTTCTCTGAATAGTCACAAACGGAGACGAAATTAGAATTTGGTTTTCCCTAAAATGCCATATAGCAAAATAGATGCCCTACCAGCAAGTAGGAACTATTTCTTCTTCCACATCTCTTGACCAAAAGGACCATTCCAACTGTATTGCTGTAGTTCGATGAACAGCATGAGCCCTTCTGATTGTCGCCTTCTTCCACAGCTCTTGACCATAAGGACCATTCCAACTGTATTGCTGTAGTTCGATGAACAGCATGAGCCCTTCTGATTGTCGCAGCAGACGCCTCAGATAGACCAATGTACTTTATTTTTCCCTCTTCAACCAGTTTCTTCAATTCTCCCATCTGGTGCATGAAGCGAAACAACTTAGTAGCACTTGCGATCTTGTTCTGTAATAAATCAAAGGAAAAAGCAAAGAAACTTATTGAAGATACTTACCAAGAAAAAAATCTAATCGTGGACAAATGCAAAAAACTTATATATTGAAGAGGAAACGAAGGAGGAGCAAGATTGTCGTGCAACTTGACCGCAGCATAATGGTACGATCAAAGAGTTTTGAGTACATCATTAAACTGACATAGAGTGCACATTATTTCCAGTACGTGCAGATACTTCTCTGCTGTAAAAGCATAAACAGTCTAAGTCAGACTCAAGAGGCTGCGGTACGGTGGTACCAAAGAAAGCCACCTTTCAGACAGGTATGACAGGTATAAAACTCCAGCATATCAACTCAACTCAACAATGATAATTCGTGCGCCCCTATTCATAGGAAAGCGTGAAATGCAAACACGCTTGTTTAAGTCTGGCCGCCAACTTTTGCTCATGACCGCAAACTTTGTCAGTATGGACGCAAACTTTTGCTTTATGGGCGCAATGTTTTATTTTTTTTCGGTCAAACAGAAATTCATGGGCACAATGTTTTAAATGCTTGAAAAAACACGCTTCTTACTGAAACTCTTGCCCAGTTTTGTGTAGAAGCGTTTCTAAAAGCCACCCTTTCCTTCTTACGCTTTCGTAAAAAAAAAAAATTATTTATAAAATGTGTTCACTAATAAGGGCCGGTTTGGCCTCATAAAAAACCGTTTTTTTGTCCTTATTCAATATTTTGCATGTGCTATTTTTGTGTCAATTTTTTTGTGAGTTATTTGTTCATCTTGATTAAAGGAATCTAAAACATAACAAATTATGAACCAAATTAATTTTTTTGAATAATGAGAAAATAATCTAAAAAAGCGTACTTGTTTTGGATTATTTCCGTCTTCAGTGAAGCTTTTATGAGTTTTGATAATAATTATTTATTTTTTTAGATTCATATCGTCGAGATGAACAGATAATCCACAAAAGATTGACGCAAAAGTAAGAAATGTGAAAAAATTTGATTAGAGATGTAGAAAAAATAAACCGGCATTATTAAGGCCAAAATGGCCCTAAGTTAATGTTAACATAATTAACAAGTTTGGCTTAATAAATTCTTTGACTTATTGTTTTGTCTTTATTCAATTTTTGCGTGCATTTGTTAGTTTTTCCTCAAATTTTTGTAGATTATTGGTTCGTCTCGACTAAAGAAATCGAAAAGATGAAAAATTATGATCGAAACTCAATTTTTTTAATGAAGACGAAATAAGCCGAAAACACAGCTTCCTCTCTTGTCGAGACAAATCAATAATTCATGAAAATTAGACACAAAATTAACAAATGCAACAAATAATTGAATAAAGACAAAAATAAAAATAAAGAAGCCAATAAGCTTATTTAAACAAACGAGGCCTTTGTTTGGTTTAAAAAAGGACAAAAATGCTATGGAAGATGTGAGCTACTTTGGTTGAGAATAAAGTTCAAATTGCGAAATTTAATTAGCTGACAAGGGGATGTGGCCTCAAGAACAAATCAAAATGTTCTGAAGCTGGCAAGGAGTCCGGCCTACGGAGTACCAATGGAAATGTACATATTGTGTATCGATTCTTTGTGAGGCCCATCTCGGGTTTCCTTAAAACTTTTTCTTTTATTCCTTACCACAAATTTTATTTATTTTTCTATATTTTTCTTACCAAAAGAAAATTGAGATATTTATTTTGCTCAAATGAATTTTTTGATGTGCCCTTAAAAAAATTAGTTCATCCGGATATTGACAAGTGGTTGATTAATTTTTTCAATTTTTGGTCTAAGGTCCTGACGGCGAATTCCAAACTAAAATTGAACGAATTGGTCAAGTACTCCTCAATATCCAAATGAACTACTACTAACCTTTTACAGGATATGTTGAAAAATTATGCCGAATAAAAGGAACGTTTTACGTTTACCACTCAGCTTCACACAAAATACATTTTTTTGATTAAATATTGCATTCACAACACCCCAAACACAGGTTCCGCATAAAACCAAGCTCAGATTTCAAACAGACACTTTCAGGACGAAAACACAACTAAGTTCTCTTACAACTCCAACTGACACAGCTAGCACCCATATCTTCAGATGTTGTGGATTTATTCGAATGTCATAACATTTAACTAGCTATAAACCGTGCCTAAAGGCAACTAGCGACCCAACTGCTGGAGCAAAGCAATCTCAACCATTCCAAAAAGTGTAAATTTCGTGGAGTTCAGCCGTTGTTCTTCATAGGTATTACGTATTTATTCAGCTTTCCATGAGGACAAGGGTGGAGTGTCTGAATCCATCCAAGTAGCGGCCGGGCTTCCATATCTATCACCCTTAACTGCATCGGCTGAGGCAATGGACTCGAGTTCAGCCATATCTTCAGGGGTTAGTTTTACAGACAATGCTCCAATGTTCTGATTGAAGTTTTCCACCTTGGTAGTGCCAGGAATCGGGCACACATCATTCCCTTGGTGATGAACCCATGCTAGAGCTAGTTGGCCGGGGGTGCACCCTTTCTTTGCTGCCATTTCATTAACCCGTTCAAACATGGTCTTGTTATGCTCTAGATTCTCAGGTTGGAACCTCGGTAGATACTGTAATCAACAAACATAGTTCAGCAACAGAACACTAAACCCAGCATCGAGAAGGATCTATCACACAATATACAGGATCTAAACAGGCGACAAAACAAATACATGTTTCTAGTCATGATGCAGGAGGATGAAAGGCAACTATCCAGATGATTTTGTTTTCAACATGGTATGCTTATGCGCATGATATTGTGAGGTAGTTGGAAATAGAGCTAGCCACTTCCAAGGAAAAGGGTCTCATACTGTCGTACACATGTGAGATGGCAATGACGTATCTTATGGCGCTAAAACCATTATTGACAGAAAATCAATTTTCTTAAAATGAAAGGACAAAAAACTGCAGCTAAGTGTCTATAATCAACCTTCTACAAACAGATACCTAGAGGAGGCAAGTAGTTAGCCAAACATGCAAATGTGGGGGCCCATGGTGGCAACTGGCAAGACCCATGAGTCATGACCCATTCAATGTTAAGTTCAAATCCAAGATAACACAGTTGAGAGCGACTACAAAAAGTTATCTTCAGGTGTCGATGTATATTGAAACTCCCATCAGATCATTATACAGCGGTTTTCACTCTTCCCCTCTCTCCATCTCTCTGCCAAGGAAAGAACAAAGGGTAAGCCTTCAAAGGCCAACTTCAAATGTAATTCACAAGATTAGGTTTGAGGTAAGGATCGAAGGTTCTCAATTCTCTTCCGTAAAGCCTTCACCAATCAACCTAGCTCTATGCCACTCTTGGCAAATCCCTCTTTCAATGGTTAGCATATATTATAATTTGGAGGGTATATGCCCTTCTTGTTCTTTGCATTGTTTGTTCCTTGATAAAATTTAGAATTACCAGAAAAAAGGGGAACCCTTATTACAGTGGATTCTAGAATGATACCCATCATTGTGCTATTACTCCTAGGGCAGATCACTGTTTGTGGAAGGAGCATGTTATTCTCACTGTTTTGAAGGATTTGAGATATATTGCAAGAGAAAAGGCAGATCCATCTGTTTCCACATCTTTTTTTGACTTCTAGGCTCCGTTTGTTTCGATGTAAAATGTTTTACAACGTACAATATTTTTCATGTAAAATGTTTTTTCAGAAAACAAACTTCAAATTTTTATTTTCCGGTGTTTGGTTGGCACTTGAAAATATTTTCGAAAATCAACAAAATAGTGTAGAGAGGGAGATGGGGAGTTCAAACGGTGGAGAGATATGAGATTATTGGAATTGAACGTGGGTCAGGACTGACGATCGAGGAAACTGAGCAGTGAGAATTGCAGTAGAAGGCAGCGGGTTCATTTCGGAAAATAACTTACGGAATATTTAAGGGTAAGTCATTTTCATCCAATTGATGGAAAATGTTTTACATGTAAAATATTTTTCTCATTTTTTACACAACCAAACACCGAAAAATAGGTAAAACATTTTACCGAAAAATATTTTACATCCAAACAAACGGAGCCCTAATACGAACACTGGTGAGAAAGCTCATGGTAAAAAATTTAACCAGCATGTGGTTCAAAACAAAAATGAAGCATTTACTTGATAAGTGTGCTGACTTTATGCAATCTTTAAAACAAAAGTAAAACTACACTGCAAAACGACAAGGGAGAGACGAGACAAAAATAACAAATCAAGGACAAAATGACTGTAAACTATGTGGTCAATCATCAGCTCATAAGATCATTTTAACAGCTCAAGTTTGCAAAGAGATGAAATTCTGGACAGTCATAATAACACTATGATGACATCATGACTCCTAGCCCTGTATGTCAATCTCAATGTAAAAAAGTATGTGTCCTAAGCGCAAACCTTTCGAAAATCATCAGTTGCCCAATTTTCAGCCATCTTGGGACCTGATGAAAAGAATCCTCTTCCCAACGGACTGTATGCGACAATCCCAATGCCAAGTTCTCTGAATAGTCACAAAGGGGGAAGAAATTAGCTATTTGATTTTCTTATTACTCCCATGAATGTTATTTAGCAGAATAGAAGCTTCACCGGCAAGTAGGAACTATTTCTTCCTCCACATCTCTTGACCATAACGACCATTCCAACTGTATCGCTGTAATTGGGTGAACAGCATGAGCCCTTCTTATTGTCGCAGGAGAGGCCTCAGATAGACCAATGTACTTTATTTTACCCTCTTCAACCAGCTTTTTCAGTTCTCCCATCTGGTCAATGAAGCAAAGAGATTAGGAATGCTTGCGAAAAGCTTTTTGGAAATAAAATAAAAATAGAGAGTGATGAGATTATTGTGGGCACATGCAAAAACAGGTATATCTGAGAGTAAAGAAAGTAGGAATAAGTTTGTCATGCAACTCAACCACAGCATAATGTCAGTACGATCAAAGAATAAGGAGTCCATAGGGTGCACATTATTTGCAGTACAGATAGTTCTCTGATGTTAGAGTGTCATTAGTCATAACATTCATTAAGTGAAGAGGTTATGGATGACAGGCACAGAACTTCAAGCATATCAACTCAATCCAATGACAAGCATTAATCTAGATAGATCATCTTAAAAATACAAGCATATCAACTCAACTCAATGACAAGCAAATGAACCCACTATTTACAGTCTACTACATGGATCAACATCCTCCTGTAATTAGAGTTCACAAAATACAAGAGGAATTGTTAATTTCAGCTCCACAATCAGCATCATCCTTTGAAAGAGTAAAAATAATGGCCTTGCAAGCTACGCTCTTGCTTGACCTAATTTTTACAATGGTACGTTTTTGTTTTTATTACGTTGAATACAAGAAACAGATCATACTTTGAACAGTTCAAATTGGAAAGGTTTGTGAAAGCATCTATCATAGATCAATTCGTAAAGATGCATCAGGGAAATAGTCACGAAAGCATGTTCCTAGTACAAAAAGATGTCCGGTGCCACTTGAATGTCTTTAAGAATCTGAACTCGAAACAAGTATGTAAGGGGAAAAATCCCAGAATCATGGTGCCCCATCAACAGTTCAAATAAAAAACACTCAAGGAAAGCGAGTTTTTGCATCCAATCTTAGTCTTTTACACAAATGCCACAAGCATAGTAGATACTAATGTTTGGTTTAAGAAACAGCTTCTTTAAAAACTTAACCACATATATAAACTCTGGCGGGAGTAATTCCACAAATGTTTCCTTCTCATTCATCTCAACTCAAAAGTCCCTACTAGAAATGAAACGGAACACCATCTCATACGCAACAAGCATAAAAACACAATATTAACCTCAATTATACGTATCGGAGAAGGAGGCAAAGGGGGTCAAACCGTGATTTCAATGGGAACACGGATGTCAATCCGATGCTGATAATAAAGATCGATGCAATCAATATCAAGCCGCTTCAAACTAGCTTCACAAGCAGCCCGAACGTAGGCCGGGTCGCCGCACACCTCTCTCTTTCCATCAGCAAAGCTTATCCCAAACTTGGTCGCCAATTCAACTTTCTCTCTCACCCCTCCCTTCAGCGCCTGCTCAACACCAGTAAGCGTACGTTTAGATAGCTATGGATTTCAAATCTAGAAAATCGATGAAAATATAAGAGGTATAGTTGTAGTGGCTTGTTAAATTAAAGCAGGAGATGAATCAGACTTGGAAGTAGAACAGATGCGAGCGATTGTATAACCACAATCTATACCCTGAAGGATTTCAAGTCACTCCTATTAAATAGTTATTTCAAATCCATCACAAATAGATCTCTCAAACTCAACATTCAAACCCCTATCAAACCTAAGGGAGAGGTCATGAGTGCGGATCCTCATAGAGGAAGTGCTCGACACCTTTTGTAACCTCTAACAACTAACTCCTAACATTCCATCGTCTGACAAAAAAACACTATCAAAACTAATATAGGGCTATTCTCATTGAATAATAATGTCAAATCCCTTCACTGGAAGGATTTCAAATCACTCGTATTAAATGGCTATTTCAAATCCATCACAAATCACAATAGACATCTCAAACTCCATATTGAAATCCCGGTTGGGTTTGTGAAGCCTAATTCAGTCTAATTTGCGCTTTGGTAACTATTTGGTGACCCACGGCAGGGGCTTGAGGGCAGCGCCCCCGAAACCTAGACAGGGATATTACTGTGACTTGATGATGGAAACGCGGGGTTATAAATACTTGCTATATTGTACTCTCCATTCTTCATCCCATACATAGTAGAAACTGGTGTGAGCCGTAAATGTACTCAACTACAAAGTTACGGAACCACGTAAAAATCTTTGTGGTCTTACGTTTCTTAATTGTTCTTCACGTCGAGTGTTTGTTGATTTGGCTGATTTCACAACAATCCGTATTAAACTATCAAACCTAAGCTCGAGCTATCCCCACTGATTCATTAACAATATCAAATCCCTTGGTTTATCCAAACGGATCCCAAAATGGAACTTCCCACCAAACCTCAAAGGGCATACTAATCACCAAACCGCTAGAGGAAAAAACAAAGGAAGAAAGCAAACCTTGCCGAGGAGGACTTCGTTGGTGTGGGGGCCGTAGATGTCGGAGGTGTCGAGGAAAGTGACGCCGGAGTCTATGGCGTGGTGGATGAGTTTGATCATGTCTTCGTCGGGCTTCGGCGGGCCGTAGAATGCCGACATGCCCATACAGCCCAGTCCCTGTGCTGAAACCTCTAGACCTTGTGAACCTAGCTTCATTCTCCCCACTCTAGCCATCTCTCTCTCTCTCTCTCTCTCTCTCTCTCTCTCTCTCTCTCTCTCAAGATGGATTGGATAGTTGCAGGGGAGCGCGGGGAGTGGTTAGGAGTGAAGTGAAAGTAGTTTAATAGAGGTCAAAGGAGAAGAATCAAGAGTGGTAGACAGGACCCATCGTTCACCAAACTTGCAACGTCAGCGCCTACGTTTGGAGGGACCTAAATGACACGTGGCCGTGCTTGGCACCGGTGCCGAGCAGTCAATCCGTCCGTTCATCTTGGCAATCGACAGCTCAAATCTTAATCCGATCAACGGACGGTTCAGATTTTTATGTTGTTTGGATTATATCCAAGACATCCGTGTCGAGATGAACAGCATGATCGACCGCTCTGCACCGCTGCCAAGCACCTCCGCTCGACAGAATGCCAGCATCTCTGATTCCGGGCAAAATTATCCCAAAATCATGAAACAATTTGTGAGAGAATCGATTGAGAGTAAAAGCGCATGACAACGATTGAGAGCGAGCGGGAGGAAGACATTATTAAGGGATTATGAGAGTAAGGTCTGAACCCAAGAACATGGTGAGGAAGGTGAATCAGGTGATGGTGCTTGAGGAGCACTTTATAATTTTCTTTATACGAATATAAACACGAGTTAAGACAGTCCGAGCTTTAGGCGGGGCATTGTTTACCTAGAGATGTTACATACACTACTATTCATCCACTACATTTTTAGCAAATCTTTTTCTGTCGAGGATATATGTGTCAATGGTGACATGTGGCAAATAATCCTTCTACCACCACACCCATTTACACACCTAATCGCACACCCACACTCACAATAAGGGTGGAGCCCGCACACACTACACACCCAGTATGTGTGGGCCCCACCTTTATTGTGAGTGTAGATGTGTGAATGGGTGTGGGGTTAGAATTATTGTTGAACAAAAAAGATTGCCCAAGAAGAAGTTTGCCAAAAAAAAAAAAAAACGGTTCGTCTAAGATAAGAGAGGGAAAATTTGGAAGTTCAAATTTCAGAAAGATTAAAGATCTATAATTAATGAAGGAATAAGTTAGAAAAAGTAGAGAGTACTTATTTTTTGAATTAAATGTGATGTATTGTGAGAGAATAAATTATCTCGTAAAACGATATATAAATTCTTGAAAAATAAGAACTTTAGCAGAATGGAACCAGTTTGTTTACGAGGCGAGCCAATTTCTTATGCCGAACAAGCAAAATTGTTTAGCTTCTCCGAGCTTGAATAGAAAACTTGACGGGCATAAAAAAATTTATTCAAGCTTGATTTTTTTACATAACAAATCGATCTTGAACAAGTTCTTATCAAACGGACACAAAATTTGGTCCATTCTAGTGTTTCGGAACCGGAAATGCACCGGAACACCATTACTGGCAAGAATGGTCCTCAAAAACCCATTTCTGACTTCCAATATACTCCTATTAACATCACCACACTACTGGGCTCTCATCCAGTAATCTGTAACTTCTTCAAACACAAGTGAAAAACAGTGCTCTATAAGAATCCATCCCTTGCATCACAGTCAAAAATGTTTACACAGAATTCAAGCACACCAGAAGCACAATCACCAACCAAAAGTTCCTTTACAGATCCAAAAATAAGTTTAAAAAAAAAGAGAGGCATGAGCTCACTCGGCCATCCACGATGATAAGGGTGGAGTCTCCGAGTTCTTCCACGTAGGGACCACACCGCCATCTCTACCTCCCTTAACTGCATCTGCAATGGATTCGAGCTCAGCCATGTCTTCAGGCATTAGTTTTACCGACAAAGCACCAACGTTCTGATCAAAGTTTTCGATCTTGGTGGTGCCGGGAATAGGGCACACGTCGTTCCCTTGGTGATGAACCCATCCCAAGGCTACTTGCCCCGGGGTGCAGCCCTTTTTTGCTGCCATTTCATTAACAATCTCAAACATAGTCTTGTTATGCTCCACATTCTCTCGTTGAAACCTTGGCAGAGACTGCACACAATAAAAGGCATGATTCAGCATTAGAACTCTTAAATCAATCATACAGAAGGATTAGTCTCGTCAGAAGGCCAGAATGTAATCTTTTAGAAAAGGTTACTCTAGAGTGTTTCACTTAATTCTTTTTAACATCCATTGAACCCTTTTCTCACGAACCGAGCCAGCCAGTCCAGTGGGAAACCGCATGGATTCACAAGCCTTGTCCCTGACAGAAAGAGTTTACCTTAGTTTCGTTTATTTAACTTTGACGAACAAGCACCAATTAAATGTTTGGAAACAGGGAATAGTTTTTCAGTTCATAAGGTTGATTATAGTCAGCTAAAGCTGTAGAACAAGAAAAGTTTTAACATTCAATATCGTTACGAGGAACTACCATTCTGTAAACTGTATCTGAGTGTCAAAGTCAAAAGTATGTATTCGACTCATAAACCTTTCGAAAATCCTCAGTTGCCAGATTTTCAATAAGGTTGGTACCTGATGCAAAGAACCCTAACCCTAACAGAGAGTATGCAACGATCTCAATGCCAAGTTCTCTGAATTGTCAAATGGGATAGCAAATTAGACAGTTGGATAGCTTAATACTCCCTAAGTTGAAATTTGGCCGAACATATGCCTCACCTGCAAGTAGGGACTATTTCTTCCTCCACTCCCTTGACCGTAAGGACCATTCCAACTGTATTGCCGTAACTGGGTGAACTGCATGAGCCCTACTGATCGTTGATGCACACAACTCAGACAGACCGATGTATCAGTATTACCCTCTTCAACCAGTTTCTTGAGTTCTCCCATCTGGTATCAGGAATACATGACAACCAAACAAGTATTCCAAAATTAGTTTACCAAATCAGGAGAGAAGGTTAAAGACGACTAAAGACAATTGAGTCGAGACTAGATACTACACAGTACACATAAATAAGATACGGATAGGGAACGAGCTGGAAGAAAAAAAATGGACCAGGACAAGTTCAGAAAAAATGGGTTCTTTTTCTTACTTCTTTTGCTTGCTTGATGAAAGGCTTACCTAGCGTAGCAGTAAAGCTGCCCCATTTGTGCCATGAAGGTCACTGGTTCGATTCTCGGAAGCAACCTCTTTGCTTGCAAGTGTAAGGTTACTTACATCAACCATTCAAAGAACCTGCATATGTGGGAGCTTCGTGCACTGGGTATGACCCTTTTTCTGCTTGCTTGAGAGTTTTTTTAGCGCAAAATCCAGAGAAACTTTACGAAAGTTCAATCAATATGGCCTTAGAGAGTAGATGAAACATAGAGACGGGAAGGAGAAAGATAAGAGTGACCTACCGGAAGTACACCTAACATCAGTCAAGATTCAAAGAAATAAGTGCCACCAATTTACATAGGTATTGTAACACTTAAAACAAATAATTGCCGACAAACTAAAATACTGAAATATTCAATTATTCATATTTGTTTGTGCTCATCATTATAGATTTCACTGCCATTTGTGATTTCGCATGAATAGCTTTCCATGTGTTTACCCATTAGGATGATTATTTAACAACTTAACATAAGTTTTACCAAGAGAAAAGACCTTCTACTGGGAAAAAATGCATATTCTATAAAAATAACCAACATCACAAGAATATAAAATCACGATATCATAGTTTAACCTCGAGCAAAATTACAAGTAAAAGGCAAATGACATGGTAAAGGTGAAACTTGCTCCTAAAATTGAAAACATAGAATCTCATAAAATCCTTCCATGTTACTTGCACAAGCATCCATAATCTGACAACTTCAAATAATTCCCTTAGAAGTTTGGGACACAGCCTTACCATCCTCTCTTGGCACAAGACTCTGGATCATTTTATAAAAATCGCTATCCTCACCCTCAGCCCTAAGTACATCTACTATCATGGAAATGGTAGATGCATCTGATTTGAAATTCCTATCGATTGTTTCTTGTAGAAGTATCTTAGCCTTGTGCATGTCTCCCCTCTTTAGGAATGCCCGGACCATAATATTGTAAGTCGTATCATTTGGTGGGCACCCATCACCCTCCATTTGCAGGAGTAACTCCTCAGCTTCATCTAACAAAGCCGCCTTACAAAGTCCACTAATCATTGTTGTGTAAACCTTCACATCAGGTTTCAAAACTTTAGCGAAGAAGACACCAAAAACTTTTCGAGCATCTTCAATCTTCCCAGCTTTGCACATGCCATTAATGATGATAGAATAAATAAACTTATTAGGAACTATTCCTTGATCTTGCATTGAACGAAACACCTCCACTGCCTTGCCAATTTTTTGGTTCTTAAAGAATCCGTCTAACAAGATTGAGTACGTTAAAATGTTAGGATTTTGATCGCTACACCTCATCTCATGAAATATATGATCTACTGCATCACATCTCCCTGCGCGTAACAGCCCCTTTAACAAAGTGTTGTATGTATCAGTAGCAGGTTTTAACCCTTTACAAGGCATTTCTCTAAAGAGATCCATGGCCTCGTCTACATTCATCTTATTGCAGAAACCATTGATCAAAATATTATAGCTAAGGATATCAGGCTCAAGGCCCCTATCCACCAAAGAGTTGAACACTTCTTTTGCTTTATTCATTTGGCCTTGCAAACAATATCCGTCCATCAGTGCATTATAAGTGATAACATCAGGTTTCTCACCTCTTCGGATCATGATCTCGAGTATACGCTCCGCTTCTTCGGTCCTTCCCTCCTTGCAAAGTGCATCCACTACCATATTGAAGGTTATAACATTAGGGAAAATGTTTCGTTCCGTCATGTCACTCAATATTCTTGTGGCATCCTTCCCTCGACCTGATTTGCATAACCCATCAACCAAAGAGTTATAGGTGACGACATTAGGCATAATATCCCACTCTCTCATCTCTAATAAGAGGCTCAAAGCATCATCTATGTTCCCGTCCTTACAAAGGTTGTCGATGATTGTGTTATACATCACAACATTAGGCCTATAGTTCCATTTCTGCATACTCCTCAACAACTGTATAGCCATCGCATTGTCTCCTACTTTACAAAGCCCTTTCATGATTGTCCCATATGTGATTTCATCAGGTTCGATGTCTCCATATTTCGTCAAACTTCTGAACAAATTCACAGCCTGAGAAGTCTTACCTTCTAGAACATACCCATTTATCAGAGTGTTGAAGGTATTCAAGTTTGGAGTACAACCACATTTGAAAAAGATGCCCAACATAGCAAACCCATAATCCACTCGATTCAACCGGCAGAAACAATTGATCAAAATAGTCAGCGTATATTCATCAATCGGAATGCCCAACTCGCGGATTTCCTTATATAGAGAAATGACTGTCGAATATTCCTTCATCTTGGCAACAGCAGTTAACAGCTGATTAAAATGGACGACAGAAGGCGGAGGTCGAAGTCGGCCCATTTGATGGAACAAACAAAGAGCATCGTCGAGCTTATCAAAACCCGTTTTAGATTTCTCCAGCAACAACTTCGGCAGTTGCTGCCGGTTCGTTATTGCAACGACATCAGTGGGATTAGGGTTTGTTGAAAATTGGGTAGTATGAAACAAGAGTGTACTATGATCGACAAATGGGTTACCTTCTCGATAGTTACGTGCCGTTCCGGGGCTGAAAATCAGAGCAACAGCAGCGATTCTTCTTCCCATGGTGCTTTGCTTTGGTTTGGCTCAATCAAACGACTAAATAAGGAAGGGACTTTTTTTTTTTCGTCCTTATTTAAATTTCTTTTCGTATCATTGGCTTAATATTAATTTTTTTGGGATTATTGCATTCTAATGACAAGAGGAATCTAAAAAATAAAATTTTTTGACCGAAATCTAATTTTTTTTAAATAAAGACAAAAATAAGGCAATAAATCAATTTTTTCGTCTTTATTCAAAAAAAATTAGATTTTGATCAAAAAAATTTACTTTTGTCATGAAATCTCTAAAAAATTGATGATAAGCCAAGTGATACGAAAAAAATTTAAATAAAGACAAAAAATAAGCCACTTGACTTATTTAGGCAAACGGCCTGTTGTTGCGAGAGGTTCAAATCTGAAAACCACTCCGTAGGTAGACTTTCTCTCTCTACAATTTATTACTAATATGCTATTGTAGGAAAATAAAAACTGGAGTTCATCTTCACATGTTCTTTGTTTAGTCCCCGTTTCTGTTTCAAAGTAAAAATTATGTAAAATGATTTTGCAAAAAATAAACGTTTTGTTTTTACTTCGGGTGTTTTGTTGATGAAAGCTGCTACACACAGACGAAATCGCACAGATTGTGCATAGATTTTTTGTGGGGCCCACCACGAGTCCCATACAAATGATCCGAACTGTTCAGTAAATGTAAAACACTTTTTCAAGGGTTTCCGTGAAAAATCAGCTTAATCCGATACCTATAGGTTCTCGATCCAATCATCAAACTTTTCATTGAGATTTTTGGATAATGAAAAGTTAATGTTGTGTTCTCTAGGATTCAAAAAGAATTTTTCAAAAAAATTCCCCCTAGATTTTCCCTACTTCCGACATTTCTCTCTTTATCTCTCTCCACTTATTACCAATACTATTTTTCAAAAAAAAAATCAAAAACCAAACCAAACACAGCATTAAAATGATTGGATCGAGCACCTATAAGTATCGTATTGAGCTTATTTTTTACAAAGACCCTTGAAAAAGTGTTTTATATTTACTGGACTGCTCGAATTATTTGTGTGGGACCCGTGATGGATCCCAAAAAAAATCTGTGCACAATCTATGCAAGAAGTGTTTGTGTGGACAGACTTTCTGTTTGTTGATACTTGGTCGATAGCGGTAAGATGATGCATGTAGTACATATCTTTGATGAAAAAGCACAGTTAGGTCTTAGGTGGACGAAATTGAGGCATGGGGGAGCTCGGTAAGTAAGTAATTATTATTCAAGCAGCGAAGGCAAAGTTCAGAAAATAACTTACCATCTTTTCAAGAAGAAAACATTTTTACTCATATGAAGTAAAATATTTAATCAGGTAAAAATATTTTTATTATTATTTACACAACAAAACACCAAAAAATAAGTAAAATATTTTTTAAGAAAATATTTCACATCCAAACAAACGGAGTCAAGCTTAGATTTTTTTTATGTAACAAATCAATCTTGAACAAGTTCTTATCAAAAGAGCACGAAATTTGGTCCATTCTAGTGTTTCGGAACCGGAAATGCACCGAAGCCAATATTACAGCAAAGGGAGGAAGAGAGCTAGGATTTTAGAGAGAGAGAGGGGACAATACAAAACCTGAGAAAACTCTATACAGACCCAGACTATTTATAAAAGACTCGAAATGAAACTCAAATACAAATAAAAGTAAAATTACACTCAAATTAAATGAAGATTCGTGTCGGGTGCTCATTGGGCCCCATCGTCACAATTATCTTCACCGAAAGCTGAGTGCTGTCAAACTGACTCCATAATTGAGCCCTTCCACCGAAAGTTGGTTGGCAGTATTCCAAAATTATTGATGTTTTTCTTTTCCCTTTTTGGATGACAGCTTTTCTGTCATTATCTCAGTCATGCTGTCCCAAATCACCTAAAGTTGGCGTATTTCCTTCATCTTCATAGGGATCCTGAGATTCCCCTGCTAAACAAGTAAATGGATTATTATCCTCTTCATTGCTTTTAGCTGAAGTCATAGATTTGTCATCAGCTACTTGGTGTACAGTCTGAAGAAATTGTTCTTTCATAAAATCCATTGTTTTGATGACAACTTCATCATCAGTCAAAGTTGGATTCTTTGCCCTAATTTGAGCTGAAATTTCCAGGAAAAAAATTTTGATGGAGAATTTTTCCTTTTCCCTTTTGTCTCAATTGCTGTCTTAATTCCTGATTTTTGAACTTCATTTCCCCAATAGTTTTTTCCATATAGTATCTATTAGCATCACCACACTACTGGGCTCTCATCCGATAATCTGTAACTTCTTCAAACACAAGTGAAAAATGTACACACAGAATTCAAACACTCCAGAAGCACAATGACATACCAAAAGTTCCTTTTACAGCTCCAAAAATAAGTAAAAAAATAAAATAAAAAAAGGCGTGATCTCACTCGGCCATCCACGATGATAAGGGTGGAGTCTCCGAGTTCTTCCAAGTAGGGACCACACCTCCGTCTCTACCACCCTTGACTGCATCTGCAATGGATTCGAGCTCAGCCATTTCTTCAGGCGTTAGTTTGACCGACAAAGCACCAACGTTCTGATCAAAGTTTTCGATCTTGGTGGTGCCGGGAATAGGGCACACGTCGTTCCCTTGGTGATGAACCCATGCCAAGGCTAGTTGCCCTGGGGTGCAGCCCCTTTTTGCAGCCATTTCATTAACGCGCTCAAACGTAGCCTTGTTATGCTCCACATTCTCTGGTTGAAACCTTGGCAGAGACTGCACACAATAAAAGGCATGATTCAGCAACTCTAATCAGTCATACTGAAGGATTAGTCTCGTCGGAAGGCCAGAATGTGATCTTTTAAAAAAGGTTACTCTAAAGTGTTTCACTTAATTCTTTTTAATATCCATTGAACCCTTTTCTCACGAACGGAGCCAGCCAGCCCAGTGGGAATCTGCATGGATTCACAGGCCTTTTTTCCCAGACAGAAAGAGTTTACCTTAGTTTCGTTTATTTAACTTTGACGAACAAGCACCAATTAAATGTTCGGAAACAGGGAACAGTTTTTTCAATTCATAAGGTCGATTAGTCAGCTAAAGCTGTAGAACGGGATAAGTTTTAAACATTCAATATCATTACGCGGAACCACCATTGTGTAAACTGTATCTCAGTGTCAAAGTCAAAAGTATGTATTCAATTTATAAACCTTCCGAAAATCCTCAGTTGCCAGATTTTCAATAAGCTTGGCACCTGATGCAAAGAACCCTAATCCTAACGGAGAGTATGCGACGATCCCAATGCCAAGTTCTCTGAATCATGAAATGAAATGGGATAGCAAATTAGACAGTTGGATAGCTTAATACTCCCTAAGTTGAAATTTGGCAGAACATATGCCTCACCTACAAGTAGGGACTATTTCTTCCTCCACGTCCCTTGACCATAAGGACCATTCCAACTGTATTGCCGTAACTGGGTGAACTGCATGAGCCCTTCTGATAGTTGATGCACACACCTCAGACAGACCGACGTACTTTATTTTACCCTCTTCAACCAGTTTCTTGAGTTCTCCCATCTGGTGAAAAGAATGGCCAGAAACGATTAGCAGGGCTTGATGAAAAGCTTGTTAAGAAATGCATTTAAAGGAAACACAAGGAACCATTCTGGAGACGTGCAGAAACTTGTATGTTTATGATGACGGTATTATGAAAACGATCTTGAGCTTGACTCGAACACATAATCAAACAATCTCAAGCATGGCTGGTTACACTTGGCTTGAAGTTTGATGCGGAAACATTAATTACTTTGGTTTACATGCTATGCACAGTCATCTTTGTTGTTTTCGCAGACTGCCCATCTGATGAACTAGATATAACTAATTCTGAGTTAATATCTGCAACTTCTCTGTGCCAAAAAGACAGGCAATACCATGACATTGGAAGGCAAAATCCGTTTGATGAAAACATAGATGAAACCTTTGCACATTGTTGACACGAGCATAGGTTGAATATGTGAACCAACAAAATTTGCCACTGGAGAGGAAAGAAGAAACAAGGGGCCGAACCGTGACTTCAATGGGCACACGGATGTCGACCCGATGCTGGTAATAGAGATCGATGCAATCGATGCCTAGCTGCTTCAAGCTGGACTCATAGGCGGCCCGTACGTAGCCCGGATCCCCGTGCATCTCTATCTTTCCATGAAAGGTAATCCCGAATTTGGTAGCCAATTCAACTTTTTCTCTCATCCCTCCCTTCATTGCCTGCTCATAAACCAATAACAACTTAACCGTTTAGTTCACTGAAATACAGTAAATATCAACTACACCATTGAGAAATCGGCCAAATCAACATAAAACTTAACCGTTCAGGATCTCTCCTCAACTGGGTAGTTTCGCCTCTACAAATCCAAAAATAATACTTACTGATATCAGTTGGAGCTGATTTTTTACAAAACCCCATGAAACATTATTATTTTAAAATTTATGGGTATTTTTCTGGTTTTTGTTGGATCCGGAACGGTCCCCACAAAAAATGTAGTGCATAATGTAGTGGTTTGGCGTAATGTACCAGACTTATCGATTTTTGTGTGGTTTCCTAGGTGTATACTAGTTTACATCCACACTACATCAGTTATTACATGACTGCTGTTATACAGGTTGAACTTATTCACGGAGCGGGGCAATTAATGGCTGAGATTCGTTTGCAATTTTGACTGGTCACAATTGATTTTCAATCCAGACTGTCCAAAAATACTTTGGACATGCGCGATTGGCCTCCGTAAAGCCTTCTTTACGGAATGGTCCGCCTTCGTAAAGCCTTCTTTACGGAATGGTCCGCAAATAAGATTTTCTGTGAACTGAAATAGTCCAAGACAACCACAATCAGGCTTCACAAACCCAACATATATACGTAATTGAATAGTAAGAGCTAGATGTGATACTATTACCTTGCCAAGGAGGGTTTCGTTGTCGCCGTAGACGTCGGAGGTGTCGAGGAAAGTGACGCCGGAGTTGATGGCGTGGTGGATACGTACTATATTTATGTACAATTTTCTGTCTCTCAGTGAGCTGTAAACAGGGAAAAAATATTCAATGTCCCATACCATTTTTTCATCACACACTTGTCGTTGGCCACAAGGCGAATGCATGAGCTCCACCACAATGTGTGCTTAAAAGCCCAGTTACGCTTTCCCCCCACCACACGTTTGTCGTGGACCAAGCGATGAATGTGCAAGCCCCACCCCAATATGTGGTTAAATTAGAGCTGGGACGTCACGTGGCAGTGCCTGGGGCACTAAGTAGGCACTAAGTAATCTCTCAGTAATTTAAACGATTAGGTTTGTCCCCATTTATACTATTTTGTTCCAGTGTGCAGTGCATTTGTTTGAAGATAAGTGTGTAACTATTAGGGATTTATCGGCGTCTAATATAGTAACTTTTTCATTGTTCATGTACTCAATGAGCTGTATGAACCAAACCATTCCAATCGTTACACACATAGACAAACGACAGTCACGAATCAAATGGAAAAGACTATCCCTGGTACACGAATGCAAGATTTAGCAGCAAAAGGAGCAAGGTGGAAATCTCCTTGAAGATTTTGTTACCATACCCGCGTACCTGGTTGGTGTCGTGGCTTTGACCTGAAACCACACAAACACACGACTCTACGAAGAATAATCAAGCAAACACACAGAAAGCACCACACAAAGATTTACTTTGTTCCCAATATGGTACATCAACGACTACGCCAATTCATCACTATGTATTGAATGAAGAAGAGAGTACTATCATACATCGGCTGCTGCGTATAGAAAACTACAAATTTTTGGTTATTACACGAAAAATTACTCTAATACAGCTCCATAACTCTCAAGCCAAAGAGAACACCAAGCCGTAAGAAATCTTTAACTCCCTTCTCAAGATAAGTTACAGAACCAGTAATGCACATAGGATTTGATGGGTTCTATACACCACTTGGTATAGTCTTTTATTCTTGGTGTAGGTTTGACAAATAATCAGGCCCAGGGTAGAGTTTAAGCAAACATTTTTACCACTCTAATCTTCAAAGAGAAGCCTTGACTGCATCTGCAGAGCAAAAGGGTGGATTGTCTGAAACATACCAAGTAAAGAGCATGCCCCGTATATATCAACCTTAAAAGCATCTTTCTATGCAATGGAATCAAGTTCTGCCATTTCTTCAGCTGTTAGTTCTACCAACAAAGCTCCAATGTTCTGATCAAAGTTCTCGAACTTGGTGGTACCAGGAAGGGGACAAACATCACTGCCTTTGTGATGAAGCCAAGCCAATGCTACCTGCCCTGGCATGCACCCCTTCCTTGCTGCTATTTCATTGACTCGGTCATACATGTTTTTGGTATGCTCGAGATTCTCAGGTTGGAACTTTGGTAGATACTGCCAAAAACAAATTACATGCATAATTCGGCAGCAGAATAGCAAACCAGCCATAAAGAAAGATCAACGAAGAACGCAACAAAAACAAATCTTCTGCAAGTCATGGTGATTGGTGCAACATTGTCTTCCCAAAACATTAAGAGATTATGCTGAAAACACACTATAGGTACATGAGTAAACGAACTGAAGAACTACCAAACAGACCAGCCTATTGAAAGGAAAGAAGGATCTTGTAGATAGGAGTATGTAATAATTAGATCACCATTCATTGTAATGCACCAAGATTGCTAGTGACAGCAAATCCATTCCCTTTTCCTGTAAGGACTAAAGCTTTGTGTATGGGAAAAAAGAATCAAATCTTTTCGTGGTATTTCTACCTATTTAGTTCAACTGAGAAATTCCACAGAAACAATGCTGAGAAAGATAGTTCTGGTCAACATTTAACCGCAAAGTTGTTCAATAAAATTGAAGAACATTAAGTGATGAGTGTTGCTTAACTTATGCATCTATAAGCAAAAGTACCCATATGTTCACATAGGCACAGGGGACACACGAAGAAACAATTGTAACAGGATAATTCCAGGAGGAAAGGACTCTAACTTAGTCAATCAATGTTTTAGAAAAGCAGTATTAGGACATCTATGCATATGTGATGCGACCATGTATTATCGAAATATTGAAGAATTCTATATCAGAGGTGCAAAATTCCAATACTAACTGGCCGCAATGTTACCTTACGTACTGATACTTGTAACCCTGCTATCAAGCAATCCCTCTTGAAAAGTGGGTAGATTTTGTCAGCTCATAAGGTTAATTGATTTTACTTGGCCACAGTTTCAAGAAGATATGGAGTTATGAACATTCACAATAACATCATGGGGGCATAAGCATTATCTAACATTGTACTTCCTTCCATAGGTCAAAAGTGTGTGATTTATGTATATACCCTTCGTAAGAGAGAAGCTGGCAAAGTTTCAGCAATCTTTGGACCTGACGAAAAGAATCCTCTTCCTAATGGAGTGTATGCGACAATCCCGATGCCAAGTTCTCTGAATAACATGGGAAAAGAAATTAGAAATTTTGGTTGATCATTACTCTGTCAAATGTTATTTAGCAGATAGACGCCTCACCTGCAAGTAGGCACTATTTCTTCCTCCACATCCCCTGTCCACAAGGACCACTCCATCTGTACTGCTGTAATTGGATGAATAGCATGAGCCCTTCTAATAGTTGATGCAGACAGTATTGAAGTAGAGCCCTCAGATAGACCAACGTACTTGATTTTTCCCTCTTCAACAAGTTTCTTCAGTTCGCCCATCTAGTGAAAGGATGGCAAGAAACAAGTAAGGAATGCTTGAGAAAGAAAATAGATGTGCAAAAAGTTGAAGAATTAAAGAGGAAGGGAAGTGGGAACAAGATTCATATGCTACTTTACCAGGGCTTAATGTGCATGTCTTCTTTTTTCTTACTTTCTCCAAAATGTTTTGCTCTTATTGGTGGAGTATTTAATGATGGAAAATTATAATGTCAAAACTGTTTTTGTTAATACCAGAATTTTAGTCCATAAAAGCGTTGTACCTTGTTCATGGTACAAGTCTTTCATGCACTAAAAATTTTGACATTAACAAAAACAGTTTTGACATTATCATTACCCGTTAATGATGGGTGCCGATACAAAATGAAAGTATGCTACAGCAGGGAGTTAGACATATCCGTTGGACTACTCCATGGAGGGCTACATGATATATCAAATTGGAAATTGGCAATTATATCGAATAACAAGATGCCAAATTGTTACATTGACTTCAAATAAATTTGACATCCTCGGATTTGAAGACTGATTGGTGTGCTCCTACATGTTAAAGATACAGCGAGAGAGGGAGAGAGAGAGAAGCAAAAATGGTCAAACCGTGGTTTCAATGGGAACACGGGTATCAATCCGATGTTGGTAATAGAGATCAATACAATCAACGTCGAGCCGCTTCAAGCTGGCCTCGCAGGAAGCCCGTACATAGGCTGGATCGCCGCAAACCTCCATCCCCTTTCCGTCAGAGGTGACGATCCCAAATTTGGTAGCCAATTGAACTTTCTCTCTCATCCCCCCCTTAAGTGCCTGCAAACCAATCCAATTTGACAATTTAGTTTACTGCAAAAGCATCGATTTTGATATATGACTAACTTAGAGAAACAAGGAACGTAGAATTGACCGAACCAAGCACAAGATTCCCTTGCAATTTGCCATTTCCGGCATTGGATTGCAACAAAGGATGAATGGATTACATGTCTGTTGTGCAAACAGTCCTAGAAATATGAAATACACAACACTCTAACAAGAACCTGGGGTTCCTATGGGCAAACTCAACAAATTCAATCTCTAAATTGAGCCACCAAAATCCCAAATCAACAAGGTAAAGTTACTTCACTTCTTCTCCTCTCTTAAGTCTCTCTCTCCGTTCCTCTCATAATATGTTGACTGCTAGTATCAGTGTGTATAAGGTAGATCTGTGCAGAGAATTTTGCCTCCTTTTTTTTATGAAAGTGGTGAAGTGATTAATACATTGGGGTCCTTTTCATTGTGTGCAACCTGGAGAAGCTATTACCAATGGAATTCATTTTTTTCTTATCAACCAATTCAGGAATACATATGGTTTGCCCCCTAAATAAGTACTCCTGCGTCGGTCACTGCCATCAATATTCGATCAATGATTTTTTTCATATTCTGTCAACTACATGAGCCCAGATACCCTAAAAGCCTTAGGTGTGATATTGCTAATCTCATCATTATTGCTGGCTCTAAACAAATTGTAGATCAAATTATAATTAAAGAGCCACATTTTCCAGTTTAGCTAGTCAATTCCAGACTACCATTCCATCAGACTCTTCATTCTACATCTCTATCTCATCAACATATTCATTCTTTATCCCATCAAACTCTCTATCCCGTCGACTCTCCACAACAATGAAGTTGTCAAGTTACTGGCATTTCCAAAATTTGGCTAGGCTTAAGCTAGTCTAACGTCGGGTGATTTTTAATTTCCTCCAACAAGACCATCAATACTACTATATACTAAAAAGAACATAAAAAATAAAAAAAAAATATTAGCTTCAACTACTTACATTCCTCCCCCTTTGTTTGTATTCCCACTCAAAAGGGAAAATTATTTCTTAACAAAATCTTCACTTTTATGTCAATTCGTAAGTCAGTGAGAGGTAAATACCATCAAACTTAACATAATTAGAGCATTTATCCATTAACTTTGTCGTGCATCGCAACTTGTTATAGCCAACGGATGATTTACCTACACTGACGTGGATGCTCTTTCAGTCCACGAGCCAAGCCAAGCTTGGCACGACTAGTCAAGCTCAAGCTAGGATCGCTTAGTATTTCAGTGTTTGAGCTCGATTCATTTACTAAACGCCTAAACAGACCCTCTATAAGACGAACCGAGCCTCTACAGACAAGCCGAGCATTTACAAATGAGCCGAGTTAAACATACAACTAACTCGAGAGCTCTGACTTGCCTCGAGCTTCTCGCAAACAGCCCTATCTGTTACTTTCTATTCAGGGTCCATCGAGTGCGCAATGCGGGAAAAGGAAAAGCAGAGTAAGAGAGTGAGTAGTGGAGTGACCTTGCCGAGGAGGATTTCGTTGATGTGAGGGCCGTAGACGTCGGAGGTGTCGAGGAACGTGACGCCGGAGTTGATGGCGTGGTGGATTAGCTTGATCATTTCTTCATCTGGCTTCGGAGGGCCGTAGAAACCTGACATTCCGGCGCAACCCAGTCCCTGCGCCGACACCTCCAGACCTTGTGATCCTAGCTTCATCCTCCTCACTTTTCCCATCTCTCTCTCTCTCTCTCTCTCTCTGAAAAATTTCTATATTGGCAGAGGAAGGAGTGAGAGTCAGTGAACTCCTTCCTGATAGGAGATGATGAAAGCGGCTCCTGAGTTAGGCTTAACTACATTTTGCCCCCTAAAGTATCACAATTTTAAAATTTGAGACTTCAACGTCTTGAAATATCTAAATCTTTCAATGAGGCCCTTTGATAGTCTTCAGTCGTATAATTATATTCAAAGAGAGTACTCAAACATTATATTTGACAAAATATGACTAGAATTTCAAGAATGATGTGTATGTAAACTCGCATATCTAACCAAATCAAAGGCCAAACTTTGTATGGATCGCTTTCTTTTTATTTGCTCTCATCCATCGATCCCATTAACATCTATCTGTTCTTACATTAAACATCAAGATGCCAAATAGCTCTTGGTGTAAAAATCTAGACAAAGGCGTTTAGTTCCTGATTTTGATAGGTACAACGGTTTATATATATCATTTTCGATGACCGCGCAACATTTGGACACCACTGCCCAGTGCAGTTGGTATGTCATTTCTCCCCTAAGGGGGAGGTTCTGGGTTCGACCCCTACTAGGGCAATACCCTTGGATCCCAAGCTATGAATAACTTCTGGACTCCGTGCTAACTCTAACACCCCCACCAACCTCCGCTGATGTATGACGATTGAAAAAAAAAACCGATCGTAAAGCACCTAAAGATTAACGATGGGTCTACATTGAAAGATTTGAATAATTTCAGGTGGTCAAGCATAGAATTTCGTGGTTTAGAAGGTAATTTTGGAAAAATGTGATAGTTAAAGCAGGTAAGATGTAATTAAAGCCTCATGGAAACCGCCTTGCGGCCAGTTACGGGTCAAAGAGGGCGACTTATGAGACGGTGACGTCACTGCGTACGTTTGTCTGAATTTCTACTTCTGGGCTTTCGGTCCAAATGTGGCACTACAAAAATGATAGAGGCACATCACCTAAGCCACACCCCAACCACACCCCTCTCACATACAGGTGGGTCCCGTTCAACGGGACCCACCTGTATGTGAGAGGGGTGTGGTTGGGGTGTGGCTTAGGTGATGTGTCCCTAGCACCTCTCGTGGCACCATTGGCAGTAGAGAAAGTCTCTTTTATTTTTTATTTTTTTTAACAGAGGATAAAATCTACATACGAAACTCTCAACCACAACTCCGAACATTACTGGAGGCGTTTTATGAACATGAGTTATGTGCATCAAACGGCTCCAAACGCAATTTTGTGTCCAAAATTGTGTACGTAGCATTCCTTATTACTTTGGGGTGTCCACTTACAGCTACACCTGTAACCCACATCGTGGTGAAAGTCAAAGCTCGTGCCATTCAGAGCACTAGGGGGTCTTTTTTCACCAGACAGTAGGGCAGGAGCTACAATTTGGTGGCGGAGTCCATACTATTATGTGGTAGAGAAAGTCTTTGGAGTATCATGTGGCAATGGTCGAGGAGCAATTAATTATTTTCCCACACAGGAGACTAGATTTACCCTTCAATGGAAGAAATTGCTGGTAGAATTAATGGTGGCAAATGCAAGGAGAAAGTATTTTTGGATCCATGATATCATGGTATGTTGACGTGATGTCATGATTTGACTCAAGCTTAACCGTGTGTGTACAAAGTGGGACTTGAAGCCCGCTAAGGCGCTAAGCTATTTACACCTTACTCTGATAAATTCTATAGTTTTAATTTGTAGATCTTGGGGAGATTTTTATTTTTTATTTTTGGGTCATCTTGGGGAGGTTATTAACTACGCCAAATTAATCGAATATCAATGAGACAAGGAATTACCCTCTTGCCATCATTCAAAAAATGAGACAATGAATTGCAACATAACTGTATTAAGATAAATAGGTTTGATTTAGATTGCATTCTTGTAAAAATTAAGACGAATAGCTCAATAAAAAGTAACCCAAAAAAATACCAAAAAAAATTTAGACAAAAACATTTAGGAGAACACAGTCTGAGTTTGGACTAAATTAATTACTCTACATTGAGTATTACTAATGTTCAGTGATTTTAAAAAAAAAATTACTCAAAACTTTTTAGAATTAGCATTCATCTCAACTAAAAGAACCAAAAAAAATAATAATTATAAAAAGTTGAACAAAAGTTTAAAATAATTCATAACAGGCAAAAAAAAAAAAAGTAAAATTGTATGTTTCGATTTTTGTCTTTAATATTTTTAAAATTTTTAGTAATAATGTTTTACCTTTTAGATTATTCTCATAGAATAAAGTACCGATATCCTCTAGCAATACATCTATTAATATATTCATGCTACTGAACTTGATGCTTTCACAGGAAAACCATACTTAGAATTCAAACACTCCACAAAAGTAAGTTAAAAGGCATGTGATCTTTTTCTTTTTTCTTTTCTTTTATTTTTTCGCTACGTACAACCTAAAGCAAAAACAAACACGAAGAGCTAAGAAACACAGATGATACGACACGAGACGGACATGCGGATACAATATTTCTCCAAAATGTACGGCAAGGACGCGTTGGTATATGTATATATTTACGTGTCTATACAAATCCAAATATATTTTCTTGTATGGATATCACCACAAGTATACACAATTTGTTAAGAATCTAAATTGAAAGGGGACTCGAGGATTTCTAAAAACATAGGACATGGGCACTGTTAGGAATCCACAAGAAATCTTTAATAACTTCCAAGTCAATTTGTATATGATTAGTCCTAAGAACTACACTATCTTTCCAACTTTGTACATCATAGCAATATGTTAGCAAGTGTCCAAGAAGTGCCAATCACATTAAATTCTTAGTCATTGACGTCAAAAATGTGTCGGACATTTGTCAGAATTATGATTTTTATTTTCTGATTACGGACACCTAACAAAAAGTATCGGACACGTGTGCGATGAGTGTCGGTGTCCGACACTAGTCAGACGACACGCTTCTTTCTTTTTAAGTGTGTGTTTCTTAGAAGAAGAGAAACAACAAGAAGAAACAGCCATAAAAAAACAGCCGATAGGCAAAGAAATATCTGAGGAAGCTACAACTTGTACCGGGAGTTGACTGCATAACAAAGTCCCCAAGAAATTTAGAAAGGCATGTGATCACTCAGCCTTCCATGATGATAAAAGTGGGGTCTCCGAATCCGTCCAACTAGGAACCACATCAATATCTCTAGCACCCTTTACTGCATCTGCAATGGATTCGAGTTCAGTCAGTTCGTCAGGTGTTAGTTTCACCGACAAAGCTCCAATGTTCTGATCCAAGTTTTCAATCTTGGTGGTTCCGGGAATAGGGCACACGTCGCTCCCTTGGAGATGAACCCATGCTAAGGCTAGTTGCCCGGGGGTGCAGCCCTTTCTTGCTGCCATTTCACTAACATGGTCAAACATAGTCTCGTTATGCTCCAAATTCTCAGGTCGGAACCTTGGCAGAGACTGCACACGATGAAATCATGATTCAGCATTATAAGATCTGTAAAAATCAGCTATGAAGGACTAGTCCTGGTAACCTAAGAAGCACAAACACATCTACTTGTCTAAGTACAAATACTTGAAAATACTTCAGGACACATTTTGGTTCAGACACACATTGGAGTCACATGCTAGAACACACTGGAGACAAGTTAGGTGGCCAGAAAGCAATTTTAAAAAGTAGGGCAGGGTCAAAATTTCCATAGATGCTTAGTTCTTTGATTCTGATTTAGTTACCATTGCTTTTATTTTCATAATGCTAATATTACCTGTCTTTTATCTCTAGTTTAGCAATACCATTTTTTTAATTCAACATGAATCAACAAAAACCTACCTGGATATATTCATATGTTTCAGAGAAAATTACATGTCCTCGTGTACGTGTCGCGTGGTGCCTCTCCTTTGACCATTTCCCTACCTGTTAGCTCATTACGTATGCAACACAACTGTTCCAATTCCTAGTCGTGATGGATCCCTATATGCTGTCTCCAGAACAGATAACGAGATTTCAGAGCGTAATATAACTATATAAGGATGATTTTCTTGCCACAGCAACCATATGGTTTATAGCGCTTTGTCTATACGCCGCCAGAACCAAAGCTGGATGCAGAGTCTGAAATTACTTCTTTGCTAAAAGTTTAACAAACAGATCCAACTGGATATCTAGGGGAAAATGTCAAGTTTTGAGTACTGGTTTGCGTAGATGTGAAATTTGTCAGAATCAACGGAAGACATCTGAACAGTTTTTTCCCGGAAAAATACATATAGTTGAGAATTGGCTTTCAGATCAACACAAAGCTAATTGGACAGACGGTGGTATCACACTGGCACACTCATCTTATCTCAAACACATTTCTGTGAATACATTGCTGGCATCGTTGCTGGCATCGAAACGTACAGAATACACTACTGAGAAAGTTCATGCTCAATTGTAACCAGCACAGGTTAAACACAAAGTTGGAGAATATTTAGTGTATGTGCTTATTGCATCTCCATGCAACAGTAAACCCATGTTTAAAAAAGCAGCACAGGAGACAAAGAGAACCGGCTCTAATAGCCCCACTTTATGCAAGGTTTCAAATATCATAGTCGCTATGGCAACGCTTCGATTGGTACGGGTATGTCTTTGCTAGTAAACATATAAGATCAATAAAATTTAAGTTAGGCAATAAACATTCTTTTACGATTACAACATAGTGTTCTTTCAATTTTAAAATGTCAATACCCTTAACCTAATGCATCTGTTTGGTTTTTAAATTCATCAATAAAAAACGCTAGAATGTTTTGAAGTTATTCTGTAATATTTTCGCACTAAAATCATTCTCCAACAAGGGAAAAAGCGACATCTCAGTCAGTTATCACTTCAGAACATTTCACAGACATATTTTCAACTACTCTGTCCGCCACGACCACTCAATTTGCTAATAAAACCTTCAAATTGCAGACCAAACAAAGCTAGCGTAGAGGACTTGAACAGTCGTGTCCATGGCCACTGCCTATTAAAAGAGTTTTTACCAGCTTGTACAACATATTCAATATGCAGTTTGCATGTCTTAACACAGTGCAATTTAGAAATGGAAAAATGTTCACCGAAAAAATTTAGAAATGCAAAGGCTACCGATAGGAATCTTTCCAGCATTAGTAACTGGGGTTACTTGTTGCAATGTCTTCGAACCTCCTTAGTAGTCCCTTAATTTTCTGTGATTCCAATGAAGCTCCAGCTTTGTACATAGGGTACGGCCCTAAGATCTTTTACATTTTCTGTATCTGAAGATATGTGTGTTTAATGTAGGGCCCTTTAATGTACGCAGTGTTTCAGTTCATAAGTTTGATTACTCAAAGTTGTAGAAGGAGATAAACTATACATAGTGACACAATCTGACAATCATGATGACATTGCAACGAATTAACATTGCCCTAACTGTATTTCATTCTGAAAGTGAAAAGTATGTCTCATATGCACAAACCTTTCGAGGATCCCCAGTTGCCCAACTTTCAACAACCTTGGCACCTGATGCAAAGAATCCTCTTCCTAACGGAGAATATGCGACAATCCCAATGCCAAGTTCTCTGAATCAGCAAAAGGGCCATGAAATTAGACAGTTTGATCGCTTAACATACCCTAAAATGCTATTTTGTAGAATAGATGACTCACCTGCAAGTAGGAACTATTTCTTCCTCCACGTCTCTTGTCCACAACGACCATTCCAACTGTACTGCTGAAATCGGATGAACAGCATGAGCCCTTCTGATTGTTGATGCACACGCCTCGGACAGACCAACGTATTTTATTTTACCCTCTTCCACAAGTTTCTTGAGTTCTCCCATCTGGTGATGAAGTGGCTAGAAACACTTACGAGTGCTTGATGCTTGCAAATCCAATAAAAGAACACAAAAATGAATAAATGTGGAGACATCTAGAATTATCAAACTGGGATTCAAGGGAGCGAACCGGACGAGAATAACAGTGGCTTGAAAACACAACCAGACGAGACCAAAGGAGTTGCAAGCAAGCGGAGTTCAAGGCATTCATGACAAGCTTGGTTTGTTTGCAGACCATGCCACATGGACCAACTGGACGGCCTAGTCCACTTGATGAACTAGGGATAATCGGATTCTAAGTTAGATTATCATTAGTTGTCAACATGAAATGATGGGCAACACCGTGACAGTGGAAAGGCAAAGTAGACACGAGACAAGATGCATTTGATCAAACTATATATGAAACCATAGCACATTGTTGAAACAAACAAAGAAAAAAAAATTGTCAATCTCCATAATTTTTCAGTAAAGAGCAAGGGAGCGAACCGTGATTTCAATGGGGACACGGGTGTCGATCCGATGCTGGTAATAGAGATCGATGCAATCAATGTCGAGCCGCTTCAAGCTGGCCTCACAAGCAGCCCGTACATAGGCTGGATCCCCATGCACCTCCAACTTTCCGTCCACAGAGAAGAGGCCGAATTTGGTAGCCAATTCAACTTTCTCTCTCACCCCTCCCTTCAGCGCCTGCACATAAACCAATCACAATCCAAACCGTTTAGTTTACTAAGTTTCAGTAAACATCAACAACTATTTTATGGAATGTGGAACCTACCAAGGAAAGAAAAAATCAGACTATGGAGGGATTTCTATAGTTAGGGCATCTCCGGCTGTCACTAAAACCTTACTCTAAGAGAAAACCTTGAAACTCGACTCCTTGATTCAATCTTCTGTCAAAAAGAATTCTAATCAAACCAAATCAAAAGAAGTCTCCAATTTTTAAAGGTCAGTTTGTGCTTTTTAAATTTACAACTCTTTGATTAATGGAGATTTTATTTAAATTTTCCATCAGACTTGAATTTGGCCATTGGAGAGTTTTAGATGATCATGAAATGTACCCTTTTAGGGTTCTCGAGAAAAATAAAAGAGTTGATGTGGTGTGGCCTCTTGCTTACGTGAAAAAAGGATGGTTGTGTTTCCTCACACTCAGTCGATGTGGTGTGGCCTCTTGCTTACGTGAAAAAAGAAGGATGGTTGCGTTTCCTCACTCTCAGTCTCTAGTATTTGGATAGGAAAATGTTACAATACATGAAAAAGTTCCATGAAACTGTCAATGAAAAGCAAATGGATGGACAGTTTCATGGAACTTGTTCATGTACCGTACCAACCGTGATTTGGATAACTAAGGAAAGAATGTAACACATAAGTACAAAACTATGAATGAGCTTTTTTTCGTGTGTATACTTTATATTGATGACAACTTTGGGACTCTAAACAATACATGACCATTCAATTTTACTCTTCACCAAATCTCACTACTTTCACAAGAAATAAATGGTAAAAGGGTTTCCTTTTATTACCACTTTGCGCCTGATTTGTAATGCAAATACAAATGAAAGTTCTCTTTCTCTTTATTTCTCATCCATTCTCATATCACTCACATCAAATGGGCTCTCACATGCAAAGCTGAATATAAGTTTACAAATCTAGCATAGTAAAGGAGTTTTCTCCGCCAATGAGCTAAGGCTCTTAGCTCAGTTGGCACCACCCTCCGCCTTCCTTAGTGGAGGCCTGGGTTCGAGCCCCATGAGGGGCGGTTGGTTGGGGTTCAGGCTATGGACAGCCTCTGACCCCTGTGGACTAAACTTACTTAACTCCCTGCTAACCCCGCTGATGTAAGTACAATATTGGCACACAAAAAAAAGGAGTTATCTTCCCCCGCCATTTCTCAACGAATTTGTAATACAACCATGAATTCATTATTTCTCATGAATTCTCGTATCCCTCAACCAAATGGGCTTTTACACAAGTTCGAACATAAGTAGTTTTACACAGAATCATGAAAGAGTAAATTTTTTACTCAAATGAAAGCTTTTACTCAAATTTTGTTTATGCCAATATTTGGGTTTGCCCGAAGGTTTTAAGTAGCGGTAGCAGGAGTACCGAATGATAATAGGGTGTGGCCGCCGTGAATTTTTTTAAATTACTTCTGGCACTGGAGCACCTGTAGCGACCGTGAAGCGGGCAAAAAATTGGATGAAATGCGATAAATCGGCCGATATGGAGGATTTGCTATGAAGTGTTTGATAGCAGATGTATCAAATACGAAGCTTTTCCTGAATTTTTTTTTTTACCTGGCCAAGGAGGATTTCGCTGGTGTGAGGGCCGTAGACGTCGGCGGTGTCGAGGAACGTGACGCCAGAGTCAACGGCGTGGTGGATTAGTTTGATGATTTCTTCTTCTGGCTTATGTTGGCCGTTGAAACTTGAAATGCCGACGCACCCTAGCCCCTGTGCCGAAACCTCCAGGCCTTGTGATCCCAGCTTCATCCTCCCCACTTTTCCCATCCCTTCCCTTCTTTCTCTCTCTCTCTCTCTCTCTCTCTCTCTGTGTGTGTTCTTGGGAGCGGCGTGGTGAATTTTTGTCAGATTACATAACTTTTTGGTGACTTTTTTGTCACTCATATTTTTTGGTCTTTTCTTTGAGTAATTATTCAGTAAGTACTCCCGATGTATACTTAGGCTGTGTTCCAGAACGTATTTACGTTCTTATTTTTTGATAAATAAGAAGGGGTGTTCTTGAAAATAAGAAGCTATCCACTTATTTTGGTAGAATTTGTATAGGTAAATACCGGCCGGGGAGGGAAATTCGGTATCATATGTACACGGAAAAGGGGTGCTCGGATCAAGCACCCTACACACCTCGGATGCCGTTGATTCCCGCGGTGGTCCCCTTGGTTTTTTTTTATAGAATTTTTGGACGGCTCGGATCGGCTGTCCGGTGGCCGGAGACGGCCCGGCGCGGCCGCCGGTACGATTTCCCTCCGCCGGCGCCCAACACAATAGCGACAGTCTTATTTTTTGTATACAGCACCTTCAAGCTCAAAAATCATGTGTTTACGCAAATAATTTTCTTATCACTATGGATCTTATTTGATAGATCTCATTGAGATCTTTAATACGGTGCGAATATTTTTTATTTTTTTTCATTTACATTATTTTTGAGTTTGAAAATGTGAAGTAAATTTTGTATTTGAATTTTGTGGAAGACCCTTATTATTTTCGAAAAAGAAGTATGAGAAATAAGTATTTATTTTTTAAGAAGGTTTCCGGAACGGGGGCTTATTCTCCTCACATAACATGTGGGGTCTACATGTGGATCTTACGTGAGCTTTACATGTTATGTAAGGGAAGGGAGTATACACTGGGAGAATTGAATAATTTTTCCTTTTCTTTTATGCTTTGTTTGGGATTTGTGGAAAAGAATAGAAATGAAGGGAAAATTAAAAAAAAAAAAAAAACCTTTCTTTTACTCCTTGGTTTGGAAAGAAAGATGGAAAAAAATACTCCAGAAAATTTAAAATTGTGCATAATGTAACTTTCCTTTCATTTTCCTCTCATTTTTCTGCCATTTTCATTTCTATTCTTTTCTCTCATTTTTTTCATGTTCCAAACAGAGCATTAATTTTTTTATTACATTTGAGTATATTATTTCCAAAGTTGTCTAAAGACTTATTTTTGTTTTTGAAACTTTTTGAGGTACGATTCACATTCTTTTAGTGTTCTCATTGACTTGAAAAGAGACAAAATAAAATAAAATAAAATAAAAAAGGGCCGACAGGGTCATCCCTGACTTGTTTCGGGGCCCAAAACGAGCTCATAAAATGAAGCCTATTTATCGCATAATAACAAGTTACAGCGATAAAATTAATGTTATGCTATTAATCAGAAATTATGTTTTAGATTTTTGTTGATTCATGTCAAAAAATTCATCCTCAATCATTTGATATTCATTCAAATCCTAACCCCGTTCGCTTGTTTAAGGGTTTTGGATTTTGGACTCTAATTATTATCTTATTTCTCTCAAATTATTACTCTCATTTTTCTCTCTATCTCTTTTCAATCATTATTTTTATTTTCAATCAAATCCCAAAAACGAACGGGGCCTCAAGATTCGAACCATCCACTCGCCGCTTCTTCAAATTCTTCTCAAAGCTCCTCTCTCGCCACTGAAACAACAATTCATTGCATGCTAAGGAAAAAACTAACTATATTTTGAGTGTTGCTATAGGTACATATACTCATGTACATACCCACTTTAAATCGGTATCAACTATCAAGTCCTATAAAAAATATCCGAACCGCTCATTTTGTTCAGAATAGTTTTTTTATGATCTCTGTAAAAAGTTAACTCAACCCGATATCGGTAAAGGCGTTTACGAAACATCCACTTTTGCTACAGAATCCAGGCCTGAATTCTAAAGCAAAGTTGGATGTATCGTAAATGCCTTTACCGATATCAGGTTGTGTTTATTTTTTACGAGGACCGTAAATAAACTATTTTGAACAAAATGAGCGGTTCAGATTATTTTTATAGGACCCAAGACAGGTCTAAAGTGCGTATGTACCATAGACTTTCCGTATTTATTTCATTGCATATTTTTCGCTTATCAGCCCTGGGTCCGGAAAAAATTTGATGGCCCAAAACGAACCGTCTTGCTCGCATTAATGGTAGAAAAGACACACAAGATCAAGTATGTTCCGTGGAGTACAATATGCGATGGTACTAAAGGACCCTTCTATGGCAACCGTCCGGCTTTGAACCGACCATGAATCGACAGGCATGCGGGGTCAAAATCAATTATGTTCCGCGTGCCCGTCTGTCCATGGTTGGTTCAAAGCCGGCCGGTACCCTTAGCATGTGGGTACTAAAATGGCATATATTCCCGGGTGAAACAACTGTGTATTTGAACTCTGTTCTTTTTTCTATTTTTTGATCTGATATTTGTACTCTTCTCATTGAACAAAAGTGGAATGCAGTACCCCTACCCCAGAGGAGTGGAAAGTGTGTTTTTGACTTTTTGCATTTTATTTAACATGGCCTGGGCAAATTCCTCCTTTATTTCCTAAAAAAGTTTGTTTTTCTTTGTTCTTATTTGGAGATTTGAGAAATAACAAATAGAAAGTTATTTATGGAACGGTATTTTTTTTAACTTTGTTTAAAGAAGGCAAAAATGATTATTTGGAAAGAAAAAAAAGGTGGTGTGTGAGATAGGCTTCTAAAGGTGTGTTTGGTTCACTTGCTTGTTTACTTACATAACAATAAAAGACAAAAATTAAGTCTAGGATTCATTCGCTTATTTGATTTAGAGATTGACTTATTCACGGAGGGGTCGTGATTCCTTTATTCACGGAGCCACGCAATCTCGTCCGTCCGTTTCGGCTTTGGACGGTCCGGATGAGTTAACTCTTTCCTAGAAAAGTTTCATTAAAATCCGGACCATCCAAAGTATTTTTGGACGTTCCAAATTCACCTCCGTGAATAAATTTGTCTCTTTGATTTATTCTAGACGATGGAATAAAGGGGGTGTTTAGATGTAATAAATTACTAGTTTCAAAGGCAGTTACTTTGTTTGTGTTTGGTAGTAATTTTTTAGCCTCTCGTCGGGATTTTTGGATTAATCACTTGTCGCGAAGAATGTAATCGAAAAAGGTATAATAATGTGTATCGTACTTGAAAACGTTCAAATAAGAAGAATAGATATAAAAAATTGTCCTTTTAGTAATATGTTACACCTATAAATAATGGATTTATGAAAGTAAACCTTTCACTACTTGTTCGCTTCCTCTGGAAGGTCTCAAGTTCAAAACCTTTCACAGTGTTATCTATTTCTTTGCTCCAGACTTTTAATTGGGACACCTGTAATTAGTTGAGGTGCGCATCAACGCATAAATTGACCCGAACACCTGAAGTGCCACCAACGCATAAATTGGTCCGAACACCTGAGTTATAAGAAAAATCCCTTAAATTCCATTCCCAGCTCCAACTTTCCTCCACCATTGGTCTTACTTGGTGAAAAAACCATTAATTCAAATGACAGGATTAGTTTTTGGAAAACAATTTTTGCACTGCTTTAATTTTTCCACATAACCTCTTTTTTTGTCGGCATTTATGCAAATATACAAAATGGCCCTTTCATGAGTGAAGGGTACAATTAAAAAGGAAGAGAAGTTTCTGGGTGCAAATTGGATAACGCGTGGCGGTATCGAGCATGCATCTGAGCCGTTCAAACGTGTTTTGGACGGCTCGGATGCGAGCTCGAGTACCAAGTGAACTATACCCTATTAATTTGCACCCAAAAATTTCTCAAAAAACAAGGATAGTTTTTTTCTGTCTCGTGTAAATAAAGACAAAAAAAAACTACTGCAGAAGAGAATAAAAATTAAGGGAGTGCAAATTTTTTTGTCTTGAACATACTTGTACCAAGACAAAAAGTGTACTCGAAGGTATAATTGTTGTTTCTATAGCACTCTCTCCCACTAGAGTGAAGCTGTTGACCCTTGCAAGAATTTCTCTTCCTCTCCCTATCAGCTCATGGAACCAAAAACATCAAACGAGGGAAGCAGCTCAAGGCACACTGGGAAGGAGAAGGCAATGGATGTCGAGCCGATTGGAAGGGCAGGCGGTGGCGATGATGGTAATGGTGATGGGTTGTTCCAAAAATCGCCGCCTCCATTCTTGAGGAAAACTTTTGAAATGGTGGAGGACCCGGAAACGAACGATCTCATATCATGGAGTGCAACAGGCAAAAGCTTTGTCATTTGGGAACACAACCAGTTTGCTAGTGATCTGTTGCCTATACAATTTAGGCACCGTAACTTATCGAGCTTTATTTACCAGCTCAACAGCTATGTTAGTACTCGATCCCTTAGTTCATATCTCCAAATTAAATGCAATTCGTTATACATACTATGGCTTGCCTTAACCTTAGAGGTCTCAAAGTAGCTCTGTTTTATCTGTCTGAATCCGATGAAGGATTACGTATCAGAAAAGAAGACAGATTAATTTACCGAGACATACAATAATGTGTATGCTCTAACTTGTGTTTGAATCTTTAAGTGGAACAAGTATTCAAACATGCTTTTATTGTAAATGTTTGATTCTCTGATTCTCTTATTTTTCCCAATACGAGTTACATCTCTCTGCGAATGTTCCTGCATAGCCTTAGTTATTGAAATTTGATTGTGTCGTAACCAAATTATGGGAAATAATTGCTCCTTCCTTTGTGATTTTATTGAATTTAAAACTCATCATTTTTGTTGTGAATCTGTTCCAACTGTCAAAGGGTTTCAAGAAAATCAGTTCAAGCCATTATGAATATGCCAATCCATACTTTCAAGCAGGCAAGAAGCATTTGTTGTACAACATCAAGAAACGAACACCGCAACCCGACTACAACAACATTAATGCGCTGGGGAAACGAGCCAGAGAAAGTTCAGGTGTGGCGGGATCTGCTATTGCTCGGGGCGGGGGTGTGCGGGTGCTGGTGGCTTTGGTGGAGTATGACGCTGTTTCCTCAGCGTTGCTCGCTGCCGGAGTTTTTGGTTGTCGATGGCCGCCGGCTGTGGTAGAGGTGTTCCGTTTTTTCTGGGCAGTTGCGGCGGCGGGTGGTTTAGTGGCTGTGGAGGTTGTGGGCGGAGATGGGATGTAGTTTGTAGATCTGTTTTTTTCTAATGTTTATTGCAGGTTATTTCCAAAAACTGATGGGCAAAAAGGTGTTGTTTCGCGGTGGGTAACGGCGGTTTGGAGGCAAGGTCGTGAAGGGTATGCGATCCCAATGGTTTGTATTTTCTGGTCGTCTTTGTGTGCTGTTTTCAGCCGGCGATCATTTCAGAGGTGCAACCCAGACGAGGGGTCGACTTGGCGGTGATGTTTTCCAACTAATGTTCTCGATCGTGATCCTGGGGGTTCGTGGAGAGGCGGTGTTAGGCGGCAGTCCTTGCTCTCCCACTGCCCTCTCTTTGTCTCATCTCTGTTGTTGCAGGTTGTTTGCATTACCTTGGTGGGTATGCTGGTTTCCTTCCTGCCGCCGGTCATCTACATCTAGGTGTGATCAGATCTGCTTAACGGCGAGGCAGTTGGATGGTGGTGCTGGAATGGGTGGTGATGCCTACAGTGTTTTGTGCGGCGGTGGTTTGGATGCGGATCAGAGTTTTTGTGGGTTTGGGTCTGTCGGGCGGATCCTTTTGGGCCTGTTTGTTTTTCTTGGGCTTTATTGTTTATCTAGGTAACGGATGTGCTTGATTGTTGTATTCTTAGGCTCCTGTTTTAGACCTTTGGGGCTAGGCTTCGGCTCATGTGATGTACTGTCCAATTTTCTGTTGGACTTCCCTTTTCCCTCTTCCCGTTTTTAATAAATTTTTGCCTATCAAAAAAAAAACTATGCCATATTAATCGAATATCAATGAGACAAGGAATTGCAACATAACTGTATTAAGATAAATAGGTTTGATTTAGATTGCATTCTTGTAAAAATTAAGACGAATAGCTCAATAAAAAGTAACCCCAAAAAAATACCAAAAAAAATTTTAGACAAACATTTAGGAGAACACAGTCTGAGTTTACTCTACATTCATGAGTATTACTAATGTTCAGTGATTTTTTTAAAAATTTACTCAAAACTTTTTAGTATTAGCATTCATCTCAACTAAAAGAACCCAAAAAAAATAATTATAAAAAGTTGAACAAAAGTTTAAAATAATTCATAACAGACACACAAAAAAAAAAGAAGTAAAATTGTATGTTTCGATTTTCGTTTTTAATATTTTTAAATTTTTTAGTAATAATGTTTTACCTTTTAGATTATTCTCATAGCATAAAGTACTGATATCCTCTAGCAATACATCTATTAATATATTCATGCTACTGAACTTGATGCTTTCACAGGAAAACCATACTTAGAATTCAAACACCCCACAAAAGTAAGTTAAAAGGCATGTGATCTTTTTCTTTTTTCTTTTCTTTTATTTTTTCGCTAAGTACAACCTAAAGCAAAAACAAACACGAAGAGCTAAGAAGCACAAAAACGACACGAGATAGACACGCGGATATTATATTTCTCCAAAACGTACAGCAAGGACGCGTTGGTATACATATATATTTACGTGTCTATACATATCCAAATATATTTTCTTGTATGGATATCACCACAAGTATACACAATTTGTTAAGAATCTAGATTGAAATGGGACTCGATAATTTCTTAAAACATAGGACATGGGCACTGTTAGGAATCCACAAGAAATCTTTAAGAACTTCCAAGTCAATTTGTATATGATTAGTCCTAAGAACTACTCTATTTTTCCAACTTTGTATATCATAGCAATATGTTAGCAAGTGTCCAAGAAGTGCCAATCACATTAAATTCTTAGTCATTGACGTCAAAAATGTGTCGAACATTTGTCAGAATTATGATTTTTATTTTCTAATTACGGACACCTAACAAAAAGTATCGGACACGTGTGCGACGAGTGTCGGTGTCCGACACTAGTCAGACACGGACACGCCACTTTCTTTTTAAGTGTATGTGTTTCTTAGAAGAAGAGAAACAGCCAGAAAAAAACCGCCGATACGCAAAGAAATATCTGAAGAAGCTACAAGTTGTACCGGGAGTTGACTGCATAACAAAGTCCCCAAGAAATTTAGAAAGGCATGTGATCAATCAGCCTTCCATGATGATAAAAGTGGGGTCTCCGAATCCGTCCAACTAGGAACCACTTCAATATCTCTAGCACCCTTTACTGCATCTGCAATGGATTCGAGTTCAGTCAGTTCGTCAGGTGTTAGTTTCACCGACAAAGCTCCAACGTTCTGATCCAAGTTTTCAATCTTGGTGGTTCCGGGAATAGGGCACACGTCGCTCCCTTGGAGATGAACCCATGCTAAGGCTAGTTGCCCGGGGGTGCAGCCCTTTCTTGCTGCCATTTCACTAACATGGTCAAACATAGTCTCGTTATGCTCCAAATTCTCAGGTCGGAACCTTGGCAGAGACTGCACATGATGAAATCATGATTCAGCATTATAAGATCTGAAAAAATCAGCTATGAAGGACTAGTCCTGATAACCTAAGAAGCACAAACACGTCTACTTGTCTAAGTACAAATACTTGAAAATACTTCAGGACACATTTTTGTTCAGACACACATTGGAGTCACATGCTAGAACACACTGGAGACAAGTTAGGTGGCCAGAAAGCAATTTTAAAAAGTAGGGCGGGGTCAAAATTTCCATAGATGCTTAGTTCTTTGATTCTGATTTAGTTACCATTGCTTTTATTTTCATAATGCTAATATTACCTGTGTCTTTTATCTCTAGTTTAGCAATAACATTTTTTTAATTCAACATGAATCAACAAAAACCTACCTGGATATATTCATACGTTTCAGAGAAAATTACATGTCCTCGTGTATGTGTCACGTGGTGCCTCTCCTTTGACCATTTCCGTACCTGTTAGCTCATTACGTATGCAACACAACTGTTCCAGTTCCTAGTCGTGATGGATCCCTATATGCTGTCTCCAGAACAGATAAAGAGATTTCAGAGCGTAATATAACTATATAAGGATGATTTTCTTGCCACAGCAACCATATGGCTTATAGCGCTTTGTCTATACGCCGCCAGAACCAAAGCTGGATGCACAGTCTGAAATTACTTCTTTGCTAAAAGTTTAACAAACAGATCCAACTGGATATCTAGGGGAAAATGTCAAGTTTTGAGTACTGGTTTACGTAGATGTGAAATTTGTCAGAATCAACGGAAGACATCTGAACAGTTTTTTCCCGGAAAAATCCATATAGTTGAGAATTAGCTTTCAGATTAACACAAAGCTAATTGGACAGACGGTGGTATCACACTGGCACACTCATCTTATCTCAAAAACATTTCTATGGCAACGCTTCGATTGGTACAGGCATGTCTTTGCTAGTAAACATATAAGATCAATAAAATTTAAGTTAGGCAATAAACATTCTTTTACGATTACAACATAGTGTTCTTTCAATTTTAAAATGTCTATACCCTTAACCTAATGCATCTGTTTGGTTTTTAAATTCATCAATAAAAAACGCTAGAATGTTTTGAAGTTATTCTGTAATATTTTCGCACTAAAATCATTCTCCAACAAGGGAAAAAGCGACATCTCAGTCAGTTATCACTTCAGAACATTTCACAGACATATTTTCAACTACTCTGTCCACCACGACCACTCAATTTGCTAATAAAACCTTCAAATTGCAGACCAAACAAAGCTAGCGTAGAGGACTTGAACAGTCGTGTCCTTGGCCACCGCCTATTAAAAGAGTTTTTACCAGCTTGTACAACATATTCAACATGCAGTTTGCATGTCTTAACACAGTGCAATTTAGAAATGAAAAAATGTTCACCGAAAAAATTTAGAAATGCAAAGGCTACCGATAGGAATCTTTCCAGCATTAGTAACTGGGGTTACTTGTTGCAATGTCTTCGAACCTCCTTAGTAGTCCCTTAATTTTCTGTGATTCCAATGAAGCTCCAGCTTTGTACATAGGGTACGGCCCTAAGATCTTTTACATTTTCTGTGTCTAAAGATATGTGTGTTTAATGTAGGGCCCTTTAATGTACGCAGTGTTTCAGTTCATAAGTTTGATTACTCAAAGTTGTAGAAGGAGATAAACTATACATGGTGACACAATCTGACAATCATGATGACATTGCAACGAATTAACATTGCCCTAACTGTATTTCATTCTGAAAGTGAAAAGTATGTCTCATATGCACAAACCTTTCGAGGATCCCCAGTTGCCCAACTTTCAACAACCTTGGCACCTGATGCAAAGAATCCTCTTCCTAATGGAGAATATGCGACAATTCCAATGCCAAGTTCTCTGAATCAGCACAAGGGCCATGAAATTAGACAGTTTGATCGCTTAACATACCCTAAAATGCTATTTTGTAGAATAGATGACTCACCTGCAAGTAGGAACTATTTCTTCCTCCACGTCTCTTGTCCACAACGACCATTCCAACTGTACTGCTGAAATCGGATGAACAGCATGAGCCCTTCTGATTGTTGATGCACACACCTCAGACAGACCAACGTATTTTATTTTACCCTCTTCCACAAGTTTCTTGAGTTCTCCCATCTGGTGATGAAGTGGCTAGAAACACTTAGGAGTGCTTGATGCTTGCAAATCCAATAAAAGAACACAAAAATGAATAAATGTGGAGACATCTAGAATTATTGAACTGGGATTCAAGGGAGCGAACCGGACGAGAATAACAGTGGCTTGAAAACACAACCAAACGAGACCAAAGGAGTTGCAAGCAAGCGGTTCAAGCCATTCATGACAAGCTTGGTTTGTTTGCAGACCATGCCACATGGACCAACTGGACGGCCTAGTCCACTTGATGAACTAGGGATAATCGGATTCTAAGTTAGATTATCATTAGTTGTCAACATGAAATGACGGGCAACACCGTGACAGTGGAAAGGCAAAGTAGACACGAGACAAGATGCATTTGATCAAACTATATATGAAACCATAGCACATTGTTGAAACAAACAAAGAAAAAAAAAATGTCAATCTCCATAATTTTTCAGTAAAGAGCAAGGGAGCGAACCGTGATTTCAATGGGGACACGGGTGTCGATCCGATGCTGGTAATAGAGATCGATGCAATCAATGTCAAGCCGCTTCAAGCTGGCCTCACAAGCAGCCCGTACATAGGCTGGATCCCCGTGCACCTCAAACTTTCCGTCCACAGAGAAGAGGCCGAATTTGGTAGCCAATTCAACTTTCTCTCTCACCCCTCCCTTCAGTGCCTGCGCATAAACCGATCACAATCCAACCGTTTAGTTTACTAAGTTTCAGTAAACATCAACAACTATTTTAAGGAATGTGGAACCTACCAAGGAAAGAAAAAATCAGACTATGGAGGGGATTTCTATAGTTAGGGCATCTCCGGCTGTTACTAAAACCTTACTCTAAGAGAAAACCTTGAAACTCGACTCCTTGACTCAATCTTCTGTCAAAAAGAATTCTAATCAAACCAAATCAAAAGAAGTCTCCAATTTTTAAAGGTCAGTTTGTGCCTTTTAAATTTACAACTCTTTGATTAATGGAGATTTTATTTAAATTTTCAATCAGACTTCAATTTGGCCATTGGAGTGTTTTAGATGATCATGAAATGTACCCTTTTAGGGTTCTCGAGCAAAATAAAAGAGTTGATGTGGTGTGGCCTCTTGCTTACGTGAAAAAAGAAGGATCGTTGTGTTTCCTCACTCTCAGTCGATGTGGTGTGGTGTGGCCTCTTGCTTACGTGAAAACAAAAGGATGGTTGCGTTTCCTCACTCTCAGTCTCTAGTATTTGGATAGGAAAATGTTACAATACATGAAAAAGTTCCATAAAACTGTCCATGAAAAGCAAATGGATAGACAGTTTCATGGAACTTGTTCATGTACCGTACCAACCGTGATTTGGATAACTAAGGAAAGAATGTATCACATAAGTACAGAACTATGAATGAGCTTTTTTTCGTGTGTATACTTTATATTGATGACAACTTTGGTACTCTAAACAATACATGACCATTCAATTTTACTCTTCACCAAATCTCACTACTTTCGCAAGAAATAAATGGTAAAAGAGTTTCCTTTTATTACCACTTCGCGCCTGATTTGTAATGCAAATACAAATGAGAGTTCTCTTTCTCTTTATTTCTCATCCATTCTCATATCACTCACATCAAATGGGCTCTCACATGCAAAGCTGAATATAAGTTTACAAATCTAGCATAGTAAAGGAGTTTTCTTCGCCAATGAGCTAAGGCTCTTAGCTCCGTTGGCACCACCCTCCGCCCTCCTTAGTGGAGGCCTGGGTTCGAGCCCCATGAGGGGCGGTTGGTTGGGGTTCAGGGCTATGGACAACCTTTGACCCCTATGGACTAACTTACTAACTCCCCGCTAACCCCGCTGATGTATACAATATTGGCCACCAAAAAATGGAGTTTTCTTCCCCCGCCATTTCTCAACGAATTTGTAATACAACCATGAATTCATTATTTCTCATGAATTCTCGTATCCCTCAACCAAATGGGCTTCTACACAAGTTCGAACATAAGTAGTTTTACACAGAATCGTGAAAGAGTAAATTTTTTAGTCAAATGAAAGCTTTTACTCAAATTTTGTTTATGCCTATGTTTGGGTTTGCCCGAAGGTTTTAAGTAGCGGTAGCAGGAGTACCGAATGATAATAGGGTGTCGCCGCCGTGAATTTTTTTAAATTACTTCTGGCACTGGAGCACCTGTAGCGGCCGTGAAGCGGGCAAAAAAATTGGATAAAATGCGATAAATCGGCCGATAAGGAGGATTTGCTATGAAGTGTTTGATAGCAGATGTATCAAATACGAAGCTTTTCCTGGATTTTTTTTTTTACCTTGCCAAGGAGGATTTCGCTGTTGTGAGGGCCGTAGACGTCGGCGGTGTCGAGGAACGTGACGCCAGAGTCAACGGCGTGGTGGATTAGTTTGATGATTTCTTCTTCTGGCTTATGTTGGCAGTTGAATCTTGAAATGCCGGCGCACCCAAGCCCCTGTGCCGAAACCTCCAGGCCTCGTGATCCCAGCTTCATCCTTCCCACTTTTCCCATCCCTTCTCTCTCTCTCTCTCTCTCTCGGGAACCAAGTCAACACAGTGTTCTGGGGACCGACATGTAGCTATGCACCTCTCTCTCTCTCTCTGTGGAGTTAACACAGAGTTCTAAAATGGCATATATTCCCGGGCGAAACAAGGTAAAATTTCAAAATAGCACCTGATCTTTCACACAAATTACACATAGGTATCTGACTTTTTAGTATTATCAAAAAAATACCTGACCTATTTAAAAATCTATCAATTTTCCGCTCGCTGTTAACTTTCCATCCAAAAACAGACGGAAATGTTGAAATGGCCTACATTTGGCCATTTGGAGGGAAACCAATATGCATTTTAAGGGAAAAACACATTACTCTACTGATTTCTCCCGTCAAAATTCACATGTGGGACTATGGAGTTCCAATAACAACTATTTTTACGTTTTCTATAACTTTTAGTTTTGTTTTTCTTTTCTTTTCTTTTCTTTTTCTTTTCACGTTTGTTAGTTTTGCGCCAACCTTTTGTGACTTAATGATTCGTCTCAACAAGACGAATCGGAAAAGTATTTTTTTTTTTACTTTTACCCAAATATTTAAGGAAATAACCACTTTTAAGTAATTAAAAAAAAGAGACTATTTTACAAAATATTTGGGCAAATATATAATTTTTTTACTTTTCTGATTAAAACAAAAAAAAGTGAGACGCAAAACTAAGAAACACGAAAAAAATTTAAATAAGAACAAAATTAAAAGTTATAGAAAAAGTTAAGTGGAATGGGGATGTCCCAAAATCCCCAAACATTTCCTTCTTCTCCTTCATTTGCCTCACACCATCTCAAGCTCTGCCGAAAAAAATGGCACATAAATTTGATCCCAAAATGTGCAATAACCAGTTTAACAAAAACAAATAGTTACAATAACCGAGATGAAGTCTTATAAGCATTATTCCCATAACAAACCATTGGAACTCCATGGCCCTCAGGTGGGTTTTGGCGGGAGAAATCAGTAGAGTAATGTGTTTTTTCCTCAAAATATATATTGGTTTTCCTCCAAATGGCCAGATGTAGGCCATTTTAGCATTTCTGTCTGTTTTTGGATGGAAAGTTAACGGCGGGTGAAAAATTGATGGGTTTTTAAATAGGTCAGGTATTATTTTGATAATATTAAAAGGTCAAGTGCCTATACGTGATTTGTGTAAAAGGTTAGGTACTATTTTGAATAGGTACTATTTTGAAATTTTCCCGCGAAACAATTGTCTATTGGAAAAATTTCATGTAGGCACCTGACATTTCATACAAATCACACATAAGTATCTGACTTTTCTTAAATTTCATATAAATACTTGAACTTTCTAAAAATTCATCAATTCAACACCTGACCTTTCTTAAATTTCATATAAATACCTAAGCTTTCTAAAAACTCATCAATTCAATACCTATCGTCATCCCTCCGTCCAAAACCAAACGAAATGGCTGAGGTCCTCCAAGCAAAAAAAATTAAGTGCTCCAAATTTTAATTTGTTTGAACCAGTGCGAAGATCTTATTTTTCTGATCATTTTATCCTAAAGAACCATAATTAATTTTTTACTCTAAAGTTTTCATTAGCCGGCCCTAAGAAAGTCGTAAAATCAAATATCTTTTAGAACTAACTAACGATAGCCTTAGAGTCAAAAATTAATTATGACCATTTAGAATAAAATGATGAAATAAGATTTTCGCACTGGTTTAAATGGATTGAAAATTGGAGCACTTATTTTTTAAGTTAATTAATTGCTCCAATTTTTAATTCATTTGAACCGATGTGAATATCTATTTCTCTGATCATTTTATTCTAAAGGGTCATAATTAATTTTTGACTCTAAGGCTATCCTTAGTTAATCCTAAGAGATATTTAATTCTACGACTTTTTTAGGATTGTCTAACGAGAGATTTAGAGTAAAAAATTAATTATGGTTCTTTAGGATAAAATGATCAGAAAAAATAAGATCTTCGCACTGGTTCAAAACAAATTAAAAATTGGAGCACTTAATTTTTTTTGCTTGGAGCACCTCATCCATTTCGTTTGGTTTTAGACAGAAGGGTGACGGCAGGTGTTGAATTGATGAATTTTTAGAAAACTCAGGTGTTTATATGAAATTTAAGAAAGGTCAGGTGTTGAATTGATGAGTTTTTAGAAAGCTCATGTATTTATATAAAATTTAAGAAAGGTCAGATGTAAGATGTTTATATGTAATTTATGTAAAAGGTCAGGTGCTTTCGTAAAAAATTTCCCTTGTGTATTTGTACTCTGCTCTTCTTTTTTTCTCTTTTTTTTATCCGAAAATGATATTGGGACCGACAGCTTTTAGACCGAAATCGTACCGATCGGCTCGCCGGGCCCGCTCCGGCCACCGGACGGCCGATCCGAGCCGTTCAAAAATTCTATAAAAAAAAAACGAGGGGCCTTGCGCGAGAATCAATGGCATCCGACGCGTGTAGGGTGCCCGATCTGAACACTCCATTTTCGTATATATATGTAGGTGTGTACATATATATACGAAAATGGAGTGTTCAGATCGGGCACCCTACACGCGTCGGATGCCGTTGATTCTCGCGTAGGCCCCCTCGTTTTTTTTTTTTAGAATTTTTGAACGGCTCGGATCGGCCGTCCGGTGGCCGGAGCGGGCCCGGCGAGCCGATCGGTACGATTTCGGTCTAAAAGCTGTCGGTACCAATAGTGGTACTCTTTTTTATCCGATATTTGTACTCTTCTCATAGAACAAAAAAGGAACTTGTACTCTTCTCATAGAACAAAAAAGGAACTTGTACTCTTCTCATAGAACAAAAAAGGAACGCAGTACCCTTAGCCCAGAGGTGTGGAAAGTGTGTTTTCAACTTTTTGCATTTTATTTACGATGCCTGGGCAAATTCCTCCTTTATTCCCTAAAAAGTTTGTGTTTCTTTGTTCTTATTTGGAGATTTGAGAAATACTGTAACAAATAGAAAATTGGAACGATATTTTTTTTTAACTTTGTTTAGAGAAGGCAAAATTGATTATTTGGAAAGGGAAAAAGGTGGTGTGTGAGATAGGCTTCTAAAGGTATGTTTGGTTCACTTGATTGTTTACTTACAATAAATACAAAAATAAGTCAAGGATTCATTTGCTTATTTGATTTTTTCTAAACGATGGAATAAGGAGGTGTTTAGATCTAATAAATTACTAATTCTAAAGGCAGTTAATTTGTTTGTGTTTGGTAGTTTTTTAGCCTCTCATCGGGTTTTTTAAATTAATCATTTATCGCGAAGAATGTAATCGAAAAAGGTATAGTAATATGTAGGGGTGAGTAAAAAATCCGTCAAACCGCAAATCCAGTCCAAACCAAAAATTAGAATCCACGTTATATAGTTTGGTTTGTGGATTCACATAATATATATAGTTTAATTATGATTCACCAAATAAATATAGGAGCCTTAGTCAACTATTTTTCCAATTTATTGATCCTATTAAATTTACCGCAATATTTAGTTTTTTTCTTCCCTGCCAAGATAATTTAGACTAAATTTCTATATAAAACAATTCACAACCCTTTCCTAATTTCCTATGATTATTAATTTATTATACACAAAAAGCATACTGGATCACCAGATCAGTCAACTTCCACGGCCCAATTCCTAAGTTTCTATACATGAAAACCAATTCCAATATCTATTCCTATAATTCCTTCACTACAAAGACTAATTACCCTATTACTTTTTGAAGATAATAGCTTAGTTCGAAGCAAACCGTGGTTTAAAACCGAAACAAATCCACATCTTAATGGTTTGGATTGGTTGGTTCTATGCCTTTTGTGGGTTGGTTTGGTTCTCCAATTTCATAATCCGTAGATATTGATTTGGTTCTTGGTTTACTATAAAACTGAACCAATCCGGACCATGCTCACCCCTAGTATTATGTATCGTACTTGAAAATGTTCAAATAAGAAGAATAGTTATAAAAAATTGTCCTTATAGTAATATGTTACACCTATAAATAAACGGATTTATGAAAGTAACCTTTCATCAATTTGTAGCTAGAGTATATATACGGACTAATGGCCCCAAATGGTTTCAATACTTACCATTATATTCAATTCCCAATCAGAAAAGGTTAGCCTAATGGTTAAGGGCTAAGACTTAATTAGATGTTCGCTTCCTTCGAAGGTTTCAAATTTAAAACCTTTCACAGTGTTATCTATTTTTTTGCTTTGACTTTTAATTGGGACACCTGTAAGTGAGCGCGGTGGAATTCCATTCCCAGCTCCAACTTTCCACCACCATTGGTCTTGGTGAAAAAACCATTAATTCAAATAACAGGATTAGTTTTTTTAAAACAATTTTTTGCACTGCTTTTATCCACACATAACCTCTTTTTTTGTCGGTATTTCATTCAAACCTACAAAATGGCCCTTTCGTGAGTGAAGGGTACAATTAAAAAGGAAGAGAAATTTTTGGGTGCAAATTAGATACCGCGTGACGGTACCTAGTCCGCATCCGAGCCATTCAAACGTGTTTTGGACGTACGGCTCGGATGTGTGCTAGAGTACCACATGAACTATACCTATTTGCACCCAAAAATTTCTCAAAAAAACAAGGATAGTTTTTTTCTGTCTCATGTAAATAAAGACAAAAAATAAATAAATTAAGGGAGTGCAAATTTTTTTGTCTTGAACATACTTGTACCAAGACACAAAAAGTGTACTCGAAGGTATAATTGTTGTTTCTATAGCACTCTCTCCCACTAGAGTGAAGCTGTTGACCCTTGCAAGAATTTCTCTTCCTCTCCCTATCTGCTCATGGAACCGAAAACATCAAACGAGGGAAGCAGCTCTAGGCACACCGGGAAGGAGAAGGCAATGGATGTCGAGCCGATTGGAAGGGCGGGAGGTGGCGGTGGCGGTGGCGATGATGGTAATGGTGATGGTGAAGGGTTGTTTCAAAAATCGCCTCCTCCATTCTTGAGGAAAACTTTTGAAATGGTGGGGGACCCGGAAACGAACGATCTCATATCATGGAGTGCAACAGGCAAAAGCTTTGTCATTTGGGAACACAACCAGTTTGCTAATGATCTGTTGCCCATACAATTTAGGCACCGTAACTTATCGAGCTTTATTTACCAGCTCAACAGCTATGTTAGTACTCGATCCCTTAGTTCATATCTCCAAATTAAATGCAATTCGTTATACATACTATGGCTTGCCTTAACCTTATAGGTCTCAAAGTAGCTCTGTTTTATCTGTCTGAATCCGATGAAGGATTACGTATCAGAAAAGAAGACAGATTAATTTACCGAGACATACAATAATGTGTATCCTCTAACTTGCGTTTGAATCTTAAAGTGTAACAGGTATACAAGCATGCTTTTATCGTAAATGTTTGATTCTCTGCTTCTCTTATTTTTCCCAATACAAGTTACATCTCTCCATGAATGTTCTTACAATAGCTAGTTATTGAAATTTGATTGTGTCGTAACCAAATTGTGGGAAATAATTGCTCCTTCCTTTGTGATTTTATTGAATTTAAAACTCATCATTTTTGTTGTGAATTTGTTCCAACTGTCAAAGGGTTTCAAGAAAATCAGTTCAAGCCATTATGAATATGCCAATCCATACTTTCAAGCGGGCAAGAAGCATTTGTTGTACAACATCAAGAAACGAACACCGCAACCCGACTACAACAACATTAATGCGCCGCGGAAACGAGCCCGAGAAAGTTCAAGTTGGCAAGATGTCGGAGCCGATGGATCAGACGAGGCCGAGATAGAAAAACTGAAGAACAACCTTAACACAATGGAGAAGGTGCTTAAGGAGCTGAAACACCAACAGGACGCCTCCGAGAAACGCTTGGCAGCCATCGAAAAGCGCATCGAAGGCGCTGATGTGGGTATAAAACAAGAGGTCTTCACGTTCATGACCAACGCGATCGCGAACCCTTTGTTTGTCAAGAGTTTCTTCAAAAGTGTTGCGAAAAAACAGAGGTTGGTTGTGCATCAAAGCGCTGAGGGATCCGTAAAACTTGGGGATTTGAACAAGAAAAGTGGTGAAGATTTGACAACAAACAACTTTGAGGTAAAAATTGATCCTAACTTGAAATGCGATGAGAAATCTATATCGATAGCGAAGAAACTGCTGGACGAGGAGGATTTGGTGTGCTTGAGTAGGGCTGAATATCAACAGCATCAATCGAGGATTGTGATGGAATTGGAGGACTTGATTGCGAAGCCGTCGGGTAGGGTTGACTTCGATTGGGCTGAGTATGTGAAGGAGCTAATGCAGCAAAGTGGCTTGCCTTAGAACCCATCAGAATTCTCTGTGAAAGTGAAAGGTATCAAATTCTCATCTTTTCTTATTAGTTATGATTCAAGGGAAAAGGAAAGCATTTAAATTTCTGAGGTTAAGGAATAGAAAATAATTTATCTCACTACTTTCCGTTAAATCATCCAACTCAAAGTCAATTGGCAAAACGGAGAATTATTTGTTAGGGAAAAACTATTCTAGGACTGTTTGGCTGGCTTTGTTTTGGAACTTGAGGAAACAAATGGAAAATATATGAGATAGAAACTATAGGAAAAGAAGGTATTTTGCCTTGTTTGGTTTTGTAAAGAAAAGGAAAGGGATGGAAGTAACAGAGAGAGGCCAGAATAAGCAAAGAAAAGGGATGGAAATCATTTCCTGTAAAGGAGGAGGAAAAATAAAGATTTTCCCTTCATGTTCCTTTCTCTCAAGTACTCCAAACAAAATGTTAGATTTTGGGTTGTATTTGTGGCAGAATTTGTCAAGAGATGGCATAGCAGTCCTTGAGATTTCTCACCAAATGATGCGGTTTTCTTGAGAAACAAATCTGCACCAGTAAAATCTGCCATTTCTCTCCATCAGAAGGCCGGTAAACTAATCCTAAGTTTGAAAGCTGGCCAGAATTGAAGAGTTATTGGATCTTGTTGCTAAGTTGCAGTTTGTATAAATACCCTACACCTAAGAAGCATGGAAACGTTTATGTGCCTCACATATCTTGTATCCATGTCCAATGTGTGTCGGTCAAGGTCATGACACGACACTCTCCGGACACGTGCCAAATACTTGTCCAACCTTGTTATTATATTTCTTTTACTTCGACACATTGTGGTTACTCCAGGAAACGTTGGTGACACTCTTGGAACAAGATAATGACACGTTAAAAGGTTAAAATCTTATTTTTAAAACATGGCCTAGAGTAAAAATTTCCGCAGATGTATAATTCATGTATACTTGCAGATGCTAATTAGTATCTCTTCATGGATTGTTCTTAGTATGACAAAACTAATGTATTCGCCTTTTATATGAATGCATTACAATGCCTCTATAATGCAAATACATTTTACATTCGACGTGTCCGTGTCCTAGCTTTTGGCGAAATGACGTGTCCGTATCCCGTATCCGTGCTTCCTATAGCTCTACACTGTGTTGCTCAAATAAATTTTTTTGGACTTCTGCTGCAGGAGTGTGGAGAAGAGTCGAAGGCAGTAGATTGATGGAGTGGGTAGATAATTGACAATGCTGATCTAACTCAAGGTGTTGGGAATGATTCTGAACTTCTATCGCATAGGACTTATGTTTCTGTTTTTCCTTTGTTATGGCATTGAAGAAATGCTGGAAATGTTAAGGGCTTTTGTTTTCCTTTTTCCTGTTTTATGGTACTGCAGAAATGCTCTGTGCATGTCAGGTAAGAAATTATGGTTCTACAATGACACAACTTGGTAAATTTAGTGACAACAGAAACAGTTTATGTTTTGGTTGAGGATGTCATATTCTGAAGTTTAATTTCTTGTTGAATTCCTTAAATAGAGTTATGTGTATGTCAAGTGGAGTAGTTAAAATCAAACTCCAAGGTTAGTGGCAAAGGCTTGAGACTTAGGGTATCGCTTCCTCCTAAGATCTCAAGTTCAAAACCTCTCAGGTGCTATCAACCCCTTTGAGGTCAGTCCAGGCGGAGCTTTGCTTTGACTTTAGATGGGGCTCCCACTAGAAAACGGTGGGATTTCTCCCAGAACTAGTCGAGTCCGCGTTAGCTAGCCTGGCCACTTGGTTATTGAAAAAAGTTGTTAAAATCAAGCAAATGTGTGACAGATGGAGAATGTCCCAGGGGGCTCAAGGAGGAACTGATTAGGTTGGTGGAGTTGTTGGGCATGTCTATCAGTATACGCTTTTGTATCGCTTTGTTTTTTGTTCAATGGTCTGGGTGTCCGGGCCAGGTTGCACATACAAAGATAGATCATCCACGCCGGGATAAAGAGATTCACAAGAGATTCTATCTTGCAGCCTGGCCCCAAGAGATTGCAAGTTTCGAATGCCTTTGAAACTTTGTATTCCTTAATTTCTAGTAGTAGTTAGTAGATCATACCAAGCCAAGCTATCTATCTCACTGAGTTAGAAAGTGATTTCCCACAAAACTTCCCAATTAGCCAAGAAATTCATGTGTCCCAGGACTGATGGTGCTTAAAAATGCAGCATAATATTTTTTCTGCTTGTTGATTCTTTGGTTATAGAATTTGCTTTGCTTAGTTATAATTTCGATTTCTTTCCTTCTACTAGATTCTTGGACCAAACATCTGTATGGTTTTGCTGTCTGTGTTTAATACATGTTTTTCCCCCCAAGAGAAAATGCCCGAGACACGAGCATTTCGCTAGTGCTATACAAAAGTTAATTACATCGAATTATCTTGATATCTCATTATTGGAAATGAAATTCCTTAGAAGGCGATGCCCATTCTTAATTGGGCTTGGATTCTTGCCCCCGCCTATAAAAGTCTTTTCTTTTTCTTTTCTTTTTTTTTCATTTTCAGAATTATTTGCAATTTTTTTCTAAGAAAATTAAATTCCGATTTGTCATGTACATAAGAATTGAAATTTCTACAGAAATATATATACTAATATACTTTTGAAAATTTACACTATAGACAGAAAAACAAAAATTTCCTCACCTTTTTGGACATTTTCTTTACCTTTCTTTTGTTCTTTCTGATTTCTTTGTGTGAGATGGAAAAATATTCGTTTGGGGTCTCAAAACCCCTAGACACGGTCTCTAATAAATTTTCTCTATCTAATAAGATTTAATTAATCATATGTGCCTTCAATTGTTGTTGCCTTTCTTAATTTGTTTTTGACTCTTAGTCATAATTTTTTAACCTCTTAAATTATTGACTTGAAGTTAAATAAAATGATTAATTAATTCTTGGTCCTAATCGTGGATGTAGTATGTAAGTTTCTATCCAGTCACTTTGGCGGGTTATGTTTCCATGATTTTTACATGCGATTCCTCCATTCTACCGTTATTCGATGGAAAGAGTAGGGGTGCTAATCGAGCCAAACAAGTCAACACACTATTGCTCAAGTTTGGCTTGATTTCTTATTTCATGTGTTCAAACTTAGCTTGAGCTGAAATTTTGTGGTTGCGATAAGCTTGGCTTGGCTTGTGGAATATGCAAGCCAATCTCGAGCTTTCAAGTATAAGCTTAAACTCGTAAAGTAGCCAATCTCGAGCTTTCAAGCTAGGCTCGTTAAGTTCCAAAATGAAAGTGGCTAATTTAAAACTATAAAGAATAACTCTCATCATTAATCTAGGTAAAAAAACTCATAAACATGAAATTCAGTTACTAGCTACGTTCATTAAATTAAAAACCCTCAAACCCAAAATGTTTATATCTCACATAGGATATTTTCTATATGGATGCAATAGTACTATAAAACTGGTAAAAATATCCATGTGGAAGGTTGTGACAGATCTCATATTTTGGCACATTCATTAATAAATCTGCCCCTATATTTATAATATTTATAAAATAACCTCTTTATTTATAAGCTTATCGAGCCAAACACTTATATACTCAAGCAAAGACGGATTTACATATGGGCATATGAGGGCCACGGCCCCTGCGTTGTTTCGGGTTTTTTTTTTTTAAATTTCAATGTTAAAATTAATTATTTTTTGTTTGTTAAGAACACTTAGATATTGTATTTTGTATTGGATGCTATTTAAACATTTAAATGCTTTAAGAATGTGTTCATTTTGGGTCCCAAAAATCAAACCCTCTCTCTCGTATGGTCTCTCATAAGTTTTTTTTATTTTATTATTAATCTCATTTTTTTCTATCTCTCTCCACTTATTACCGAAAAAACTTCCTTCAAAATCTAAACCAAACAAACTATTAGATTCTCGAACCTTGAAATTTTAAAATCTCATTGTTCGTAATTCGGCCCCCGCGTTCATGAAATTCTAGTTCCGTCTCTGTACTCAAGTTTGACTTGAATTCATAAATAAACAAAAAAATGTAATTGAGTTTGGCTTATATTTTTTCTAAACAAGTTTGAACAAGCCAAAAGTCAAGTCGAGCTTAAACTTGAGTTGTTTGGTTCGTTTAGCAACCTAGGAGCAAGAAGGAGTATGTTTTATCGCACCAAAAGCTGGCTTTCTAATCGACCCAAACACACCCTTTATCCGGACCATCCAACGGTGGAGAGACTGTGACATGAAATCAGGTATTTGATGGTGGGCGCACCAGATACCTTCTCAATTGGCGGGACGAGAAATTCATCGTATCACAGACTATATACATTTTGATGCCAAAACGGCTGGTGAGCCAGGCTAGGGCTGGAAGAGAGATTAGGGCTTCGATGTTGACCGGAAGAGAGAGCTTGATTCGTTTGATCGGAAAGCGCCGGAGGTTCCTCCCCCACCGTCAATCTCTTCTCTCCTCACCCTCCCAGGCACTCTCTCTCTCTCTCTCTCTCTCTCTCTCTCTCCCTTTACTCGATTACACGTATGGATATAAAATGTATATCATCTAGTGTACAGGCTAGGGTGCGTTTCTGGTTTCCACCAAACTGAATGGACTACACGCTGATGGCAATATTAATTTTGCTCGATGGTATTTTAGTTGATGTATGTGAGGAGAATGACCGGTCTTGAAATCCGTAAAAACATGAGCTTTAGTCCATTTGTCAATTTAATTTAGCGTAAATGCACCCCTAGTCTCCGGTCGATGTAGTGGATTCAGTGTTCTAAAGTTCGGTGATTAATTGGCACTGATTAGGTCCGACTAACGATTAATCGTTGGTTAGTAATTAACACGCACCGATTAATCCAATTAATCGTTCGAAGGTGGCCGACCGCCCGACTAGGCCTAGTGACTTTTAGAACATTGAGTGGATTTGAACAGCGCTGTCTGGGTGCGTGGCCAGGGTTTAGTCCCATTTGCACGATTTTTAACTGTTCGAGTGATTTGGTGAGAAAAGAAAAGAACAGATTAGAGTGTCTGACCGATTCACTCATTCAGATTCTATGATTTGGTATGAATGGTGAGATACAAAATTTGCAATTTTTTTGATTGGTTGCTTCCTGTTTCTCATCACAACCTTCTCACAATTCGAAGGGGCTGAAGCCTTTTTTTTTTTTTTTATGAACAATCTCCACATTTTACAAAAACAAACGTAATGGTTAAAATCATTAAAATAGGACTGTGGTAGTACCACGGGTCTGGAAAGTGTGGTCTAGTGGACCAGAGACAAGGGGACTCCATAAATGTAAATGCGTGAAGATACAGAATCGGAAATTACGTTTTGTTGTGGTTGATTTTCTTGGCATCTGATTTTATAGGGCTCTTTGGATTTGCGTAAAAGCGAAAATGTTGGGGAAATGACCGTTGCGGAAGAAGGATCATCAGAGAAACATTTGGGTGGTGGTGGTGATAATGATGGTATTGGAAGCGTGGTTGAGACTTGTGCTGCTGATTGTGTCACCTGTCCTGTTTGTGGTAACACTGTTCCTGGCGGAGATTACATGATTAATTCTCATTTGGGTCTGTACCTGCTCCTGATATTTCGTTTGGATTCATTCTGTATGTTACTGTTTTGTGGATAGTATGAGACTACTAGTTACTGCACATAGGTATTAGAGAATCTAATTTTGCCATTTGTTTGTGATCAGTTCTAGTGGTAACTCGCGGTTAGTGGATTTGATTGGAAAGTATGGTAGGGGCTAAAGACAAGCTCTTAGTAATTTCTCAGTATTTTATACTTGTGTTATTGTTATGCTGTTTTGAATGATGAGTTGTTTTCTTATGGTGAATTAAAGACCAGAAGCATTGGACATTAAGTTAAACCTTTAAGGAAGGGAAAACAGTTTGGAGTGAATTTAAGCTTGATTTGAGAGGGCTTGAAAGATACATTGTTGACTTGTCAATGGTAACTTGGAGAAAACAACTTTGCTTATTGTAGAGAGAAGATGAAGAGTAGAAGAGGAAGACAGGACCTTGTAAAGTTTAGCGAGATCGCACGAACATAACTTGAATAAGATCTAGCTTGTGACCTAAACTACAGCCGATTGTGGTATCTAGAATGGTAAAGTATTGCTAGCTCAAGGAACTTAGTATTATGCATGACAACATTGAAAAGTTATGCAAGAAACCAACTAATTGAAGGATAAGATTAGGCTCAAATTATAGCAAATCATAATAGATAAAATATGCCTCGTTTAAAATAGGCTCAGTCTAGGGTGGTTTGGTCTTGTAAAATGAGGACCAGCCGAGCAGTAGATGCGGTGGTAAGTATGAGTGATAGGAGTAAAAGGATTCATGGAGCTAACCCCACTTTATTGTGCCACTTGTAAACCTAGATTCTTGTTTTGTTTTATGCACAAGACGTTGGAGAGAAAAAAAGAACGATAAGTAGCTTCTTACCATCTTGAAGTCCAGCTTATATTTGTAAGAATGCTCCACTGTAACTATGAGGGTTGCACGAGTCAGGTACTGTTGGCTTCTGTTATGTTCTAGTGGTGAGCTTGTTGTGCAGAAAGTTGTCTTTGGTTTAGAAGGCCTCTGGATTTGTTTTGCTACTCTGAAAATTCTCATGATTTCCAACCTAATTTTGTCGTTATGCTACCTTTGCTTTTTGACTACCTCTTAGTCTCTTAAATATTCTCTGGTTACAATCTATGTTTTCAGACACATGCCTAGAAAGAGGAACCAAACGTAAACTGAGGCAGCGCACCCTTCTTCAGTTAAATTTCTCTTCACAGTCAAAAGTTGGAATTCAATCAAGCGAGTTGGATCAAGTGGGAGTTAATGTGGTTCAGAGGGCTCCTGATAACATTTTGTGTGATACCATTCACAAATTGCATGACTGTGTCGGTGCGAACGGAGACAACACTACCCAGTGCAAAGCACTCATGAATTCAGAGTCTGTTTTGAGCACTGATAGCTCTGCAGAAAACAAGATAACTTACGATATAAATTGCGGAGCTGATTCACCTATGTTACTCCCTGAGAACAAGATGCCCAAATATGAGATGAATGAAACTATGGACATGTCTGGGCAACTCCTCAAAACTTTCGTTGTTGGTCGTAAGTTTAGTGAGGCAGTAATGTTATATCCTGGGGCAAATATTTCTCTTTTGAGAGATCCTAATAATATTAAGGATAGCAATGCCATCAAGGTTTGGACACTTTGGCCTTTCCATCCACTTGATTTGAGATTTTTGAATTTATTCATCTTAAGAGCACTGCATTGCCTTCTCGAGTAGGTTGTTTATGCAGAATCTGGATGCTATAAAATGCTTGGTTTTATCCCTCGAGAGTTGGCTCAATATCTGTCTCGTTTAATGGATAAGTACCTCTTGAGTTTTGAGGTAATTTGTTGTTCATTTACTACCCTTTTTGTTTTGAATATTACTCTCTCTCTCCCTCTCTCCTTCCCTGGTATCTTGTAATGGTTGAGTTGTGTGTTTATGGTTGAATAATTTTTCTCTCGATGTAAACATAAAATATTTGGTTACCATTGGTGTAAAATGTAAATAGACTAATATTATCCGGTAATTCACTCCTCAGAATTGTTGGGTGGGTCCTTTGAAATGCACCTTATGTATGGGTGTCATTGTAGTAAAGAGTAAAGACACGGACAAAATTAATGAGAAAGATGTCCTCTGGGCTTTGTGTTTGTGGAAGTAGGCTAGGGTGAACTGCAGTAGAAATAGTCAACACGGTATCACAGCTGATCAACTGGTCTACTCTGAATTTGTTTCCATTTTGCTTAAAAAAACTGTAAACCAATCTCCTTTGGTATGCCTTCATTACTATGGATACTGGAGTTTTGGTTGTTCCAATCAACCAGTTTTTCCCTCTTGCTTTGGTGCGCGTTTTCAACCCTCTCATCAGCAACCAAATCAATCATTGTCGAAACTGGCTTACCTTAAACAATGTCCAAGCCTAGAACAGACCAGAGGCCATGATTTCCTGCAAGCACAGTTGTTAGGATTATTGGCAATTGTCTCTATTTCTCACCTCTTTTGGTGAAGTACTATTAGCTGCTATTGTGTTCTAGCTTGTTTATTTTTCTTGTGAGTAGATGTGGTAGCTACAAGATATATTTAAGATGTTATATTTTAAGAAAACAGCTGTCTCAACAAGGTTTTCTTCTTGTTCTATTCACTATGTCCGAACTCTGAAGTTGTATTTATCATTGAAGCAACAAATATTGAGGCTAATCGCAGGGATTTCTCGAGATTTATGGAAATCACTGGGACCACCATTCAATTTTATGATTTTATCAATCATTTTGGGCACACACATTCTGCAATCTGGTTGCACAATAAACGGTGTTTCATGCTGCTAAGGTCTAATTAGAAGTTCTTGTGGAAAACTGTTTCCTGGTTGAATCCAGCTCAGAATATCATTAACAGCATTAATTATTCTTAATTTTGATTCTTGTTTTCTTTCCAGTCAGTACAAAATGTTCATGATATCTATGATGGGCTTGCCTTGCAGGGCTGTGTAACTTCCATTCCAGAACATTCTCATGATGTTCTCCCAATTCAAATTACATGTCAAAACGAGATATTTTCTGGTGAAAAGGAATGTGAGGATCTTCAGGTTGTTAGGTCCTTGTGGGAAAATGCTTTCTGTGTAGCTGAATCTGCAAAAACTCATCCACTGAGCATGGCAAAATACCAACAGAACTTTTCTGTGCTGATACAAGAGGTTTTAAGGAGTTACCCTCATCTTTTCAGCTGTGATGAAAAGATTATATTTGGTACTGATTTCCGTAGATGATATCGATGTTTATAACGGTTCTGACAAGTTCTATTCTTATAATGAGGTTTTTATGTTTTCTACTGGCAGAAACTTTTACTTCACTTTCAGATGATAGTCAGAGACTCTTTGTTCGGCTTTATACAAGAAAAGGTTAAATGTTACTATACATACTTTGTCTACCTGATATGTTTTGTCAAGTTATTCTTTCTTGCTTCTTAAAAATTTTACTGAGAGAGAATTAATTTTCTCTTTTGCATGTTGCTATTGTCACGTCACTCATGAGACAAGCCAGGATGAACAACTGTTATTGCTTAGACTTCGGTAACAAGTCCGGAATCGATGGACATGGTCAAAGTCAGATTGTCATGACAACCAGTATTATACGGTTTCCCCAATTGTACCTCAACCCAAATTAAATTGTTTTTGATTCCTCATCTAAAATCTATGAAGAACAAACATATGATAATAAGGAAACTTTCTAGGCTTTCACGCTGGTAGAAGATAGAAATCTCCTTTTTCCAAAGTCCCATTTGATTTAAAAAAAAAAAAAAAATCCTTCATAACTTGTAACCTATCTCATAATCGCATAAAAAGTGGAACAAGTTAAATTTTTAGGACATCCACGTACTCGTACACCACTTTTAGATGAGAATTTATGATGCTTATACATACATCTATTTATCGCCAAAGATTTGGGTTCAGGGAGGTCTGACTTCTTGGGAACTATGAGGCTTGTAGTTTATGAGGGCGTAAGTAGTATTTTTTATGTCCTTAATGGATAGTGCTTGTAGACTACATATAGGTAGAATTGTAGTGACCTATTACGTTTTGTTTTCCTATAATTGATGATGGAAGTTTCTAATCTCTCTCTCTCTCTCCTTATTCTATCTGCTCTCGCTCTTATCTTCTTTCCCTTTATCTCCACCGGCTTCATCATTGACTCTTGGACACTCAGAACTGGTTGGCAAGCAGAGACCAGCTTGGTCTATTTTCGGCCCCTTTTCATGTTGATTTCTTCGTCTCTAGTCTTCTCATTACTCTTGAGAATAATGTGATTCAAATGTGCATGCACCAGCATTATCCCAATGACAGTTTAAGAATGTAGTTAGTTCCTGACGCTGGGTGTATTCGCTTTCTTACCTCAGGCCCATGGTTTCGGATTTCTAATCTTTCATATCCCGAAATATCTGATTACAATCAAGCAATTAAGGAGCTCTCAGGTAATTCTACTCTATAACCTAAGTAATAATTCTAGTTCTATAATTGTGGCATTCCAACAAATTTTCAAGATGGTGATGTTTGAAAGCTGTTTCACTTTTAACAGAAAATTCATTTGTCTTGTCATAACTCAGCAACTGGCTATATGTGTTCTGTTGGGTCAATCAGTGACTTACAGGACAATGACTTGAAGGAGGTTCTGTATTTGCTTACTGTTTCTGAGCTGCGTGAAGTTTTGTGCAAGCTTAAAAAGGTTTGCATTATTTAAACTTTATTTTCTCCAAAATTACGAGAAGGTTGATATCTTTTTCTTGTGCTTGTGTGACTTGTGTGACATGGTTTGATGAAATTCAATAGGAGTTCAGGCTATATACTTATTCAGTTTGATATCTGGTCCAAATGTTTTCGTCGGAAAACTGTATTTCTGCCAGCTTGATTTCCTATCTTATCCTATCCTATCCCGATAAGCCCTATAGCTTGTAGTTTTCCCATCGACCTGATGTAGTTTAAAGGAATTATGGTCTCAGAGGTGGTTTTGATATACTAATATATTCTTGGTGGAGCGTTACGGGTGGTTCCTTCTAAATTTGGTGGATTCCATAGTTTATGCTCCTAAAGTGATGCACTGGCTTCTGATGACTACACAGTACGAGACTTATTGTGTGGACAGATACGGGTCAGACATTTCATGTTCTCCCACTTGGTAAACCACAAGTATGTTAATGTACTGGTATGAACTGTAACAATTTTCTCCCTTACGCGATAAACCCCAACATGATGAATGTTTGTTTTGGAGAGTTTGTTGCATGTTCTATAACTATCCGATTGAGAATAATGGAAAAGCTGGTTAAATGCAGCATTCAAACCTCTTTGTGCTTATGCCATCAAAACTAATGAAATAGTTTCCTTTTTGGGGCATGATGTTTCTGTCCTTTATAACTTTAACTGACTTCCAAAACCATCATTAGCATTCTGCATGTGGCAGTTATAAAACTCTTTTTCCAATTTGTAATTTAGTTTCTTTTAATTTTGTGGAACAGATAAATTCTCCATGAGCAAATTTGAATCTAAACTAAATATTGTAAGCGCTATGTTAATATATGAGCATGAGTCTGCATAACATGGTTTATGCTTGTGATTCCTTTCAATTGTGGGGCTAACTTTAGAAATCGCTTTGCTGGCATCAACTGTAACATACTGTTTTAGGTGCAGAGTAGTAAGTGTACGTAGAAGCTTGTAGGAAATAAATGTGTGGCAGGCATGAATAGTAATGTAAATTATATGTAGTACTGTAGCATGTACTATAGCAATTATGTATTGTACTATGTAGTGTTGTAATAGGTGATGCAAGCACTACCTCCTTATGGCTATAAAAGGAGGCCCCGACTACTTGTAATATCAAGTCAGTCTAATATCAAATTAGTGTGTTTGTTTATACATCCTCTGTTGTGTTCTCTCTCGATCCTAACCTACTTCGTGTTATAATTGGTGTGTACTGTAACATACTGTTTTAGGTGCAGAGTAGTAAGTGTACGTAGAAGCTTGTAGGAAATAAATGTGTGGCAGGCATGAATAGTAATGTAAATTATATGTAGTACTGTAGCATGTACTATAGCAATTATGTATTGTACTATGTAGTGTTGTAATAGGTGATGCAAGCACTACCTCCTTATGGCTATAAAAGGAGGCCCCGACTACTTGTAATATCAAGTCAGTCTAATATCAAATTAGTGTGTTTGTTTATACATCCTCTGTTGTGTTCTCTCTCGATCCTAACCTACTTCGTGTTTGTACCCACTTGGTGTCTGCAAATTTGGTATCAGAGCCATGTTTTCCATTTTAGCTTAAACCCTCTTCTGGGAACTTCGTATTCTAAAGTACTTCAAATCTTTTTCCAAAAGAAAAATTGAAGCGTATGCTCTGTGGTTGCCTATTAAGGATCCTCCACATCAGAAACTTCACAAACTATTTTGATTGAAAAATCTTTGTATCCGTGGGTTAAAAGTACCTTGAGACTTTGGCTTTTGTATAAGCGGTGTGTCTCGGTTTATCTACCCTAGTATACAGAATTTTATTAATCAAAATTAGTTTAAGTTTACACATTGAAAAGGGAAAAATTTGTTGTATGAGGAAAACGAAGAACCCAGATTTTTATCTAAAAAATGAATCGTTTGTTTTCTACTCATTCCACTGCCACCTCTTCTCTTGTCCCTTCTATCAGTAGAAATTCCTCCACCTCTTCTCCTAATCTTGAGTACTTGTATGAAGTTGAATATCTCCCTGATGACAGTAAGGTTCCCCTTACTGATCTTCCTTTCCTCAATCCCTATAATGCCTTTGTCCGTCCACAAACTTCTGTAAAAAAATCTGTCACCCAACTTTTCTCCACAAAACGTCCAGCCTCAGTAAAAGAGTACGTCCAAGCTTCCAAGTTTGATCAGTGTTTCATAACAGCTACAGAAGCTGAACAGCTCTTACCCCTAGAAATCCCAGTTGATTTGCCTCGCATCTGGCAACAACAAGGATTTACCCATCTTCATTTTGGAGCAATCAGATTGGCAGTAACTTTCCATGGAAGAAAAGGTTTACCTGTTACTTCCAGACTTGCTCTGGTAGATACCAGGTTCATGCAGTATCAGCATGCATGCATTGCCACAGTTCAAACCACTCTAAATGCTGGAACTGTGATTTTCACCTTTTATCCTAATTTCAACATGCCACTAGCAGATCCTCATCTGCTATCAGCTTTAAAGGTCCAAGTTCAAATTGGTGGTGCCTCCCAAATCTCTACCACATATGCTGCAACCCTCCACTACCAAATGGCCTATCGTCTCCAAAACCATGCCTTTGACATGTCCTTACCCTCTTCTACAGATGAAGCCCTTTTCCTAACCGTCAACGCACCTCACCAAGCTTCTTGTGTCCATGTCCCACGGCAAATTTCTCGCCCTGAGCTTCTCAAGCTTCTCCCAGAATCTTGGGTTACAGCTTATGAGAAAAATCAGCAAAAACCTATTCCTGTCCAGACTTCAAACCCACTTTTCATTTCAAAACCTGATGGTACCGTGGAAATTTCCTTCCAAAAAGAGGACTCTGCTTCCTCTCCCACTCATCCTGTTATCTTTCCGTCAAGGATTGATATGTTTGTAGATGGCTCTAGACCTGGACCTCCAATTAAATATTTCCAATCTAGTGGTCTCCCAGTCTTCTATTTCAAAAATCCAGAAACTGGTCATTGTTATTTTGACTTCTGTGATTGTGATGACTGTTTAGAAGACAATTTTCTAGAAGATGACGAGGATATTGAAGATCCATGTCCCATATGTCCTCCTTTACCTCCCACTCCTTGTAAATCTCCACCTTCTCCTCAACCTCCACCTAAAAATGACTCCTCGGCAAAACCCAGTGGATGTTTTATGTTCACTGAAACAGATTTCCCTCCTTTGGATTTTCATAATCCTCAGGAAAGAACCACCCACCGTCATAAAATTCTAGATTCAGCTACTATTCTTCCTGATGGTAGCACCAAGGCAGTATCAGCAGCAGAAGCAGCGATAAATTGGCAATCAGCAAACTCTCTGGCACAAAACAAAATTCTCCAAAGAATTGCTAACTCCCAGCAAAATTTGGAAAATGTTGTCCATAAGAAGTTATCATCCTTGGAACTTCTTATCAGAGATTTGCAGCAGAAAATTCAAAATATTCACCAAGAACTTCTCCAGATGGCATATTCCAACCAAGCATTTTCAGCAGCTTTTTCCCACAAGGATGCTGAAATGAAGCATCTAAAAAACCAGCTTCACTCTCTCCAAGCTCAGCAGTATTCCCAGCAAAAAAGTCCATTTGATATGTTCACATCTCCCTCTCAACAAAGTTTGTTTGGATATCCTCAAATGTCTCAACCTTTACCTATAAACCCTACCTCAGAATTTGGTGAGTCAAGCTCCATCTTTGGAAGCTCATCAACTTTCCTTCCTCCACCCAAAAGACCATCTCCACCAAAACTTCCTTTCCCAAAACCCCAGATAAAACCTTTTCAACCTCCTTCAGTTTTAACTCCACCATCCACTTCTACCTCAGTTCCAACTACCTCTACTTCTTCTAAACCATCTGACCCAAATCTAAAATCACCACAGCTAATGGTTCAGCCAACCTCCAAAAATCCAATTTCCACTCTCCTCCATACCTTAGCCACTATACCAGAAACCCCATCTCCAGAACCAACCATTGAGTCTGATTCAGATGTTGAATCCACTGACTCTATGCCAATACCTCATGTTTTCATGATGAACCCAGAAAACCCAGAGGAAAATGTTGAAGATCCTATCATTGAGGAAGGTCCTGAGTTTGAAACACCTCCAGAAAATCCAACCTTTGATTCCTTTTCACATTCCAATGTCCATACCCAAGGTTTCTCTTTTGATAATATTCCCCCATCAAAATGGTTGGATAAACTTTATGAGATTCATGCTTGGTGCACTGCTGCTATGCTCTCTCCAAACACTACGCTTAGTCTTGTCATTACTAAGTGTACAACAAAATTTCTGGGCCGACTACGTCAATGGTACTTAGCTCTTGGTGAGTACCGACAGTTACAACTTAAGCAACTGCCAACTCTTGATCAATTCATCTCAGTTTTGCATACTGAGTTTCTTGGAGATCACAACAACACAAAGGAGTTTGTTCGAGAAGAATATCTCAGCATGAGGTGCTGTTCATTCAAAAGGAGAGATCTGGAGATCCATTATGACCGTATGTCTCAACGGTTTTATCTTCTCAACGGTATGGATGATGTCAATCTTAAGCAAGCTTTTCTCAATTCCCTTCCAGAACCATTGGGAAATGAGACAACAAGGCTTCTTCAAACAAAAGGATTGACGTTAAATACAACATCTCTTGGCGGTATTTATCAGCACTCTTTGATTGCCTTGGAGAAACTGTGCAATCACCAGAAATTCCTCAGAACTCTTGAAGAACAAGGAAAACTTCTTGGCAAAGCCTGTGATCGGCCAGACTTATCTATAAAGTGCAAGGACAAGAAGTGCACTTGCCGTCCTTCATATCGGAAAACCAAACACTTTCAGAAATGGAAGTTCAAATCTCCTGGCAAGTTCTCAAAGTTTTCCAAGACCGGCAAGTTTTCACACCGGAAAAAATGGAAGTTTTTTAAGAAGAAAAAGTTCAGAGGGCAGCGAAAGTCTGATCGCTGTTACATATGTGGAAAAAAGGGGCACTATGCAAAACAGTGTCCAAATAAAGCAGCAAGAGACAAGATGGTGAGCTCTTTGGCTCTCATTGACGATGATCTTGAAGATGCTGATGTCGAATCCCTATTTTCAGTTGATGATGAAGCAACAGATGAAGCAGTCCTGGCATTCACTTTTGATGATTCTTCATCAGAATCAGAGGATTCTTCTGATGATTCTGATTCATTCCCCTATGAAATCCAAACCTTTGGGTTTCCAAACATCATGCTTGCTCAACCTCTGGCCAGGGTTAAAATCCTTCTTGGGAAGTATGAGAAACCCATACCAGTTATCGCTTTCTTTGATACTGGTGCAGCAGCCTCTATCCTCAACCCAGCAATCCTCCCCAGGTCCTACTGGCAGTCATGTTTTAGACCCTTCACAGCAGCCAATGGAGAAACCTTTGTTATTACCCTCATCAGTAAGCCTATTATCATTCAACTTTTTCCTGGATACACCATAAAACACCAAGTCTATGGTTCTGACCTCCCAGGGAAAGATTTGTTGTTAGGCTTCGATATTCTCCAAAATCTCAGCAAAATTTCTTGGCTCAAAAAAGGCTTGAAATACAAAAACTACCTGTTACCCTGGACTTCCCAACCAAATCTCTTTTCCCTAGAAAATTTCTCCTCCATCAAAGAAGCCATAATCCAAACTTCTTGTGCAGAATCCCATTCCCAGTTCCTTACCAAATGTTCCAACCCACTTTGGAAAAACCCAGATTTCTTCATTGCTCTTCCCTTTAAGAAAAATGAAGATATTAACCCCACCAAAGCTACCCATCATGGAATGAACCCAGAACACTACCAGCTTGCTCTCCAAGAGCTCCAACAACTCCAGTCAGAGGGACTGATTGAGCCCACAACCTCTCAGTGGGCATGTGAAGCATTTTATGTAAACAAAAGAACAGAGCAGATAAGAGGAAAGCTTCGCTTGGTTATCAATTACCAGCCTCTCAATCATTTTCTGCAAGATAACAAGTTCCCACTTCCTCGGCGAAGTGTTCTTTTTGCAAACTTACCCAAAGCTCAAATTTTCTCAAAATTTGACTTGAAAGCAGGTTTTTGGCAGCTGGGCATCCATCCAGATGAACGTCCCAAAACTGGTTTTTGCATTCCAGATCACCACTTCCAGTGGTCAGTCATGCCTTTTGGATTAAAAACAGCTCCATCTTTATTTCAAAAGGCCATGATTCGGATATTTGCTCCCATTCTCTCATCAGCCCTCGTCTACATTGATGACATCTTACTCTTTTCTCCAGATATTGAGTCTCATGTTCTCTTACTACAAGCCTTCCATTCCCTGATCCAAACCCATGGTATCATGCTTTCAGAGAAAAAGATGCTCCTTGCTCAATCAGAAATTGATTTTTTAGGGATGCACATTTCTAAAGGTCAATATAACCTCCAGCCCCATATAGCTTCCCAACTTGACCATTTTCCAGATGAAAACCTCACAGTCAAACAAGTTCAACAGTTCCTTGGAATTGTTAACTATATGGCTGATTTTATTCCCAACCTTGCCCAATACCGTACTCCTCTTTCAGCTCTACTAAAGAAAATCCCTCCTTCTTGGTCAACCCATTGCACCAAAGCCGTCAAAGACCTCAAAACCATAGCCAAAACCCTTCCTCCATTAACCATACCTTCAGATGGGAAAAGAGTACTTCAAACAGATGCCTCTGACCTATATTGGGGAGCAGTTCTCTTGGAAGAAAACACAGAACAGAAGCGCAAAATTTGTGGATATAAGAGTGGTGCCTTCTCTCAAGCAGAGCTTCATTACCACTCTACCTACAAAGAGATTCTAGCAATCAAAAGGAGTATTGAGAAGTTTGAATTTCATCTAATCGGTCATCATTTTCTAATTGAGACTGATATGATGAGTTTTCCCAGCATGCTCAAGTTCAAGCAGAAACACCTTCCAAAAGCACAGTTGCTCAGATGGGCAAATTGGTTTTCCAATTGGAGTTTTGATGCTATCCATATAAAGGGAAAAACAAATGTTCTCCCAGATTTTCTGTCTAGACTCAAAAAAGAAATCAACCAGTTTTCAAAATCAAAACCACATTTCTTTGGCCCTGGTTGTTTTCCAATGATTTCCTGTGTCCATCCAGTCAATCTTCCTGTCCACCTTCAGTGTCATCTTTTAGAGTTAACCCTTCTCTCTAGATGTGTCCAAATGTGTCAAAACTTTCAACATCTCTGTATTTTCAAATATGGTCTTGATGAAGGTCCCCTAAGTGGTCTGCCTTTCCATCCTGTCTATCCTTTTCTCACCCAGTTTGAAGTATATGACCATAATGTTTTTTATTTTAAAAGAGAAGCCTATCTCCTCTTATGGTACTTAGTAGATGTATATACTATCAGTGTCTGTTTCAATAGATCAGCAGTATTGGTCTATTTGGCTCATGCGGCGTTCAACCAGATCCATCCTCCAGAAGATTTCTTCTTGAAGTTCCTCTTGCTCTTTGGAAACATACCATTTTGGCAACAAAAAATCAGGAGTATCCCAAACACTGCAGGCGGGAATCTCCAATTTGCTTTTTGGACCAGTCGCAACAACAGATGTCTTCCCAATCCAGATGGTTCTGTCACTTGGCGAAAGGAGTATCACACTATATTTCTTTCTGCATATCCAGAGCCTCAAAGAATCCAGATCAACAGGGGAAATTATCTTGTCATGACTCAAACACTGTGTTCCCTCAATGGATTGACACCTGCAGAAGTCCCTTCATCTCTCCTCCATTATGAAACTGCAAATTGGAAATTCAATGAGACTTATCCGGAAGAATGGCGCCAAAATATTCGGTTCCTTTTGGATCAGTATCACTTGACCGACAGGACTGAAGACTATTCTGGAGACTGCTCAAGACAATATGATTCAGAAGGTTCAGAGTAATCAGGCCAGCTGTCTTTTTTGTGGGTCCCTTTTCCTTTTCCAGGAGGGGTGAAATTATTGGTGTTTACTGTGGTTGTAATATATAATTGGTGTGTACTGTAACATACTGTTTTAGGTGCAGAGTAGTAAGTGTACGTAGAAGCTTGTAGGAAATAAATGTGTGGCAGGCATGAATAGTAATGTAAATTATATGTAGTACTGTAGCATGTACTATAGCAATTATGTATTGTACTATGTAGTGTTGTAATAGGTGATGCAAGCACTACCTCCTTATGGCTATAAAAGGAGGCCCCGACTACTTGTAATATCAAGTCAGTCTAATATCAAATTAGTGTGTTTGTTTATACATCCTCTGTTGTGTTCTCTCTCGATCCTAACCTACTTCGTGTTTGTACCCACTTGGTGTCTGCAAATTTTCCTGAGCTTGATGCAGGCTACATGGATAGCTTAAAAATTCATGTATGCCATTGTTATATTTCTTGAGAAGTACATATATTTTAATGGATTGAAAAGCATAAAACCCCATACGAAGGAGGAAGGATAAGCCATGATAACCTCCTCAGCCCAACAAAAGCCAGGCCCATATGCCCTACTAACAACTAACGAGAACCTATACAAAAGCTTTACAATTTTCTACATTACATGTCACTGTACAACTTGCATTCTCATCCTTGTCAAATATATGCCTCATTGAAGGGCAAAGCGTGTTCCTTAAAAAATTGGGAGTCCTTGCCACTGGTCTTCCTGTGTAAACATTTGGCAAAACACAAAGCTGTAATTTGTTTTCTTAAGCTCTCAATCATGAAGTTGTGGTGCTGTTAGTACTCGTGGTTTGTATTCCTTATTCTTTATCTAATAAGTCTCGTACTTTCTTGCCCTTTCCCCCCACTTCTGTTGAGCCATCAGAAATGCAAACCTGGTACGAGAAAGCAAGATTTTATTGCATTGCTTCTTTCTTCATATGCTGATGGATTATGGTAATACAGAGTTATCTTTACAGAATAATGAAATTGGATAATTGATTGGGTGTTTCAAGTTCGCCTTTAATGTTTTTGTTTTCATTTGTTGACTTTGCAGCCCAGTCCTACCAAATGTGGTTTTGGAAAAAACAGGACCTTGCGTTCAGATATCTTTATCAGCTGAGTCCATTATTTGGCGTGCTGAGGTGATTTGAATCATTTGACTGGAGCTATGCTTTCCTGAAAGTATACTATTTTAATATCTTTAATATCTTCCATGACTTCATGCAGAGGCTTTTCTTCTTGAATGGAGAGCAGGACCTATCAGCATTTTTACTTGTGGATTTGGGGATTATCAAGTATCCAAATTACAACTGTATAATCTCAAAACAAATTTTCTCAAGCCGCAATGATTTCCTTGCATATGAAGAGGTCTGATATTTCTACTTTGGATGTTATTAACATATTGTTGGCCTCTACTTATTGTGGAAGCTACAATGTGCAGGCCATTGAAGTGGCACAAGTTATGGATCAGTCACTTGATGAAAACAGTACCGAGTTTGTCTTGAGATGCATAGAGGTGTCTGACTCACGTATATCCAACTCCTCTCATGAGGAAACTCGGTCCCTCACTTCTGAATCACCCGCGGCATTTTTGTCATGCTTTTCAGCTGCGTGGGTCTACTCAAAGGTGGTTTTGCTAGGTGTTTCATTTCTTGAGCGTGAGCGAAGGTTAGAAGTATGGCTGTGGAGCACTACTCTTATATGAACAATTCTAAATAATGGCAAGGCCCTTTTCAATCACATAATTACCTTTTGATTTGTTTTCATATGTCCTCTTCCCTGCTTGGTACTGGTAGCTTCATTTTTGTCTCAGTTATTGAGAACTAGGATATTTGCTGTTTGATGCCCTATGGGTCAAAAATGTTGAATGGCATGAAAATTTTCCAGTCGGTGTTGTTCCTTTCACTTCCCCTCCTTGGAAAGGGAGGAAAAGGTTAAATCTTAATAATTTGAGTACCAGGCTTATATGGCTAAGTTATCAGTTGTCTAATTTTTAAGAAGTTGGACGTTTCTTTAATCATCATAAACATAAAAGGACGAAGGACAAGGCCAAACATTTGAAAATATCATTGTACAAAAGTATCAAAGAATGGGCTTTCGTTAATCTAATATTTTTAATCTTTGAAACTGTCTCTCACAAGTCCAAAACAAGGAAATCTCGTTTGCTATAATACTTATCTGGCTTGATATTGATGAGGGGTCTCTGTTTTGCATCCAATGAGTTAGTATTCTTAATGTCCTAAATTAAACTTATTTAGTAGTCTGAATAAACTTGACCCTCTTCAGGTACAAGGATGCAATTATTTTATTGAAGCAGCTGCTAAAACATTTTACCTCTGATAGAAGAAGAGGATATTGGACCCTGAGGCTGTCAATTGATTTGGAACACGTGGGTTGTCTCAATGAGAGCCTTTCGGTTGCTGAAGATGGGTTACAAGATCCATCGGTTCGTGCTGGTTCAAGAATGGCACTACAAAGGCGGGTCCTACGCCTGGGGAAACCTCCAAGGCGCTGGAAAACCCCCAGTTTTTCTGAGTCTGTAAAGAGGAAGATCACCGAGGTGACTTCAAATTATCTTTTTAAGGCCCTCAAAATTTTGAAGAAATAGGGCTCCCAATTTTTGTACCCTTATCAAAATCCGAACTAAAATGATTTGCTTGTAATGATCCCAACATAGGATTTTTGTCTTTTCCACTTCTGTAACGATATTTTAAAATCTGAGTTTTTCCTTTTACACTTTAGTTTCCAAAATTGTCCTTTTCTAAAAGGAGAAGCATGATAGACAAAACTGTATTCTAGTAAGTGAATAAATGCATAGAGGGCTCCTAAGAAGCACAGATAAATACAAAGACATGGGCCACAACAATCCTCAAACAATAGGGAAATGGACACGACGGGGGACACAATTTAATTCCCATGTATCTAGTTGTTACTTATATGAGTATTGTATCCGGAATTATTCAAAACGATCGTATAATTTGCAATTCTTACCATTTTACGTCATAAATATTATAGGCTAAATGAGGGTATCCTGGTGAAAGTTTCTTATTTGTTGTTCCTCTTACTTTTTAAATATGATTGGCCCCTGTAGTGTCCCCACCCGTGTCTAACTTGAGACGTGCATGTGCCCGACAAGACCCCTGCTTAAAATTAGTAAAATTAATTGGACACACAACCTAGCGTGTTCTGCCACGTCGCTTGTTCCTGTCATGTCCAACACGGAAACAACCACCACTTAGGTGTGTTGGTGCTTCATAGGAGGGCTCCATCTCTGAAATTTCGCTTCAGGACTGCTCTTCATTTAAGGGTTGTTTTTTAAGTTCTTATACTCGGGAAACTTTGATTATGTTTGTATGTGCTTAGTTTCACTGAAATGGATGAATGTTTATCTAATGGTGGCTTCATTTTCCTACATTTGCTGATAAGTTAGGTGCATGTTCAAGGGAGACCGTTGAACTGTAGGACAGGGACAAAGAGCAGGTTCTATGGTGAAGATGGAGAACAATGTGGAGTCGAGGAGCTTGCCATGCAGTATTATGGCGGGGAAGGAGGCAGCTGGCAGTCTGTACATACAGAGAGTGGCATTTGGTTGACCATTTTTGGGCTTCTTTTGTGGGATGCTATTTTTGCTGATGTACCAGATGTCTTCCGCACTAGATTCCAGGTAACTTTGAGGATGCAAATTACCATAGCTCTCATCACTGCATTGGTTTTGCAAAGAAGTTGATGCTTAGAATCTTGGTTTTGATAGTTCATAGCTGTGGCATGAACTGTACTTTTTCTTGGATGCACTTTGGACTATATTTTCCTCGGTGGACAACTTTGATCTGTTTTCAAAGTTTGCCAAACCAAACCAAACCGAACCGAGCCTTATGTCCCAATCATTTGGGGTCGGCTACGTGAATCCTATTCCTCCATTGAGCTCTGTCAAGGGCCACTTGTTCACACAAACCTACTATACTCATATCTTTGTGCACCACAGCATCTAATGTCAATTTAGGTCTACCCCTCCCCGTAGCATTGCTACCCAAAGCTATCCTATCCGCTCTCTTAACTACTGCATCTCCTGGTTTACGGTAGACATGTGCAAACCTCCTTAGCCTATTTTCCCTCAACTTCTCTTCTATAGGTGCTAAACCTACCATCTCACAAACCGTTTCATTTCTAATCCTGTCTCGTCTAATCTTACCACACATCCACCTCAACATTCTCATTTCCGCTACATTCATCTTGTTCACCTATTGTTTCTTAATAGGCCAACATTCTGTCCCGTAAAGCATCTCTGGTCTGATGGCAGTTCCATAGAATTTTTCCTTCAATTTTATGGGTACCCTCTTGTCTCACAGTATACCAGTAGCGCTCCTCCACTTGAGCCACCCCACTTGGATCCTATGGGTCACATTATCGGCAATCTCTCCATCTCTACTAATAATTGAGCCTAAGTACCTAAAATGATCACTTTTAGGTATCTCCTGGTCTTGGATCATCACTCTTTCTTCGTGTGCACTGCTGGTACCACTGAACTTGCACACCATATACTCAGTTTTACTCCTACTTATCCGAAAACCCTTTGACTCTAATGCTTCCCTCCAAATTTCTAGTTTCGTATTAACACCTCTAGCGGTTTCATCTACGAGGACAATGTCATCTGCAAACATCATACACCATGGGATATCCTCCTGAAATTGTTAATGTCAATTCATCCATAACTAAGGCAAAGAGGTATGAGCTCAAGGCTGACCCTTGATGCAATTCTACAGTGATTGGAAATTCACTCGTTTCCCCTACTGGTGATCGAATGGTAGTGACGGCACCTTCATACATGTCTCTAATCACCTCAATATACCCTTTGGTCACTCTCTTTTTCTCCAGAACCCACCATATGATGTCTCTAGGCACCTATCATAAGCCTTTTCTAAGTCGATGAAAACCATATGGAGATCCTTCTTTGCTCTGTGTTTTTCTACCATTCTCCTTAATAGGTAGATAGCTTCCATGGTTGATCTTCCAGGCATGAACCCAAACTGTTTCTCTGACACCGTAGTCACCATCCTCAAGCGATGCTCAATAACTCTTTTCCACAACTTCATCGTATGACTCATCAATTTAATACCTCTATAGTTGTTGCAGTTTTGAATATCCCCTTTATTCTTATAGATAGGTATTAGAGTGCTCCTTTTCCATTCGTCGGGCATCTTCCTAGTCATAATAATCTTGTTAAACAACTTCGTCAACCAAGTCACCCCCAGGTCACCTAGACTTTTCCACACTTCAATAGGGATACCATCTGGTCCTAAGGCCTTACCTGGTTTCATCCTTTTCAAAGCTTTAACCACTTCGAACTTTTGTTTTCAAAGTTTGCCATCTATTCTTAAATGGAACAATCAAATCTCATTTTTCGTTTCCTTATGGGTCCACCTAACTTATTTTTCTGATAAGAAAGGGCCTTCCTAACATGGAGTTAGTTGATTTGTTATAGAGGGTTGAGGATAGTGGAAGTCATAGAAACATACTTATTTATCTATGTTCTCATTGTTTTATTCATATGATTCTAACTCTCGTTATCTGGATGACATTTGGTTATTTGTTCTCCCTTCCGTTTCTAGACTTTTGAAAGAAGATGAAATTGCAAATATTATCCAGCTTAAGTCGTGAATAATATATTTGACTGAGATTTCATTGCATACGAATGAGAATCTTTAGAGTTCAGACTTGACAAGTTCAATGAGAAATATTAAAATCTGAATTATACTGTACTTCTTATATTATATCTTCTCAATTGCTGCTTGTCAAAAACATAGAGCAATTACTTACTTTGTCGAACTGAAGCAATTTGTTTGCAGACTGCCCCCTTAGATTTGGAGACTGATAGCTTTTATGAAGTGAGAAAGACCATCATAGAACCAATACTTGTAAAAATCTACGATGGAGCAGCTGAAGAGATCCTAATCACATCATGGGAAACGCATTTAGGCACATCATGTCGGGGAGTTAACTGGGACCGGCATTCACTATCCGAGCTTCGAGCAGCCGTGACATGCATTGGTGGACCCTGTTTAGCCTCGTTCTGCCGACACTTGGCGCAAGATTACCGGAGCTGGTCTAGTGGAATGCCTGATTTATTGTTGTGGCGCTTCCATGGTGATTACAGAGGTGAAGCCAAGCTTGTTGAAGTTAAAGGCCCTAACGATAGACTCTCTGAGCAGCAGCGAGCTTGGTTGCTGTTTTTAATGGACTGTGGGTTTAATACCGAGGTTTGCAAAGTGAGTCCTGCTCCTGTATCTGAATGAATTTTCCAAGTCATGTTACATGAAAGTTTGTTGAAGAATGGCTGCTAACAGCAATTGAATAGGGTGTTCTTGATTGAGCTTAAGAGAAAGTTACTGTTGCAAAGTCTGTGCATGGTTGGATATTCTTCAGCTAGGTATGCAATTTCTTTTCTAGAAATTGATAAGCTGTTAGAAAATTTGATCAGAGTGAATGCAAATTCACAGTAGCGGCTCCATGTTGTTAGAGAGGTATATGATTTCTTCTCTGGAAAATCTTGAAGATGTGCTGTGGAGAAATTTCAAGGGCACTAATCGAAGCTCCATGTTTCCTCTCTTACCGGCCTTTTAGAGGAAATTCTCCTTGGGCTCTAATTGTTCTACTGGAAGCTGCTTTCTCGCCAAATAAGCTAAAGAGTAGACTGTATAATGGCCTATGGAAATGCTAGTCTAGAGTTGGGTTGCGTTCACTATTCAGTTGACAGGAAAGGAAATGAGAACGAAATCAAGAAACAGCTTTTCTTTCTTGTATGTGCTTCCTGTTCTCCCCTGTAAACGTGGGTCGCATCATGACAATTTTCTTGAAGGATACATTTTCCCTCACACCATGTCATGTAAAATGTAGTAAGATTATGCAGCGCGAGAATGTTGTATACTTAATTGTCTACTAAATTCCTGTAAAATGAACTCATAATGGAAAATTATTTACCATATTTCCCCCCTTTTATGCTCATTTCCCCGGAATTTCTTGCTATGATATTCTAGATAGCCTAACTGGTTTACCTTTTTCAGATTATTTTTCATGTACTGGTGTTATTGCCCCCATTCTATTGGAACTAACTGCATTGAGCTAAGACAAGGGTATGTACATGTATATGTAGATATCAAGACATTTGTTGCATTACTCTATTTTGTGCAAAATGATCTGTAGTAGCTGGGGTCTGAAATCGTGGGCAGTGACCGCGAGTATTCAGGGATCTACATCAAGAGCAGCATAAGAGAGGAATTTTCAGCAACAAAGCTGCAGATGCTGCATCAGTGCTTGCCTGCTTGGTGCTATTGAGAAAGGAGTGAGAGGTATTAGCATATTTTTCTGAACGATGGTTGAAATTTCTTATGATAACTGGCTTATTAAGTGCTTAGCCTGGAGTATCTCAATCAAAATTCTCAAGCCTAGGCCTATTATGGAACTTAAGAAAGACATTTTCTAAGTGCTTGTTGTTTTTGGCTTTGTGCTGATGATGGTTTTCAATCTTATTCAAGGAGTAACTATTTAGTGGTCTTGGGACACCGTCACACGTGTTCCTCCAAAATCTTCAACAACCACACATTTATGTGGGACACATAATTGTGGGTCTACACTATGAAGCACGGCTACTTCTAAAACCTCAACGTACCCGTACACTTGCTTCATGGGGTCTACATGAATGTGGTTGGAGAAAAGTTGGCTCTGTTGGAATTTGAACATCCAAACCCACACAATTGAAGAACAAACCAAGAAAATAAAACAATCTCAAGCAAGAAGAGAACAAGACACAGAGATTTACGTGGATTCGAGTTAAATTGATAGCTTAATTGTACTCTATGGGGTGCTGGGTTGTTTCACTATGATGAAAGTATGAAAGAGTTTCAATAGGAGGCAGCTCTAACTTTGCTTTTATAGTCCAAGCAAACTAGTACATTAGAAAATCCTAAAAACCGTGCATCTCGCGTAATTCCGCGTGTCTGTTCGTCCGGACCAACTTCACCTTCGTTCGGACCAACTTCACTCTGGTTCGGACCAATTTCACTCTAGTCCGGACCAGCTTTGCAGAAACTCCAAATCCGTCTTCACACTCAACAGGCTCACCATTTAATAGTTAGTACCCCAGAAACATTCAATAATTTTTGCTTGTTCAAGGGATATGACCCTGCTGGTGATGGTTTTAATCCTTGTTTTTTCTTGAAGAGTGGTGCTACTGGTACATATTTAATATCTGTACCATCGAGTGCAAACGCATTTTTGGGCATGTTTTGGGTCACAAAAAAATGATTCGGAACCGCTTATTTTGTTTAGAATACTTTGTTTATGATCCTTGCAAAAAATAAGCTCAATCCGATATCGGTAAGAGCATTTACAAAATATCCAACTTTGTCACAGAATTCAGGCCTGAATTCTAAAGCAAAGTTGGATGTTTTGTAAACGTCCTTACCGGTACCGGATTGAGCTTATTTTTTGCAAGGACCATAAACAAAATATTTTAAACAAAATGAGCGGCTCCAATCATTTTAATATGTTTGTACGCACTGGTACAGATTTTTGTCTGTACCAATATCATTTCTGTTTCTTGAATGGACCTTTTAAATTCCCAAAAACTTAAAGGGTGGAGGGTTCCTGGTAGGTCTATGATTTTCACATGCATTCACTTCTTGTATTTGTCCACTGTAATATACCACCAAAGACCGTATGGACGTCTACACATGGACCCTTTTTTTTGAAGGATCAAACAAATTTGGGGCATATCTAGGCCCCGAACGTGCCAACAGCAATGACAAAACTATGTGCACCCCATGCTAATATAGGACCAAAGGTGTGACCTACCGAAATCACCCCCCTCAAATTTTGTCACGTTTCATAGCTACAAATAACACTACTGTTAAATTCGAAATGGTACCCGTTATGTTACCGGTGCGTGCCGTATTATACTAATGGCTGTGTTTTTTTTAACTTATAAGTCTGGAACTTATTTTGATGTTTTTTACTTGTCGTAATTTTTTGTTTAGCTTTTCGTCGGAAAAGTATAAAAGTATGGACCGATGTTGAAAGAATTCAAATAAGACAGCTGTTTGATACTTTATCAGTCTTTAGTGAACTTTTTTTTTTCTTCTTTCGGTCATAATTTTGTACTTTTAAGACTCCTCTCGTCGAGACAGATCCAAAAAATATCATGTGAATCTAACAAAAATTTAAAGAGACGAACAAAACACACAAAAACGAAGAAGAAAATTAAGTTAAAAAGAATGCAGTTTAAGAAAACCGGGATTCTAGTCCGTATGATATTCAAAAATATGATGTGCCCTAGACCTTGTTCGTTTAGGGTATTTGAGGGAAGTTTTTGAGAGTAATGAGTGAAGAGAGATGGAGAAAATTTATTGGAGACCGTGTCCCGGAGTTTTTTAGACCCTTTTTGAACATGCCCCTACTGTTGCAGACATGTGACTGCTGCACTTGAAAGTTTCCAAGGAATGACGGGACCGCAAAGCAAATCCAGACACACATTGGCTGTGGGACCCCCAGCCCACCGTCGAGCCTTTGTCACAGACAGGCCACTCTCACTGCTCAAACACATCCCGTGACACTCACAATTTGGTTCTTGTGAAAGAAAAAAAAGGATGATCAACTACCCACAACCACAAGCAGTGACTCTTGTTTTTTTCGATTGCCAAAAGGATGGGGTAGGGACGACTAGCGTAGCAACTCTTTTTTAGCGTGACCATAGGGGTTTCTGACTCGCTGTGAAATGTTCGGTTCGAATCATACATAGCTACTACTTATTGAGGGCAGACCGTTATCACAATACAACATAGGTACTCGAAGGAGAAGGGCCTTCCACGCGAAACCAGTCAAAGTCCCACTAAGGCGAGGAACAAATCCTTGCTTGGAGTGGGACTTGGACTGCAGACATGGAGGGAGGCTCGCCTTTGCCATCTGGGCCGCCAGCCTACCACCATCAGTTGTCAAACAGTGACTGATGGTTTCATGAATATAATACCCGTGAGACACGGAAAAGGAACCGAATTTTCCGAAATTCTATGTGGAATGTTATTGCCAATTGATTTTAAAGTGATCACTCGTCCCATTCCCAAATAATGTGGTATTATATTTACTTAACATCTCCTTACGTGTAATCACGTTTGAGATATGTCACGTGAATCCTCTTTTTGTTGGTCTGTCATCACGGGGCGTGGATTGTGATTTTTTTTGAAATATGGGATGGAATGGATGCCGCTCTAATAACATGTGAAAACTTTATGTTCATCTCAAAATTAATTGACAATGAATGGAGGAGATGCCTCAATATTATATTAAATGATTACCCATTCTACCTCCAAACAATATGAAACTACATTTCCTTATTGGAAAGTATTGTAATACGTACTCAAAAAACTCTAGATCTAATCATAAAACTTATAACGTAGAGACATCTTAATATCACACTATCAAGTGATCCGAGTATTGAAGTGTTCGAACTCTTTGCACTTTGTTTCCTAAAACATTATTCTTAATGACTTCCCAGAGGCGCGCCAACTGCCTTGCCGTTATGTATAGTGAACCTTTCAAGGACCCATTCAATACACTCAGCTATATTTTAGTGTTCGCTCTATCCAAATTCAGTTAATTCGAACTCGACTCGTTACGAAACAATCTCAAAATTTCAATGAGCCGAGCTCGAACGAACCATTACCAAACCCAGCTTCGAGCTGGTCGCCGTTGGTTTGCACCCCTATTAACGCTAACGTCTGCATGTGCTAGCCAGTGCACTCTTAGTTCGAAATCTGAAGTCAGGCAGAACATGTCAAACAAAAGATAAGAGGATGAAAGAAGCTGACAAAGAAACAGAGCAGAGAGGTGAAGACTTGGCAGAAGAAAAATGGCCTTTCAAATTTTGGAACTTCTAAGAATCTTCCCCCATCAAAACCAAATGACCCCCATATCACATGTTAATTACCAATAGACATAATTCGCGTGCAAGTGCGAGAGAGCGAGTGCAAAGCGTCTTTAAAACACATTCTAAATTACTAAAATTTGTGAGGGCGAGAATTGAGAGCGTGAGAAAAATGCGAAGATTGAGAACACAAATGCAAAACATTTTGAAGGATTATGTAACTAAGTCAATAGTCCTCACCTCTCCATATCTTCATTCTTCTCTTCACTCCCACCTGAAGAGCCTTGCTATTGGTATCGACGAGGTGAAAACCGATGGGGTACCGACAGGCATGTGGATCCCATTCTGGGTTTCGCACGGATGTTTCATCTTTCAATAATTTAAAAAAAAAATTGAGTGAACTTATAAAATCAACTCAATCCAATATGTGTAGAACCTGTAGGTGCTTAATCCAATCTTTCATTATTTCATTCCGATTTCGGATTCAATGAGATCCATCCTCCCCATATCTTCATTCTTCTCTCTTCACTCCCATATCACTCCACCCCGTCTCTCTCTCTCTCTCTCTCTCAGCCACTTTTCCTGCTTTAGCCATGGCTTACCAACTCTGAAAATAGACACACACGCACACACAGTACTACTCCTCAATCATGATACCAGTTTTCCTCTGCAATAGTCTTTTTCCTGTTTTGAAACCTGCGGCCTAACCAACTTTCGGATTCATGTTCCTAGAGAGAGAGAGAGAGTGTGAGAGGCAGTAGTCATTCATGACAATGCATTTTCTCGAACTGTTCTTGCTCTCACTGCTCATTTCATCAACCATAACCACAAGCTCCTCCTCCCCCGATCCCCAACTGAACGACGACGTGCTCGGCCTCGTCGTCTTCAAATCCCAACTCCACGACCCTCTCTCCAGCCTCCAGTCATGGAACGAGGACGACGACTCCCCATGCTCGTGGGAATTCGTCCAGTGCAACCCGTCCACGAACCGGGTCACCCGAGTCACCCTCGACAGCTTATCCCTGTCGGGCAAAATCGCCACCAAAGGCCTCCAGAAGCTCACCTCCCTCAAAACCCTCTCTCTCTTCAACAACAACTTCACTCTCTCTCCTGAATCCTCCCCACTCTCTCTCATCATCCACCCCGCCCTCGAAAAACTCAACCTCAGCCGTAACGGCTTTACCGGCCAAATCCCAAGTTTCGCGCCAGAAGCCGCTTGTGGTCTAAAGTTTCTTGACGTTTCTTGGAACTCGTTTTCTGGTCAAATCCCTGATGGGTTTTTCAAAACTTGCACTGCCCTCCGGTTCGTTTCGTTCGCCGGGAATTCCCTCGACGGTTCGATTCCCGGCTCGATATCCCTGTCGGATTCTCTCAGTCACCTGGATTTGTCAAATAACCGGTTTTCTGGCGATTTCCCGGGCTTCGTTAACGGGGTTGCTTCATTAACGAGGCTTCGGGTTTTGGACCTCTCGCACAATGCATTATCTGGGGTCATTCCGAATGGGATATCTGTGATACATAATCTAAAAGAGCTCAAACTACAAGGGAACCGTTTCTCTGGAAATCTTCCAGCCGATATGGGGCTTTGTCCGCATTTGAGTAAGGTAGATTTGAGTGACAATCTCTTCACTGGATCAATTCCAAGTTCGCTCGGTTTGCTGAATTCTCTAAGTTTTCTGAGTTTATCAAACAATATGTTTACTGGGGATTTGCCTAACTGGATTGGCAATATGAGTAGCCTAGAGTACATGGATTTGTCGAAGAACGGGTTCACTGGAGACTTGCCGTTTTCCATTGGAGATCTGAAATCACTGAATTATCTGAGTGTGGCAGATAATAAGTTAAGTGGTTCTATACCCATTTCACTGATGTACTCTACTGAGTTATCGGTGATTCGGTTAAGGGGCAATGCCTTCATCGGTAGCATACCGGAGGGACTGTTTGATTTAGGCCTAAATGAGGTTGATTTTTCTGGGAATGAATTGAGTGGCCTCATCCCTACTGGTTCAAGCAAGTTAATCGAATCGCTTCGAGTATTGGATCTGTCTAGGAACAAGCTTACTGGGGATATTCCAGCAGAAATGGGTCTGCTTTCGAAACTGACATACTTGAATCTGTCATGGAATGGCTTAAAGTCTAGGATTCCACCAGAGCTGGGGTACTTTCAGAACCTAACTGTGTTGGATCTGCGAAACGCTGCCTTGTTTGGATCCATTCCGGGTGATATATGCGATTCAGGTAGCTTGGGGATCCTTCAGTTGGATGGAAATTCATTGACAGGCTCCATTCCTCAGGATATTGGAAAGTGCTCATCTCTCTACTTGTTGTAAGTTATTTGTTTGTTTAGCAGCGCATGGTTATCTTAATATGGTTCACTTATTGCATGAAAAACGATTTTCCAAACATTTCTTTTGTTTTCTGTTTCTTGGCTTTCAATATCTTGTCACATTCATTTCCATTTTGTTGAAACAATATTCATTCCTTATCCTCCCACTGGAATAGGTATTTATCTGATTTGGTTTTCTTTCATCCCATTTAATCACTGTCTAATGAGTCCAACTTTAGTTGAAAATGGTTGAGAGAAATATCGATAAGGGAATGATTTCGGTGTCCCCAGTCATTTTGGGGACACCGTAACTTTTGGCATAACAAAACATTATGAGTAGAACCAAAACCCATTACAAGCATAACATAACCATAACAAGGCATAACTTGTTTGTTATGCTTTGGTTGGGTTTGGTTATGCCTTGATTGGTTTTTTGGATATTCCCTGGTTATGCCTTGTTTGGGTTCTGTTATGCTTATAATGGGTTTTAGTTATGCTTATAATGGTGAAGTTATGCCAAAAATTACGGTGTCCCCAAAATGACCGGGGACACCATAGCATCATCCGATAATGCCTTCTTTTAAATGAAAATGAAAACAAGTTTGGATTTGTAGTGTCATTAAAGTATAGTGACATAATCACTGCTTAGAATTAGATTGCATGATTTTATTTTTCGAGCCAATGTTAACTATAAACCAAAATGAATCTGTCTGACCAGCCCCTTTGGAAGTCGTATCACTCCCTAGACCAAAATACTGGCTCCGTCATTACAATGTTTCCGTTTGAATCTTTATGGGGAAAAACATGCACCAAATGTGATTTTTGTTGTTGCAGAAGCTTGTCCTACAACAGCTTAACTGGTTCAATTCCCAAGTCCATTTCAATGTTGAACAACCTCAAGATTCTCAAGTTGGAGTCCAACCAGCTGAGTGGAGAGATACCACAGGAGCTTGGAAATTTGGAAAATCTACTTGCAGTCAACATATCATACAACAGGCTCACAGGCAGGCTCCCTGTTGGAAGCATATTCCAAACTTTGGATCAAAGTTCTTTCGAGGGCAATCTGGGCATTTGCTCACCCTTGTTGAAAGGGCCATGCAAAATGAACTCCCCAAAGCCTCTAGTTATTGACCCGCATGCCTACGAAAATCAAATAGGTGGTGGTCACAAACACAACGGCGAATCCAGAAATTTAGGCCACCGTAATAAGTTCCTCAGTGTCTCAGCTATCGTCGCGATCTCAGCAGCTGTGGTGATCCTAGTTGGAGTGGTGGTCATAAGCCTTCTGAACATCTCTGCTCGAAGGAGGCTCGTGTTCGTGGACAATGCGTTGGAAAGCATGTGTTCAAGCTCAACGCGATCCGGAAGCCTCCTGGCCACGGGAAAACTGGTGTTGTTTGGCAGGAAGGTGCCCCCGGATTGGATGAGTTGTAGCCCTGAATCCTTACTTGAAAAGGCAACCGAAATCGGTGGGGGTATTTTCGGAACAGTATATAAAGCAACACTGGGAGAGGGTGAAGGAAGAAGAGCAGTGGTTGCAATCAAGAAGCTTGTGACATCAAACATAATCCAATATCCGTCGGACTTCGATCGCGAAGTCCGAGTCCTAGGCAAAGCCAGGCACCCGAATCTGGTACCCCTTAAAGGGTACTACTGGACTCCTCAGTTGCAACTTTTGGTTTCCGATTTCGCCCCCAACGGGAGCTTGCAAGCGAGACTACACGAAAGGCCTAACTCCACCCCTCCGTTGTCCTGGTCAGCTCGATTCAAAATCGTGCTGGGGACAGCGAAGGGACTGGCCTACTTGCACCATTCGTGTCGCCCGCCAATCATCCACTACAACATAAAGCCGAGCAACATTCTTCTCGACGAGAACTTCAACCCCAAGATATCGGATTTCGGCCTGGCCAGGCTGATAAAGAAGCTGGACAAGCACGTGATGACAAGCCGGTTCCAGAGCTCGTTGGGGTACCTGGCCCCCGAGCTGGCATGCCAGAGCCTAAGGGTGAACGAGAAGTGCGACATATACGGGTTCGGTGTGCTCATACTTGAGCTGGTGACCGGTAGGAGGCCGGTCGAGTATGGGGAGGACAATATGGTAATTCTGAGCGATCACGTGAGGCTAACGTTGGAACAGGGGAATGTGTTGGAGTGCATTGATCCGGAGATTAACGAGTACCCGGAGGAGGAGGTCTTGCCGGTTCTGAAGCTGGCGTTGGTTTGTACTTCTCAGATACCGTCGAGCCGGCCCTCGATGGCGGAGGTGGTGCAAATACTGCAGGTTATTGAGACGCCGGTTCCACAAAGGATGGAGCCATTCTAGTTGTAGAACAAAATTTTCTTGCTGTTCGATTTCATTTCTGGCATTCTGTTGGCATTTGTACTCCATGCATTTTTTTTTTTTTCTGTGTCTAACAAACTGTTCTTTGTTGTCATTTCTCAATTTTTAGTGTGTTGTTTTTGTTGTCATGTAGTAGGGTTGAATGTTGGAGTTATGGTTCCTACCATTTGGTTTGGGATTCATGCAGAATATTTAGCTCGGTGGGAGCAGCATTAATTAACATTTTAGTTTGGGATCCATGTTTTAACATGTCAAACACTTGGATCGATGATTTATTGGCCGATTTTAATTTTTTTTATAACTCAAGTGTTCGGATCAATTTACGCGCATCTATTGACTGAAATTTTTACCGAGAAAAAATGCTTATAAACCAAAGTATATGCCGTGTAGATTTAAAGTTGGTGAGATGGGTTAAACCAGAATGAACCTAGACCATAAGTTTCACTACTTTGGTACTTTTCTTGGTAAAGATTCGGCCAGTTGTGTTTAGAAATGAAGTACATTTTCTGGTCCATAAGTTTCACTACTTTGGTACTTTTCTTGGTAAAGATTCTAAAAGTTGTGTTTAGAAATGAAGTAGGATTTGGGCAAGACCCAAAAATCTTCCAATGTGAAGATCTTCTGCTAAAAGTTCCCCCCAGTTCAAAATATATAATATCGCTAATTTTTCTCAGTGATATGGCAAAAGTTTAGTAAATTAAGCTGTGAATTGTACGTAAACAAGCCGAGCCAAGCTTTTGTCGAGTTCGAGCTCGGCTTGAGCCTTAACGAGCCGAGCCCTTAACGAGCCGAGTTTAGTCAATTACTAAATGAGCCTCTTTAATCGAGCCGAGCCTCCCTTAACGAGCCGAGCCGAGTTCGCGAGCTGCTCGATTCGTTTACAACCCTACTCATACCCGAATACATGCATGAGCGGGATGAGTCGGATGACCAATGGAATTAGTCCTCAACAAATAGTAACGATCGATGCATGTAAGATGACCCGAACATCCGAAAAATTATATGTCCAAAACAAGTGGGGGAGAAAGTTTGTTTGTTTGTTGTCAAACTTCATTCTATCTCATCTTGTTGAATGGCAGGATAGAAGGAAAATGACAAGAAGGAAAAAACATCGAGTCTGTGTTTTCACGTGCAATGTGTGTCTTTTGCTTTGTACGATTACTGTTCACACGAATCACACCATACCGTTTGCCTTTGCCCTCTGGGCAGGCTCTGTCAGACCAAGTCCCAACGAATTTTATCCGGCCCGAACAGTTAGTCCGGTTGGTTGATAGGCTTGCTCACTACATAATTGACCAGGATTCGATTCATGAGGTCATGCCGCAAAAAAAATAATTTTTTGTGAATTTTCTAGTCTCGAAGTGGATGGCCTGCCTTTGACCGGACTGAGAAAGAGATTAATCGAGGTGCGCGTAAGCTTGCCCGGATACCGGTGACTGTGAACCCAAAACAAAAAAATCAAATTTTATTCACGAGTGCATGCGTTCACATGCAATATATGCTATCGTATAGAGGAAATGGGTGGCTCTAAAAAGTTATTGGGTGTTCTTTAGACGTTTAGTGGCGGTCCTCGATGAGGCAGGACTGAAACGAGCACAGTCGAGCTACCTCAAATAATGGAGCTCGAGCTCAAATTTGAGCTTTAGAAGAAAAATCAAATGAGAATATGCATGCTGCCATTCTTTAAAACCACCATTGAGACATAATCATCTAATATGCTATTATGCTGGTCATTTTCTTATAACTAGGTCCGAGCCAGTTTAAGCACACGGCTGACTGATCTTGAGAGTCCAATATCACCGTTTAATATGTTAGTCATCGTCAATTGCAAAAATAATGTTGAGCTTAACAGCAGAGACAGATCCGGGATTTTACCCTAGCAGTGGCGAAATGTATAAAAAATAAAAAAAAATCCCGATCAAATTTCGATAATCCAAACCGTTCAATGTGTATAGAACGTGATTTTAAGGGGTCTCGCGAGAAATCAACAAAAAATATGACCGGAAAGTGCTTGTTTTGAACAGTTTTTAATTGAACCGTTCAATAAAAACTGCTCAGATCAAGCACTTTCCGGTCGTATTTTTTGCTGATTTCTTGCGGGGACTCTTAAAATCACTTTCTGATCACATTGAATGGTTTGGATCATCAAAATTCAATAGGGATCTATGAAGTCTTTACTTAAGCTATGTAAGGGAGTTCTTATAGGAAGGGAACTCTACAATATTAATAGTCATCGACTCTAAAAAAAATTAAAACAACATAATAAAAACTATAGTAAATGATATTTGTTATTTGCACAAAGAGTACGAAAAAAGACTAACTTTAATTTTTTAGGTTAAATTGTTTTAGGGTTAAAAGTGTGGATTTTTTTATCCTTAATTATACCTCATGCGCTATATATTATTTCACTTTGGCTCATTGAATTTAGTTTTAGAATAAATTTTTTGGGTCTCCTTTCTTGAAAAAAGAAGAAGAAGATTTAGGACTAGTGTATAACAAAAAATAAAGAAAAAAAATCTAGCGGTGGCGAGACTATATATGTTGGGGATAATTTTTTTTATACATATAACAATTACAATTTCTAAAATTCTTGTCGTGGCGGCCACCGTCATTAGACCCCTTGGTTCCATTCTTGCTTAACAGTCCTAGATGATTAAAGAAGCAATGCCTACAACTTATACGAATCGTACGTACGTCTCAAAAAGGGAACAAAGTCATTGAACTCTTGACATAATGACCCGTGACTCATCTCAACTGCCTGACTATCAGGTTATTTGGTTGACTGACCCAGCCTCAGGTTTGTTGCGAGTCACGTATTTCATTGGATAGGGCTAGGCCGGTCTCCGATAGAAGGCGTGCGTCTCGGGCCTTCAGTTTTTCTTTTTAAAACTAGGGGTTCATTTTATAGGATGTCACTGTATGTATAAAAAGTAAGTCATCATGCCTTAGTTACCGTAGGGCTGGGTAAACTAGTCGTTAAACTATGGCGCAAGGCCATTTTGAGGTCTTGCCATCGGATGTAGGACTCTTCGTTGTTTTACTCGGTCCGATTAGGTCCCTTTTGTGTAGCTCCGAACAAGGGCTCCTTTGGTCATGATGCCCAAGGAGGATTGCAACTACCCCTTTTGTTTTTTTGGCTAAGCTAAAGAAAAGAAGGAAAAAAAAAAAAAAACTCTTGAACAACGTGGAAACTCTCCCTCTCTCTCCGCCACCCCTATTCCGTCTCCTTGCCCTTTCGAAACCCTACCTTCCCTCTGCCTCCATCTACCATCTCCCTCTTTCGGCTCGCTCTCCTCCACTTATGCAGTAGGCTTGTATCTGACAATTGTTGTGTAGTACGGGTGGTTTGGCTCTTCCTCCTATTGATAAGTTGCCATATCCGAGGCGGCGCTTCCGAAGACATAGACGGCGACTGGAGATTTTATTTTCTCTGTTCTTTTGAGTTTATGATTCGTATTTCTTTCCCATTGAAGGTTTTTTCTTTCCCCTTGTGGAATTTCTCACTCTTTTGTGGGTGGGTAGTCAATAATTTCTTTTATGCTGCTTCCAAATCTTTTTATTAGTCCTCTGACCAACCTCGTTGTTGGTCTGCTTTCGCAGTAAGTGTCGTTGAGCTTAATTGCTAGTGCATGTGATTGTGGCTAGATTTTGATAGTTTTGATTATCTTGTGATATTGGAATATTTGTAATGTCTCCAGACTTTTGAACATGAGTTTCCCTCTTGTAAAAAAAAATTCCAAAAATAAAATAAAATGAAACCTAGGTCCCACTATGTCGAGAATCGAGATTGACTATTCTTCTGTCTAGTTTTGTTCTCTCTTCCTGTTCTTTTTTGAATTTTATTTTCTCTTTCATTTCCTTTTGCACCATAGAAAAGGGGGTGGGGATCCACGCAGGCCCAGTTAACTCGTTTTCTTCTTAGATTGCGGATTGATATTAGGGTTGGGCTGGGCTGGAAGTTGTAGGCCAGTTAAATAACGGGTTGGGCTCATAAACAGTCCTTGACATCCAATGTAGCACGGCCCGCCCGATACAAAATGTTTTAACCATTCTCTCCCTAATATTATTGTGTGACGGAGTAATACTTCTTGGCGGAGATGACGAGGTAATACGATCTAGCGGAAGCATACCATACCTGCTCTTCCATTTTATGGACCAAAAAAGAAAAATGATATACTTTACAATTAATGAAAAATGGACATCAATACACATTCTCCATTTCCTCCATCATTTCACATATTTTTGCCTCCCTCTAAACACACACCCTCTATAAAATTTACTAAACTGCATTTAGCAAATGTTAGTCGAACATCTGTTGAACCGTTTTGAAAACTTAACAAACTTAAAAAAAATTAAGTTTGGCTTTTTTATGAGGCGACAGAATCTCAAACAAGATTCAATCGAGCGGATTTTGAGTACTTAAAGTTTGTAAGCATATAAGTTGAATGAGCTGAGTAGTAGCCTATTTGAACTTAATTTGAAAGTTTAGAGAGAGAGAGAGAGGAGTTGTGATTTTTATTTTGCAAGGCATGGAAATATATAAAGGTTTTATTGTAGCGGAAGAAACTTATATTGCCTCTTTGATACACTCCTGGTAGGACCGCAATGTGGTCTGTGCACAATCTGTAGACATCTCAATCTGGGCTTCACTTTCAGTTTTTGATTCTCAAATGATGAAACAGATCAAGAACACTCCGGGAATGATAGCATGTTTGAGTTTTGAGTGTTTGACACCCATTTTGAACCTAACCTAACCTTTAAACCTACCAAAATCCTACTAGCACGCGTTGGTTGAGACCCACTGCACATGGGTCAAAGTGCCAGGTATTGGTCAAATGGTCAGGTTTGACCATGGACTAGCTCAGGGTGGATTGGACTAGTGCGCGCTAGTCCACAACTGGTGCGTGCTGGTCAACGTCTGATCAAACTTGCTTTATTCAGCATGTAGAAGTCATGATCAGTAGAGTACAACACATTAGAAGCTTCCATTTTGCCCGAAAAGCAGTATTCGGATAAGAGGTGTCCACATCCCCATTAGCACATTTTCTCTCTCATCCAATGAGTGGGAAGGCTTAATGACTAAGTCACCAGCCATTTTTGGGCTGGTTGAAGTCCTCTCTCTCACTCCATATCCTCCTATAAATACCCCCCATTGTTTCTATTTCAAAGGGTGTCAAAAAATATCAACTTCCAAGAGTTTTGAAAAGGTTACAAAATCCTAACCCTAATACCAAGCAACAAGCTACCTTGTCATTTGTTTCTACCACTCCAAAGCATCCATCCACCAATTAACCTCAACTCAAAGCTCAATCTCTCTTTCAAACTTAAAAATCAAAGGTATAACACCTTTGTATTACTCTGTTCTAATCCCTGAGGGGGGCTGGCAGGGTCAAGGCTGGTAATCAATACCAGTCCTGGCCCTAAAACTAATAGGGTTTCAAAAACCGTTGTGGTAAGAACCAGCGCCCGTCGATCGCTTGCTCGCGCGCCCCACTTCGTGGCTGCGTGCGCAGATCTGCGTGGGGATTGGTGTCTTACTCTTCAGAAAAGCTGCCAACACAGAAAAATAGTGCACAGATCGTGCACTAATCATGATGTGGGGCCCACTACGGGTCCCACAAAAAATGATCCGAGCCGTTGATTAAATTTAAAACATTTTTTCAAGGGTCACCGTGAAAAAATAACTCAATCCGATACCTATAGATGCTCGATTCAATCATCTAACTTTTTCTTATCCTGAAATCTGAATAAAAATTAAATGATTGAATCAAACACTTATAAGTATCGGATTGAGCTGATTTTTGGCGAGGACCCTTGAAAAAATATTTTACATTCAATGAACGGATCAGATCATTTGGATAGGACCCATAGTGGGCCGCACATTGCAATCTGTGCACTGTTGCTGTGTGAGTAGCAGCTCTCCTTACTCTTTTATGTCTTTACGTTTACATACATCACTGTAAGCATGCTAACAACCAGTTTACTGCTTTCTTAGTTAAAACTGCTAGTTTTATTCCGATATTCATATCTGCTGCTGTGGAATACCCCTGGGGTCTTTTCGGACATGTCCCCGAACTAAAAAACATGCAAAAACCAAGCACTGGTTTCCAGGCCTGAACCCGCGCGTGCTTGTGGCTTACCCGTGCGCACAGGTTGACCTATGACCAATGGTTGGCCTTTGCATCGGTAACTTGGCCTTTGGCCACTGTTTTATCTCCCATATTGTTTATGGGGTGTTTAGTTCATTTTGTGGTTTTGTAGCCCATTCAAATTGCCTATAATTGCTTATAACTGCCATATGAACTGCTTGGTTTGTTCTGGGTGTGCACTGGTCCTTCCAAAGCCCAGAGGAGGATAAAAACAGAGGCTGTGAGAAAAGAAAGCCCGCACACGCGTGTGGCAGATTGGCGCGCGCAGGTTGGAACTGCGTGTAGTGGCTTTGGTCAGTGCATGTGAGTTCCTTCCTGCACACGTCAAATTTGGGACAGTGCACTGGGTTTGCTCTTCTGGACAGAACTTGGTTTTATCTTATTTACTGCTTTCGCATCCACGCTATCTATCACATCCTGCAAACGTGTTATAGTTTTAATCTCCTTTAAACTGTTCCCCGCCCCTAAATGGCTAAAGAATTGATTAATCAAACAGAATCGCAAATGTTTTCGCAAATGCCTAAGTAAAGACCAATCTCCGGATTGGGCAAGAGGGGTACCTTAAAACCCTTCTCATCTCGTAACCTGGCTCCCGAACCTAAATATGGTTATGACGGACTGGTGCCTTCACCTTTTCAAATCAAACAAACGTAGCAAGCATTTCAAGTTCGGTTCCTTGGGTGTCGGACCTTCAAACCCAAGTAGTGACTCTGAATTGAGCGCTCGTCTGCCAGCACTCCCGGTCCGCCTTTTCTCAAAAAGGGCATGTTGCCCACACAATCCTCCTATTCTGGGGACGATGACGACCCTGATAGTGATGCAGACGAGAGCAGTGATAGGAGTGCCAATGATACAAAAAATGTGGGTACATCTGGTGAGAAAAGCAAAGGGAAGGTGGGTATGATGAGCACCAAAGTAATGATAAGCTACAAGAAACTCGTAAAGAATTGATTACGGTATGATTTTTCTCGAGTTCGTGCCCTTTCGTTCTTTGAAGCCATGCTATTTAACCTTTTTTTCAAAGGTGATCTCTTGTGAGAGAAAAATTTGTTTCGTAAAGCAGAAAATAAGTACTTAAGAAATAAAAACCTCAGTGGAACGGAGCTTAAAATCCAGAATATTTGTTGCTGTATAATTAGTAGGACCCACAACATTAAAATTTGGATACAATATTACACTTTACCCATTTATATTAATTCATGAAATTTAATTTGATGATCCCTGTAACGATCTCGATGACGGAAATGGAGGCAACTGACAATACTAATGGGTAGAAATTACAAGAATTAAAGCACCTAAAGTATATGCCAAGTTTCTAAGTTAAAAAAAAGAAAAGAAAAAAAAAAAAAAGACAATTAGGATAGTGGTCACCCACGTTGGGCAGGGAAATTGACCTTATTTTTATTTTTTGATTAAAAGGGAATTGACCTTATTAGGAGTAATCAACAAGAATAGTTAACTTTTACCAAAAATCAAATGTGTTACATTTGTATGAAAGTAACCATTTGAAAGTATATTGTTAATTGTAGTATGTACTCAACACGTGTCTGACGCTAGTAGAAACAATAATGCTACGTACACTCTTATTGACCACTCTCAGATCACACCACTCTTACATATGTGTTTGCCCCACATATTTAATTGTGGAGTCGGCTTCACAAATATGTGAGAGAAGCGTAATCGAGAAGTGGCCGGTAGGAGTGTACGTAGACTTATTGTTAGTAGAAAATACAAGACTTTTTATCAATCTATCTATCTCCACTCATTACTCTAAAAAATCTCCCTCATAATTCAAACCGAACTAGGCCACATTTCCCCACATTTCCTCAAATTTCTTGCTTCATTTACTTTCTTTCCCCTTTTTTGTTTTTATAGGAAAAATGAAAAAGCAATACGGTACTCTGTCACATTCGCTGGCTAGGGATTATTGTCTTGTCACACCACACCACTATCTTTGAGAGTCTCCACCGCACCTATGTCGGGTCCAAATCCAAAGTTTCATCATGTAGTAGTGGTTTCATGATTATGTTTAATCCAATAAAATTGCACGTGATGGTAGAGCTGCAAACAAACCAAGCCGGCATCGAGCTGCTTGTGGCTTGGCTCGTTAAGGCTCGACTCTACTTGTTTAATAATTGAGCCGAGCTCAAACTCGAGTTTTGGGCTCGTTTACCAAACGAGAAAGCTTAGCCCGTTTGTATAGGCTCGGCTCACTTAAAGAAACTCGTTAACCAAATTAGCCAATTTCGGCTCGTTTACAAACAAGCCAGCTCAAGCTCAAATTTTAAGTTCGTTTAGTATACGAACCGAACTCGAAGACTACAAAGCTCTCTGCTCCACTCTTTTACAATCCTACTCGTTGGTTACTTTCTTCTCCTTTTTCTACCCTCCACGTTCCAAACACCCCTTTATATAAAACGCAAAGCGAGGGAAAAAACAAAAAAAACTTGCAAACCTGCAATCGCATCTCTCTTCATCAAATCACTCCTTCCTCCTCCCACCAAACCCTCACATCCCTCCCATTCCAAACGCACGACAATTTCCCCTCACCCAAACCCTTGATGAGTTTTCATCCTCGACCTTAATTACTCGAAAATGGTCAGCGGGGGGAGCAATCCCCAACACGACGGCGTTTCCAGGGGCGGCGGCGGCGGCGGAGGAGGAGGAGCCATCACGACGACTAGGTCGTGGGGCACCACGGTCTCCGGCCAGTCCGTGTCCACCAGCGGCAGCGTGGGGTCCCCGTCGAGCAGCGCCGCGATGGCCACTCCGTCTGGGGAGGCGGCCGCGGCGATGGCGGCCGCCGCCGCCGCCGCCACCCCGGACAGCGAGAAGACCGCTTTAAGGTTGAACCATCTCGACATTCAAGGGGACGAGGCCGGATCTCAAGCGGCTGCCGCGGGGTGAGTAGTTTTCTAGCTACCGTGTTTTCCCATATCAATTTGTGTTTTTTGATGACTCACGGTGCGTTTCCCGCTATATTATTGGACTACGGGCTAATGACAATAATCATGTTGTTCCCGCTAAATGGTGGTATTTTAGTTGACGTGTGGGAGGAGAATGACTTGCCTAGAAATCCAGGAAAATCATGCTTTAGTTTAGTCCATTTAGTTTAGCGGAAATGCCCCCTCATGTGTGCTTAGAGCCTTAGGCGCACCTCTGACTAATCGTGGTACCAATTCACTGTCCATGAGCGGGGAGCCCAATTAAAGCTAGGGCAAAGCTGTATAGACTGGCCACAAGTTGATAGCACGTGGAAGGTTTTGAACCTAACTGAGCAAACTACTACATCTCAAGCCTTGACCACTGGCCAACAAACCCCTTAATAGTTTCCCAAATCTATTAATTAACCATCTTCAAATGTTTACATGTGTTTTGGCTCTTCAGGGTACTCTGGGGCACAGTGTAATACCCATCCGAAATGTACCAAGGAATTAGAGCCCTAAGCCTCGGGTGTAGGCGGGTTAGTCCTTGCATACCAAGTAATCAGTGGGCCTAAGGGTAGAAACCTAGTGGGAACAAGGAATGGAATTTACCATTATCCACGCCCATTATCCACGCCATGAGAGACTTGGAACGCACGGAGCTAACCCTGGTGGTTGAAGGTTAGAATTCGCTGAGGGTTCTGAATGGAGAAGTGAAAATTAAGCGAATTGCTTAAATGGGCCATATGATAAGTAAATTGTGAGAAATAAAATGTTGAATTCATATATTTAGCTTCTTGTTTTGTTTTGTCTTTAATCATTTATAGCTTGGCTTTAAGTTGTGGAACAGTGGGTTTTTGGCAATGGTAACCAGAAACATAGGCTCGTTTGATTGGATGGAGTAGATAGGGGATTGCATTGAATTATATAGCCTATGAAGTATGAACCTCATTTAGTGGGTTGGAAGAGATCAATGGGTAGACGGACAATCAATCTCACAGCATTCGATGTACATAATTTTATGGATGTCCTATCGGTAGTCCCATTACTATCAGTTCGGTGGTCCAATATACGTAATTTTATGGATGTCCTGTTAGTAGTCCCATTACTATTAGTTCGGTTGGATTACTCATCCTATGAGATTGTACTCATTAGTTTATGGGGCTTATGAATATTGTTTTCTTTTGCTTAAACTTCTTGTGCTGGTGGAGTCAATGTACTAAACTTTGTTGTCGTAATGGTAAGTAATAGTTGAAATATGTTCATGCGCCAGTCTCTTTGTGATTGAATCTGATATTGCATAGTGATTCCTGTTAGTTATCCTAAAAAGGCATAAAAGAGCTTTTTTGACAACCTCCTTTTTACTGTAATTGGTCTAAATGTTAAGGTTTTTGAAGTATCGTGCAAAATGTTGCGGTCCAATGTACTTTTTTTTTTTTTACTCGGGTGGTCACGTGTTGGTACATGTTTCCTTTTTGCTTTTCGTTCCTCATTTCTCCCACTAAAGTTAAATTGCCTAATAACTTTGTTAGTGTTGTAACTGATTGAGGTTTCTGAACATTAGCAGGAAGAAAAAAAGAGGTCAAAGAGCAGTTGGAGCGGATAAAAGTGGCAGAGGGCTCCGACAGTTTAGCATGAAAGGTCTGTACGTTCATATTTTGGCCATTTGTTGTTTCTTCAATTTGCAAGAATTGTAGTTGACAAAATCTCCATACTAGAAAAAATTGTGTGGAAATTTTGATAAATCTTCATTGAATGATGATGAAGTGGAAATGGTGTGAATTGTGATAATAGAATTAGAGGTGCACGTAATGAAGATGTAACAAGACGACCAACAAGCTAATTATGTTACTTCTAATATTGGTTGATGAAACATTCGCAAGAGAGAGTTGACTGCAGTGAGCGACTAATTAAAGATTACTTTGTTGAGTTTCCGTTTACCTTCTGAAGAAGAATACTTGAGAATCTGAGATCCCCAAATGAAGCATACATTTCCAGGCTTCTACTTGAGGAGAGGAAAGTTGAGTTCCGTTGTATGTTTGGCAGTTCTGATTTTATTTACTGGCGCTGGAAATTTTTCTACTGCTTGGTATGATTTGTGGATAAGTAAAATTTTGACTTTATTAGGCATGTTTGGATCACTTAATGAAATCAATTTTCTTTGGTAGCCAATGGTGTTCATTTCTCGTGCCAAAACCCAAATTTGGCTAGAGTTTGGGCAAAATCTTGCTCTACTGATAACCGACATTTTTGTTTGTTGGTCACCTTGTTTCATATTTCTTACTAGTGCTAGCCCGTGCCTACGGCACTACGCATCCCGGTTGAAAGGAGATGGCAGTTTTGTGATTTAGGTGAAAACCATGGGCACTTAACCGGGAAGTGGGAGGATGCACTACAGCCTTTAGATCAAATGAATCTAAGCCGTTCCAACAACTTGTCCCCACACCCTTCTGTTTTATAATAGAGATGTGTTTCTCCAATGCTATTATTTGTCCAATCACCATTGCATCCTCATTCAGATGAAGATTCGTCAAAATCTTCTTGTGAATTTTTTTTCTTCTCAACTTGCTCATTTTGTTAGTGTTAAGAACATTAGAATAGAGCTAGTGTATAGACAAGATGAATATATATTGCATGTAATCAATAGAGTTACCCTTGTTTATAGAGGAGGAGATGGAGAGTGGTGATTGTTGAATGGAAATTGAGAAAGTTAGTCGGTCAAAGGTTGTTGGAAAGGGAGGATTTAGTGATGAAAGTGACACCAAGTCAATAGAGCGACTCTGTCAAGCAAGATGGCATTTTACCCAGCCATTTTGGCAGGAACAGTGAAGCAATGTCACTGGCTAGCTGTGTCTAGACTCCAAACCAAATTAAACTAAGCATTGCGTTGGAATCAATTATGGTTGGCTACATGAATTTATGTTTCGCCATTTTACTTTGTCGAGGGCCATATAATCCATCAAATTTACTAGACTCATGCATATTATTATAATTGCATCTCATGTTTATTTTGACCTTGGCTACTCAATTAACAATAACCTTATCATGTTTCTTAACTGTCGCACTTACTGGTCTTTGTTGTATGTGACCAAGCCATCTTAGCTTGTTTTCTTTGAACTCGTCTTCGATTGGTGGTACCCCTACCAATGCACGAATGTTTTCTAATCCTGTTCTTCCAGCCCCATTTTAGCTACACTTATTTTGTTTGTACTTTTCTCTTAGTTTTTCAACATATTTTTCTGAATGGTAATGTTTGCCTTAAGCTGTACTATAAAATTTTCCTTTAGTTTCTTATGTATCCATTGACCGCATAATACCCGAGAAGTACCCCTCCACTTATGCTAACCTACTTTGATTCTATGGGTTACATCATCGGCAATCTCCCTATCCTGGTGAATAATCAAAAAACCACTATGTAGCACCGACACTCCAAAAGGGCGCTGTGTCCACGTATTGGACACGGGGACACGGCGGGGACATGCCCAAATACGTATTGGACACGCAACGTGGCGTGTCCAATAGTTTTTATTATTTTTTGATAGGGGACACAGCTGGGACACGGCTGGGGACACGCTGGGGACACGGTTAGGGTCAAAATGTAATATTTTTAAAATTTTTGGGGGTTAATATGAAATTATTGAAAACATTTGGGTTAAACTGTAATTTTTCCTTTGAAAAAAATTTATACAATTTGTGAAATTATTCATATATAATGGTTCATATTTTTTTTTATATATATGTACATATGTTTATTTTTTATTTATTTATACACGTGGCGTGTCCCCTGCCATGTCCGTATCCCCATTTTTTTGGAATTGCCGTGTCCCGTATCCGTATGCGTGTCCGTGCTACATAGAAAACCCATAATACCCCAGAAGTACTCCACCACTTATGCTAACCTTCTTTGATTCTTTGGGTTATATCATCTGCAATCTCCCTATCCTTGTGAATAATCAAACCTAGATAACGGAAATTTTCACTTTCTTGTTTTGCATGATTTAAGTCCCATATATTCTTTCTATTTCTACTTATTTTATTGGCTTTGATTCCATGTGTCATGCTTGGAGCTTTATATTTTACACAGCTGCTCTGAAGGCTGAGTAAAGGAGGAGGGTTTTGTTAGGTAGCTGACAACATAAAATAAATTTAAAAAATCACGTCAGTAGTTAAGTCTGTCAACAATCTTTGTTATCTTTCTTCTTCTCTGATTTGCGATTACATGGGTACTATTATTGGTGTTCTTCTTTTCTGACTGGCAATGTATGATAGCTTAGTGCTGATGAAATCCTCTCATCTCTTGTTATGCTAGTTTGTGAGAAAGTTGAAAGCAAGGGAAGAACGACTTACAATGAGGTCAGGTGCTTTCTTTACTTGTTAGGAAATGAAGAAAGAGGTCACATGCTTTCTTTTAGTTCATTGATTCATTTATCTTTGTTGTTTCTGTCTAATCTGTTATAAGCAAGTTTTATCATTGTGGTTTCTCACTGTTGATTCATTTACCAAATATCCTTACCAGGAGTCTTTTGTTGTAATTTATATTAATTATCTCTGAAATCGAATGATACTCTATATGAGTGTCGCCCGGATCTCGTTACAAACCCAACTAACCTGGAGTACATTAATTGAAAGTGATAAAAATACTTGAGGTGGAGTATGTGCTGTGTTGTATATTTGCCATGTTTAACCTTTATATGATACTGCAGGATGATATGTTTTAATGTGCTCATAGATTGTGTAAATGGTGCCATGTCACTGCCAAGTTCTTACTACTGTTGATTTTGTACCTTGACCTACAAGATTTACGTAGTAATTACATATGTATCAAGGAAAGACGAGTTAGTATGTTCTTCAAGGTGTATTGTTGCGTTGCTGCTTGCTCCTTTTTGTCTTATGTGGCTTGTTTGGACTTAGTGTAATAGAAAGAGTGGGGAACCTTTCAAGGCCTAGAGCAGCTGGTATTATATGTTTCCTTTGTTTCTCATGATTATGCTTTCTCAAGTATCCATATGAAATCGTAACACGATTCTAGTTCTTGAGTAATGATCCCAGATGTTTTATCATCTTTTAGTGATACATATGTTTTGCAGTTTGAATCTCATTCTACTAGAATGCATTGTAATCACAATAAGGGACAGTTTACCAGCTTGGACCTCCCCTTTCTATTTTAATTATTGGAATTCTTGATCAAGTTTCTTGGTGGAACTGTGTCACTCATAATTGAACTGTTTGTGCCTTATTTGCAGAATTTGTGTTTGAATTTGGTTCCTCTGAAATGAAGATATGCTCTACTGCGTGTGCAGATGCTTTATTTCTTGTTCTGCACTGGCCACTAGTTGGCATCATATGTCCTTCACAATTCTCCATATCACAATATTTCTAAATTCTAATAGATTATGTATGTTCCAGGTTGCAGATGAACTTGTAGCTGAATTTGCAGAACCTAGCAATAGCCTGACATCTCCTGACAAGGTTTGTCACTTTTCAGGAAGGCTGATAAAAATGTTGTTGATCTCTATATTTCGTCTTAGTGATTGACTTGGTTGAGTAAAACTTGATATAGTTGGATCTTCTGATTTATGTTTAGTATCTTACATGACAGCAACAGTATGATGAGAAAAACATACGGCGAAGGGTATATGATGCATTGAATGTCCTCATGGCAATGGACATAATATCCAAGGATAAAAAGGAAATACAGTGGAGGGGTCTACCTCAAACTAGCTTGAGCGATATCGAAGAGCTTAAGGTTTTGATATTATCTTACATTCCAATTACTTTTTGCTCTATTTATGTCTTTGTGTGCATGTGTGGTGGAAGTTTGGGGGAGCAGGGTTTCCTTCTATATGCTTTTGCTCAGGGAAGGCAATACATATCAATATGCATGAATCTAATGACGTTTAACTCCATGAATGTAAATACCCAGGCGGAGCGTCTTGGACTAGGAAATAGGATTGGGAAAAAAGCAGCTTATTTGCAAGAACTGGAGGAGCAAGTAAGAAACATATCCTCTTTCACCATCTTGATCAGTTTTTCTTTTAAATCAATCTGGAACTTCCATCTGCAATTTTTATGTAGATGGGGTATATTTTATCCTGGTGGAATTTGTCAGTTTCTGTTCCCTAACTTCTGGACTCTGTCAAGTTCGTAGGCCTTCAAAACCTTATACATCGGAACGAGCAACTATACAGTTCCGGAAATTCTCCAAGTGGTGGTGTAGCTTTGCCTTTTATACTGGTGCAGGTAAGCTTTTATCCATGCTAGAGATATTAAGAAAGGACCTTTGAAGTTCCTGTTTAGTCTCTTTCTCCGGCCACACAAACTGTTCCATTCATGAAACTGCTCCTACTCAGGGTTTTCACGGGATTTGGTTCATGGCCAGCTGGACACACTCAGGGATGCCCCCTTTTAAAGGCGACTTAGGGAACCCAAAAGTTTATTGCGATGGTTCAGTGGCTTATAATTAGTTGTTGTTTGCTTCCGCTTTTAATCTAGGACTTGTCCGGTATGCAGAAATGAGGACCCACAAAGCGGACTAGAAAAGACTTCTAAAAATAAGGCAGACTAGGAAAGGAGCTATGTAAGGGCTAGGGGTCCAAACGTTGGGTCATCCACTATTGATCTACAAGTCTGTATAGATTTAGGAGTGAATTGAGTTCTTTGTAATGTATTTCCACACTAGTATAGTACGGTAGATGGACGCTGGTAAGGGTGTCGAGTGTGATGTGTATTTTTGTATTTAATGGTACTCAAATCTCAAGTTCAGAACTATGTTGCAAGTTTCTTTCACCAATTTAGTTTTCGTACTTGCTATAGTGGACCTTGTCTGACTTCTATGTTCATTTGTGTGTTTCCACCTTAGCTTTTCCAGTGCCTTGGATAGGCCCTTTCTAATCTATTGTGAGTGGAAACGTCCTTTTTCCTTTGTTGTGGGATATGAAAACGCAAACACCCTAACAATATCTGAATGCTACCACAGTTTTTGAAGATTACATACATACAATTTTCAGATGCTATGAAATAGCTTATGTAGTTGTTCTGGTGCAAATGTCCATTACAATTAGTGATTTCTCATTCTTTCTGGCTTTTGGAAACTGTAGACTCGACCCCATGCAACTGTTGAGGTGGAAATATCAGAAGATATGCAGCTGGTGCATTTTGACTTCAATAGGTAAGGGAATCATTGGAGCATCTAAGAGTCTTGATATACACACTCACATTTGATAAGGGGCCTGGCAGGCCTGCTATGTATCACAGGAACATTTTGTAAAATTTATGCACTTCCTTTGTGTCTCATTATATGGCATGGTGGATATTGGTGTCTTTTAGATATTGGCCCTACACATAAACATGGCATTTGATTAATAATTACACATGGGAGGTGAAATAAAATGGTGAAAGACATTCGTGGAAATATACCATGCCCCCTTTTAGTATATGTATCCTATCCTTGCTACTTTTTGTACATGCCCTTGGACAAGTTATGTGTGTGACACCCCCTTTCAGACGGGGTTTTGTAAACTAGAAGTTTGATATGTTTCATATGCGGAAATGTAAAAGACCCAATTCATTGGTTTCTACTTTCTATCTGTGTCAACATTATTCTCTTAAGTATCATGCTCTAATCTTCGTAAAAATGTGTAGTTAACTTTTGGGCATGGCTTCTTTACAGTTGGGTTTGGTTTCCCAACTGCAGAGTGCAGTTTTTATATTTGTTAGTCCGCCATCTGGAAGGGCCTTCTAAGAAGATGATCGTAAAAAGATGTCAGACTGAACAGATACAGGTAGCCTCAGGATTGAAATACATAAGTCTTGAGAAAGATGGAGGATCACATAGAGGCCGTTCTTTCCGAGAGTGTCTATTTATATCTGATCATCTGATTTTTTTGCACAACTGATCTTCTCAGTTAGCTTTTGAAGTTGTGGGTTCCATGGGTAGGATCAATATCAAAACTGCATCCACAGTTGGGTTTTCCAACTGCAGTGAAGCGATGTTCTAATTTTTCTCATTCTTCTGGCTGATTATCTACGTGATTTTTTGAATTGCAGCACCCCTTTTGAGCTGCATGATGACAATTATGTTCTCAAGGCAATGAAATTTTGCGAAAGACCGCAGGGTGATGCGGCTGCACCAAATTCATCTGCCGATGGAGGTGAAGGGTCCAGTATGTCCAACATGTTCCAACCTCACATATCTCACCCTTCCCGATCAAACAATCCGGATAGGCCTCTCAACTCACCTCCTCTTCCCGGAATACTAAAGGCACGCGTTAAGCATGAACACTAGTGTGTAAGTTTCGAGGTTTCTTTTCTAACTAGGAGCAATAATCTCATTAGTAGTTGTATATTGTGTATAATATATTACCAGAAGGGGAGGGGGGGTGGGATGCTCCTTTTGATGGTTAATTATCTTAGGTTTTGTTGCAATTGATGGAATAGAAAGTAATGTGCAGATCTTTCTGCTTTGAAACTTCAAAGATGGTCCCGTTCCGGTTCCATCAATTCTGTTAACATTTTCGTGATAGGTTTATGTAATCGGTTTATTTTTTTCGCCTGTCTTTATCCCATGATGTAGGGGCAATGGAATCATATTTGTATTGGACAAACACAGAACTGTCAAATTGCATAAAAGAGAAACTTTCTCCAACAATTGGGCTGGCAGGCCTGTATTTGAACTGCTTGATGTCTTTATCTCTGTTAGAGAAGCTGTGAAGAGGAAATATGTTACGGTGAATATCATGTAAAGATTAATTTTCATTAGTTCATGGTGTTATGATTTGCCAATAAATGGCCAATAATTGGGCTGTTTTCTTTTACTTGGCATCAGAATGGAATGAAGCCCAGAATAAAAACACAACTGTTTGGAATAATAATATTTAGGTCTGACCAAAATCTCAAAATATTTTCGTACATTAAATTGACAAGCAGAAGAAAAACCTAACATAAATTGACCTAAAAGATTTCATTGTCTTTTGAATAGAGAATAAAAATGACTTATATTTGTAAACCAATGCTGAAGCAAGCACTTTGTATTGATAGAAATTATTACTAGTTCAACACTTTGGATACAATTTCTTGCTTCTGGTCTAAATTGCTCATCCACTACAAGTTTCTTCTCAACTTGCATTACATACATAGAACTACTACAACTTTAAACAGACCACCATTTTTCCAACCCTAATCAGGCCTACAGACTCCTGAATATTTGAATTCCCATTTTAGGAACCTGTTTTCTTCTTCACGTCCATCAACATCCTCACTACCTCAACCATCGTCGGCCGCCTCCATGGCTCGTCGCATGTGCACGCCCTAGCGATCCCAAGAACCCCTACCATCTGATCCTTACATGAGTCCAAACACGCATCCAACACCTCGTCTTCCTTCCCATGCGCCACCATCCACCTCACCCACCCCACCAGATTGCCTCCCTCCACGTCTGCCTGTCCCGTAGGCGCCCTCCCCGTCACCACCTCCATCATCACCACCCCAAAGCTGTACACATCGCCCTTCGTCGTCGCCACCATTGTCTGACCATACTCCGGTGGTATATACCCGAAACTCCCCGCCAACACGGTACTCACATGACTCTCACATGCGCTGATTATACGTGCCAACCCGAAATCTGAAACTCTAGGCTCAAACTCGCTGTCCAACAGTATGTTGCTTGACTTGATGTCCCTATGTATAATGTGGGGTACAAACCCATGGTGCAAAAAGGCCAGCCCACGGGCTGACCCGAGACAGATCTTGAACCGGGTCGGCCAGTCCAGAGACTCGACTGCATCAGCCCGGTTCCTCAACCAAACATCTAGGCTTCCATTTTCCATGTACTCGTATATCAAGAACCTTTCATCGGAAAACATACAGTACCCAAGAAGTGGGACCAAGTATTCGTGCTTCACTTTTCCGATGGTCTCGAGCTCAGCCAAGAACTCACGGTCAGCGTGCAAGTGGCTGCCATTGAGCCTTTTCACGGCGATGATCCGCCCTTCCGGCAGGGATGCTTTGTAAACAGTGCCATATCCGCCATCGCCGATGATATAAGTCTTGCTGAAATTTTCAGTGGCAGACAGAATGTCATCAGGGTTTATTCGCAGTAGAGAGTGTTCAAAAGTGGCAATGTTGATACTCAACGGCTCTTTGGACCTTTTACTGACAAGTTCATCAATGGATTCTGGGTCAATTGTTGTGACAAGTTTTTTACCCTTTCCCAGTTTGAGAATCCCGGATTCTTGTCTCAGCATTTTCCATCTGACAAGACAAAGGAGAAGCGCTAGCAAAATGAATGTGGCACTGAGAGTTATGCCCCAAACAGAAGCACGGGTCAGAACCTGTGACGGCGGGTATTTTCCGATGGAAGGCAAAATGGGTTGGTCTAGAATGCAAGGTTTTGGGTTGGTGCAAGTTTGTGGGATGTTTCCGGTGAGTTTGTTGCCGGCAAAGTTGACAAAAGAAAGGCCTTCTATGTCACAGATGTTACAAGGGACAGAGCCTTGGAAGTTGTTTTTGGAGAAGTCTAGGTATGTCAAGGCAGCAAGATTGGAGAGAGAAGAAGGCACATTTCCAGTGATTGAGTTGTTGTGAATGTCAAGTACGGAAAGGGTGGTTAGGTTAGAGAGAGAGTCAGTTAGAGTGCCAGAAAAGAGATTGTTGCTTGCGTTCAGGACTAGAAGAGAGGTGGTGGAACCAAAGTTGAGAGAGATTGGTCCTGAGAATGAATTCAAACTGACATCTAGGTAGGTAAGAGTTTTGATGCCGAAAACAGAAGAAGCCAGTAAACCGGTTAGCCGGTTATTTGAGAGGTCAAGTTTGGCTAAGCTAGGCACCATTGAACCAAGATTATAAGGAACTGAGCCAGATAACTGGTTATGAGAAAGTATAAGTCCTTGAAGGTTTTGCATTGAGAACGGTAGGGGAAAAGGTGGCCCTGTCAAGGAATTGAAAGACAGATCAAGCAGTGTTAAGTTAGCCAGACCTGAAATCTCAGCAGGGATACTTCCACTGAGTTTGTTTCCCTGCAGTAGTAATTCTGTTACCACAATGCACTGCTTAATTGATGCTGGAATAGTCCCCACAAACTCGTTATTCGACAAGTCGAGCATGCCATAATGCTGGGTGAATTCAGAATCTGGTAATGCTATCTTTTGAAACCCGGAGCAGATTTCTTCAGGTATTGGACCAGAGAATTTGTTGTTGGATAGAACAAGGTTGTCAATCAGTTTCAGCCGTGAGATGGGTTTTGGAATTGGACCACTCAGTTTGTTTGAACCAAGGTCCAAGGACACCAATCTCGTACACTCGAATAGCTGCAATGGGATTCCCCCAATCAACTTGTTGCCATGTAGGGACAGATTGGTCAGATTTTTTAGTTCACCGATAGAAGTTGGAATTTTCCCTTCAAAGAGATTATTATCCAGTTGCAACCTCTGAAGTGAGGAGGCTTTAGCAACAGCCCATGGAATCGGACCTTCAAGAAAATTGTTACTGAGTGCAATCTCCAGAAGTGTTTTGGACTCCCATAGTTGAGCTGGAATTTTCCCGGATAGTCTGTTTTTCGACACCTCCAAAGTAACCAACTGAAGCTCACCCAAATAAGGAGGTATTTCACCAGACAGATTGTTTCCAGACAACACCAAATCCGTGAGGCTGAAACATTTCCTGAAAGTATTTCCTATACTACCAGTAAAGTTGTTGTCTGAAAGCAGCAAAATGGCAAGTGACTCAGCATTGCATATTCCTGAAGACAGCTCACCAGAAAGCAAGTTTCCGTTTATATCAAGTAGGGTCAAGGATGGAAGATTGAGAGGTGGTAGAGATCCCCTAAACAAGTTCTTCGCCAACATTATAGACTCAACTTGCTTCCATTTGGAAATCCATTCCGGCACTGGCCCTGAAAGGCGGTTGGAATCAAGTATGACTGAGTCTATTGATTCAAGGCCCGAAAGCCCATCTGGTAATGGACCGTATAATGAATTGAAGGACAAATTCAGAATCTTGAGCCTCTTGCAGGTTCCTAGTTGACCTGGAATCCTTCCGCTCAGTCCTGCATTGGCAGCAAGAAAATAAACCAGATTCAACAGTTTTCCAAAGGTTGACGGAATTTCTCCCTCAAAATCGTTCTGTGCTATATTCAAGTAAGTCAACTGATACAGCTTAGAGATTTCTTCTGGTACATTTCCTGTGAATCTGCAACCCTGGAGATTGAGAACCTCTAGATTTCCCAGATTGCCGATTGTTGTGGGTATTGCTCCATTTAAGAAGTTGTTTTCCACATTCAATGAATCTAGGCTACTTAAGTTCCCCACTTCCATTGGTATATTTCCAGTCAACGAGTTCAATGAAAGATCAAGACGCCTAAGTGTCGCCAACTTTCCGATTTCTGGAAATAGAGGCCCTGTGAATCCATTTTGACTTGCATCAAAGTATAATAGCTTTGAAAGATTTCCTATGCTTGAAGGTAGGTAGCCAGAGAAGAAATTTTCACTGAGGTCGATGGAAATCAATTTTTGGAGATTTCCAAGCTCAGGTGGAAGATCCCCAGAAAATGAGTTTGCATGGAGTGAGAGTTCAGTGAGATTTCTTAGCTGGCCAATAGCTGATGGAAAACTGCCAGAGAGGCTATTATCATCAAGCACAAGTTGTGTTAAACTTTTCAGGTTAGAAATGGTTGGTGGCAGAACTCCAAACAGTCTGTTATCACTTAGGTCAAGGGTCTCTAAATCCTCCAGACCCCAAAGATTTTCCGGAATACGTCCTGTGAGGGCACAATGGCTGAGATTAAGATGCTTCAGATATCTGAATTCTCCAAGATGGTTTGGAAAAGGAAGATCCATGGGTAAAAGCGTGCAAGATAAGTTTATTTGGCGGACTGTGTGACCCTCACATTGTATGCCGGTCCAGTTGCAGGGGGGAATCTTTGAATCAAACCAACTTGGAATGACATCTCTTCTTTGGACAAGAGTGTCTCTTAGAGCAACTAACGAACTTATGTCACCAACATAAACTGCATTTGAGAAGGATGAATGCAGGAAGCACCAGAGGATGATGAAGTGGATATGAATGGCCTTCCATCTTGGAGTTGGCATTTTCCCCTCTGTACCAAATCCTGGTTTTCTTCTATATGGTTAATGCACTTCTTTGTCCAAGAGAGTTTCACCTGAGACACTTCAGGAAAAGATGCTGCAAGGGAAACATTAAATTCGTCAAATTTGAATAGGTCAAATCCTGCTTCTCTCTCAACAATTACAAATCTATGAAGCTTAGACGCAAATTCAGATGCATACCCATTTGTCAAGTAAGGTTTTGCAGTAAAAACAAAAATGCAAGAACGAAAAGATGTTCTACCGTCAAACTTGATAAGGTTGAGATTCTTGAGAAACAATCCAGAATGAAAAGAAAAGATGTTCTGTCCTTGCATGTTTTCAACAAGAAAAATGGGCTGCTCAGATACTAATTTAACATTGTATAGAGCAAAACATGCCGGAGATGTTTAACCATGGGGCTAGTTGGGGCGTGGTTATCATACTATTATGTATCAAAACCACTTAGATATTCCCACATAAAGAATTCCAGGGCAGGTCAGCATCATACAAATAGTAAGACATGATCCAGCAATTATCCGCCTGATATACTTCTAACTTTTTATTTGCAAATTGAAAATTTGCATCAGATTGAATATTCTTCTAATTGATCAGTCAAAAGAAGGATGAAGAGCACAACTTCGTTCAACCAACTTAGCATCAGCCAAAACAAAAAGGATGATGAAGAATGTCATTAACGATCACCATTACAAATCTCATAGTAATTGTGACCAGATGATATCGATTCAACGATAACAGATTGCCCTTTCATCCATTTTAGTCTATAATGTACATCATTCTAACTCCCTTGAGAAAGCATCCACATTTCCAATGATATGTTTGAATAAACAAATTGACAATCAAAGAATGAAACTGACTATTTTTAACAACAATCTTGCTCATACGAACAAAAGTGTTTCTTCCTTCAATTGGATATTTCCCATTCATAGTCGTGTGCAGGTCCACTAAGAATGTATTACAAGGTGCGGACATATGAACCCCACTTTGTATCAGGACATATGAAAGATAACACCAAACATGAAATTTTCCACAAATACAAATTAATGACATCTCAGTAGTTTGCCTGTAAAAAAAATGACATCTCAGCAGTTCCAAATCAAACTAAAAGCTGTATCTATGGTTCTACATTACCTCCATGCTAGGCTTCCTAGCTCCTGTTTCAGCATCACTTCAGTCTCAAGCGCAATTACAGCCAATACTCCTAATGAAAGCAGTTCCCTGTACTGTAGAACACCAAGAAAAATAATTACTTTGAGTGAATATGTAACAATGCCCAAAATGCAATAACCGTACAAATGCTAATGCAAGGACTCTCAGGTTAAAGAATTGAAGGATTAATTAAACAGCAAAACAAGCATGCTCATGTTGGTGCTAAGTTCAAGCTTTAGCATAAGTGCAAGTCGTTTGTCTGGTGTTTCTGCATCCATAACAGACCAACCACCACCACCCTTCTCCTCCATCCCCTCTGACCCAACAAAAAACGAAAATAGGAGAAAAATGAACACCGACTGATAACAGAAATAGGAAGAAAAAAAATTGTCCCTTTCCAAATAGTCTGGAGTCTTTGTACATGGGAATTCGTAATTAGCCCAGGGACTAAGAACGACTTATGGGACACTTATGACCTCCGAATTCTGATGCATCAACAACAATTTTTTTTCTTCAAAGAAAACTGGGTTTAAAGTTCTTTAGGAATGGAAAAGATCGTTGCTAAAGGAGAAAGAGAGAGACCAAAGAGAGGGAGAGACCTGGTCACTTGTGAAGGCAGTTGAAACTAGGATGACAATTAAGATGGCAATTAATGGCGTAATTAAAGAAGTATGCGGTGATCCATCTGTGAAGTGTTTAGCCCCAGAGAAGCAATTACTAGAGAAGGCCAAAAGTTCTAATGGGACAAAACATCACCCATTAATAAATCCTTGAAAACTCCAGCGTGGTTGTTATTTTCAGAATTAGTTTCGCAAAATAACTTCTCATGAACTACTATATAGAAATAAGGATACTCATCATTTCCTTATCTTTCTCATCTTTTAGAAAGTGGTTTTTTCTCAAAATGGTTTTTCCTTATAAAAAAGTTTCAAGAAGAATCGACATTCAAAAATATTTATGATAAGTCTTCCACCAACTGATTCTGAAAACTTCAACCAAACAGTGCTTTTTATTATTTATGTGAAGTGCAAACTCCTCAGTGTCATGCCCACACAACATAAAAGGAACCAATGAGCTATAAAAGAAAAGAAAGAAACAGGCCTGGGGATTGGAATGTTGTGAGTGGTAGAGGGAAGTGGAGAACAAAGAACCCTGAAAAGCTGGGGTAACTTTATGCAGAGAGTCATTGGGCTCGAGAAAGATTGACAGAGCACCGCAAAACCCAGAAAGGAACAAAACCCATATGCATTATTGTAAGCAAGGTCCCCACTAGTTCTCTGTTTTCTAGTTCTCTGTTTTCTGGGCACACAATACAAAAGATATATTTTAGTGTACATTCTATGATTCATATATGGAGATAAAGGTCACATGTTATTTTATAAATCAAGTATGGGGCAAATTACACGCATCTTGATTAATTTCTTGAACCAATTTCATCATCCACTAGAGGAAGCTCAATTGAAGTATGAGCAAAAACCCCGTATGGACTAATCCCGAAAGAGTTGATAGCATTTGGGTTCTAGGGCCGGCCTTGATTTTTCGGGGACCTAAAGCAAAGTTTAAAGATGAGGCTGTTTTTTATTGAAGTGTTTTAATAAGGAGTACTAAAGTAGGAGAACCCCTAAAAGTACGTTAATTTTCGAGGCCTAAAGCAGCCGTAGCATGAGCTTTCACTCAAGACCGACTCTGATAGATACCTCAAAAGAGAGCAAACCCCTAAATGTTGGGTACCTCTAAAGAGCAAATCCGTAAATCTCATAAATCTCAGGTCTTTGTCCAAGAGAAGCTAGATACGAGTCGACAAATTCTAGGAACCCCAACCCATGGATGAATCAATTTAATATTCACTTCCAGGGTTCTATTATGCTCTTCCACTACACAAATGAATTTAAAAACCCTAGAGCATAACTAATTTTGCTCGCGTAAAATCACAGTTCAACACTGTTCCACACAAAAAAAAAAATCATCTCCGCCAACACGTAGCCAAATTACGATTTCGTTATGAAAATTGTGTAAATTTTGGGACATGATTTAGCTCAAGTCAAATTTCCTGTCTTTTTCTTGGTGAGTCCCACAAAATTTCTTATTTCTGACCTTTTTCTCAACCTGTTCTTCTCGTCACCATTAAAAAATAGGACCTTTATGCACAAAAAAAAAATGCATTTCGACACATTTGAGAAAGCATTGGAGATTCCTCTCTCTCTCTCTCTCTCTCTGAAGACACATAACCAGGTTTACCTTATTCGTGGGTAGAATAAAGCTAAATAAACAAATTCACACGCACCCGCGTAGGAATCAGAAGTAGCCGCCATTACAACGAAAAACTAAGAGGAGAGATTCAGCAAATTAATCAAACATTTCAACGATGGAAAGCTCACGAGATTCAGAAAACAAAAGGGGGAACAAATCCATAAAATTGAAAACCTGAATAAAATAGCTCCCAAAAATTTAAATAAAAAAAAACGAAAAATAACCTGTACGTACAAATCGCTGCAATACTCACCCTTCTGTGAAACGTAGTGGTTCCGATTCAGCTCAAAAACATGTCTCCCTCTCTGTCTCTGTAGAAAAGATGGGGCAGAAACAGGAGCTAGCTAGCTACCTAGATAGCAACAAATGAGGTTTAGCTAGATAGCAACAAATGGGGTTGAGGTTGAAGCTCTCTCGAGTTACCTTTTGAAAGCTTAATAGAAAGAGGAGAGATTCCTATCCTCTTTAGTCAAAGCTACTGCTCATGATCATGACGAAGATACGTCGAAACACAGGCGTGATCTCTCTCTCTCTCTCTCTCTCTAAAAACAGCTGCAAGAGGGCAATGACAATGACTCTGGTTTTGTGTTGTTTTCTCTCTCTATAACTGCCTTTGGTGGGGCAGGTGGTGGTGGGGATAGGGGGAATCCGGATACTGTGAGTACTACTCTCAATCAAAATGGGTTCGTCGTTTAGCAGACTACTGGCGCGGAAGGCGTGACGCTCTCTCTCTCTCCTCTTTTCTCTCTCTCTGGTCACACATGCTTCCAAAACTAGGCGGTTACTTACATTTCAGACTCCTGGGTTAAGTTTGTGCAGAAGAGATGAATTTAGTGAACTCGCCTGCGAGTAGGAATACTGCGTACTCGCTCTGAGGATGAGGGCTTTGTCTACCAAGATATGCCCAGTTGAATGGGTATCTCGAACAAAAAAGAAAACGGAAACTGTGGAGGAAATAAAATTGGACGGTTCAGATTCACTTTTAACAGAAAATCTGAATCGTCCGATTTTGCTTCTTCGACAGTTTTGTGTTTTCTTTTCCACTATGGATATCTTTTCTGTATCGAAAGAGGCAAAGCAGCAATTATTTATGCAAGCTTTGTTTGGAGAGAGAGAGGGGGGGGGAATAGAGACCCTACTCAGAGTTGCGATATGGATAGAGAAAATTTATTGAGAATCTGTGTATAGAGATTTTGAAATCAACGACAAACAAGTTCAATGGGGTTTTGTGCGCTTTTGGAGTGTCCAGGCTAACTTACGTGTATCTTTATTAAATTTTTCTCCAATTCGGTCACAAGTAGGTCCTTCACGTCGGTACTGAGAAATTTATAAAAAAAATATTTTCTTACCGTCTGATTCCAAGAATCAAACCATGACTAATTGTAACACATACTGAACTCACCCTTGGGGTTCTTTCGCGAGGGTTCATTCCGAGCTTACTTGCGTGATTCAATCCATTTAGAATGCAAGAGGGATGGTAGTTAAGTTAGAAGGCACCATATACCCACATGCACAAGACCAATGGTGAAGTCTTACTACCAATATTAACAACTAACTCTTTTTGCATGTTCTAAAAAATAAGAATTATTTGTGTGAAGTACAATTAATCAATCTCGAGACTCGTATGAATGAAATGAAATAGCCCCTTTAAAAGTTAACCTTTAAAATCATAGCCCTTAATTACCATATTTTGCAAGTACATGTAGCCTTCTTTATATGATTTTCTTAAAAATCATACCCTTCTTCAAAGTACATGTACTCAATTTTGGGTTCTTTTTGGTAATCAAAAAAAAAATATTGGGTTCTTTTTTTAATTATTTTATTCATTAGCAACCACTAAAAAATCACTTTAACGTGTTTAATGGAGTATTTTTGCTTTCATTTTCTGCCTACCACTCATATAATTATGGATCTCACATTTTACACTTTTTTTTGTCATATAATAGATCTTTAACACACATTTCTTAAAATGTCAAAATGGAGGCGATCGATGTGCTTGAAAATGACTGACGTATATTACTGTTAATAAATATACTAGAACAAATTTGTGTGTGAAGATGACCCTAATTGATTTTCAAATAGTCTCACTTATTGCAAATGATCACCATAACACCGACGCCTATGAAATGAACAAGACATGCATCGCAATAGTCTCCAGCACTCTTCTTTAAAGAGAGTGAACATTAAGCCTCCCTGTGATTGGTGGAAATTATGTAGGGTCTACGGAATTAATACACATTGTGGTAATAATGAGTTCGTTTGTGGTGAGACTTAAACAATTTCCACCAATCACAAAAAGAGTAATGTTCACTATGCAGGGCCGGCTTTGAGCTAAGCGGGACGAGGCCGCCAACTGAAGCCCCCGAACTTTGGCTCAAAATTAGGGCTCAGACAGAAATAGCAAGGTATATAATATATATTCAGTATAGCGCTTATACACCAAATAACCTAGCTAGCCCAATGAAAAAACTCAATTTTGCTATCCAATAGGTACATGGTTCTAGTCCAAGGAGCCTCTATCTTCTTAATGAGAATTTTTTTTTTTCCTTCACAATTTCGTCCTTGGCCCCGAGAATCTTAGAACTGGCTGATCAAAATTATTCTTAGTTTGAACCGTTTTGGGCGGGCCAAAATGAACCCAGCCTGGATTATGATGTTGTATTGGGTGCAGGCCAGGCCCATAAACCAAGTCAACCCGTTAGGTTTCTCAACTCTTTTTTCAGGCCCATAAACTTGCTTGTTTTGTTCAAAGTTCAAACTAAGAAAACCATTTGTTTTTGTTTTGTCTGGAAAAACAAGTTACCGTGACAACGAAAAAATGATTCAGTCCCTCTCAGTGGCCTCCACCGTTGTGTTTGTGTTGAAAATCTTTCACCTAGGCTATCTAATTTTAAAATTAAAGGCAATTCAAATGAGGTTAATATAGTCATTCCAAAATGGTAGTATTATTAACATTTATACATCTACTATAGAGAATAATGGTAAATATTGATGTTTTGTGAGTTTCCATTAACACAATTCAACCATGTGGAGTATATTTATTGCACCAAAACAATTGTCCGCATAACCCAAAAAGAAATACCACCAACTATTCAATGACTAGGCACGGAAAAAAAAAATGGTGTTTGGGCATCACCACGTGATTTTTCTGTGGAATTCAAATACAAAAGATATATGAACCTCCACAAGAACGTGCGATGAGTAATGGTGTAGGACATGGCGGTAGCCAAGTCCACTGCGAGTAAAATTACTTACTATTTTGGTCATAATTTTTCAAAATGATATCGCTCACGCTTTCAATCCTAGCACTCACCAATTCTAGTGGTTCGTGAGGATTTTTTAAAAGGCGTTTTCATGCTTGCGCTCCCACTCACATTATACGATTCAGCTCACTGATCCCTGCAAGAATGAAAGATGTAGCGGTACGAACGGCCGATCCGGCCGCTTATCTCGACCTACCTAGTACATGGGGGGGGAGCGCGCGCTCTCTCTCCCTCTCTGCAAACATGGCCACTTCTCTCCTCCTTTCAAATCCCTTCTCACCCCTCTCTCACTTCCCCACCAAGCACAGAACATTTGCCCCCAAAATCACCCTACCGACCCCCAAATCCACTCCACCCTTCCTAGTCAAGAACAACCCGTATTCGCCGCAACCCCCGAGAATTTCCCAGAAGACACGCGCCGGCGCGTCCGAAATCGGAGAAACGGCGAAGGAGGAGGCGGAGGAGGAGGTTGTTTTTGCGGGGGAGGATTCGGCGGAATTCGATTTGGGCAAGCAGAAGATTACGTCTTGGATTTATTTTACTGGGGTTTTGGGCGTTGTGCTATTCGTGCTCGACGTGGTCTGGATTGATAACTCTACTGGATTCGGAAAAGCTTTCGTCGATTCCGTTTACAGCGTTTCTGGAAGCCATGAGGTGAGCTTTTTACTTTTTACCTAACCATTCCTTGGAGAGCATGTTTTTGAGCTTCATCCCAATTTTTTTGCAATAGCAATTACTATTAGGATGCCATTTTGTTTAGGAGGTGATTATTTAGTTTTTGGGCACTGAAAACAGAAGTGCGTGTAAGCTTTCAAGAATTTGTTTTGCTTTTGAACTCATCAGTTTTGTATTAGGGTAGTCTTTTGGTTGATTGGAATTAAGCTAGAATGTAATGGTACGGGAAGTACTCTTTTATCTTCTTCTTTTTGGTTCGACAGTCAGGGCTTAGGCACACCTCTAACTTATCCCCTCCCCGGTCCGGTCAAAGGCAGACCATCCCCGCCGGAACAGGGAAATTCAGAAGAAATTACTTTATTGCAACCTGACCCCAAGAATCGAACCCGGTCTTGAAATACTCTGTGGTTGGTTTGCTGAAAACAATGACAGAATGTACTACATTACAAATGCCAAATGGGATAAGAATTCCATCTCCAGCCCTTACAGCCCCTTTGGCAGCCCAGGTGAGAAAGGGGAAGAAAGGGGGGTGGTCTCCCTTATTAGTGAGAGAAGAAAAGAAAGGGGTGTGGTTTCTCACTTATTAGTGAGAGAAGAAAAGAAAGGGGTGTGGTTTCTCACCAATCCATCCAAATACACGTGAGAAATCAAACTCTCACTCCCATCTCCGGCGACCTGGAACTCTCCTCTCTCTTCTCCGGCGACCACACAGCCACTGTTCCGACGACGAAAAGACGCCGTCGTAGCTCGCACGTGCTGCCGGAAGTTGAGCGAGTGAGATCTACTCTCACCCACGCTCCCCACTCGCCTCTCTCTTCTCCTTTCTCACGGAATCGCGCCAAAAGTGGTGAGAACCAAAAACGGGCTTTGAGGGGGTTCTCGTCTCTCGCCCTTTCTCACCCTCTCTCGCCTTGTGGATCATCCAAACGGAGGAGAGATTGAGTTCTCCCTCCTTCCCCTTTCTTTTCTCCCGAAATCCCTCAATCCAAACGAGCTGTTACTGTATTTTAAACTCAGAACCAAAATATGAGTTAATCTCCTAAATCTCACTCCCAATCGGGTTTTACTCAAATTTTTAACCAAACCAAGGGAGTGCTTCTCCCTCTAAAATATACGACTATGCCATTAATGAACCTTTTAGATTGGAACTTGCCCACTGGGGTGCTTCTTATCACATGAAGCTTTTACTCAAATTTGGGTAAAAAATTGAGTAAGGGCTTGAATGCTTTGGGCTAAGTTTAGAGTTCACCAAATAGATTGCGAGAAGTCTTTCCTCTCATGCTAAAGCAGAAACCTTGCGAGGATGACTGTTCTCTCTACTGTTAATCTGTTCTTCATGCATATGCTGGTTTTAATATTCAAACTACATATTTGGTGTACAAAAGGTTTGGTGGCTAGGTATTTTTCTTTTCTTTTGCTTTGTAATAACAGTGGGTGCTATGTGCTATTTTGTCCTTTGTAATACTCAGATTTATGGTTATTGAAGGCTGAGCATCTAAACATTGTTTTGCAGGTTGCTATGTTTATGCTTACTCTCATTTTTGCCGCTGTCCACAGTGGCTTGGCTAGTTTCAGAGATAAAGGCGAGAAACTTATTGGAGAACGTGCATTCCGTGTTTTGTTTGCGGGGACTTCTCTTCCGTTGGCTGTTAGTACTGTTGTGAGTTCTCGACCTTCTGTTATGAGCTGGGAGATTTACAAATTTTGACTTCTGCTCTTTCTTTTCTTTTCTGATGGTCTTACAAAGGTTATCTATCCTACTTTGTATTCAAATTTCAAACCAAATTGATTGACGTTTCACTTGTTTGTGGTTCAGGTATACTTCATCAACCACAGATATGATGGTGTACAGTTATGGCAGCTGCAAAGTGTTCCGGGTTTACATGAAGTCATGTGGCTCGCTAATTTTATTTCCTTCTTTTTCCTCTATCCGTCAACTTTTAATTTACTAGAGGTAGCAGCCGTTGACAAGCCTAAAATGCATCTTTGGGAGACTGGTATCATGAGAATAACTCGGCACCCACAGGTATGTACTAGATCACACATATCTATACTTTTGACTTTCCATTCTTACTATTCATAGGCTAAGCAGTTAGATGAAACATATGATGTATAGACACCCGATTCGTCTTAGGTTATTTTGACTCTTAAGGATCATAGCCTTCGTCTACTACTGGTTTATTGGTATATTTCACCTGCAGATGGTTGGCCAAGTGATTTGGTGCTTGGCACACACAATCTGGATTGGCAACTCTGTTGCAGTGGCAGCCTCCATCGGGCTAATAGGGCACCATTTATTTGGCGTTTGGAACGGAGATAGGAGGCTGGCTATACGATATGGCGACGCCTTTGAAACCGTGAAGAGCCGAACGAGTGTTTTTCCATTTGCAGCTATTCTTGATGGCCGTCAGAAGTTGCCCGAAGATTACTACAAAGAGTTCATCCGTTTGCCGTATTTAACCATCACTGGATTGACTTTGGGTGCTTACTTCGCTCATCCGCTTATGCAAGCTGCCAGTTATCGGCTTCATTGGTAGGTTAAATAGACCCACTTCATGTCATACGGAGAAACATTAGTTTGAAATTCTACAGAGTTTATGTAAATGTATCAGGGTTACTTTCTCATGTATTATAGTAGGAAAAAGTTCATTTCTTTACAAACAGATGTTTATGTAAATGAACTTTTCGCTCATCCGTTTATATGTTTCGAAATATAAACGAAAAAAATTTAGGATCAAGATATGTAAAAAATCTCATTAGAATTTGTATTTTTTCAGAGTAACCGGAACACAATTTTCGCAATGTCAGTTTCAAATTGTACATGTTTACATAAAACAGGTCAATTGTACATGTTTACCAACGTGAAACAAACATGTTTTGTACAAAAGTTTCCCCATTTTCCTGTCCCTTGACAAATCCGAGATCCAAACGCAACTTAAGAAAAAACAAAAAGGAGAAGAAAATCAGAATCGACCCATATGGAGTGCTTTACTTTTTTTCATAAATTTACCAATTCTAAACCATCACAGATGCACCGAATTGAAAGGGTGAACGGCCTTGGTTTAAGCATCCAACAAGAATAGCAAATTCAAACATATATTTCAGCTAGCATTATAGAATCACCCCTCCAAAAAAAAAAAAAAAAGAATGGGGGAAACAAAATTCCTCTTAAATTCCCATCTCTAGGGAAGAAAACCTTAAATGTAACAAAATAACGATACAAGGCTAATCATTGCTACTGTTCATTTCAAAATGTTTCCATCCGCCAAAAATGCTGATACGGTTAAGCCTGCTTCGTATCAGCTAGTATTCAATTAGAGGCGTTTCTTCTCTTAAGCCTGCTTCGTATCAGCTAGTATTCATTTAGAGGCGTTTCTTCTCTGAGTTAGCAACTGCCGCCTGTTGCCGTCTCCTCCAAGCAGGGATCTTACCGGGGAAAGCCCACCTCAATAATCGCTCCCACGTATAGCAGACCAAGAACATTAAGAAGGCCCAAAGCAACAGCTTATCCCTCAATCCCCTCGGCAAAGGGACCAACCTCAACCAGTCATTCAAGCCCCTGAACAAGTCCGAGGTTATAGCTGTAAAAAACCCAACAGCAGCCAAAAGGGCATACAAAAACGGCTTGTTTTCCGTCACACTCTGGTTAAAAGGGTGCCCCATGTAATTAACTGCAAAAGTTGCCACCTGGATCATCATGCTCACCATGTATGAAACGGTATTAACCAAATTTGGGTGGAACGCAGAATCCGGTTCAATACATTCATCAGGCATGTATTTCTCTGCCTCTTTCACTGACGAGATCAAGAAAAGGATGTGGATCGCAAACTGTCCGAGGAGAGAGAGGAACACGTATGGGCAGAAGACATTGGGGTGGGGCCGTTCCGCCGAAAGGGTGGGAAGCGGTCGTGCATGAGAAATAAATAGGAAAAAGGCGGCGGTGAACACCCCACTAATGGTTGCCTGAATATCTCCCAACTTGACACCATCCAGATACATTACACTCAAAACGTAGGCGGTCGCAAGGCAGTTGAGGCCCAGTATTTTGAACATTTGCAGGGTAGTGACAAGGGTACTACGGCCCTGACGGATTATGTCGGTGGTGGGGGCCACTGAAGCATGCTTTGCCGTGAATGGGGATGCCATTGATGCGTCACCAAGTTTGACAATTGGAGCGGATCGACCATCACCTCCGTCCTCATTTAGCTCGTCCATGAGCTTCTTTAACTTTTGCCGTTGGGCCTCTGCAGCGGTCAAATGACGGTTACTACTGGCCGAGTGTGAAGAGGATTCTGACTTTGCAACTACTCTGCTCTTTGAAGGACCCTCTCCATTTACGCTTGGGGCTTTGCTTGACTCCGTAGTAGGCTTAGGTTTCTTTGACTTGGCAGACTTTGCACTTTCATCTTTTGACGATGATTCAGAAGGCGGCTTTTCAGTCTTTGTAGGAGGCGGGATTGCATTCAACAGAGCCGTTCCTACATGGGCCTAAAAGAAAAAGGAATCTATCAATAAAATAAATAAGAAAAAAATAAAACTACGAGGAACTTATTACGAAGAGGAGAGGAATTCAGTCATTTAGGGATGTCTAAAAAATTGAGCTTTTGGCTTTTTTAGAAGCCCAAAAAAGAAAAGGCAAAAAAGTTATTTGGAATGTCTAAAGCAAGCTTTTTGGCTGTTTAACTTAATGAGAAAAAGGTAATGCTTTTTCTGGTATTTTTTTGCTAAGTTGTTTGGGCTACTTCAGGTAACTTTTTCGCTAAAGTAAAGAAGACGTTCTAAAACCTTTCAAAAAAATTCCAAGCCCTAGCTTTTTTCCTGGTCCAAACGAAGCGAAAGTCATGCAGAAGATAGCAAATAAATATCCAACTATGCATCATCTCATCTATATGCAAAATGGAACATACTACAGAATGTGCCAAACTGAATCAGAATCCTACTGCTTTACCTGCTTGAGAGCTCCAACATCGTTAGTTCCATCACCACACATCAATGTTATCCTTCCCACTGTTTTAAAGGTTGTCATGATGAGTTCTTTTTGTTCAGGAGCAACTCTAGCAAAAACCTGATAAACAAAGCACGATTTTTCTTAAAGAGGCTGACATGAAGTACAAGCTTCAAAATATGGCAATCAGGAAGAAGTTAGAACCTTCACATATGGGATGACTTTAAGAACAGCTGAAGTCTGCTGCAACATTGCAATGCAATCGCCCCCGATACAGAGATCATGAGTTGCCGATAAAGGTTCAACATCTTCCGTACTAGTAATGAATAAGATAACAAATTCAAAGGACTATCTAACAAAATTAATCACAAGATTGAAAAGTTCTACAAAATGGGCCCAGCAAGTCAAAACAGCGCCCCGAATAAAACAAGGAATCATTGGCAACGACTAGAGGACACTCAAGGATTTATCTATGGATGGTCATTAAACCCAAGGAGTTAGTATTGACCCCAGAGGATTGGATAATAGTTACAAAAGGAATGGAATGCTAAGCACCAAAATGGGTATGTAAAACAAGGCTTCAAATAAAGCCAGTAATACCCAGAGAGAGAGAGAGAGAACTTAGTGAAGTTAAAATGTGTATATCTTACCTATAACCAATACTCTCACTCTCATCCGGCGAAACCCACTCATATCCCGCACCATTCTTTGATGGACCAAGAATCAGAGCTGGTTTTGAAATAATATGAACTTGACTAGCAACATGACAGGCCGTCAGAGCTTGATCACCAGTAATCATCACCTGAAACGGAGTTGTGTTCAATTAAATACAACTAAGTCTACAACTCAGGAAGTAACCTGCAAGAAAAAAATATACTCTTGAAGAAATAGTACTCATGATATAGATGTTTAACACGATCAGGTAATTGCTTTCAACAGTCGTATCCCATGTTTTAGAAATCGAAGTGTCAATATCGGTGTTCATTTTTGTATCTGGTTATATGCTTAGGTGGGCATGAAAGAGGTAATCCTTATATATCTCGAAACTTCCTTTATTGAACAGAGTTTGGGAACTAGGGTTATACAGTCCTATAGAACGCTACAAGAACCACTAGTGACCTCACTGCAAAATGAAAGCGAAGAAGAATTCAAGTGCTTCACCACCAAAATGGACCCCTACAATCATGAAAGCTCCAAAAAAACAAACCCCAGCCAGTGTTGTGTCCACTATTTCCCTAAACATGCACTGGCTTTGGCATCTTCTTCCCTTCAGCTTTGTCCTAGAGCGTGGTCTAGATGTTATTCAATAAGTGATGTCGTCATAGGTATTATTGTGTAACATTCTCAAGTTGTTGGGTTATTTTGGTTGGAGGAGAATGCAAGGCCATGTTCGTTTTGGGACTCTGGACTCAAAACCCAAAACGAACATGGTCCAAGTGTTTTTTCAGGATTATTTCGAGGACACGTAGTCCTGGGATAGATAAACCTTTGTCATCTGTCCAAGGGAATTCCATTTTTTCTACAGAGATCCGAGGGCAATGTGTCATTTGGAGTTTGACACTTTCACTAGCTCTACTCCTTTGTATTTTCTTTCTGCGCTGTCCTCCCTAAAAAAAAGGGGAGCATGTGTGATTAAGGATTACCTCCACCATTTCCATACTATCAAACAGTTAACACCATGTTTCAAGTTGCACTTTTAAATTGCAACACAGGGCAAATTAACTCACTTTAGCAATAAGTCCAACTTGCGAAATCAAACAAGAAGTAAACTAGAAAAGAGAAAATGTGAAACCTAGGTACACCAGGATAAAAAAACATAACTCACCAAGTCATGTGATGATCCTTTCAGCTCGGCCAACACAGTGGCTGAATCCGCTCTAATAGGACAATTAAATACCTGGAATTCAGAGACAAAGCATTAACCAACAAAATATACCAAAAAAGGAAACAATTAACCAATAATTCAATGTAGAGAACGGAACGATCATTTTACCGCAAAACCTGCAAAAGTAAGCCCACTCTCCACAAGATCTCTATCTAAGCTTCTAGCTTCGCTGACCTTCATGGAGTAAAAGAAATTCCACAAGTTAAACAGAGGCACATACATAAACGAGATGGTAATAAGAAACTAAAAAAGACCCTATGATCCAGTATATTTCCACTTCCATGAATACATATTGTGCATGTGTGTGAGAGAGAGACAACATAGGATCAATCGTGGATTAAAGTGTTTTAGGGATACTGGGCTGTCAAAGAAACCAAGCACAAGGCTAGGAGGGATAGACAACCGGAAATTTAAGCTAAAATCCAAAAGTTAGTTTTCCCTATCCTATTCACATAATTAATTGACAAAAATAAAAAATAAACATGATTAGTGCAAACGCAATTCACATTTGTTTTGAGAACCAGTGTAGCGGAAAGGGAGTCGCTGCGGAACGCAAAAGTGGTGTTCAGAGGTGAGGCAGCCGCCGGAAGGGTAACTCAAGCTGTAGCCTGAGGTTGAACAGTTGTCGCAAGAGTTCCTCTAGAGTTACCAGAGGATCACTAAAAGGGGTGTCCAGCAGCGGGAAGTGGTGGTTGGAGGTGGAGGGTCCCCAGGAGGTCACGATAACTGGTGGCCAATGGTGGGGTCGACATGGTGATTAGAGGTGGCAGCAGGTGGCCGGAGATGATGGGAGGGAAATGAAAACTTGTTTTTGATGAACTTTTTCTTTTATTTTTCCTTTCCAAAATCATCAACTTTTTTTTGGCTTGAATAAATTTTGAAATATGAAAACTGTTGCCATTTTCTCAGTTTTTTCCTGTAAACGAAAACATAACCAAACAACACCACATCAATCAAAACCCGCATCAATTGAAACATACATGATTGAAGTGATGTTCAAACTGAAGTTCAAATTTAACAAACAGCCAACGCAGATAGATTTACTTTGAAGCACAATAACTCACACGAATGTTCACAATATAAACATCATACCAAAATAACCAATAATAACAAGGGAAAATGAGAAAAGTAAGGGGGGAATATCCAAAAGAGATTATCACAGAAAGGGACAACTCTTACTGTCATTTCTGGAAGGAATTTGTAAGCCAGGGCCAAGACTCGAGAACCCTGACGTGTGTATTTCTTGTAGGTTTGAACATACGAAGGAGGTAAATCAATGAGCATCTCCTGGATGGTTTCTGGAGCACCCTGGAACAAGGGCGAAATGAAAGTTTGACATACATGGAAAGGAAAGCCGGAAAATAATGTATACATAACAAAGAACAAAACGGAACTGCATGTTCTATTGCTTTTCCTGGGGTCAGGTATCTATCGAGTCTAGCAATAGTTGCCACGTTGATGCCAGAAGCAGAACAAAATCAAGTAACATAGGTTCCACAATTACCCCAATGCGTACCAACACACATGTTTACAAAAGATTCACATTTAAATGGGTTCCACAATTAGAAGTATCCGATCATAAATTCAAATGCCCTAACTACCCAACATTAACCTTTTATTAAGTGATAATTCCTGGAAAATCTCGTAGCCCAACCAGTTTCTATATTTACTCCAGTGCTTCAAAGTTGCTACTATATTATAAATAAGGAAGATCAATATTCAACAGGAAAAACTTCTTCATCGGGCCACAATAATGTAGCAAAAGGACATCCGTTTTTATTCAAATGTAGGAGCTAATGGGCCAGTTATCAACTATTGGATTCTTGTAATTATCCAATCAATCGAACATAAACCATTACATAATGTCGAATTGAAAGTATTGATTTAACTTCTTATCTTTGGATCTATTATCTTCACAGAGAAAAAAAAAAAGATGACATGTACTAACAACTGAACACATGATCCACATTCACAAGAATTTGAAAGCAAGAAATGACAGAAACCCTTCATAAATATATGCACGGTTTACAAAAATTAATCAAGCTTCCATGTATGATGTATCCGTTCAGTTTATAAATCACACTTCCATGCATCCATTCAATATCTCAACAGAAAAAGGGAAAGTTAAGAAAAGAACTAAATACCTTCACAAAAGCAAGGAATTGCTCCTGAATACGAACGACAACTGCCATTCGTTTCAAGTGAGATGCAAAGTGGTGTCTCTGCACAATTTGAACAGCATTACCACTACCCCTGGAAATTGTTGGAAAAAATTAGGACTGCAAGAAGGGTCACCATAATTCAAGAATTGGCGAGGGAGAAACTTCGTGAAAAGAACCGTTCTACAAAAACTGATCAAGTGGCAAACAAACGAGTTTGTGTGCAACATTTACATCACAAACTACCCCTGGAAAACCATGAGACATCTAGGAGCAAAACGTTTATTATGTTATCTTTTTATACCCTAGTAAACACAACTTAAACCCTTAACCTTTCAAGTTATAACATAATGCAATTTCATTTCAAAGCACTAACTCGTCAAGCTTGAATTCCTAGGGATTCGGTGGTTATGTGCAACATGATGAGTAATGAATTTAGGTATACTAAGGGTTTGTTGGAACCTAGAGAAAAGAAAAGAAAGGAATGGGAAATTATTTTCCCATGTTCGGTTTGAGAGGAAACAAGGAAAAAAATAACAAAACATAGAATCAATCACAGTATATTTTTCTCTATACTTTCCTCAAAGTTTTCTTTTCCTTTCCCATCCCCAAGTTCAAACAGGCCGTAAGTTTCGGGCCAAAAAGATGACATTTACAAGTTACAACTTCCATTGCCACTCTTATTGTCACAGCTATCAACATACTAGTTACCAGGGGTGCAGACCCTACAGGAAATTTTGGTAGCTTTAAAGAAAGTTGACTACTTTCTTATTATGCATAATTTATGTGCAAATGGAAATGGCAATTCCCGTGCATATGAACGTTATCTGCAACCCAAGGTGGACCCCAGTAACCCAGGATCAACCAAAGATCAGATAATGTGACTGATAACTGAACTTCCAGCAAGCTCAAAATCCGCAAGTTAGAGGGCTCAAAACGAAGCTCTAAAATGTAATTTAATTGGAAGAAAAGAAACTAATCAATCCCAAAAATTTAGCCTGCAAAAAAGTTGTTTGCTTGGCAATTGCTTCAAGTTGAATAAAATTGGGGTTAAGAGAAGGATATGTGAAATAAAAGGAGACAAATGGCCAGCATGGAACTAATAACAAATGAGAAGTATGTATGACGTTTATTAGTAACAAGACACAAGGGATGTGGCTCTTATGCAGCCAACTAAGTGGGCATGTGTTTTATGAAAGGACATACAAGGCAACTGAGTAAAGAGCTGCTTACAAGCAACTACAACGTCCACCAGATAAAAAATGCACCTATAGGAAAGAAACATGACATACATCATCACCTAAACTCATTATTAGTGCTATCATACAACTAGAATAAAAAAACCCACTTTGTAGTCTCCTTTTTTAAACCTGATGGGTGCCTATAATTCCCAAAGTTAGTCCCGAACCTTAATTGTATCAAGGAATTGAAAAATAGAGAAGCTAGGTAACAATCAGTCAATCACTCCACAGTAGTAGATGGTATGTTACTTTGAACATGGATCGAATGGGTATATGAAATGCGAACTGGAGCAGGAACATGGTATGCACTAAGTCTGCAGTATGATGAGAGTGGACTCGTGTAGATAACACTTCAGACATTAAGGTACTTGTAGAGCTCTTCAATTAAATAATTAGACCTCCACTAAAACCTAGTTTTTATATAAGCAAGACCTTTTTTTAACACATTATTCTTGTACAAAAAATTTTGTCCAAGCATTATGGTCGGCTTATCTTACATTTGTACTGTTAAACTCCACTCTCTCTAGGCATTAGTCCTTTACAGTTTTTACCCCAACTCCAAGGAAACTTTAAATGAAGCAAATACAAGAAAAACATTTAGGATAGGTTTTGATGGCTAAATGTATTGAAAAGAGTCTGCCGTAATTTGGATCGCTTTAGTTCTTTGCATGTTGACTGCACAACTCATTCTATAGCATGGTCTTCCAACTTAGGAATCGATTTACATAGCGAGAGCAAGAGCAGACTACAGAGCACGAGAGCAGGAGCATTAAATTTCAATGTGTTCACGTATAAATAGGTAAATGAGCAGGAAAAGATCATTTTCCCTGCATTAATGCAAAAAGACCGCCTTCAACCATTTTTCCCTTCTTTTAATGTCAATAGGAACTTTATCTTCACATGTTTTTCTTTCACCACATTCCCATTCCCCCCCACATTTGAAAACCTTTAAGATGCATCACAACTATAAGAAAGATGAGTCACTAGTAAATAACACAAACAGAGGATACATGATGAAACAAATAATTAGAACCTATTTAAAATAAGGACCAAGAAAAAAATATCTGAGTACCAATTAAATAAAGCAAACCAAGGTTCCAGCTTACTTTTTTGGCATGGCTTTCTCATCTAATTTATAACTCCAGTCTATTCCCTTAAGTGCAGCCTTCTCAAGAGGATCACCAACCTACAGGCGACAATAAACAAATCCAGTAGCTAAAGCATATGGGAGTTTGGTGCTGCAAGTAAGTTCCAGTTGGAGCAACAATTATTAATATAACAGGTAGCTGTACAAGATTGTATTCCAAGTAAGTTCCAATTATGATCTATGTTTCTTTGATATCTCTCACCCATGTCATTCTGTTTTGAAATGTCAATTATTTTCAAACATTATCCCATTGTTTGGATGGTGGCCTTGGAAAAAAGTATACTGGATCGCTTGCTACCAATTCAGACAGGGTAATGGGGACAAATACTGTAAATAAATCAGTCTGGACAATTGGTTACCCCCGGGCGCTGACATACATGCCATTTTAACTCGGGATGGTTTGCACTAGCCCATACTGTCTCATAACTCGGGATGGAAGCGGTCATTCCCTTGTTCTTGATTTCTAGAGATTGGAAGGCCATCTTTCGTGTCTTGTCCTCCTTTCATTTGCGCATTTTCTTTTCTTCTCTTTTCATTAACAAAATTTCCCTTCTCTTGCCTCTTAAATGGAAACACAATATGAACATTAACTTGCGATTCACTTCTGCAGTCTTGTGATGAAATTCAGTTATTTGTGAATTGAAAAGGAGAAGTAAACACTTGTGAGCATGTAATGTCATTGTTTGAATTTGAAATCATGCATGGAACTATTTATTCCAAATACAAAAGAAGTTGTTCCTTGCACATTTACATACATACCAACTTGTTGTCCACGAATACTAAAGCATGGCAAGAAGCAAGGATTTCCATAGTGCGAACATGCACTTTACTCATATCAGTTTCTAACTCCATGTTGTCAGTCAATCCAACAACTCCGGAAAACTCCTGAAAAAGCAGAAGTGCGACAAATTGAAAAAATTCTTGTATGTTCTGAAAGCTCAGTAGATCCAACCAAAGATGACTCGTGTGTAGTAAAAGTATAACGGCACTAAATAAAAGCCTCAACCAGTCGAGCAAAATATATAATATATTGTACTTGAAACTGCCATACCATGTCATCAGATGTGAGTGTTCCAGTTTTGTCAAAACAACATATATCCACCTGCAGGAGGGCATAGAAAAGATCAACAAAAAAAGAAAGAAAGGACAACTAAAATCTAAAATGAAAGCAGAAAAACGAACACTTGTCTTTATGAACCTGATGTTTTCTAGTTTTCACTCTTTTAATTAGCAAATACTATTCCCCGAGTGTAGGACTTGTATTCAACAAGAAAACAGATATATCACAAGACACAAAGGAGGTCTAGTTCTTCATTAAGGAGGAGGAAGGGTGCAAAGAAGAGCGCAAGGTTGCAAAAGACGTACTCCAAAGGGTTATAAAAAGACGTACTCCAAAGGGAGGACACGCGGTGCAACGAATAAAACTACCAAGTAAAATGACAGAGCAAGGGGCAGATAGTGGCAGAAGACACTTTTTTGAGTCATTCCATGAAGTACTTCCCTGGTAACCAGTCTATGCACCCACAATAACTAGAATGTCACCATTCGAAAGAACTCAAATAAACAGCTAAGAGGAAAATAAGGTGTTGAAACTGCTGTTGCTAGTAAAAGTCCATAGCCATAGAATGAGAGGGGGCCGCTCAGTACTACCTGTGAACTAATCGAGAAAATCCATGTTATGCCCCTTTCTAACACTGTAGAAAGCACCAAAGGATACATAATTTAGGAACATCCAGAGAGTAACTGTGGCCTTGACCTCATCCAACAACATAGCTCCTACACCATAATGAATAGAAAGGGAGAGCATGGACAATGACAGGGTAACAAATACTATATTTACAACCAACACGGCCGTGGCAATTTTTAAAAAGCAACCAGAACACACCACCACATGGACCAGATTTGCGACAAGTAACACTGTGTTTCTACTTTTGAATTTCCTTATGTCAGATCCATGCCAAACTTTCCAACATTCCATACAGTGGGCAAAAACTGAGAGTTTAAATCCAACTATTTCTTTTTAGGAAGCTTTATTCCCAAGCATAAATTGATGTTGGGATTTTAAACATTGTGTTTGGCTCAGCGTGCCCCCGTGGATTTGGTTACACAATGCCACACCTTGCGACCACTCTAAAAAATGACTTACGGGTGCAATGTCGAATGCCATAGAAGACTAATTGAAACCCTCCCTAACACCAACTGATTTTAGGAAAGATGGTGGAAAACCAGTCCGACAAGTGGTATCAGAGCTAGGAAGTCAACAAACTGAATAGTGTGAGCGTCGTCGTGAGAGAGGGGTTGTTGGGCCCAGAGTGCCCCCGTGGATTTGGTTACACAAAGCCACTCCCTACGACCGCTCTAAAAACAGATTTGCGGGTGCGATGTCTAATGCCATAAAAGACTTAATTGAAACCCTTCCTAACACCAATTGGCTTTGAGAGATGGTGGAAAAGCGGTCCAACGCATTGAATCCCAAATTATTCTCTTCATACTTGTGATGTGCTTCGCGCTCTAAGCAATGGACAAGTGCCGCCAAGGGTCCGAATCTTGTCGTGTTTATGACAAGTTTTTAAACACAAATGGAGAACATTTAGACATTTATTTGAAAATGTAAGACCACGGTCTCAACCATGAGTCCAACATGAACATCTCAAAATTAGTAATGCACACCTTCCCAGCAAATGGAATTCGAAAAGGTTCTGTACAGAATATTCCCCGTCGTGCCAGTGCAATAAGAGATGTATTAACAGCTATTGATAATTCCATTGGCAGCTCAGGTGGGATCACAGAAGTAATTATCAACGAACAACTCAGGAAAAGCTTGTATTTGCTCCTCGTTGGATCTTCCAGTCCCTGCATCAAAGAAAACCTCGTTGCGATTCACAAGTGACCAAAAAAGAGCCACTCCACCAAATGCACAAGTCACCTCTAGTTCAGTGGTGTTTACATACCTTTTTTAGCACATAACCAGCCGCTATAACTGCAAATACAACTAAGAACAATATGAAAAGCCCACTTTCCCAGCTGTTAGCAGTAACCTATTAAAAGTAGAATTGAGGGTTACTACACAATGTAAAGAGAAACAGAGTAATTGTACAGTAACTTCATAAAACTGACTTCTTCTCCAACCAAATATCAAAAGCTATATACCCTCTCTGTAGAAAATAAAATAGTTCGCATCAGTTTTCCTTGGCTGGTTTCAAACCCAGTTCGTAGAACAACAGCCACGCAGCCACCATCAGGGGTTCGCAAATGAAAGCTCTGACTCCAGCAAGAAAAAGAGCAACAAAATTGAATTAGTGAGAACATACTTATCAGTGGAAGACAAAGATGGCAATAAAAAGTCAATAACATGCACAACTTTATCTGGTGTATGCTGCAATATCTTCGTTCCTCCAAAAAGAAAATGGTTTTTATCACGCTTAATTGACAACTTCTCCTCAGCTCCCCGACCCACGATTGAAGCCTGAAAACATGGTGATAAACAAATAATCACTTCACACATAAATCGGCAGCATAGCTGTCATCAGAACGATTCTATGAAACTAAGATGCAGATACAGCTCTTATCATCTAACAAGTTACATACACATCCCTAAAAGCTCCGCACTAACCACGATGCAGATACCACACACCTTAGCAAATGATTTAATTAGAGGTACACTTAAAACTCTGAATAATATCTAATACAATTAAAATTTCTAAATCTACCCACTGGCCCCATGGTCAAACACACAAAGAAAACAACAAGCAACACTTAAATATCACAATGAAAATAACATTTGAGATAATTAATATAAAGAAATAGCAGTAAAACTAGTTACAAACAGATCAAGCAAGAAAACACAAGGCATGATGTGAGAAAAGTACTGCAAAAACAAAAATATTTTACCACCAAAAACAGGGAATGTCTGCCTTAAGATATAAGGTGAAAAACTTGTAAAGCAGATCACTCATAGAGGATGCGAATGAGCAACCAGAAAAGATAATTACCTTCCACTGGGGGGTAGATTCGCCCGTGAGAATGGCTTCATTAACTATTGCACTTCCAGCTAATATAAGCATATCTGCTGGTACAGATTTATCTTCTCCATTCTCACCAGTAGAACGTCCTATGGACACAACATCTCCAGGCAGAAGATCCATTCCAGAGAGTTTCACCCACCTAATAGACCCAATATTTGAAAGTCAGCAGATAAAATTTGCAAAGACCGTTAAGTAAGGAAAGCAACGATAGAAGTTCTTATTATTGCTAACTTACTTGCCACATCTATACACCATTAGAGTCTGGCCATCCACTCTTACACGTCGAAGCTCAGTTAGAGTCTTCAAACGACTTTTTGCCATTGTGGACTCGAACATAAACAGCATAAACAGGGTGAACAAACTGTAATACCAGTACTCATCCAAACACCAGAGACCCACACAGAAGACCTAAGCAAAAAGAAGCAAAGAAAAAGGTTGGGAAAGAGTTAAAAACTGACCAAATATATAAGGATAAAGTGGAAAGCAATTGAGATGGGTGATTTGAAAAGAAAAACCTTGTATCAGAAGTTCAGAGCAAACCTGAAATACGAAGAAGGGCTCCATACAGTGCTCTTTCATTAATTTCTGGAATGTGGGCTGAGGATACTCAAATCTAAAGGCCAATCAACAACTATATTAGATGGGAAAAAAATAAAGGTAACCTATAGATACCTAGGAATACGAAAATTAACAAGGCAGTTCCACAGTTCAACTGGCATAGTATCGCAATCCAAAAGCCTAACGTGCCAGTAAGAAGTGAATTGACAAAAAATGGTAAAATGTAAAGCAAGCAAAAGCCCAGATATGCAAGAGGACTAGGATACCACATGCACTTCGGGCCAATTTATTATATATACCGTCAATCAAGCTATGCTTGAGTTATTTACTTGCTGAAGTAGCATGATTAAGCAAAGCCTTAACAATGCAAAACTGGCAGTAATGTGTCGTGCTTCATGATGAAGCAAAAGTGTTATGTAAAATTCAAAACAATAAATTTACATTGCAACGGAGCTCTGCGCCGAATGAAAAAAGCCAATACAAGCATGGAATCTAGGAAGTGTTGAGAAATTATATTAAAATAATCTAGTTGAAAGAAGCTACTAAAGAGACCTGGCTCTCCAGGGACAAAAACTCATTTCCCTGTATCTTTGTTCTCCGTGTCGAAAGAGTTGAAACAAAGAATGACAACAAGTATTCAGTAAAATCAACTAGTTAGAATGCACGGCAGATGGATATGTAAGAATAAAAGGCAAGCAAACCCACGCGTTGCGTCCCCATTTCTCAGTAGCAGCAATAACTTTTGCTTCAGAGCCATGACCAGAGCTTTTGAGATAGTAGCCAAATGCTTCCTTAGAAGGATAAGGAAGCTTACAAAAGGTCTCCCTCTCTTTTGAATAGATAAAGCATTGCTTTCTGAAATCGAAATAAACTTCTTCCTCCTGTTGTGACAAACTTGCCAGCTGTGCAAGAAAAATATGTTTTAAAACACAATTGCATACGACTTCACTATTCTTTGATACACAAGCACATGAAGCATCTGTCTACTATGAATTACATGGACTCCGTGATATAAGACAACTTCAGGAAACTTGCAAGATAAAGCTTCTACAGTTTCAGTCAGGCAGAGAATTGTGAATGGTTTGGGTTATGAAAAAAGCTTATAGGGTTAGGGTTCCAAGGGGGAAAAGAAAAATCTAGGTTCCGAGATGAATAGGTGGGAGATTTGTGCTGTGTTTGATGAGTTTTTTAGAATTTTTTGAAAATTTTTTGGGGTTATGAGTGGAGAGAGAAATGAGAGTAATGATTGGAAGTAGGGCTAATGAGTGGAGAGAGATAGAGAGAGAAATGAGAATAATAATTGGAGATAGGGATAATGAGTGGAGAGTAATGATTGAAAGTAGAGGTAATGAGTATTTTTTGAGTTGGAAATTTTTTTTCAAAAAGGGAACCGATCAAGGCATTGCTGTGATTCTTAACAGTAGAAGCTTGTTGGATTGTCTGAACAGAGGCTATTTAAGGGTCTGTCTGAATCACGACATAGGGAAGCATATCGGTATTGAAGGTTGAAAATCACTTTTCTGTCGGCCGATGGCCAATACGTAATGTAATTGAAGTACCTAAAACCACGCTCTAAACAATGAGCACGTTAGGGTTTGGTTGAAATGGAGGCCTACAAGGAGCAGGGATTAGGGTAGCAATGAGAGTGATTGGATAGAGTTTAAAAGGAGGCTGCAAGTTGTTCAACAGAAATGATGAGTAACAGAATATGAGAATTCGTCTATTTCCACACACACACACACAAAAGAAATTTCTAGGATAAAATGGTGACTTAAAACTAAGAGTATTTTTCCACACTGACATGAGTCTGGAAATTTGCATCCAGACTCCTAACAGAAATCATCTGCATATTGATGAATATAAACAATTTCAATTTCTCATAACAGAGAGGTTTGTTGTAAACTTCAAAAAAATGAAAGAAAAAAGGAAATACATTGATGAATATAAGCAGAAAAACGGACTCACAACCTTTCGAAAATGAAGTGGCACAACTTCTTTAGAACCACAGAATTTAGCCGGAGTTACTTTGCATGCATCTGCTTGGTGAATATCATTAACCTGTACCAAAGCACCAAATAGGATATCAATGAAATATTGCTCAACATTCCTTGTGAAACTTAGCTGAATGCTTTTGGCCATATAAACTGAAGCATACCACCATTTTACACATCGCACGCCAAATTGTAAACAGGTTTGTGTTTGATCAAGTAACAACATTTATTAACACATATACACTATGATCCACGGCCATTGTGGCTTCTGTTGGGTTTTTTTCCCAGCTTGACTGTGTGCCCAATTGGCCCAAAGTCATTCCAGTCAAGTTTGAACATAAATTGGCCTCATCAAACTGGGGGAAAATACACAAAGGAGAAAGCTCAAGAATAAGAGATGGAGAACCTATCAGGAAAGGATGATCAGCATATGGTAATCATGAAATATTTGACGTCAGAGATGATAGTTGGATTTTAGAAGCAGCACAGCATTTGGAGCAGGAATTTTCCTCTTTCGGTTGCTTTCTATAATTTGTTTGCTAATGCGAGCCACAGCAAGTAGAATACTTTGGCAGAGGATTGATTAAGAGTCTCTGGCCATGGGTTGGTATGGGACATTTATTTACCAGGTTGTTGCAGGACTTGGAGTTACAGATGTTGGAGGACTTCTTTGACCTCCTTTATAGGATTGAGATCCCAGCAAGCAGTGGATAGGATGAGTGGAGGCATGGAAATGGGTTTGCTCAGTCATATCTTATCATTCCTTTGGTCTTGGAGGATCGGACAATTCCTTACCGTGGACAACTGCCTTTGGCTCTACTATAAAATATGGTTAAGTTGATCATGAGAGGTACTAAAATGGCAAGTAGATGTTGCATGTCTGGTAAAGTGGAACAATAAGTTGCTCCTCTCCATTACGACGAGGCTAACAAAACATTAATTGCTTTTATTCTTGCGCAAATGACGAAAACTCTTACATCACGCGAAAGAAACATTACCAAATGAGCAAAAATACAACCGACCCAAGCACAAACATTCGAACTTCAAGAAGGAACATAACTAACAACGGCATTCTTGGTGCGAAAGTACAACAGAAGAGTTAACACACCAACATGGAAAACCTGAATTCACAATAATGCATCAATTGACAAATACAATTCTTTAGAGTGAATTAGACTATACTGCATACCTTAGAATACTTGACGAAACACCCAAAATCCACCGACCAAACCGTGAATAGAAACGCCAGAATATGGAGAGCCACAAGGCCACCAAGAACTATGGCAGCATCCCCAAAGTCCAAGCTGGGTACAACGGTTACTATCCAAGCAGCATATATTATGGCAAAAGGCCATACATCTAGGCGCCACGGCCAGTGCCTCTTTCTCAACAAATCAACATGATCTACCACTTTCCCACCAACGTGGAACCTCCCCGGCATCACGACTCCCCACAATAAATCCACTTACAGCGACCCACGTCCAAATTCGAATCGGGTATTTTACGAAAATAAGGAAGAAAAACGACCGTCACAGTTCTGCAGGAAAAAAGAGAATTATGAACATCACGTCATAGCCAAGGAAAAAAGAGGATATACCCATCTCAGTTCACGGGGTTACGTTAGAGTGAAGTGGGTGTGCCGGGGTTCTGTGTGTCAGTTTCGTGTTGAAGTTACAATTGGAACAATATGGTTATTAGAACAATTGTATTGAATTGGGTTCGTGCTGGATCAATGGGATTAAAATTCAATTCAATTGGGTTCATACGACATACAGAGCTTGAATCAGAAGACAGCAGAGAATGTGTGAAACATAGCTACCATACTCACGTGGAGAGAGATTAGGATGAATCGGCTGTGTGAGGAAGTATCCAGAGAATTGGATCCGTGTTGTTGAAGAGAAGGGATCAGGGAGAAAGCGCAAACCCTAATCCATGTTTTGCTCCGGGTTTTTTCCTTTTTCCTTTGGTTTGCTGAGAGTTAATAAAATCCTTTGCTTTATGTAGTGTATGATTTAATTAGATTCTTTCTGCAAACAGTCTGGACGATCCGAGGGCGGAACGTCAAAACAAAGCAAAATGTCTGATCCAAAAAAATAAAAACCAAAGCAAATTGTTAAATTCATAACTAAAGGACCCGTTTTCGTTATCTTAAAAGTTGTAGACATAAGAGGTGATTTTGGCTCGGTTCGGCTCGGGGTGAAATTTTGAAGGGCCGATTCAGTTCGGTCCAAATATTTTTAGAATCGATCCCGACCGGAGTTGAGTTCAATTCGATTCGGGGTGAGATCGGTCTGGTCGGAGATTTCGATCCGCCCGAAATATAAAATTTTCATTTATTTTAAAGTGTATATATATGTAAAATATTGAAGTGTGGAAAAGTCTAAGTGACCTGACTTGGTTGACGAAGTTGTTTAATAAGATTATTATGACTAGGAAGATACCCGACAAATGGAGTATGAGCACTCTAGTACCTATCTATCTATAAGAATAAATGGAATATTCAAATCTGCAATAACTATAGAGATATTAAATTGATAAGTCTTACAATGAAGTCGTGAGAAAGAGTTATTGAACATCACTCGAGGATGGTGACTACGGCGAAAATAATATAAGGACCGACCAAAACCCACCGAAATCGTACCGACGGCCGCGCCGGGCCGTCACCGGCCACCGGACGGCCGATCTGTACATATATACACGAAAAAAGGGTGCTTGATCCAAGCATCCTACACACCTCGGATGCCGTTGATTCTCGCGTGAGGCCCCTCGGATTTTTTTTAAGAATTTTTGGACAGCTCGGATCGGTCGTCTGGTGGCCGGTGACGGCCCGGCGCGGCCGTCGGTACGATTTCGGTGGGTTTTGGGTCGGTACGGATAGTAGTTCTCGTGACTACGGTGTTAAACAAACAGTTTGGGTTCATGCCTGGAAGATCAATCATGAAATTTATCTACCTATTAAGGAGAATGGTAGAAAAACACAAGGCAAATAAGAAGGATCTCGATCCATATGGTTTTCATAGACTTAGAAAAGGCTTATGATAGGGTTCCTAGAGACATCACATGGTGGGTTATGGAGAGAAATGGAATGATCAAAGGGTATATCGAGGTGATTAGAGACATGCATGAAGGTGCCGTCACTACCATTCGATTACCAATAGGGGAAACAAGTGAATTTCCAATCACTGTAGAATTGTATCAGGGTCAGCCTTGAGCCCGTACCTCTTTGCCTTAGTTATGGACGAATTGACTAGACAATTTCAGGAGGATATCCCATGATGTATGATGTTTACAGATGATATTGTCCTCGTAGATGAAACCGCTAGAAGATTTTTGAATTACGATAAGAATTCATTCTTGTAAAAGTGTTTAATGATGCGCACAATATAAATTTTGTGAGTGAATATAATCAAAATCTTAAAAACTATTGTCTATATCTCACAATCTATAATGTTTTTTATGATTTCAAAAACTTTGTTTAAAAAAATAAATTGAAATCTATCAAACAAGATCCATATTGAATATATAAAATATTATAGATTGTGAGATATAAACAATTTTTTGAAACGTCCCAAAAAGGAAACAGGGGGAACAAAGTTCAACGGATGGAGTACAATTTTGGCTAAAACAGAAACAGTTTTGACATTATCATTTTACTAGGTGATTTTTGGATTATGCAATTTCCTGTTCATTTCTGATAAAGCATGTTGATAGAATTCTTTCCATAAGCGTCAAAATTCCAAAATGCAAAATGAGTAATGCAAAGGAGGCTGCCACACAAGCTTCTTGTTATTAGGATATTATTAAAAAAGAGAACATTAGCCTTATTTTGGAGGGCAATTTCTGATTAAAAATATTTTGACAAAAAACCCCCCCTATAAATTGGACAATTTCTGAAGGGATTCCGCACAAAAGTCTAGAGTAACAAACTCACAAAATTATTTCTAATCAAATCCGCCAATCTAAGATCCATTCTTAGAACGCTTAATCTACCGTCAGCCCAAAGGGCGGAATATAAGCGGGTCCATTGCCTTTTTAAATTTTGTACTTCGTCTGATTGCATGTGGCAGGTCAGTGGTCTACCTTTAAATGAAGGAAATAACCCTCTCCTGCCTTTAAATAACAAAACTAGCATTGGGGCACATTTTTCCCACAAAAGTACGTAACTTTCCCTTCTTTTTTTTTTATTACTTTAATTCCTTTTCCATTTCAGACGGTGAACTTTGCCTTTTTTTTTTCTTTTTAATAACTCAGGTGTCCACGTCACTTTACGCGCACCTCGACTGATTCTGAGAACTCAATCCCATAGTTCCGTATGGAAATTCGAGGGGCTGTGGTGCCTTAAAATTGTGTCGTTTTGGGGCTACAACGGGTAGGAGTTTGGGGGAAAGCCAAGAAAAAAAATTAAATGCTCTAATTTTTAATCCGTTTGAACCAGTGCGAATATTTTATTTTTTTAATCATTTTATCCTAAATGGTCATAATTAATTTTTGATTGTAGGACTCTCGTTAATTAGCTCTAAGAAAATCGTAGAACCAAATATCTCTTAAGGCTAACTAACAAGAGCCCTAGAGCCAAATATTAATTATGATCCCTTAGGATAAAATGATCAGAGAAATAAGATCTTCGCATCAGTTCAAACGGATTGATAATTGAAGCACTTAATTTGTTGAGCAAATTCTAAAGTCAGCCTAAAGAGCTGATTGTAGTGTGCTACACGCGCAAATTTTTCGACTCTTTTGGGGCCAGTTCATATGGAGCAATCTGCTCCGATTTTCATTGGACTCCCCGCAAGTGAACGCTAGAATCGGAATCTCAAAATTAATTGTGATGCGCGTAAATTAGTTCGGACATATAATCTAAGTTATAAAAAAAAAGACAAAAAGTAGCTGGGATTTTTTTTTTTCATCAGAAACTAGCCGTGAATTTGTAAGAGCAAAAAATAGAGATGAGTTGCTAAGGGCAAAGAAGGTATTTAGACAAAATACTAAGGTACATCTGACAAAGTAAAAGGTAGAAAACTCAAGTGCGGTACTGAAAGAAACAACAATGTGACACGCGGATTTAAATTATAAAATAATAGATAGTGATATTTTCCATTGTCCGCCCATAGGGCTGACTATAGAAGAACCCTTCTTAGAAACATGCACCAAAAATAACAAACCTGAATTGAGGCAAGGAGAGTTATGATATCATACCAAACCACAATTTGGGAAAAGGCAGATCATCAAAGCTACAATGGCTGCAAGAAGAATAATGAAACCACATACTCACACAAAATCATACAATAATGCTTGTTAAATGATCAAGTAATATCTCCAGTATGTTATAAAAGTTGGTCAAAAGGTTTTGATGGTTTCTACAGATTGGGTTCACTCTTCTTTCAACTGCCTGAAATTGCAGCTTTGATTAGACCAAACCCCAGTTTTTCTCTCTTTAAACATCCATCCCCTTTTGCAACGCCAGATGAAAACTGAATCCTTTAGAGACTCTCTTTTCACTGCACGAAGAATCTCATTGTGTGAGCAGTTTTGAGTCGCATGCCACAATCTTAACTCGACCGACGTTCTCTTGGTTGTCCTCGCTCTTAAACACTGCATCTGTTAAGATGAAGGTCCAAACGTTGTCGCAGAATCTGTAGGTGTGCAGATGCCCCTACAACAAACAAAAGATAAGTTATTAATGAAAAGGACGCTTTACCTAAAGGTTTAACATTCACGTAAGGGTAGAAAATGAAAAGAAACAAACAAAAAGAAAGAGAAGCAGGACATAACATAAAAAGGCAAACCATGAGACACTGGACATATTGGGTGGAAGGAACCACAGAAAAGCAACATTTCTACGAGATTTGGGGACAGTTTAGGTCGGAAGATGTTATTGCCAACGACCAGGGTTTCTATTTCTTCCTGTTTGCTTATGACAGGGGATGGTTGGATGGATAAGCTTCTTGAAGCAGGTCCTTGGTTTCTATTTGGTTCTCTTTTCTTTTCTTTTCTTTTCTTTTTTTTGGTTGGGATGGAACAAACATGATTGGGATGTGCTATCACAAGAAAAGAATCTCTGATGTACTCATAGTTGTCAAGGGTGAAAGGCACACCAAAGCGCAAAGTTCTATCGGACCCGAGGCGAGAGGCGCAAGACGAGGCTCACCTATGCGGAAAAAATAGGAAAAATAGCATATTCTAACATTCCAAATAATAAGCACAACCCAATGAGTTTACCATCCAAAACATCCATCAAATGTCAAATAGTCACCGCTCCCCATGCGGGATCTGTTCTATTAGTATTATCTTCGCTCGACATCCAAAAACAAAACGGACAAGTTCAATTTACATTAGCTAATAACCTAATACACTCTTTGAAAATCCCAGAACTTGTTTTTATATATGAAAAGTTTTGAACTTGCTTTTATATATTAAGCTATTTCAGAAAATAAAGCTGATGTTCAAAACTTCGGAAAAAAATCCTTGTCCTATTCATTTGAATGTGTGTGTTGTGAATAATTTTATATGCTAAAAAATACGGATATAGTGTATAGATACGTATGTAGGGAGAGAGAATAGTCAGAATACCTTAACTGTGTGTTGTTGGCTGTTGATGAGAAGAGAAGATCGAGAGAGATGAGGGGAGAGATGACTGAGAGAGATGAGGTACAGAGGAGAGATGACTGATCGACTGAAGTTCCTCCAAGTTAGACGACTGATCGATGCAAATGAGAGAGATCGATGAGAGGACTGAAGAAGATCGGCTGTTGATCAACCGAGGACTAGTTGATTTGCCCTTTTGTTTTGTTTGTGATCGACAGCCAAAGGTAAAAATTTAACCTTGATAACATAATCCTAGGTATCCTAGATCTGGGATCGATTTTGAGAGAAGCACGCCTTTTGGCGCCTTGTCGCCTAGTCTGCGTCTTATTCAACTCGCCTCGCCTGGGGTTATACAAGGCGATGGGGGTGCGCCTCGCCTCGCTTCTTGCCTAGGCCCACGTCTTTAACAACTATGAATTCTTTCCATAGCGTCAAGTTCATTTGATATATTGCCACCATGAATTGAGAAGAACAAGCACCATTTATAATCTTAATAGAAAAAAGAGTGCAAATTGGTTTCTAAGTAAACTGCACAATGTTGATGCAACCAGAATTCAACAAGGCTTCAATCCCTTTCAAAGACCGAAAACATCAACATAAAAAAGTACTCAATCCTGCGATCCACATCCCCACCTTATGCTTTGGTTTTATAAGCACATGGAGCAAAGCATGCTACTAGTTTCAGTGAAATGACATGCGTCTTCCAAAATTATTAAGAAGGTTAGGTTTGATGGATACTTATTGTATACAACATACGGGAGCAACAAGATGTTCCTACTCCAGTATAGGGTACCCCAAAGGTCAATCATTTATTCAATTGCATGAGAATTACTGCCAAACGACTAGTCCTTAACCCGGAATACAAAATTACACAATCACTCGAAGACAAACTAAAACTACAGACACCTAGTTCCAGTGTACATTTTAGTTTGCCCTTTTTGGCAACAACTGAAATGCACACAACTACTGAGCATATTTTATACTACTAAAATACCCACTATCTTCTAAACTCTCCCCTAACATTCAATTCTCAAGTCATTCAATTTTAAGCCTTGGGGTTTGACCCAATGGTTGTGTGTCGCTCCTTTGGAGTGCGAGGTCTAGGCTTCGACTCCTATGCACACCTCGTAGTAATATACTAACTAATACTAGCATCCTATCGTCTGACCCCAAAAAACAAAAACAAAACCCACTCCCATCCCTTCACGGTTGGCGATCCATAAACCAAACAGATATAATAACAGAGTCGAAACGAAACAGAAGAACCATTTACCTTAATGGACACCTTGCTCTTAACTTGGGTTTCCAAAGCTTCAGTCATCGACTGAAAACCAACAAAACGCCACCACAAAACACAAAGCCGATATCAGAAAACAATCACTTGCATCCATCTAGATCTCACGCAACGCAACGGAAACAGCTCCGGATTTCATACCTTATCGAACTGAACGAGGACTTGGATGGCGATCTCGGGACTGAGGGTCCCGCTCGAGACCATCTCGTCCAGCGTTTCGGTCAAGCACATGCCTATGGTGGACCTACGGTACAGCTCAAACGTCGCCATTCTCTCTCCTTCTCTAAATCAAGATCTGTCAAGAATCGATCAATTTCAAAACTCCAAACCCACCAAGCAAATAAAATAAAATAAGCGGATCAAAAAAAAAATAATAAAATAAAATAAAATGATTGCAACGAAAACTGCAAACCAAATAAAATTCTCAAGCAGCTGTAGATATGGATGTGTGTGTATGGGTTACAAGTGTACAGGTGCGTCGATTGAAATCTGTAGGGAGTGATGATTGAGGTGAGGATGTTAAAATAGAGAGAGAGAGAGAGAGAGAGAGAGAGAGGTACTGGTTCCGTTTGTGACTCCTCAGGTTGGGTAGAGCGAGAATGAGAGGGAGAGAGATTGGGGCTTTTATACCCTAATTTTCGTAGCCTTGATCTTATATAGGGGGAGCGATCGGATAGGAAACTTGAGCGGATCAAAAAAAAAAAAAAGGATAGGAAACTTGAATGACGAAAAAGCCCATGGTATTTCGTCTGAATTTTTTTATTAGAAGACTAGCTAAGAAATTCGGAGTTGGGGGAGCTGCTATAGCCTGCTGTCTCGGCCAATGGGTCCGTGCTCCGGTCTTGCTCCAATTATCGAAAATGTTCATTTTGTAGAGCTCGTTGAGTTGAACAAGTATGTGAAAAATCAGCTCGATCGGATATCATTAAGTGCCTAATCGAAACCTTTTTGTCTTGAAAAGAATGGATCCGAAACACTGGATCAAATCTACTAGAACCCATTATTGGCAAGTTACGGAGTATTAGACACTTAATGATATCCAATCAAACTGATTTTTTACATACTTATTCAACTCGACGAGCTCTACCAAGTGAACGTTTTCGATTATTGGAGCAAGACCGGAGCGGGGCCCCCTCAACCGGGACAGCAGGGACAGCACGCTGCTGACAACAGCTCCCCCCAGTACTTCCAAAAAATAAGTGCCTTAAATCTAGGAAATGGCAAACTTTTGTATTCCATATCTTTGTTATTTTTGTATGATGAGAATTTAATGATAATAGTTATTAAGGGGATTCGTGGAGATTTTTCTCAATTTAAGACTTACGAAAAAGTTAATGAGTACGGATAAGATGATGTCTCCCTTCTTCCTAAATTATTGTTGTTTTATTGAATTCATACTAAATTTTCTGAACTAAGGGGGTGTTCTGAATTAAAAAAAAAAGAACTTTTAGAAAAGGAAGGTAATTTCAAACTAATTTTTTTTGTATTTATGCAAATAATTTTTCTTCCAATATGGATCTTGTTTGATAGATCTCATTGAGATCTTTTAAACGGTGCAAAAAAAATCAAAAAATTATTTTTCATTTTCGTTATATTTGAGTTTGAAATTATTATTTAAAAAAAAAAAGAAGGTTTAGAAAAAAAGCGGAACGGGACCTAATCCTTCAACCTCAATGGGAGAAGTCTACAATCGAATTCACTAAATTCGCGGATCAAAAAAAAAAAAAATTCACTAAATTCCAAAAAGTTTTATTCGGCTCATTTTTTATATTTTTCTGAATCCTTTCGCCGATTTAAATGATTGCTCTTATTTTTTTACGTAATACAAAAGCTAAACACGAATTACGCAAAAAAAAAAATAAAAAATTTAGAGATACGTAATAGTGAAAGTGGACTATCAATATCAAACGGAGGGAGTACCCAAAAAAGAAAAATAATCTTTGTACCCTGTTTTTAATAATTGCACAATAAAAATTGCGTTGTGAGTAATTTGAAGCAGTAAATTACAAATTATAGAGTGCATTTAAAAAAAAAAGTGGATGCAAAATCATTACCCGGCAATATCTAAAACTCTATTTGGAATTTGGGAAAGGAAGTGGAAAAGAAGAGAAAATAATTAAGAAGAAAATGGGAGGAAAAATTGAAGGAAAAGTTAAATTTGTTTTTTGAAATTTTCTCTTCTCTTTGTTTGAGAAACCAAACAAAAGGAAGAGAATTTTTGTAAAGAGTTTTTTATGGAAACATCCCTCAAACTATCACCACTTTTTTTACTTTGTCCTCAAACTATCATTTTCGCCTACTTAGTCCTCAAACTAACTGATAGCATTCTATGTAGTCCAAAACCTTACTTCTATTAAGAAAAGTGACAGAAAACAGATCACATGACTTGCACGTTACCTCTTCAGCCCACTCCAAGGGCAGAAATGACATTTCACATCTATTTCTCTCTTTCACCACGCACACACCACCAGACCCGAATCCAGTGGCGGCGCCACGGTGATTAAATGGTGTTCATTTGAACACCCTAACTTTGTTTATGCCTGTCTTAGTTTTTATTTCACCTCAGTTTTGAACATCCATTTTCAACCAGTTTTAAACACTTGACAGCCCACAAAAAAGACCAAACGGAATTAGGAAATTCACCATTACAACACCCATTTTCCAATCCAACGATTTATACAAACAATAAACAGAGCACAACAATCACGCCTTCCTACTGCTCCTACACTACAACCCAGCAAGAAATAAAGAGAAAGCTTGGAAGCTCTATCCATGGAGGTTTAGAGAGAGAAAGTGAGGTGGGATTTTGTTTTGCACTCATTCAAACACAAATTCGGTTCACACCACATTCTCGAGAATCTTCGAACCCGTTTCCATTCACTCCGAAGGCAGCCCCGAGGTCCTGTCGCCGTCGTGTTCTCCGTTTAGCCGAAAACCCAAAAATCGCGTTTAAGCTTTCTCAACCGGACTGAGGTAGAGTAATCACTCCCCTACTTTCTCCTAAGTATATCTTGCCCCCATATATTGATTTTAACAAGTTATAGTGGAGGAAATCGTACCTGTGTGTCAAAACCGTGAAATCCGAAAACACTCCGACGAGTTAATGTTCATAGATGTTAGAAATTTGGGTAATAGAGGGGAAATGTCATTTCTGCCCTTGGAGTGGGCTGAAGAAGTCACGTGCAAGTCACGTACTCTGTTTTCTGTTACTTTTCTTAACAGAAGTTAGGTTTTGGACTACGTAGAATGCAATCGGATAGTTTGAGGACTGAGTAGGCGAAATAATAGTTTGAGGATGAAGTAAAAAAAATGGTGATAGTTTGAGGGATGTTTTCATAAAAAACTCTTTTCTAAAATTCCCCCTCTCTTCCATTTCTTTTCTCATGTTCAGCCACAGAGAGAGAGAGAGAGAGAGTGAGAGAGAGAGGAAACAGCAGTAGGACAAGGGTTTTGAGGAAGAGGGTTTAAGGGCGGAGAAGAAATGAAGAAATTGCGCTGGGCAATGGACGGCGCTTTCTGGGACGTGGACGTGTCGACGCCGATAACCGTCGACGGCGTTGCGCGGCCGGTGCCCGGGTTCTGTCTGCCATTGGGTATGTCGAGAGGGGCAAGACTGTCGAGGCCTAAGCAGATTGACTTCTTCCAGCGGTTCATGACCATGCCCTTTGTCCCCTCCTACTCTGCCGCCAACGGCTTCTCTCTCCACCGCGTTCTCTCTCTCCCCCTTGGTGAACACCGGTATACACTGTTCTAATCATTTCTCTACTACTTGCAATGAAAATTGTATTTTTAGTGGGGTTTTGGACTTTTTTTTTTCAATTGATAGAAGAGATCATTTACACTATGGAGTACAAGGTACTAACCCGAGACTCTACATCAACTGTCCACGAGATAATCAAGTCTAACAATTCAACCAATACAAGTAATATACCCATCATAGGGAAGAAACAAAGAAAGAAAGGACTAAGGGATGAACACCCACCTGCGTGTGGAGAGTTTCGAACTCATGGCCTCCTTGTGAGATGCCTATTTAAACAAAATTTGTTTAGTTTTTTGCCATTTTTTTGGATTTATCTTAGGAATTGGATAAGTATAGTTATCTAATCGAAGTTGGGAAAAATGATAAAATGAATAAAAAGGCAGTGGAAGCTATCCTTTTTTTTTTTGGGTGTGGAAAATGCTACATATCCAAGTTTATATTCATTCTTACACTCTAGCCATGCGGGTCTTGCAATCGTGCCAATCCCATTACTAGTGATCTTGACTGATATGTTTTTAGAAGTCATTCAGGTTCGTTACTTTGCTCGGTCAGTTCAATTTGCAGAAGTTTATATCCTCTGTCAAAGAGAATGGATTGACACAATCCTCAGAATCTTCGTGGCTGAAAAGCATTGGAAGACAATTTTGCGAAAAATCCTTTTATGCCCTAAATTTCTGTTCAGAGTTCTTGATAACACCAGATGATACGTTGCTTTTAAGCAAAGAAGGGTACGGGGATGAGAAAAAAGCTCGACATAAGGCAGTTATTCATCACAAGGTAAGGATTCCTGAACACCTCAATTACAATACGTATGGTGCTTTGGATGTTAAGCTGATGAGTGCTGAGACTTGAATTACATTTGCTTATGTATTCACTGTTGATGTCGAATTGGGTTGGTATTTACGTGGAAAACAGGAAAAGAACGGTAGAAAAGTGTTTCTTATCCATCTTTACTTTCTTTTTTCTTGGATCTCTTATTGTTTTTTCTTAGCCTAATCTAGTGGGTACTTCTAATCTGCTACCTTATGTGGCCATTAACTATTTCCTATTCTCAAGCTTGTTTATTCAGACTAGATATTTTAGATCAGAAATATTTGCTGTAATAAATTTTTACAGAAAACCCCAACTTTGTGCTAGTTTTTCGGTGTTTGGCAGACATTTGGAAATTAGTTTTAAAACAGACTTTCTTCTGTTCTTAAGTTACCCTTAATTGTTTTTCAAGCACTGATTAAGTGTGAGCGCATTCATAAATAAGAAAGGGCATTTGCCTCGATACTGATTAAGTGGAAAAAAGTCAATTATGATGTTTTGAGAGAGAGAGAGAGACGTTAATTGGATGTATATCAGCCAACTAAAGCTGGTGGATTAGATCAGAAGATGACGTAAAATTAGAAGGTGGGAGGACAATATGAGTTCCTTGGAGCGGTTTCAAAAACATACGGGAATAGGAGATGCAAGTCACTTTTGGGCTTTTGAGTGAAAATATTTACTTGGAAAAGATTTTACATCTGTTTGTGCTGCCAAAGAGTAAAAAAATGACAGAAACATTCTTGAGGAAATGTTTTACCTCCAAACAAACAGGCCCTGAATGTTAAATGCTTTTGTTTCCCAGTTTATACTTTGTTTGCAGATATGTTGTATTGGAAATGTATCATACTACTTTGCTTGACAAGTATTGGATACTTATGCCCCTGCAGTTTGTGAATCACAGCCTAACATTGGAGGCAGCATGCCCAGAACTTTTTGTTGACAACAGTGGTTCTTACTGGGATGTACCATTCTCAATGGCTATAGATTTGGCTTCAGTTGCTTCTGACTCTGGTGGAAGTTATCATTTTTGCCTCAATCATAACGCGGGCCTACCTGAGCAGCATGGACGTCAAACCACCAGTGGAGCACCCACAACTCTTCTGCCTGGTTTATCCTTCAAAAGTGCATTTTCCTTTAAGAAGAATGTCGACATCTGGAGAAGCAAAGCTCCCAAGTTGAAACTGGTGCAACCATTTGACATACTCTTGTCAAATCCTCATATCACGGCATCAGGGATACTTGGTAAGATACGTACTGTTCACTTCCCAAGTCACTATCATTTACTCAATGAGATGGACTTATATGTCTAGTTGATTTTGTGCTGTATCTATTTATCGTGCAATTTATCGGACAACCGATCCTCTCATTTATTCATGTCTCAAAGATTTCAGTTTTGTGTAAGAAAATGGCCATTTCTACCTATCCAGAAAGAGGTGGTTGGAGGATTTGTTTTCTGACTACCTCTTTAGAAACCAATAGGCATACACGATTGGTAGAGACCAGACATTAACTGGTTTGATAGTTGAACTCGTTGGATCCCTATTCTGAGAAGACCACTTATCTTGAATACGTGTAGGACTTGCTTCATAAACTCCGAGTTTTATGGAGAACTGTAATTGGCTTTTCAAATCATGTTCACTAGAATGCTCTGCTTATATACTTACACTGGGTCAAGTTGCTCCTAGGAGGAATAGTGTGAGAACATTTGACCTTTCTTCTGTAGCGGCTTAGATTATCAGGGGATGCCTGGTTGCAGTGGTTTGGCACACAATTGTTGACGAAGTCATTTTCAGTTTTGGCATAGTTACAAAGCTGTGACAGTCAATTGAATTGCTTACGGAGTATATTTCTTTTATTTTGTCTTTGTGCAGCATTCAAGTCTATATAATACCTGAAATCCTGAATTCTTCTTTTTGCCTGATGTTTTGACCCCTTATATATGGTTTCAATGTTTATCCTTACAGGTACCGTTGTAACAGCATGTATTGGAAATAACTTGGTCAAATCACAAATCGAAGATAAATCACTCCCTTTTGAGGGCCTTAGTCTTCATGCTCCAGGAGTGAATTCTTCCATTTTTACCGATTTATTTGGATCCATCTCACTTTCTGTGCAGCATGGAAACTTCCAGAGGTTATTCCTAGATCTTACTCGAGTTTATGCCCGCATGGATTTTCCTTCTGGCTTGAAGTTTTTTTCAGGAGCCACTCAAGTGGCTCAAGATATTTATAATTCTCGTCAGCCGAGTACGGAAGCAATTCAAACAATTTGTCCCAAAGCCACCCTTTCACTTCAGCAGCAGGTACCACTTCTATGACTCCCATGTTTTTTTTAAATGGTAACTAAATTTTATTGCAACAAAAAGGCCACAAGGCCAAACAAGATACACCCAAGGCCAATCCACACAATGCATGCACACAACTCTACCTCCCAGGCTCCCTCACAGGGGAAAAACTAAACCCGATCAAGACAAACAGAAAAAGAACTGCAAAGCCCAAACAAGGGAAGGGCTACAATCAAGGAGACAAATAATCAATGCAAAATAACTTTACTAGGCAATTGCCTCAAGCCACCCTATTGCCTATTTGACTCAGTGTCTTTCAACAACCTCCAAGCACACAGCTTAAATCTGCACTTCCTCCATAGCTCTTTTGAAAGTAGATGATGGAACTGCAGCTTTCTGTTGGAATATTCTAAGGTTCCAAATGAATAGTCTTTCATGTTCATTTGGACGTTGTACACTATATATAAGCCAACAGGAATGTTAGCAGTTTAAGGTTACAGTATGTGTTCACTATCTCGTTCTCTGAACTTAGACTCTCTCGGAATTGCTCCTAAAGTTATTATTGTTACGAATCTTACAATAACAAATTCAAGGCATAATTTTTAACTTCAGAGGTGCTGAATTGACCGTTGTATCACAGAAAAGAGGGTTTGTTATACGCACGATACTTCCAAACAGGAGTTTAAGGCATAGAGGGGGAGGTCATTAGCATCTATATTGTAAGATCAATTTTCGACAGAATGAGGAAAACGTTTGGTCATATTGACCCTAATGCTTCGGTAATGAACTAACCCTTTGTGGTTTTGTCCCCTTGTCTGTAATTGTGATGAAACTGGTGTTCAAATTTTGACTGTCAGACAAAATTCTTTTATATAGCGTACTAAGCGTAGAGTACCTTCAGAGTTTATTTGTTTGCTTTCTGGTTCTTTTTTTCCCCCCTTAGATTGCTTTTCTTTTCTAGTCTATTACACATACTATACCTGCCTAGTGAGAGCCAAAATCTTCACTTGCGTCTGAATCTTCCTTGGCAAAACCGGGAAATTATTCAGATCTCTCTTTGCACTACTTTCAGTTTGACATTTACCAATTACTGCCATTTCAGAGGGCAGTTCTAATATTTTACGTGTTGTCAATGCAGATTGTTGGACCTTTCAGTTTCCGAGTTGATTCAGGAGTGTCACTTGATCTGAAGAACAATGAATGGCACGTAAGTGCGGATGATCCCGTGTTCGCCATTGAATATGCATTGCAAGTTCTTGGTTCGGCAAAGGCTGTTGCTTGGTGTTCACCGAAGCAGAAAGAATTTATGATAGAGCTTCGTTTTTTCGAGACATAAACCATGTTTCTCTAAACTGTGAACATTTCAGTTTCCTTTTTCCTCCTCCTTTGTTTCACCTGAAAAGCTTTGCAGAAGACTTTCACCTGCGGCAAATTGACGCAGTAACTGGAGTGGTGCTAGTTCTGTTACCTGCAATCCTGCCTGGGCAGTCTCCGCTTGACTATTCCTTTTTGATTTGCTATAATGTTTGTATTTTTCAGGTTAGAAATGAGCAATGTTGGTTAGCAATTTGTTGAATGGAAATGAGTTGACAAAAAAGACGTGTTTAAATATGTCAAGTCAGTTGTTCAACTTGCTGAAAACTGGGATGGCATGAGTGGTTTTATGAAATTTTGTCCCAAGAATGTGGTTGAGCAAGAGGGTAGGTCGGGCCGTCGGCGTAGTATTATTTCACCCACCAATAGTGATATTAGTTCACTTGGGTTAACTAATTTTGCTTGCTTAAAGACTATTGGTAGTAAAAGAATGTCGAGTTTTCTGTGTCTACTCGGATGTATTGCGATTTTAGACTCTTTTCTTTTTGATATCAGACAGAAATCGTTTAGTGGGTCTGATGTTAGTTCTGGGAGGGAAGGGGAATGAGGCAGGATCTTTTGTGCCGAAACCTCTGTGCCTCTATGCTGTCGGATTATTTCGGCCGTTGGATTTAAAACATAAAAAACAAAATCACACAATCCAACGGCTAGAAAATCCCTTGACAAAAGAGTTTACGGGACAGAGGAGATCAGATCCCAAAAGAAATTTCGGGACAAATTAGAGTGGATCCCGAAGGGGAATGGGGTGCGTAGAACTTGAACATCACCCAAAGTACATGGGGGCATTGAGCCAAGCCACTGGGCTGACACTCCGCTTGTTGCGATTTTAGACAGATTATATAGGATTTGGGGTGACAAGGGTCGGACATGGTTGGTTAGATGAGTTTCTGCGCTTGTAAATTGTAATGGGTTTGTGCTTGCATGTGCCTCAAGTGTAGTAGGTTAGTCAAGCTCAAATACTTACAAAGTGTGTATATTTAGGGGCCAAGGGTTCCCGCAGTGCACTAATGCATTACGGGTACGTATGGCGCCTCGGTGTGTTCCATCAATTTTTTTTTATTTATGATATGATTTGAATCGTAACCCTTAACTTAATTCATTTATTTTGCATTTTTTTTCCAATATGAAAATATATTTTATACTAACAGAAACGTTGTCAAGTGCGACGAGAATGTTGTTATGTTGTCAAGCCTTTCAACCGATCGATACAATTTTGAAGAACCTAAAGTAGAAATTACTATCCAAATATATTTTTATTTTATCTTATCCCGTTCCAAAAATACCGTACAACAAAACGTAAAAAAAATCCAGAACACAAGTAATTTAAAATTGTGTTGTCATATAAATTAACCACTACCTCTTTCATGGAGAAATTAGTAAAAACTATCAGAATTCAATTTGTTAAGTAATCGGGACCGTTCTACTTCATATTTGAGAACATGAGCCATATTAAAAATTTATATTGCTCGTGCACGGTTCAATACCATTTATAAATATTCTTATCTCTGTAAAAAAAAAGGGGAGATTTGCCACCTCTACTTATTAGATAAAGCTGAGGGGACCGATGAACTCCACACCGATGGGGTACCGATGGCCACACGGGCCCACTTTGGGTTCCGCATGGATGATCCGAGCCGTTCAATATTTTTTTTTTAAAATTGAGTGGCCCCACGAAAAATCAGCTCAATCCAATATCTATAGCCTGTAGGTGCTCGATCCGCAAAGTTGAACAGTTTCACCCCTATGAATCCAGAAGTAGTACTTACCGATATCCGTTGGAGCTGATTTTTTACAGGACCCATAAATTAAGATTTTAAAATTTATGGATATTTTTCTGAATTTTTATAGTGGGCCTCTAGTGTAACTATATAGTGTACCTATCATTAATTTTATTAGGTACGCATGGTTGCCTACACCATACACACAAATAGTAATAATCATATAGAGAGAGAAACACACAGGCACATAATTAGATAGAGGTATATAATACCGCTCAGCGTCCACCCAAAACAAACTGCAACCATGGTTTCCACAAAGATGTTTCTGGCAGTGATGATCACATTATCCTTTCTGGAAGCTGCACATTTGCTGGGAATTTCCTTGAAAATTTCAGCGTCGGATACGGAGACTGGCGGACAAAGATACTAGAGAACCGGCAGATTCTCTGTCTGTCACTCGACCGTGGATCGGGTTCAGCTGTGGTGTCTAAGAACTTGTATCTATTTGCTAGAGCCGACATGAAAATAAAGCTCGTTCATGGTAACTCTGCAGGTACAGTAATGACGTTTTACGTAAGCTGCTTCTATTGGCCAAACAAGGCTAAATTGGGTGTGACAGAAATTCATGATATACGATTACTGCGCCGATATCAAGCGCTTTCCCAAAGGCCTGCTACCTCATGAATGCAAACTAGCATGAGTGGTGATGACCCAAAGCTTTGGATAACAACAAGTCTTTGTTCTCCTTTTTTTAATCTACGTGTTACATAAAACAAGCACATTATGACTAAGAGCATGTACATGAGAATAGTAAAAACCATCTTTTTAGCTATTTTACCTAATTAAAGGCATCAAAATAGCTTACAGCAGCCTAGGTAAACAAAAAGCAATTTTACCTCAACCCAAAAACCTCTCTAGGTATACCGATCTACTGTTGAAAAGGTATCCAATAAAATATTATTTTTTCTCTCTCCTTCCTCATCCGGATGTGGGTTGATCTCCAGCTCTCTGCTTTTTGTCCGTTGATCAGTTGGAGTTTCTGGGTATATTTTATGATAGAGAGTCTTCTTCTTTTTTTGATAGAGAGTCTGCTGTTTTTTTTGATAGAGAGTCTGCTGTAGAGTTAAAGGAAAAAGAGAATTGGGAAAACATAAAAGTAACTTTTTGGATAGGTAATTTTGCTAGGCTTGATGTACATGCTCTAATGAGGTTTTGTTTTGCTCGGCAAAACAAAATTATTTGTCGTTGAAAGTAATTTACACAAAATATTAGAAAATAAATATAACAGCTTGTCCCATTATATTTTCTCATGTCGTTCTGTGTCCGTGTTTTTTTCGTGCTCGTGCTTTTAACGTGCCGTTGCCGTGCCCGTGCTTTTTTCATGCTCGTGCTTTTAACGTGCCGTTGCCGTGCCCGTGCTTTTTTCGTGCTCGTGCTTTATCCGTGCCGTTGCCGTGCCCGTGCCACGTTTTTCAAAACAACACACCAACCATACCCACCTAGAGTATCTGGCGACACACTTTCTTACTGACTTGATTGATTAATTTGGTACGGAAAGAATACATTCACCAATATATATAGAGAAGGGTTTAGAGAAAGAGAAGATTTGTTTCAGTGGTTGCCCTAACCAAACGCCTTAATCTCGCTTCATTGGAATCTAATTCTCTTCATTTTTTAGGCACAAATGTGTAGTAGGAGTGCTTCACATAAATAAAAAAAAAATCTAATTTCTCCTTTTCGTAGCATGATAGGCGCCCAAATGATCACATTAGCGCTCCCTAATTTATCCTTTGTTAAGTCCATTTATATTGTTACTTGAAGATTAATAATACGTTTCTTGTTCTTGTAGGTATTTGGAGGCTTGACATATTAATGGGCTTTATTCAGTTTGATTAGTGCGAGGTTGGTTCACAAGCTTGCGGATTTTTACTTGGTGTCAAAACAAAGCACGCAGTCAAGTTAGTCGAGTGAAAGCCCAATGGATTGTCAAATATGAATAAATTGGCCTTGAGTTCCAATACTTGTTCGCACGTTGCCAAGGAATGGAAAGAAAGTTTCAGCCCTTGACTTGGTGGGGCCAGAAATTACAATTACTCCTATGTTTTAACTACAATTCTTGCCTTGGCTGACTAGAAAAAGAGAAAAGGAAGGAATTCTTTTCCTGGGGGAAACTCTTGGCATGCACCAATTATAAAAAGGGCAATAGGGTTTGAGAACAAGGGAGTTTTTGGACGACTGAAGAAAACAGCGGCTGCTACGACGAGAGCCCATGGTGTAATGACTAAGAAGAAGAAAGCTGGAAAGTAATGGAAAAGAAAGACAGATTCTTATTCCAACCCAATGATTTTACAGAACAAAATTACCCCCCTTATTGCCCATGTTACCACTACTTATAGCCTAGGTACAAAGCAATAGGAAAAACAGTTACGCAGTAACAGAATTACAAGGAGCACGCGCCAGCTCAGCTGGCCCTAACTAACTAACCAACTTCCGTTCTGTTATGGGAAGTAACGACTACTGAGAAAAGGAAAAGGAAAAGCAAACTCTCTTGGAAATTCTCTCTGATCATGACATTCCCTTTCCCTTAAAAGCAGACTTGACCTCAAGGCTGGAAGTTTGGGAACTTTGAGACAAGCTCTTCATAGTCGATCCAAGTGGCATCTTCTGGAAAAGATCTGGACCATTGCACCAACCACTGAACTACGGCACGGTTGTTACGCTTCACCATTTTCCTTTCCAACACAGCCACTGGCTCTATTTGCAAATTACCCTCCTCATTGACTGGTGGAAGAGTTGGAGTGGCCACCACACCTGTCCCCAACTTCTTTTTTAGTAACGATACATGAAACACAGGGTGAATCTGGGCTGTATCTGGCAATAACAGCCTATAAGCTACCTTGCCAATCTTGGAAACGACCTGAAAGGGTCCATAGAACCGTGGTGCCAACTTCATGTTCCTCTGCAGAGCTAGAGATGACTGCCTATATGGTTGTAGTCTCAAAAACACCCAATCACCTACAGCAAATTCCCTTTCAGTTCTCAGTTTGTCAGCATAGTGTTTCATCCGTTGTTGAGCTGAATGTAGATTCTCCCTAAGCATCCTCAGAATGGTAGCCCTTTCCCTAGCCCAATTCTCTACAGCTGCCACAGATGAAGTCTTAATATTCATAAAGTTGTGATCTGGTGGCTCCTGCCCGTATACAGCATAAAAAGGAGTGGTCTTGATAGAGGAATGGTAAGAGGTGTTGTACCACCACTCTGCCAATGACAACCATTTTGCCCAATGTTTTGGACAATCCCCACACATGCATCTCAAATAGTTCTCCAAACATTTATTAACAATTTCAGTCTGGCCATCTGTTTGAGGATGGTAAGCTGTACTAAGATTGAGTTGACACCCTTGCAACTTAAAGAGCTCTTGCCAGAATGTGCTAGTAAAAACTGCATCCCTATCTGACACAATGGTAGCAGGTAACCCATGCAACTTATAGATGTTATCTAAGAATAGTTGAGCCACATCTTTAGCAGTATAAGGATGAGAAAGGGCCAAGAAGTGAGCATATTTGGTCAATCTATCCACTACAACAAATATAGTAGTTTTACCTTGGGATTTAGGAAGGCCTTCAATAAAATCCATTGAGATATCTGTCCATACCTTCTCTGGAATAGGTAGGGGCTGCAGCAGCCCTGGAACATGCACGTTTTCCCCTTTAAATCTCTGACAAACATCACATTCTGAGATATACTTCTGCGCGTCCTTCCTGAGACCCTTCCAATAAAAAGTTCTCTTAATCCTCCTTGTAGTTTTCTCAATTCCAGAATGTCCTCCCATTGATGTATTATGGTATTCTGCTATGATCTTTTCCCTTAACTCAGCTGAATCTCCAACCACTAGACTGCCTTTGTAGGTAAGCATCCCTTGTTCTAACAAAAATCCAGGGTGAGTGGCACCATCATGTGCCAAGTCTGCCATTAACTGTTGTAAGTGACCATCTTGTTGCCAACTGTGTTGTATAAGAGGCATCCAATTTGTAGCAACTGAAGATATGGCATTCAAAGTGGCAGTTTCCTGAATGGAATTTTCTCTTCTAGATAAAGCGTCAGCAGCCTTATTCTCTTGTCCACTCCTATAGACAATATCATAATCATACCCAATGAGCTTGGTAATCCATTTTTGCTGAAAAGGAGTAGCAACCCTTTGTTCTAGCAAGAATTTGAGGCTCTGATGATCAGTTCTGATGAGAAAATGCTTGCCCAATAAGTAGTGTCTCCATTTAAGTACTGCTAATACAACTGCCATTAATTCCTTCTCATAAGTAGAAAGTGCTTGATTCTTTTCTGATAAGCTCTTGCTCCAATAAGCAATTGGGTGTTTTTCTTGCATGAGCACAGCTCCCAAACCTTTACCAGATGCATCAGTTTCGACCACGAACAGTTTAGTGTAATCAGGTAGTGCCAATACTGGTAATGTGGTCATGGCAGTCCTGAGTTCATTGAAAGCTGCAGTAGCTGTAGCAGACCATTGGAAGGAGTCTTTTTTAAGCAACTGGTTTAGAGGGGCTGAAATTTTACCATAATTCTTGACAAATCTTCTATAGTAGCCTGTTAACCCTAAAAAACCCCTCAGTTCTTTGATTGTTTGTGGGACTGGCCAGCTAAGCATAGCTGAGATTTTAGTAGTTTCTGCAGACACACCCTTGTCAGAAACTAAATGCCCCAAGTATTCTACTTCTTGCTTGGCAAATACACACTTTGACTCTTTAGCATAGAGCTGATGTTTCTGCAGTAGCCTTAGTGTCTGGTCCAAATGCCTCAAATGGTCCCCAAATGTTCTACTATATACCAGTATATCATCAAAGAAAACCAAAATGAAATCTCTGAGGTATGCTTTAAAGACCTCATTCATGAGACTTTGGAAAGTAGAAGGAGCATTAGTTAATCCAAAAGGCATTACGAGTAACTCATAATGTCCTTCATGAGTTCTAAAAGCTGTTTTTGGAATGTCAGGTGGGAACACTCTAATTTGATGGTATCCAGCCCTTAGGTCCAATTTAGAGAAGTACTTAGCTCCACAAAGCTCATCCAGCAATTCATCTATGGCAGGAATAGGAAATTTGTCCTTAATAGTGATAGTGTTCAAAGCCCTGTAGTCTACACACATACGCCATGTTCCATCTTTCTTCTTAACTAATAGAACAGGTGATGAATAAGGGCTTACACTAGCTTGTATTACCCCTGATGTCAGCATTTCCCTTACTTGTTTCTCTATTTCAGTTTTCTGAAAATAGGGGTACCTGTATGGTCTTGAATTGGGTGGCTCAACTCCTGATTTTAATGGAATGTGATGGTCATGTGCTCGTGAAGGAGGTAACTCCTTGGGTTCTTGAAATACTCCATCATACTTGGCCAACAACTGCTGTACTTCAAGACTTGTAGGTTCAGACTGCTCTTCAACTTGCAAAGCAAAGACTTGTGCTACTAGTCCTTGTGGTTGTTTTAGAAGTAGCTTCTGCATTTTTGTTGGGCCAATCACTTGCAATACTTCTTTCTTTCCCCCTCTCAGAACATGCCTCCTTCCATTGAGGGTAAATTCCATGCACAAGTTCTTAAAGTCCCATTTAACTGGTCCTAAAGTTGCCAACCACTGTATGCCCAATACCATATCACAACCTTTGAGCTGTAGGACCCTCATATCAGCTTGGAAAACTGTGCTTTGCATTTCCCACTTGAAGCCTTTACAAAGTGCTGTGCTAACCATTCTAGTCCCATCTGCCACAGACACAGAAAGTGGATCTGTTTCTGTGCTTTGCACACCTGCCCTCTTGATCACTTCCAGGTTAAGGAAATTGTGGGTACTTCCTGAATCGATCAGAATTATAATCAGTTTTTTCTTAACATTGCCCTGAATCCTCATTGTTCTGTAAGAAGTTGAGCCAGTGAGGGCATTAATAGAAATCTGCAATTCCTCATTCTGTTCCTGAAGTTCCTCTTCTTCCTCATCTTGCAATTGTTCCGGTTCTTGGTCCTTCTGCTCCCCGTCCAAAGCATACAACTGTTTTCGCTTGCACTGGTGTCCCCTAATGTATTTTTCATTACACTTGAAACACAATCCCTTGGCCTTTTTCTCCTCTAATTCCTTTGGTAGCTCCTTCCTCACAGAATTTGGGTAATTACTAGGCTTGAACTGGTTGGGAAAACTGGATTCCCCTATCTTGATCCCTTGTCTGGTTTTCTTAGTTAAGGCCTCAATGCTATACTCTTGAAGTTTGGCCAGACTAATGGCCTGGGATATGGTCGTAGGTCTGAACATCAAGACATTAGCCCTAATTTCTTCCTTAAGCCCACTGATAAAACAACTAGTAAAGAAGGTTTCAGGCAAATTTAGGGTTTTGTTGGCCAAGATTTCGAATTGTTCCTGATACTCCTTGACAGATGCAATTTGTCTAAGCTTTGTTAATTCTCCAACAGCATCCTCATACAAATCTGGCCCAAATCGAGTAATAAGCCCTTGTTTAAACATATTCCAGTTGACTACACAGTGGGTTTTCTCGAACCACTGATACCATTGTATAGCTTTATCCTCCAAATGCAAGATTGCTAACCTCACTTTATTGTTGTTATCAATGGAATTATACTCAAAAAACCTCTCGCATTTATAGACCCACCCACTGGGATCTTCACCAAAAAACTTAGGAAAATCAATCTTGGCATACCTGGTTCCAAAACTAGGAGAAGATTGAGATTGTTGCTGATCGAATCCATGGTGGGAAATCCTAATAACCTCCATCTGATTGTCTCGTCCTTTTGATGCCTCTTGAGGCTGTTTCTTCCCATAGACATGAGCAGCGATCTGATCGTACTTCAGAGTAACAGCAGTCAGCAATTCCTTAATATCCCCCAAATCTTTCAAAGAATGCTTGATTTCCCCCATTTCCTTGCCGTGATCCTTCAACGAATTCTTGATTTCTTCCATCTCGGTACTGTAAACTTCGTAACCCTCCTTAAGCAGACGAATAGAGTCATCCAATCTCTTGAATTCTTGGCCCCTAGTTCCATCGGCCATTGCAATGGCTCTCCACAGGCAAAGAAAAGCCTGGCTCTCGATACCAATGTAATGACTAAGAAGAAGAAAGCTGGAAAGTAATGGAAAAGAAAGACAGATTCTTATTCCAACCCAATGATTTTACAGAACAAAATTACCCCCCTTATTGCCCATGTTACCACTACTTATAGCCTAGGTACAAAGCAATAGGAAAAACAGTTACGCAGTAACAGAATTACAAGGAGCACGCGCCAGCTCAGCTGGCCCTAACTAACTAACCAACTTCCGTTCTGTTATGGGAAGTAACGACTACTGAGAAAAGGAAAAGGAAAAGCAAACTCTCTTGGAAATTCTCTCTAATCATGACACATGGCCGGCTAATTCCCCTTGTCTAGGGGATGATGAAACTCCGCGCCAAGTAACCTATTTTATGCATGGGTTTTGGTTTGTTTTTCGGATCGATTGTAAAACTCAGAACCCTTTTCATTGCAATTGAATGAATTGATTTTAGTTCTTACTATCGATTGAGTATTTGTATTCGTGATTTCAAATACCTAGTTTTGCAATGGTTTTCACTGATTGTGGTTCGAGTTTTGAGATAGATTATGCTCGTAAGACGGATCGTGCCGTTAGGTGGCCAGACTGTGCTACTGAGAGATGGTCCGTGCTATGGGATAGTTTATGTCTTTTAACAACCCGATTACTTCCTTGACGATTATCGAAAGTGTTTGCAAGCCCTAGCGATAATCCCTTTTGATTCAAATAAATAAACCTAACCTATGCATATTGTTGTTACGCGGTCGGGGTGGATTCGAAACCCTAGGGCCCCGTTCAGTTGCCAAGAAAGTACAGGAAAGGATAGGAAAATCAAATTTCCTATAACTTTTGTAGATTTCAAATACCTTCTTGCAAAAGTGATTTGGCCAAAAACATAGAATTTTGCATAATGGGAAAAGTTTTCTCCATTGTGGGGCCAAAATAATTGGCGGGTAAGAAAAAAAGTGAATGATGCCAATACCAAAAAAATACGAATTAGGTTCTTAGAAAGGCACTTTGAGATTTACGTGAGCAACAACAATTTCGACTACTATGGTTATGGTGCTTTCTGAGATAAGATAATTGTTGTGGAAAAATATTGGTAGTTTATTTTTTTGGAAGTATTTATTTATCTTGTCATTAGTCTTCAATTTTATTTTGTACTACTAACTAATTATCAGTGAGTTTTTGTATCGGCAACTAATCAAGCATGGTTGTTTAACATTTATTTATTTGGTTATCATCTACTTATTTTTTAAACTTCATTTTTACTGGTAATTATCAGAGGATGTCAATTTAAATGTGGTTGAATAGGGAATTACAAGTCGATTTTTTCGTTTCATGTCAAGGCTTTGCATTAGATAAAATATATTTTCCGTATGTGTTAATTTTTGAAACATGATAGCCTATTATTTAGCTCTTAAAGTTACTTTTATTTAAAATTAGCCATGGGAATAAAAAAAGAAGTTTCTCATAAGTGTCTTTTCCTGGAAACTAAACCACTAAACTTTAGTTTTCCTGCAAAAAAAAAAATGTCAAATGAATACTCACAGGAAAATAGATTTCTTTTTCTTTTACTTCATTTTACTTAACTTTTCCTGTGAGTGTCGGACATGGTTCGTTAGATGAGTTTCTGCGCTTGTAAATTGTAATGGGTTTGTGCTTGCATGTGCCTCAAGTGTAGTAGGTTAGTCAAGCTCCAATACTTACAAAGTGTGTATATTAAGGGACCAAGGGTTCCCGCAGTGCGCTAATGCACTACGGTACGTATGGTGTCTCGGTATGTTCCATCATTTTTTTTTATTATGATCTGAATCGTAACCCTTAACTTAATTAATTTGTTTATTTTGCATTTTTTTTCCAATATGAAAATATATTTTATAACAGAAACATTGTCAAGTGCGACGAGAATGTTGTTATGTTGTCAAGCCTTTCAACCAATCGATACATTTTTGAAGAACCTAAAGTAGAAATTACTATCCAAATATATTTTTATCTTATCTTATCCCGTTCCAAAAATACTGTACAACAAAACGTAAAAGAAATTCAGAACACAAGTAATTTAAAATTGTATTGTCATATAAACCACTACCTCTTTTATGTCGAAATTAGTAAAAACTATGAGAATTCAATTTGTTAAGTAATCGGGGCTGTACTACTTCATATTTGAGAACATGAGCCATATTAAAAATTAATATTGCTCGTGCACGGTTCAATACCATTTATAAATATTCTTATCTCTGTAAAAAAAAGGGAAGATTTGCTACCTCTACTTATTAGATAAAGCTGAGGGGACCGATGAACTCCATACCGATGGGTATCGACGAGCACGCGGGGTCCATCCTGAGTTCTGCACAGATGATTTGAGCCGTTCAATAATTTAAAAAGGAAAGACCGAGTGACCCCGTGAAAAATCAGCTCAATCCGATATGATGCACAGTTCAACAGTTTCACCCATACGAATTCAGAAGTAATACTTATTGATATCCGTTGGAGCTGATTTTGTTTTTTTACAGAGCCCCATAAAATTTTAAAATTTATGGACATTTATCTAGATTTTTGTGGAACCCGAAGTGGGCCCCACATAAGATATAGTGTAAAATATAGCGTACCTATCTTTTATGTAGATTTATTGCCTTGTACTGTTGTACACGAGAGAAAAAAAAAAAGTGCCCTCAACTCCGGAAAGAATTCTCATCATGGCATCCATTGATTAATTAGCTTTTTTAAGTTAAGCCAGGATACCGTATCCAAAATGCTCAAACTTGGAATCAAGCAATTAATATTGTACCATTAATTAATGGATTATTATTATCATGCATCCAGTGACTAATTAGGTTTTTTAAGCTAAGCCGGGATAGCGTTTAGTATATCCGAAATGCTCAAGCTTGGATTAATCAAGCATATTGTACCATCAATTAATGGATTGTTGTTTAATTAAGCTTGCAATTTTGCATTCGCGATCACTTTCTGATTGGATCCCCAAGTTGTTGTAAACTAAATTCAGGAAGATATCTTATCCACAACTGATCAGTTCTGCTTACAGCAGTGATATAGCAATGCCATTTTTATTGATGGCCAGTGGTTTCCTTTGTAAAGACCCGGTATTTTTAATAAATAACAATAATTACCAACATAGAAAAATATTATTTTGCTCGTTAGTTTATGTAATGCGAAAAATTATTTATGTCGTCGCACCAATTTTTATTTATGTAATCGATCGTGTCCATGCGTACTCGGTGAGTAAATTCCTTATTGTGTATATATGTGTGCACTGGATCATTTTACCCTTCTTCATTTCATACTTTCGGCTAAAAAAAAAAAAAAAATAGAATAGAAGAAAATATTTATACTCCAATCAAAAATCGACACCACATTTTCACCCACTGGATATTAGCCCTCATGCAATCCAAACCCAATTTAAATCCCTCCCTTCATCCATTTTATTTTCCCAGCCTTCCTCCCATTTCGGCAGAGAGAGAGAGAGAGAGGGCAGCCGAACACCATCACCTCCGGGCTCCGGCCGCCGCTCATCCTCCTATCGCCGGCAGTCACTACCTCCTCACCACCACCTCCAACCGGACCACCTCTTTCGGTCCACCACCCCACTGCCGTGTTCTCTCCGTCCCACCCGGGACCACCGTAACCTCCTCCTCTTCCGTACATCATCATCTCCACCATCAACCGGCCACTCCACCACCGGAGCTCACCACCACCATCAGACCTCATCAGCACCGCCGAGCATCACAGGCCACCACCGGATCCCCACTGCCGTGCTAGCCAGTACCACCGACGGACTCCGTCGCCGTTTCGACCCGCCGCCATCTCTTTCCGAATCACTCCATAAACCGTTTCGCCGGACAAGAGGTAGTCCAAACTCACCTCCCTAAATATATATTATGTTCAGTATTGATTGTTTCGTATTTCAGTATGATAAGATTCGGACCTGATGTCGCCGGTCGAGCCCGGGCCGGAAGCCCACTTCGTTGAACACCACTGCCTCTGTTCTGTTTTAAAAAAAAAGAAAAGAAAAGAAAGAAAGGCAGCGGCTGGAAATATTGAAAGGTGTTTTAGAATAATTATAAATTGACCCCTCAAGTTTGCTAAACTTGAAAATCCACTCTAGGTTATTAAATCGAGCATTTGGGCCCCAAGTTAATTAGTTTCCGGTTCGAAATAAATTTCATCGCATTCTTATTTGCATCGCATGATTATTTTTGTGGCATGATTAGTTCTATGACCAAATAAATTTTATCGCATGAATTATGGTCTCGCATAAACAATCTTATCGCTTGATTGGTTGTATCGTAAATAAAATCTTATTGCGTATCTAATTTTATCGCATGATAGATTTCGCATGACTGGTTATGTTGAATAATTAATTTTATCGCATAATTAGTTCTATCACATGATTTGTTATTATCGTGAAAATCCACTCTAGGTTATTAAATCGAGCATTTGGGCCCCAAGTTAATTAGTTTCCGGTTCGAAATAAATTTCATCGCATTCTTATTTGCATCGCATGATTATTTTTGTGGCATGATTAGTTCTATGACCAAATAAATTTTATCGCATGAATTATGGTCTCGCATAAACAATCTTATCGCTTGATTGGTTGTATCGTAAATAAAATCTTATTGCGTATCTAATTTTATCGCATGATAGATTTCGCATGACTGGTTATGTTGAATAATTAATTTTATCGCATAATTAGTTCTATCACATGATTTGTTATTATCGCAAAATTAATTGTTGTTTGTCAGTTAGTATGTTTCGTAAAAATGTTGGAATGCGTGATATGTTGTCGTACTGATAGATTGGACAAATAGGTTCCCGGGGTTGGTTGCGATGTGCAGATTTAACATATTAGACGTGAAAGTAGGTTTAATGGGAAATGGATAATGTGAGAGGATGTGATTTGGATTTCGGGCAATCCTGTTTTGGAACCCGTGGTGATGTATTGTTGATGATTGATTGGTGGTGATTTGTTGAAAGTATGGATTTACGAAACCCTGGGTACGACATGGTGGTGATCGGCTCTCGGATGTTGGGACGGGACATAAGGGTGGCATTGTGCTTGCGTCACAACCCGGGCTAGACGGCACTTGAGCGTTGCCGGTGAATTTCAACCCGGGCTAGACGGCGCTGAGTGTTGCCGGTGAAGTTTTATCCGAACTTATGGTCGCGGATGGGATACCCGAGTACATAACTTAGGTATCTTTCATCCAGATCTGGAAAAGGGGAGTCGGACCACACCAGTGTTTGTGCCAGAGGTTATGGGTAGGAACGGATCCGTGGATAAGATCCGAGCTTTCACATAGGTTGAAGGATAGTAATGAAATGATTAATTGTTCTCTTTTCATGTTATTTTAATGCATTTCAATTGTATATCCTATTGCTTGTAAGTTATGGGTTCGAGTGGGTTTTGGCTACTGAGCGTCATCGCTCACGGTACTATGTTGCCCTGGTAACTCGAACGCCAGGTATCGAAGATGGAACAGAAGTGTCGTACGATTCAATCGAGTTCAATCCTGTTGAGGAAGAAGTCGAGAACCTTGGTTTCCGTGTGCATAGTCGCTCTGATTAATTTAAGTCGACTTTATTTTGGAAGCTTTTAAGTTTGTTTGGAAATTGTAATATTTTGATTTAATTGAAACGGTTGTAATATAATGACATATGCTTTTGAAATGGTGACGTAGTAAATCTATAAATTTCTTTTGTGAAAATAATCTTTTAAATATTTATTAATGCCTCCGAATTTTCGGGGTGTTACATCCTTTAAGGGCGAAGTTCTGTTTGAATGAACTAACCTATGATGTTACGCCATTTTTGTCATGCTCATTGCTCCATACTCAATTATTTTGGCGAGTGAAAGTTATTTTCGGTTGAGGCGGAAACCATGGGGTTTCTGCCTCTGCCATTTGTGGGCACGACAACGGCACGAAAAAAGCACGAGCACGAAAAAAGCACGGACACAAGACGACATGAGAAAATATAATGGGACAAGCTATTATATTTGTTTTCTAATATTTTGTGTAAATTACTTTCAACGATGAATAATTTTGTTTTGCTGAGCAAAACAAAATCAAGTCCACTTAAAAATAACTTTCTTGGGTAATCATTTTCATAATGGGCTTGTTTTATGCAACACGTAGATTAAAAAAAGGGAAAATGACGGTCTAGGATGTGTTTTGATAATTAATACCCGCGAAGAACATGCTGAGAACATTTGTTAATATTGAAAATATCATTGGCATGTATTAATTATCAAAATACGTCTTTGGCTGTCATTTTCCCTTAAAAAAAGGAGAACAAGACTTCTTGCTATCCAAAGCTTTGGGTCATCACCACTCATGCTAGAGTTTGCATTCATGAGGCAGGCCTTTGGGAAAGCGCTTGATATTGGCGTAGTAATTATATATCATGAATTTCTATCGCGCCCAATTTAGCTTTGTTTGGCCTACTCTATCTGCCCAGAGTTTCGGTTAGCCAAGATTTGTGGGAAGAAGGTTGGTTGGAACAAGATGAGGAACGGGACCATGTGCTGGCTCGGACATTGAAGTTTCGGTACGAGGCAGTGAACGGGGCTAGACTCCAATCGATCTTGATATGCCCTCCTCTCGTTGCCCAATCACTAGCCTTCCAGAGTGAGCACTGAATCTGCATCTGCTGGTCCTTCGGGTAGGGTACGCCTCTTGATTCGAGATTGTTGAACTGTCTAATGGGAATCCCATCCACGTAAAAGCTGAATATCACAAAAAGACCAAGGGAGTGATGCATCTTTTATGGGCTAAAAAAGAGGGCTTCGGTGCACGATTTTTTCAAGTGTAGGAAGAAACGTACTTGAACAAGTGAGAATCTTTACATACGTAGAAGAAGTAACAAGACTCGTTGAGAGAGAGAGAGAGAGAGAGAGAGAGAGAGAGAGAGAGAGAGAGAGAGAGAGAGAGAGAGAGAGAGAGAGAGAGAGTACAAACATGATGTTTCGACTGTTCCAGAGGATGGTGTAACCGTGTAAGTGTGGAAATCCAGTGTGGGATCGAACCATAGACGGAACCTCTGCTCCTTGTTACCAGCCCCGTAAATGTAGATATTGGAGTCCATGACAAGTATTGATATGTCCTTTTATTCTTTATTAAGAGGAGTGATTTTTTTCGCACTCCCCGAATTGATTTTCCGCGCTTTCAAGGGGCCTTGAGAATGCGGTTAACAATTCGGAGAGTGCGAAATCCCCTTTGTTAATTGTTACCTTCAACATGTATCAACAGTAAATGACTAACCATGTAGGTGGTGATACGAAAATAAAGGGATTTAAATTACTTTCCTAGTTAATTAAAAGAATCCAAGATAATTAATGAATTGGTAGAGATGTACTCAAGTCGTAACGAGATTTCTTTCCACAACCCTAAATAGACTCTCTAAAAAGATAAAAATAAAAATACAACTCGATAAATGGGATACATGCAAACGTGTGTTTTGACATGAACTTGCCAACCACAAGGGAGCTCAGCCTATAGAGCTTACAATTAACAATGTTTCCTGAAAAGCCAAATTCTTAGTTAATTTTCTTGCCCTTTATATTGATAGATAGATAGAGAAGCAACCACATGAATCACGCAAAAGCCACCCCAAACAAGAGTTGGTACAAGGGAGGGGAGCTACTATGGCATTGCATTGCTCAAGTATTTCTCTACCCTTTTTGTTGTCCTCTTGATCATCAGTGTACAATGTAATTTAGTACATTTGGTCAGTTATTCATCAGCAGAATCTCCCTCCTCTCACACACTCAAAAACCATCTAGTGTATGTATGTTGCTAAGTACTAGCTAGTAGTATTACAATACAAGTCAGATTGTGTAACCAACTGGGTTGTCTTAATGCGTTTTCCTTAGACTCTCTAAAATTGTGTTAGACAGAGGTAGATGTAGGGGTGTCAAGTGGGCCGGGCCGACATGGGCACGATACGTTTAAATGTGGCACGACACGGCACATGCACGATCGTGGTCGTCCTGGCACGACACGACACGATGCGGTCGAAGTGGGCACGTGGACAGGCATGGCCATGGAAGTGGGCGAGCACGACATGGCACGACATGACACGGTCTTAGTTGGGCATGACACGGGCATAGCACGGAAGTTGCACGGGCATGGGGATGGCACGACACGGGCATGAAATGGCACAACATGCGGCACCGAAAAACAAAAAAAAATAAAAAAATAAAAAAATTGACTTGCTATGTTATGACTCATAATGTCATTAATTAAGGTAAAAAAACAATATTAATTTTATTACCAAAAAAATTGACTTTCTATGTCATGATTGATGAGACTCATGACTCATAATGTCATCAATTAAGGTAAAAAAAATTGACTCGCTATGTGGCTAAATGGGCCAAATGACTAATATATGGTAAAACTAGTAAACAAGGCATTTTAGCTTCATAATTAACTAAAATAAGCTTTTCAAATTTTTATACGATTAAAAAACTTTGAATCAAACATGACAAAATACCGCACTTAGTATGTGCCACATACATTGTGTTTTATGTAACGAAGATTGTGTTGATTTTAATTACTTGTTATCTTTCTTGATTGTGTTGTATGAGTTTTCTCTTTCTATTAATCTGTGTACTTGGTAATTAACCAGGTTTTACCACCAAAGACAATGATCACACCTGTCTAGTGACAAAATTTCCCAATCAAATAGCAACCAGTCTAATACAACATTCAACACGACACGATATGATAAAGTAAAAAGGCCAGCACGGCTAGTACGAAAGATAAATGGGTCGGGCCGGCACGGCCCGTTTGACACCTCTAAACGGGCATGACACGACACGACCAAGTAAACCGTAAACAGGCCGGCATGACACAACATGATTAAAAAAAGGCATGACACGGCACAAGTAAACGAGCCGGCATGGCACGACACGATTTAAGTAAATGGACCGAGACAGCATGGCACGAAGCTAAACGGGCCAGGCTGGCCCGTCCCGGCTTGTCCTCTAGACAGAGGCGACCGCACATCGATAAGTTAGCCGAAGGATCTGTGAATCACAAGTGTTTTCGAATCTCAAGTAGTGGACCAATGGTAGTTTCTTATATTGATCACTTCTCTTCGAGACTACCCACAACTTATGTCTATGTCTATTTATTACACGCTATAAATGGAACGCTTACACCTCGATTGCTCAAGGGAACCGGGAACCCCCTAGACGGGGGCGGATCTTGTCCATTTGTTTCAGACCAATTCGGTCAATTCGGATCGTTTAAAAGTATTTTAGACGGCACAGATTTAAAGGAGTGTTTTTAAAAAATAAATAAATTAGAAACACTCTTTTTAAATATGGGCAGTCCTCATCAATGGAAATTGGGCCCTTGATCTCTCTGTTTCCAGAAGAAGATTTTTGCAAAAATCTAAGATTTCAAAATAGTAAGTACGTACTATCTATTCTAATATTCTTCAAACAAAGCTTCTTTGTGATTCAACAAAACCAAAGATTTAGGAAAAGAGGATTGGTCAACTACTATATATCAAGTAGGAGAAGTATTTTACCTTCTCTTTAGCTAGCCTTCACAAAACATACATCTACTCTTCTAACTTCGTATGTGACAAATGAATAATTTCGCGCACGCAGGTCTCGCGCAGCCTTGCAGTTTGTCTTCAATCACTTCCAATTTCACGAGAAACGAAAAGTTCGTCGAAGGCCTGCCGGAGTGGGACGTGTCGATCATCAACAAGTGCAAATGCCCACAATCAAATGTCGAACTAAAATGCACAGCATTTTCCACAATTTTGCCTGTGGATCCTGCAATATTTAAAATCCAAGGGGATTCTTGTTTGGTGAACAGTGGGAAACCTATCTTACAGGGCCATCCAATCAAATTCAACATTGTATTTAGGAACCCCAGTGATCTCAAACCTATAAGCTCCAAAATAATATGTTAACGACCATGAGGAGGTAACCACAACACGGACCTTTCCCCGACCGCAATAATTTTTTTTTTAGCCCATTGGAGGAATTGATGCAATAATGAAGGCTATTATGTTATGTGTTATCTGGGTTTTGATTCCATTACGGTATTGAGTTATACGTTCAATTTGTAAGTAATAAGAACTGTACGTAGTGCTTCATGTACTGTTGAGAACACGAGCCGTGTCAAAAATTATATTGCTCGTGCACAGTTCGATACCATTTACTATAAACGTTCTTATCTGTGAAAAAAAATTGCACACACTCTGAATCATAATTTACTTTTTTCTCTTAATAAGGATACGTTTTGAAGTCATAACGGCCGTTCGGCTAAATAAGCCAAAGTGACTTATTTTTTGTTCTTATTCAAATTTTTTTCGTATCACTTGGCTTATCCTCATTTTTTTGGGGATTATTGCATCCTCATGACAAGGGAAATCTAAAAAGTAAAAAATTTCATCGAAATCCAATTTTTTTTGAATAAAGACGAAAAAAGTGGAAAAATGATGATAAGCCAAGTGATACGAATTTTTTTTGAATAAAGACAAAAAATAAGCCATTTGACTTATTTAGCTGAACGACCCTTTAATCCTTTAATGTAATCAACGTAAAGTTCTTAAGTGATTGGTATCGTCGATGAAATATAAAGAAGTGAACATAATTTATTGCCGTGATAGACCGGGAAAGAGTCCACAAATAAACAGACTGGACCGTAGTATCCATTTGAGGCGCTATAAAAGATCCAAGTCCTTTTTTATTTTTTAATTGACAGAAGAGATCATTTACGTAACATACGAAGTATAATGTACAAATTCGAGACACTACATTTTGTGAGAGTTCACGAGATAATCAAGCCCAACAACTCATCTGGGACGCTACATTTTGTGAGAGGCCACGAGAGAACCAAACTCAATAACTCAACTAATAAGGCTAGCTCAGTCGGTCAGGACTTTTGCATCTCACTAGGAGGTCATGAGTTCAAATATCTTCCACATACGTGTGGGTGTTCTTCCCGATGGACTATCTTTCTTTGGTTCTTAGGGCTTTTTTTTTTGTATGGCTAATTGTGCTTATTCAATTTTTTTTTTTTGCATTTGTCAGTTTTTAGTTAATTTTTTACTCCATCTGTTCCGATTTGTTTGTCCATTTTTGACTTTTTCATGTCCCAAAATGCTTGACTTTTTAATGAAATAAATGTCCTTTTTGCCCTTGCTTTTTTCAAATAAAGTAATTTTTTTAAAAAGTTAAAAGGGTAAATGTTGGAAAGTTAAATATTTGTAGGTGTAATTATTATGTTCCCTAAAAAAGTTGAGTTCCCAAAAATAGACAAACAAATTGGGACGGAGGGAGTATGAATTATTATTTCGTCATGACGAGAGGAATCTAATAAATTAAAAATTAACGTCAAAATCCAAATTATTTTGAATCAAGACAAAAATAAGCCATTTAAAAATAATTTATCTAAAACATATTTGACGGAAAACTGACAAATGCAATTCATTTAAATCATTTAACCAAAAAAGCCCTTACCTATGGCGAGCCCTCTCGGTTCCCTACAAATGGAAACCCAAAACCCAACTGTCAAAATTTGAATACTTCTCACCAAAGAACCAAGAGAATGAGCAAAGGGAAACTCATCTCCCGATCAATCACCCACTCTCTCCACCGCACTCAACTCTTCTCCCCAAAAACCTCCACTCCGAATCCCTTCCACACCTTCCACAGACCTCTCACCACTCCTTCCCCGAACCCCCTCGAGGGTTTAATCGACCCTGACTTCAATCCACCCGGTTCGAACCCGCAGGCCGAGCCCGATTTGGCGGAAGAATTTGCCCTTCTGCGTGACTCCTTGGTGGACAACACTGCCGAATGCAGCTCTTCAGAATCTGGTAAGTGCTCAAACGATGCATTATTGGTGTGGAATGTGATTAAGAATAGTAATGATGGGTTTGGGGGAAAAACCCAGGTGCTACTTAGGCAGTTTAGGCAGAAATTAAATGAGTCTCTGGTAGTTGATGTTTTGAAGCTTGTACAGAACAATAATGCTGAACTGGGTGTCAAGTTTTTCTTGTGGGCCGGCCGGCAGATCGGGTACAACCACACGGCGCCCGCTTACGATGCCTTGTTAGATGTTTTAGGATGTAACAGGGAGGACGGTAAGGTGCCGGAACGTTTTCTTCGAGAAATTAGGGACGACGATGAGGTGGTGCTCCGGAAGTTGCTTAATTTGTTGATTAGGAAGTGTTGCCGAAATGGGTTGTGGAGTTTAGCGCTGGAAGAGCTGGAGAGGCTTAAGCAGTTCGGGTACAAGCCCTCCCGAGCTACTTACAGTGCTTTAGTTTTCGTGTTTTTGAAAGCGGGTAGATTGGATACAGCACATGTGGTTCATAGGGATATGTCAGATTCGGGTTTTTGCATGGACCATCAGACGTTGGGTTGCTTTGTTCATTCTCTTTGCAGAGCCGGTAAGTGGAGAGAAGCGCTAGATTTGATTGAGAAGGAAGAGATTGTTCCCGATACAGTAATTTATACACAAATGATATGTGGATTGTGTGAAGCTTCGCTTTTTGAAGAAGCTATGGATTTCCTCACTAGGATGCGCTCAAGTTCTTGCGTTCCTAATGTTGTAACATACAGGATTTTGCTTTGTAGTTGTTTAAATAAAAAAAAGCTGGGTAGGTGTAAGAGATTACTTAGTATGATGCTGATAGAAGGTTGTTATCCGAGTCCTAAGATATTTAATTCGCTAGTGCATGCATATTGCAAAGCGGGAGACTACTCTTACGCTTATAAGTTACTCAAGAAAATGGTAAACTGTGGTTATCAACCAGGTTATGTGGTTTACAACATATTGATAGGCGGTATTTGTGGCAATGAAGAGTTACCAGGAGAGGGGGTTCTAGAATTGGCCGAAAATGCGTATGCTGAAATGCTGGATGCAGGGATTGTACTTAATAAAGTGAATGTCAGCAATTTTGCTAGGTGCCTTTGTGGGGCTGGTAAATTTGATAAAGCATATGAAGTTATTCGTGAAATGATGAGTAAGGGGTTTATACCCGACTGCAATACATACTCAAAAGTGATTGGTTTCCTGTGTAATGCCTCGAAAGTAGAACATGCTTTCCGATTGTTTGATGAAATGAAGAAAAATGGTATTGTCCCAGATGTATATACGTATACGATTTTAATTGATAACTTTTGTAAAGCTGGCATTATTCAACAGGCTCGTAGTTGGTTTGATGAAATGGTAAGGGATGGTTGTACCCCTAACGTGGTGACTTATACTGCTCTTATACATGCCTACCTTAAAGCAAGGAAGGTGTCCGATGCAAATGCGCTCTTTGAAACGATGTTGTCAGAAGGTTGCGCTCCAAATGTTGTCATGTACACTGCTTTGATAGATGGCCACTGTAAAGCTGGACACATTGAAAAAGCTTGCCAAATATATGCCAAAATGAGGGGAAGTGGGGAAATCTCCGTTGTGGACATGTACTTTAGGATTGAAAGCAACGCACAGGAGCCGAATGTTGTTACATATGGAGCTTTAGTAGATGGTTTGTGCAAAGCACACAAGGTTGAAGATGCCCATGACTTATTAGCTGCAATGTCAGTAGAAGGTTGTGAGCCAAATCACATTGTATATGATGCTCTGATTGATGGGTTTTGCAAGGAGGGCAAGCTAGATCAAGCACAAGTGGTATTTGCTAAGATGTCAGAACGTGGCTATATTCCAAATGTATATACTTACAGCTCTTTGATTGATCGACTGTTCAAGGACAAACGGCTGGATCTTGCTTTGAAAGTCTTGTCTAAAATGCTGGAGAACTCTTGCTCTCCTAATGTTATTATATACACAGTGATGATTGATGGACTTTGTAAAGCTGGAAAGACTGATGAAGCCTACAAACTTATGCTCATGATGGAAGAAAAGGGAATTCCTCCGAATGTTGTAACTTATACTGCCATGATTGATGGATTTGGGAAAACAGGTAAAGTTAAGAAGAGCCTTGAACTGTTGAGACAGATGGGTAGCAAAGGGTGTGCTCCAAATTATGTCACTTATAGGGTCTTAATTAACCATTGCTGTGCTTCTGGCCTTTTGGATGAGGCTCATGAACTTCTAGAGGAGATGAAACAAACTTATTGGCCGAGGAATATGGTGAGCTATCGTAAGGTCATTCAAGGATTTAACAAGGACTTCATCATCAATCTTGGTCTTCTAAATGAGATAAATGAGAATGAATCTGTGCCAGTTAGTCCCGTGTACAGAATTCTTATTGAAAGCTTTTGCAAGGCGGGAAGACTGGAGGTTGCTCTTGAGCTGCATAGAGAGATTTCGTCGTCTTCATTGTTTATGTCTGCTGACAGGAATATTTATTCCTCTTTGATTGAAAGCCTTTCTCTTTCATGCAAGGTTGATAAGGCCTTCGAGTTATTTGGGGATATGATAAGGAGGGGTGGGGTACCTGATTTAAGTGTCTTCTTTTACCTGATTAAGGGGCTTATTATGGTAAACAGGTGGGATGAAGCACTTCAACTTTCAGACAGCATATGCAATATGGTGCGTTGACTTTAACCCTTATCTATAACTCACTTTAGAGAATGTATGCACACCTTCACATATTTGATGAGGTGTTCAAATAACAAGAACTTTAAAAATCACTCTTGAGAGAGAGAATTTTGAGTAACAGATTTTTGAGGAGTGGGGAGTTGGGTTTCATTATACAAACTACAAAGAACTTAATAGAAATCTCTTTTTTTTGGTAATAGACTTTTTTTTCTTTTTTGGCTTGTTTGCTTTGTTTTCCCTACAATTTTCACAATTGCGAATTAATTTTTTCCACACTTCAAATTTTTTATTTATAACAATAGATATATGTCTTCCCTGTGCTAAGAACGGGAACAATGCTAGTGAAGTGGATTGGAAAGTGATTTCCGGAGGCAACATTACTTTGAATATCGTATTGGATGAAAAGCTTGGGAAGGCCGACCCCAATTGAGACTTAAGGCTCGGTTTGGTTTGGTTATGAAAAGCTTGGGAAGTCTCTCGAAAACTAGAATTTCCAGTATCTCCTTATAGTTGAGGCAAGTAGGATTTAGAACACAGCTGATTAAAAAAAGAAAAAAAGGATTTAGAACACAACTTGCCGGAGGCATGGGATTACCCTTCATTCCAAAATCAAGTGGCAGTAAAATGGATTTCCCCCTATAGATCGTAAGAATTCTTCTTCTTCTTCTTAAAAAAGGAAAAAAGGATTTAGAACACAACTTGCTGGGGGCATGGGATTACCCTTCATTCCAAAACCAAGTGGAAGTAAAATGGATTTCCCCCTATAGATCGTAAGAATGCTTTCTTCTCCCCTATAGATTGTAAGAATGCTCTCTCTCTCTCTCTCTCTCTCTCTCATTTGAAGCTTAGAAGCTATAATATGAACTGGTGGTTCTGCTGAAACCTTAACTGTATATGTAATTTCTGCCCAGCCAGGATGACTTGTTATTTCCTTTCCACTCCGTACTTAAGTCGACGTATTGGTCATTTGGTCGAAACTTACAAATTTCCACTTCAGCAGGATATCAGTTGGATCCAAAATCAAGATACATTTGAGGGCAGCTAGATTACATTCAGAATTCCTGGTGTGTTTTTGTGCTTGACGGCCCCTTGTGTGGTTGGGGAGGATTATGTATTCACAATTTCTCGCATGCCTATCAGATACTCGGCTGGTGATGGAAATGACTTTAATGAAATTGCGTATGCCATTCTCATTGGCCTCTTGTTCATGTTAATAACAACAAATGGAAGGAGGCTTCATCTTGTGGGGTCCTCAACATGAAATATAATTTCTGTGCTTTGTGTTCAATGTATAAGATCAGGTATGTTCTTTCTAAGTTTGTTTCCGTGTTAACATTTCATCTAGCCTCTTGAATGCAACTTACATGAATATGGGATGATGCAGGGTGCTGATTTTATTTGATCTGAACCTCTAACAACCAATTATGGATTGAATGTGCTGATAACAAGGTGAGTTTTTTTGTTTATTCAAGAAAAAGTCTGCTTTTAATTTACTTTGATGTGTTATATTCAACTGAGCTAGCTGGAAAATTTAGTTATGCTCGACGTAGCACAGATACGGATACGTACACTGATAGGGATACAGTTATGGACACGGACAAGAATGGGACATAGACATGATGGGGGACGCGGCATTAATAAATAAACAAATAATATTTATTTTGATCCAGGGGAAATATAGTCATATACAAGTATGAAGCATCAGAATTCAGATGTACATCATATTAAACTTTGAACCAATTATAGTTGAAGTAAGACATTTAATCCAATTAGTTAGATATTCTGTATTTAGCCATTTTCATGTCCCCACATGGTGTGTCCCATACGTTTTTTCCCTGTCTCCCGTGTGTCGGACACAGATGCGGTGACCTCTAGGAGTGTGTTGCTTCATAGGTTGAGCTAGCTAGTTTCTCTCTGACAAGTAGTTATATTTGTTTCTCTAGCTTGGTATTCTTTGGAGCATTCTGCATATGCTTTTCCTTTTTATTTGCTTTCTGTAGTGGGCTGGATACGATGGTTAGGTCATGGTCACTACGCTCGGCGGAAGGCCGGATCAGGTCCCTCAATTCTGTCTGGCCGGGTCAGATAGGTTACCGGACTTCTATGTTCGGCCCTACCAATGCTCGGTTATGCAGGACCCATGAGTCGATCCAGTCTGGGATCGACGAACTTCCCGACGTTCGGACACCGAGGCTTGTCCAGGTGGTTCGGCTAATTGATTCATGCCAGCTCGCTCATGCGCAGTTAACTGTGTTATCCAAACACGTCAGACGTGACGTCATCTGAAGCAGTTATTGCACGGGATAGGCACGGGTGCATATGGATGACAGCTCATGCACATGAGGGACAACCGCCTTATCAAACTAGCTTTTCTGCGGAAGAGCACCATTCAAGCATGGATTCAAAGCGAATAGAAGGGCTCCAATTAGCTATCGTTTTACACGAGCACGTACCAACCAGGGATTACCTAGGACAACATGCAGGAAAAGCATTTGTATGAGCCACAGGAACTGCTATTAGAACTAGCATTTGCTTGTGGAAACAGCACCAACCCATTCTGCACATTGTGCGCTTCGATTCTTGGTACCTCCGTCCTTCTCGGACCAAAAAATGGCAGAAAGCTGAGGGACTCAACCCGCTGCGCAACCACTGGATATCCGCCTTCCAACATGCCAACCACATTAGCCATGCCCTGCCTCAGCATTGGGTCTTGGTGTTACACAACATAAAGCCACGCGAAGGAGTTTACCACTTTATGCTTATTATTGATTTGGAGTAGTTGAGATTTGTGAGCTATGTATGAATGTATTTGATACGGAGAATATGTATTAATTTGGGCTGTCATGTTATTACCATATTCACATGGAATCAATATGTCCACCTATCTAATCGCTACTTGCAGAATGGACTTGTTGCGTTGATCTAAGAGCATCTCCATCAGCCTAAGCAAAAATTTAACCAGTTTGCTTAGGATTTTTGTCTTGGCTAGCCACCAAACCAAAGCAATACCCAACAATCTAGCAATTTGCCTCAACCCAAAAAAAAAAAAACATACAAACACACACACATATATGTATGTATGTAATTTATTACAGGAACAGGAACGACCAAACCAAGTCCGGAGAAAGTCGCCGGCCAAAACAGATCCGGCCACATACATACGCATATATACATATAAAAACCCACCGATCAAACTCGCTGGAAAAATAAAAAACCCATCAGAGAAAGTTGAAGACGAACTCACCGGTGAAAGTCGATCTGAAATCCGTTCGCCGATCTGATTTTTGTTTGCCTATCTGTACTCGTCGGAGTTGGAAATCCTGTCGGCGATCTGTTTTGTGGGAGAGAGAAAGGAGCAGCAGAGAGAAGGAAGCCAAGCGAGGCAGCCGTACCTCGCTGGGCGGGGCGAGAGGGAAAAAGGCGAGTTCCAAGCGAGGCTGCTGGAAACTCTGCCGTACCACTTTCAGTCACCAGTTTGGCCTCGCCGGAGGTGAGGCAAGCCTGATGGAGATGCTCTAACAGCATGTGCAGCAATTACTAGCCAAAATTGGTAGCCAAAACTCTAAAGTTTATTTTTGAAGAGATCCAACAAAGCTAGTTATTTTACGTAACATTCTTTAAGAAATATGTACCTGGTTTTTTTTGTTTGTTTCTTATTCCATACACCCGCATCATAACAACCACAAACTTCGGCGTAGAAACTATTTTCCCATCGACTAAAATTTACGAAAACTGAGTGTCGTCGATTACAAGATCAGGCTATCAAAGGTAAAAATATTGCTGGAGTTGAATGATATTACAACCGCCAAGCTGGCTAAAGAAAATGAGCGAAAAGCAACACCAGAGAACATAACCCTGCGAGCCCTGCGACGGTGGCGAATGTAACTACGTTGTTCTCGCTTACGGACTTTGAAGAAGAAGAAACAAAAAAAATCTTTGAATCCATACACAGATTAAGTAATCGAGATAACTTGGCAAAACACAGAAATGCTTTGTTGAAATTTAGAAACCGTAAGATCAGTTGGCGATCGAGTGCGCGGAGCGTATGCTAGAGAAGGAATCAAATGACAAAACAGCAGACATGCAGATCAAGGTGCAAATATTTATTGCAGAAAGCTTGCGGCTACGTTGTTGAGATAGCACAGAATAGCACTTCAACAAACACAAATGTCATTCTCAGAAACTAGAGAAATCATCATAAAACAAGGCGCTATCAATTACTTAGCCAGAAAATGTGAGCCTTTATCTAAATTTAGTAGTGAATTCAGGTGCTTCTGCGGTACTGCCACGTAACCAAATCCCACAAAAAATCGAAGTTCATATAACTGAGATCTACAAACGATGCTTCCGATAACAGTCCGTATTAATTCTTTACATGAAAAAACAACACATTGGGGCATGAACGCTTCTTTGAAAAACAACTTTCATGAAAGAATTTCCTAGGCATCCCATCGACCATGCACTGGAAACACCCACCATTGACAGTGACGAGATCAGAGCATAGGCTAATGGTGGTTTATCAAATAAACCAACTTCCAAGTGAAATCCAAATGACTACTCGGCTACTGGCACAGACAGTAATTAAAACCGGGGTTTATGAGAAATGCATCGATAGCCACTTTTTTCATGGTTCCAACTACCAATCATTATCTATGGCCAGGAGATTTGGGCAATCATCATCTCCTCTTGTATTTCTTCGCACTTTCTGAATCTCCCTGGCCGATTCCTCAGCAGACCGACTGCTCTTCCTTACCTCAATTTCGCGAAGTTCGTTTAGATTAGCAAAATCAATTGGGATCCACTTCAGACGTGTGCATTCTTTAACCACAAAGACCTCAAGTCTCGAAAATTGATCTTCGGAAGCATACCATTCTCGGATGTGCAGATATTGTAACCTCAAGTACTTGAGTTGAGAGAACCCCTCAAGTTGTCTTGTGTTCCAAATTCGTCCCTCACAGGCACAGTGTAATAATTTGAGAACCTCAAGCCTCGGCATGGTTTGGAGGATTGATAGCTCCTCCCACTTTAAGCCCGTATTCTTCAAAGTTAGCCGCGTAACAGTCGGAGGAAACTTCAGCACTGGCAAACGGGTAGTTGCCCAGTACGAAATATTGCGGCCTTGGTTAAAACTGAGTGTCTCAAGACATTTCAAGAACTCCAGGTCGGGGAGCATCAAAACAGAGTCATGGGATATTAGTTCTCCACGAAATCCTAGCTTCCTAAGATTGGGAGTCCTTGCCAAGAAATTTCGGCACTCCTCACAAGGACATATTGAATGCAAGGTCTGTAGGCTATCCAACTTGGACAAATGGTCAAAACCAATTCCAGCTGCTACGTTAGGATAACAACAGCGAAGATGATATTCGAATACCCCTCTTTTAGCATATAGATGCCTCAACTTAATCATCTTAAATATATCGCGAGGCAACGGAATGGTTCTAAAAGACGAGGCATACGGCCGAGCTTGGAGGTTAAGGGTTTCTAGGTTGAAGAGGTAGGAAAATGGCATTACAAAGTCCGCTAGTGGATGTGGTAACCGAAGTGCCAAGTATCTCAAATGAACTAGACGTCCTCTTCCTATTTTTCCTGGGCATCCAGAGGAGACAAAATGCAACACCCTGAGAAGTTCAAAGTTTTTAAAAAAGAATGACAGATTTGGTTGAAACCATAAATGAGTGGAGTTTGGCAAGGTGAGGCACAGAAAAGAACGAAGGTTTCGAGTACAAGGCCTTAAGGAAAACTCGCGGAAGAACTGGTTGCCAATGAAGAGTCGACGATGCTTAGTTGCAACAGAAGGTGAAAAAGTATCATCCCTGTAAATTGGAACAAGGAGATTATCTTCCTTGGCTTTTTTCAAGCATAATTCACGCAGAAGATCATGGATACGGCATGCTTTAATTCCTCCAAAGGACCTTTTCCTAGCTACCATTACGAGATTTCTATCAATAAGATTACTCAAGTACTCTTTTGCTACGTCCTCCAAGCTTTTATCACCTTCACTTTGCTGAATAAATCCCTCCGCGATCCATAACCATATCAACTCGTGTACGAGGATTTCAGAATATTCGGGGAATCCTCCAATATAAACAAAACACGCTTTCAAATGACGAGGCAGGTGATTGTAACTAAGTTCTAGTATCTCCATGCAGTTGCTGTCCTGGTTTTTGGCAATGATTGAACTTAAACGTTTGGAAACTTCCTCCCACACGTCGAGCGTCTTGTCTTCCACTGCCAGAATACCAGCTATTGCGACAATCGCGAGTGGTAGTCCTTCACATTTTTCTGCTATATGCTCACCTATGCCAACCAACTCCGGTGGGCAACATTTCTTCCCGAATACCTGTTCAATATATACGTGCAACATTAGATGTCTATAATTGTAATTACAAAAAACATGAACCAAGTAATAGGAGTTTAACAATTCATCATGATATGACAAAAATAAAAATTATTTAAAAATAGAAATTCTTAAAAAAGAAATTAGAAATAGGAGACATATGACAAAAGTACAAGGAAGCATATCTTCAAATCACTATGTTTAGTTATACTACGTATACTAATTTTCTTTTCTTTTCTTTTCTTTTTGAAAGAAATACCTTCTTTTGTAACAACTCCCAACTGCAACTTTTTGGTAAGGGAGCCAAACAATGAGGGACACAGTGCATGCTATTAGGTTCAACAAGTAGTCGACTAGTGAACAACACTTTACTGCCATTGCATTCCTTGGGGAGTGATCTTTGGATATCATTCCAGGCTTCAATATCCCATATGTCATCCATGACAATGAGATATTTCTTACCCTTCAAGCATTTGTGCGTGTCTTCTCCCAATTTATCCTCAGTAATCTTCTCGTAATCTCCATGTTTTTCTGGGGAAGCTAATTCCAAAATACAAATCAACAAATCCCTCTGCATAGTCTTATCATAATCTTGAGAAACATTGACCCATGCACGAATTTCAAAGGTATGTGACATCAAAGGATGATTATACACTTCTCTGGCCAAAGTGGTTTTGCCGCCTCCAGCTGCACTGACGATTGATATTATCTCCAATCGTCCCCCCTCTCCACTGTCGTGAAGCTTTCCCATTAATGTCTCTACCTCCTTCTTGAAACCAACCACCACCTTCTCTTCTGCCACTTTGGATGTGTTGCTCCCTCTAGAAGAACTTGAACCTCCTGTTGGGAAATAAAAAGAAGAGTTGTAGATATATTCTCGTATTTTTACACCAACAAATCAAACCACTATCCTACTAGTACTCCTACAAAACAATAGGATTGGTTTGTAATTCACATGACAACCCAGTGGTCTAAGACTTCGATTATACTTATATAACGCTGTGGTTTATACGAGCTAGTAAGTTAGTTTTTCTCAAAAGGTGCATTCCAATTCTCTCACTTCTTTATCACACTATTTACTGCTCTTAATCTTTCTTCACACACGACGTCTCCTTTGCTCTATTATCCTCTTAATTATTGTTTTATGTATGGCTCGGATTCTATCATATTTTCCGTATATATTGGATGCTGGATTTCATACAGTTTAGGAAACTACAGTTGGTAGGTTTAATTCGACGCACAGAAGAGAACTGATCACGTTGTTGTATCTTGGAGAAAGAGCACCATCCAACTCCGTGTAGTATGGGGTGTATCCTTCCTAAGTCACAGGCTTTTCTATTCCTTCTCTATCTATCTAATTTCGTGAATTTGATTGATGAATATTACTTAGAATTATGATTTTAGCATAAATTCCACTCACACACACTTTCTCCAATAGGGCCATAGTAAAGGTAACAAAAATTTAAATTTGTGTTTTGGAATATATAGAACAATTTCTCATATTCCATTTTTCAGAGCTTGTCACAAAAGAAATTTGCTTGGCTTTGCTTATATCATATTTATGACATGATATTATCCTCATAAGAGCCCGACATAGATGAAACTGAAAGCATAAAACACTAACAACCAAAATATTATAATACTGAAAAAAATGTACCAATACCTTCACTTCTAGAAAAGGAGTGCCCGAATTTTTTACCTACTACCCCATAGATGTCACACATATTCTCGTCGTAAATCTGCTTTACCTCAGCCGCAAGAGTCTTGATCTTCTTTTTGACACTTTCAAGGTCAAGGGAAAGACAATCCTGATTTTGATTAGCCTTGAAAGCTTGAATTACAAACAGTTCTATGATATCCTCTGCCTCGGATATCACGTCTTTGATCTGTCTCATCAGATTCATCACTTTTAAATTCTCATTGCGTTTCTTCTCCGTAACCATGAGGAATCCTCTCATATACTTTATCTCCTCCTCAAGAGATTCGAGCTGATGTTTTTCTTTTATGATTGATTCGACATTGGAGCTCATTATAAGTTGCTTCAAGGTCTCCAGGAAAAAATCAACATCAAAGTCACCCATCTCTCTCTCTCTCTCCAACGAGAGATTGATCAAGTAAAAGGGAGTTAGAGATCAGATAGAGGACGAGCAAAATGATGGAACAAGTCTAGAACTGTGGTCTTCCCTTTTTGGAGGTTGTGATCCAGTAGAGGCTACAAGTAAAAGAATGACTTTCCTGTGATTGCATCAAGTTTGATGATCAGATATTTAAAAAAACTTCCGTACTTAAAATTGTCTCTTCTTGTTCAACTTGGAATGATGCTTCATTTACGAAATATCTGATGAAGTCGACATCATGAGCCCAACTCAGCCACAACTTGCAGGAACGGAGTCAGGAATTTCACCACGCAGGGGCAACCGTGCATGCGAGAAAAAAAAATACATGCATAATCACGTAAATACATTAAAACTCAAAATAACATAAATACATAAATCGGTTTAACTAACGGGATCGATCTTCATGTATGTGTCTTGTTTTTCTTTATTGTTCATATTTTTTTTTTCATTCATCACAATTGGACAAATTCGGTACATGGGCTTTCATGTTACTTGATTTTACCAGTCAAAAAACAAAGAATTAGGAGAAATCTAGAACAACAATTGGGGAAAGACATACCTACAACTTAAATTTCACTAAAATTACTTAGGGTTTCCAAAATCTCTTTTCCTCTGTCTCTATTTTCTCGAAATTGCCTTTGAAGTCTTAACAATTGGGGATGTTTGTGCCAGGAGAGAGAGAGAGAGAGAGAGAGAGAGAGAGAGAGAGAGAGAGAGAGAGAGAGAGAGAGAGGAGATTTGGTGTGCCATTGAGATTTTAGGACAAAAAGAAATAAAACTGTAAAACACTAAACCCATTTAACGAAAGGTGGAAGTTTATTACTTGAATATTCACAATATTAACCCTCTAGTTTTATTTTTTGTTATATTTTAGCCCTTAGTCTTTAGTAATTAATGTTGGTATCCTCGTAGTTCAAAGGTTACAATTATATTTTTTTTTTCAAAATTCTACACATGGGCGAGCCTATATACTTTCATAGGATTTTTTTTTATATATAATAGTAGTGTTTCTTCTTCTTCTTGCAGGGGCGACCGCCCCTACTAGCGTCAACTTGTCGTACCAAAAGAATACATGTGTAAAATACCACAATATAGGATAGGTGGTTTGTTCTCCTCTCTCCCCAGTGGTGACCAAGGATCGAGTCCCACGGAAAACAGGTTTGGGGTTTCAGGACTATGGATAATCTCTGAGCCCGGATGATGTATATCGTCGGGCAAAAACAATACCACTGGTATATAGTTTTTGTTTATAAGTCCAAATGCCGCACACCATTTGGTGGGCATATTTAATTTAATTATCTTATTGGGTAAATTTCATGGATACCGCCTCTATTCTACTGAAATTACATTGACAACCCTCTTACTCTATAAAATCATGCTGCTCCTCCTTGCTTTGTGACTGTATATATGGGAGTTCATTTGTTTTTTTGAACAATACAAAAGGATTGATTTTATTAATCTTTAAAGATGAATACAAAGATTAACAGGACACATGACACAAAGGCATCACGATAAGGAGCATGCAACCTAACATTTTGTAAGTACCTAACAACAGGACAAATGCATTCACCTATACGAACAGTACTATTCTTAGTTTACAAATACTAAACAACAAGAAATTGATAAATTCATGAACACTTTCTCATCATCTCCTCTTCTCTTTTCTCGTATCACCACCATTCTAACCTAATGGTAGTCTCTAACATGCACCAACCTACCCAGCTTTTGTGTGATTACCACACCCCACGACTTTGAAGAAGGCACCGTAACTTATGCTCCATTAGGACAATATTAATTATTTTGTCTTTTTTTTTTCTTTCTAGATTGTTAGTTTTGTGTCAATTTTTTAATTAGTCATCTATAACGAGGAGAGAAATTTAAAAAGTAAAAATCCGATCTAAAATTAAAATTTTCACTAAAGACAAAACTAATTCAAACCCAACAACTTTTTTTTTTTTTGCAGTATATTGTCATTTCTGAATTTCTCTTAAGTTCTACTCATATTCTTTTATATGTCTAGCTCAAAATAAAAAAATAAATCAAGCTAGTTCAAACTTTAGTTTGGGAAAATAAGTTTTGCACCTCACTTTTATATAAGTGCATCTAATTTTTTTTGTTATAGTGGTTTTTTGTGTGTATAATCTATAACACTAAAAGCAACTTGGAAGTGCATACACGAAAATATGGACTGCAAAAAATTTTTTTTAGACGACTTAAACACTCTGTCAGTAATTCAAAATTATCGAGATACGGGCCCAATCTTTCGGTTCCCCAATTCTCTCAGATCACCGGCCTCATAGAAATGGATTTTTTTTATGATACCCGTGGTAAATATAGACTATTAGATTGTAAAATGGGTCAATCACAGCAATTAAAGGGGATGTGAGTGTGATGTCAATAGAATCAAGGGGGTGTAAGTGAAATTTACCCTATTTTTTTTGCACATTTTTTTTACTCCTATCATCAACATGAATCCTAAAAGTCGAGTATTTAAGCAACTACTAAAAGAATTCACTAGAAGAGCCGGCCTGGCGCAACAGTAAAGTTGTTCTATTATGATCTGGAGGTCATGGTTCTAAGTCGCAGAAACACCCTCTCTGCTTGCAGGGGTAAGACTGCGTGCGTACATCAACCCTTCTCCAGACCCCGCAATAGAGAGAGCCTCGTGCACTGAGTTTGCCCGCTAAAAGAATTTTCACTAACAAATCCCCTTCCTGTAGCCAATTGTTACTTATACATTAACTCATTATTATTTAACAAAACCCACTGAAACTCATAGTCAAGAAGTTAATGGTTTTTTACAATGCTTTTGGTACATATCGAGTAAGTTGGTTGATTTCTTTTATTGAAATTAGCCTCCCTAATTAAGACTAATCTACTCCTACAATATTACAAGACACAAGGGTGTACACCCCACTAAAATACAATTTCAAAAAGAGCGTGGCTCGGAGATCAAAGGGTTGAAGTGTATTCTCCCAAAGTAATATAAGTGCCCATCCTCTGCACATATATTACATAGCTGTCATTGAACTGTTTATAGTACTAGTAGATCTGCACGTGCTTTGCCCATGGAGTTCTTCCAATTAAAAGAAATTCTTCTTTGAAACGAAAACGAACAATTTGCTCTTTGTTTTCCCTAGATTTAGTAAATTTATTTATACTTGAGGATGGTACTCAGGAAAACAACGATGCCTGCTAAGAGTTATCACGACCAGGGGCTGAGCTATGTTTTCCGGGCTCTAGCTCCCCGAGTGTTTGAGTTTAAAAATTTTAGTTTATATATATACTCGATTTTGAATATTATTGATAACTAGCGCGCGGATGCCAATGCCTAAAGAGACAATGGAAATAGCACAAGGTCTTTCAGACATGGACGGAAAAATACCATCTAATTAATAAACCAACGTCACAGCCGAGTTTTGAGACAGGATCAAGAACAAACATAGTGTAACAACCAATAAGGACGCGTTAGGTGACCGAGAATGATGATTATAAAATATCAATTTGGAGCAGAAATAAGCAGATGCTAATAGCAAGCACATAATATTCTTTATATGGTTGCCACAATGGAGAATGGACAGACAATAGGGATGTGACTTCTATTCAACAAAAACTTCATAAAGGAAATTTATGCCTTCCTGAAAGGCTTAAAGCAAGGGTGAGGGTATTACCTGGGCCGATTCGTCTTGCTTCATCTGAATTGAAAATCACTTTGGCCACAAAGATATGAGTCACCATAGATTGCCGTGTGTATTTACAAGAAAACCTAGTACCAATCCCTCAGAGAACAGAAAACATGTGTATTCATTTTATTGAAATAATATCATCTTCCCAATTTCAAGGCACAATACCGGGGAAAACTTTTGATTCTCATTGCCAGTAACTTTTGAAACAGCTCTGGCAAGGGCCGTAGGGATTAGTCTTAGGTGCTCGCAAGCTGGGCTGAGACACCAGCATCAATTACCGAAAAAACAGGGAAAACTTTGCAGATCTTGCTTGTTGTCCTTGTTATCGGTATTACTAATGTGCATGTCTTTGTTTTCCATGATGACAGGGGAGGAACATAGTAGCATTTTCAGAGAGATGAAATATCAGCTTCTGAAGCTCTTGATTCTAGCAACGACTCTTACAAGAACATAGGGTGGTGAATTCATGATGTCAAGAGGGCACAGTAACATATTGGCTCAGCGAATTTCCTCAGCAGTTCTTAAAGTAGAGGAGGAAAAGAGAAAAGCCCTAATGCAAGAGATAAGTTACCTTGAAAGGATAGCCTTGTCAAGGAAAGGAACTCAAAACAGTCAAATGCATATGGTTTCCAAGGGAAAATAAGGGTTGGTGCTCGTCTGTCAGGTATCCACAACCGGAGTTTTTATGGAAAAATGGCCGGCAGAAGGCCAATAACCCAAAAACACGAAAGAATGGTCAATGAAGATGCATTGTTACGAGCTCCATTTTCCAGCATAGGCTCTCCCCCTTTACAAATGCCATGACACTCATGAAGCAGTATGAAGGGTCCAACTAATGAATGCTCGTATGCTATTTTCCTCTTCTCCATAGGGAATCGATAAGAGACAGAGAATAAGAAGGCTACGTAGGATGAGTACTATCAGAGCTTCAGTCTCAGGCTCCTAGCCTAAACGCCCCTTATGGTTTCGATACTACGTCCAGCAGCTTTCCAACCTGTTACCACAGACTGGGATTGACAGAGAATACAGTTGATGGAAACAACAAAACAACGGCTGGAATGTGTGGCTTGTGTGAATAGGCGGATGTATGGTTGCTTGCCGTAATTCAAGACTTCATTGGATGTCATGAAATGGCGCTGGAATCTTACTCTCTCAAAGACTGTTACCACAATTTCTTCAACGTACCTAGAGCGACAGAGAAACCAAATTTTGGAAAAATATCCATAGCGAAAAGTAAATACAAGTACGCCCACCTCGCCCAAGACTATTCAAGTTGAGCACAAGAAGGGCAAGGATCCAAATCTAAGCCAGGTTCCCCGCTGAAACGACGTCTTTTGTCTTACACAAATTGCAAGAACTTAAATTCATGTAGTCGATAAAACGGGTAAGGTAACACCAAGATTTTTCACAAAATTACCAGAAAATATATCTTGGAAACGAAGGTAAATTCAAACTAGCAACCGTGTTCGTTTGATAAATGGATTTTGTAGGAAAGTTCACATTTAGTTGTTCAATTGAGCACGGAAAGTCGGAAATCAAGATTCATGCAAAATGTTTAGTTTTTGGCAGACAAGTTTTGCGTGAAAACTAATCCTAGTCGATAAGTTTAGGATGTGGGTTCCACAAGAAAAATTAGAAAAGATTGTTACCACCTATTTTCTATTATTATAACATCGATATAAACGTTATAGAAAATTTTGAATCATATTTTGTCCTTATGGATATAAGATCGAAATACGTTCTGTTCCTTTCCTTTCCCAGCAAGTTCAACGGGGCCTTGAGGACGTTTAGATTGATCAATAGGTAATCTATTAAGTTTATTCCTGCCACGAAAACCATTCTTGGATTAATATGAAATAAAGAGAAACATTGTATTGTAAAAATAATACATGCACCTCAATCTATTTATTATTGGGAACAAATAATTTATTTAGGGGGCTGGTTCTACCCACACAAATTTTGACACAAGATCTCAGCCATTCATTTCATTGGCTGAGATTATAACCCTCCCCTTCCTCCCATTCCACCTCCTCACCTAATCCATCCCTCTCTCCGTCCACACACCCCGCACCCACCTTTCCCATATCCAACCCCGGACCGCTCCTCCTTCTCCGGCAATCCCATCTAGGGCGACCCGATTTCCGGCGATCCCCAAGTTCAAGAGTTTTTTTTCAGGGGACGTTTGAGTTATCAGTTAAGCACATAAATAAAGACCTCAAAATTCGTCTTTGGTTTTTGACAAGGGAAGTAGGACCATAGCTTCACCCCGGGGAAAAAAAAAATCTTTGGCGGAGTCTTTCTTTGTCGGAATTTCACCGGCGTAAATAACTAATAATTAAGCACACACATTCTTTCGGCTTTGGGATCTCTGTTCGCACATTGCCACATGATTTCCCTAGAAGTTTGATTTCCGATCCGATTTTCATGGTGAGAAAATAGTGCGTGGAATCATTGATCACGGCCATGAGCCCTTAAATTTTGACCCCAATTGAATAGCTTTTCCCTTTTCACGATTCCGAACTTAGGATTACATTTTCCTTTCCTAGCAATTAGTAAATTTAGGGTTGCAGTTGAGTTATACTCCCTCCGTCCCTTTTTAAATGTCTTGCTTCGTAACTCCAACTTATTAAAAAGACATCATCATTATACCTTTCACATCAACTTTTTACTCCACTTTCCCTACTTACCCATCATCATTACACTTTTACTCACTAACTTTTCAAAATGGAATCTACTTTTAGGGACAAAATAGACAATTCACCAACTTTTACCCACTAACTTTACAAAATGGACACTTATTAAGGGACAACCCAAAATGGAATACTGGATTGTAATAAAGGGACGGAGGGAGTATATATCTGCAGCATGTGATTTGTTTTGAATTGGGTTTTGTCGGCTATTTTGAATCTGGGTTCATTGGCTGTTTTAAATTGGGTTTCGTTGTCGGAAATTGGGTCTCCGGAGATGAGATTGCCGGAGGAGGAGCCGGCCGGAGTTGGGTCCGGGAAAGGTGGGGGTGTGTGGTGGCCCGGTGGGAAAGGATAGAGGGATGGATTTGGTGAGGAGGTAGAAAGGGAGGAGGGGGGAGTGTAGTATTCTAATCTCAGCGGTTGAAATGAATGGTTGAGATATTGTGTCAAAATGTGTTAAAATTTGTGTGGATAGAACTGGATTGAAAAGTTAAACCGTAGATACATACTTAGAGGGATACAACTTATGAAATCTTAAACTTATCATGAGTGTGCATGATTGTGTTCATCCGAAAGAGATTAAACATTACCCACTTTGTATGGAGTTCATACAGAGTTCCATCTCGTTTATCTGGACCGTTCATTTGATTATCGATTAACTATGGATAGTTGATTATATTCCTAAATTTGGGGTGAGTCATGGATAATAACGAGTCAAATGAAATTCAAAATTTGAAATCAATACTTTTCTATGACCCTTCAAACCAAAATTTTCTTTTATATTTCCGTTTGACCAAAAAAAAAAAAACAAACCAAGATTCTCTTTCGTACCTTTGTTAGCTTGTTTACTTCTTGGTGTTAGTACAAGAAGACCACATATCATTCTGATTTTGTGCATGTATTTCTGGTATTGGTCCATGTAATCTTATTTGAGATTGAGGACTAACATGTACTTTGTAATTAACTTCGTGCAAATGTATATTTTTTTACCTTCCTTAAAAATTTTGGTGAGTCTAGGATAATAACGAGTCAAATGTAACTTGAACTTCGTAATGATCGAATATGCTTATTTGAACCTTGAAACCAATATTTTCCCTTTTATACATTTCATACCAAATCTAGGATGATAATGTGTCAAATGTAACGCGAGACAAGAAGTCGTTCTAATCTTGTCTTTTTATGTTTTTGGTAGGTGAATCAACGTAATCTGAGTTTATGGTAATCGTATTGTAGTATAACGTCCGTTTTTTCTTGCTTGTACAAGGCTAGATACCAGCTTATATAACAGAAGCTATCCTAGGTTATGTTTCTCCCTTGTGCTATCATTATTCCTTGTAGTATCATTTGAATTTCTCGCTTAAATCACTTTGCAAGGCTCCCTCGGAAAGAAGCGAGGATGTATATGACCATGAGGGGGACGGCGCTTCTCTTTCTTTCAGTCCTCTTCGCTCTAATATGCTGTTCACGTTGTGATTTAATAGCCGACACCTGCAAGAAAACTGACTATCTGGAACTTTGCATCTCAACCTTAAGATCCGACCCTCTCAGCCAAACCGCAGATGTCAAAGGGCTCGCCCGCATCGTTTTAAAAGTTTTACTTGTGAAAGTGAATGCTACTCTCAACCGAGCAAATGATTTATCCAAAGAGTCTGAGGATCCTGTTGTAAAAGAGTGTCTCAACGTTTGCGCTTCGCAGTACGATGATGCTATATATGATGAGATCCCTGAAGCCATTGAGAATTTGAGCAAATTTGCAACCGATGAAGTTATTGTTGGTGCTCTTACTTGTGAGGATACGTTTAATGAGGAGCCGAATGCGCGTAAATCACCCTTGACAGCTGACAATAATATGTTGATACAACTAGCTTCAGTTGCTTACAAAATTATAGCATCCCTTGGTTGATTTCATAGTCGTTAACCAATTTCCTCCTTCCTTTTTTCCATATTGAATGAATAAATGAAGGAATTGATTGGTTTCTAGTCCCTACCGCTCTTTCCTCTTAAATGTCGACATTTGATTTGCAGAATCTTAAATCTGTGATAACTTTTCACGGTTGTGTGAAAATCTTATTCTTCGACTGAAGTATACTTAAATCATATCGCGTGCAGTCGATTGATAGGTTTCTAACTTTCTATTCGGTATGTGTGCAGAAGCAACTAAGAAATAAGAATTTATCTGAATACTAGACAAACCTCTCTCAAACGTTGCTCAATACCACTTGGCAGAAGTGAAAACTCCTAATCGATGAAGTACGGGCACATCGGTAATGTTGTATTTCATGCATTTCATTTGCGTTTTGGATAAATGTGAACCCTTATGAAACAGTGTTAACTACTAGAATAATAGATAAAGACCACACTCAAAAGTTTGAAACAATCACAGTTTTAATGAAAGTGTGATAAAGAAATATACAATGAAATTTTCATATCACTTTACTAAAGAAACCGTGATAAATAATAGTTTTTATCACAGTTTTGATAGAACTGTAATTGTAATTGCTTGTTTTAATCACATTTTATTTTGAAGCGTGATAAAATATACTCACTTATTTAACTACATTTCGGTAAAAGCGAGATAGAATAAGTTTGTTGTTTGTTTCAATCACATTTTGTTTTGAAGCGTGATAAAATATACTCACTTATTTAACTACGTTTTGGTAAAAGCGTGATGTATTAGTTTGTTGTTCGTTTCAATCACATTTTGTTTTGAAGCTGTGGGCACGCGGCCCAAAAAATCCCATGTTTTAAGCATAAAATTCCAGGTGCACCCTTTTTGGAAAGCGCGGCGAAATGCTTCGCAAATCAGAGAGTCGCCACTCGGGTTTTTGCGGTTTGTACCCAAGAAACCATGTTTTTCGAAAACGTTTGGACCACGTTTGTTTGATTTTGAAAAAGGCTTTTGTAGACTGGACCGTCGTCACCTTCGATCTTGAGGTTCGGGAGCCAGGTTACGAGAGGGGAAGGGTTTTATGACACCCCCCCTCGCCCAGTCAGGAGACCGGTCTCTACTCAGGCATTTTGTAAAACACTTGCATTTCTCTCCTTGTTTGATCATTCTTTTAACTAGTTAGGGCGGGGGAACAGTTAATGGGGATTAAAACTGTAACACGTTGCATTTATGTACAAAAGATGTGACAAAATGTGTATGGATGCCGACGTTTGATCTAAGCAAGTATAATAGATTGAGAACAAGCTGCTGTGAGCATTTTGAACAGACTAGAGCACACTAACTGTGCTGTGGTGCACACAGAAGCAGGCCTGCATGCACTAGTCAAGCCACTGCATGCAACCCTGACCTGCGCGCGCCACACCACAACTGGTGTGCGCCGGTAAACTCAAGCTCACAGCTTCTGTTGTCAACCCTCTGGGCTCTGGAAAGGACCAGTGCACACCCAGGACAAACCACACAGTTTATAAAAGTTACTAAGCTATTACAGATAGATTAATGGGCTTAAAAGCCACCAAATAGACAGAAAACCCCTTAAACAGTGAGGGGAGAATGATCAAAGGCCTGGATGGAAGATCCATACAAGGGCCAAGCCACTGGGACACAAGCCACTACCGTACGCCACTTAAGGAGAGCCGTACGCCAGTAGTTTCTTGGCCCCAATGCTTTGGCTTTGCACATCCTGGGCTCTGGAACAGGACCAGAGGGACCCAGAAGGCCAAACTAAGCAATAAATACAGATGGAAGAGAGAGCAGTTATAAGTACAGAAAGCTGTAAACTGGTTTTAACATGCAGCAAGGTGATCAAAGCTAGAAGAAAGCAAGAAAACAATGATCTATGGTCCCCACGCCAGCTTTGCACATACTACCATTACTGGCGTACGGCACTCATGACTGGCGTGCGCCACTGATCACTGTGCACGGTCTTTGAAACCTTGCCAGCATTAGGGCCAGGACTGGTATAGATTACCAGCCTTGGCCCTGCTAGCCCCCCTCAGGGGTCAGAACAGAAAGCAGGAGCAAAAGATATTATACATTTGCTTGTGAGTTTGATGGATGGTTTGAACTTTGAGCTTGAAAGGGGATGGATGGAGGAAGTGAGGTTTGAAGACTATGGAGAGTGCTCCCTTGTTTACTCTTTCTATGGAAGAGAAAGGGAACAAGGAACAATGAAGGAGAAGAAGACAAAGAGACTTGATGTCTTAATGGAGCTAACCCTTTTCTTAATGATGCCAACCCTTTGCAAATGAATGCAAAGGGGGTATTTATGGAGGAGAGAAGGGCTGATCAGCCTGCCCTTAAGGGGTGTTTGGATGGATCAAGCTTTGGAGGAAGCTCCCATGCATTTAATGCATGGGACTTGGTTTGATGGAGGGTGTAGGAGAGAGAAGGGGACAGCTCTGGCTGAAGTAATGATCAGGAGGCTGCCAGCTGACGTCAGGCGGCTACAAAAACTCCCGCCCATCTGGCTGAAAAAGTTTGATTTGATTGGCACTGACCGGCGTGCGCCACTTGTTGAGTGGCGTGCGCCAGAGAGCGGTAATGACTGACACGTGGCAGTGGTTCCTGCGCACGCTAGTCCACCACCGGCGTACTCCAGCAGGGTTTTGTTGAGGCCATTTGGTTCTGGCTTGAGGGTTCGACAAGGGTTTGAAATGGGTTTGGACGAGATTCGGGACGCTCAAAGCTCAAACTCATCAACCAACTCGGTATGTTCTCGACCTTAATCATCATTGGGGAATCAAAGACCGTAAGTAAACTAATCCGGACAGTCCAGAATAGGGTGTCTACAGTAGCCCCCCTTTGATGGCACTTAGAGCGCCATCGACTTGGCGTAAGTAACGTCAAAGGTTTCTAGACACCCATCTAGGTCGTCCAGAGCAGGATATACGAGTCAATGAGAACGTGAAATTTAAATAACCTGACATTGGCTTTTGATTACGCGGCCGGGGCGGCTGACTCAGCTGGGGAGTGATAAGCCGTGAATCGGCTCCGTTGAGAAAGATACGGTCCTTCGGGCGGATCGTCGTTGATTGAATTTGGACGGATAGATCGTCGTTGATTTGAGATGGACAGAACAGGCCGTCACTTGTTGGGGACTCTCCTGGGGAAGAATTCATTTGAAAGCAACTCAAGGTTACTTGTTTGACTTGAAATTGGACGGGTAGATCGTCGTTGATTGAATTTGGACGGATAGATCGTCGTTGATTTGAATTTGGACGGATAGATCGTCGTTGCTTTGAAATTGGACGGATAGATCGTCGTTGCTTTGAAATTGGACGGATAGATCGTCGTTGCTTTGAAATTGGACGGATAGATCGTCGTTGATTTGAATTTGGACGGATAGATCGTCGTTGCTTTGAAATTGGACGGATAGATCGTCGTTGCTTTGAAATTGGACGGATAGATCGTCGTTGATTTGGACGGATAGATCGTCGTTTGATTTGAGATTGGACGGGCTCTGCTTGGGGAGTAACCATTTGAAGTGACAGAACCAATTTGATGACCGTGGGCCTTCGTTTTGATCACGGGATGTGAATTGGGCCTCAAGCCCAGGAACTACTGGCGTGCGCCAGTCGAGTTGTACCGTACGCCGCAGAGGCTGAAATATCCGAGCCCAGATCCGGCCCAGACCCGGCCCAGTGCTGTTCTTCGTCGTTTAAAGTCCCAGACTGTACGAAAACCGCCATTACCAGTTTCCAAAACTTCCAAAACTTCACAAAACTCCTCCCAATCTCTTGATCCTTTACTCTTCTCGTCCAAAATCCCTAACCCACGTTCACCCATGGCAGAAACCGGTAGTGGCAGCGGCGAGCAAGGTAGTGGCGAAGAAGGGGCTCGGTCGAGGGTTGAGGCCGAGTCTGTTGAGGCTCGAATCGACGATCAAACGGTAGAGGAGGCTTCCCCAGACGCCGGTGCAGAGATCTCAGGCGACGGCGGCGGCAATGGTAGCCATGCAGAGGCGGTCGACGGTGGCAACGAGCGGCGTGCGCCTGTGGAGGAGGGGCGTACACCGGTGGGCTCTGTCACAGGGGGCCTACGGGTTGAGCGGTTGGACTGCCGGAGTGGGGTGGAGGCCTTGATCGTGACTGGTGGTGGTTTGGTCGGTGCCAGCGGCAGTGGCGGTGGTGTTGGTGGGGACCGACCGGGGTCGCCTCTAAGAGGTCCGGATAGAGGGAAGGATCCGGCCGTAGAGGAGGTGGTGGATGTGCCGAGGGCGGACCACGTTGAGCGGGTCGAGTTTGAGGCGCCCGCGGGCTCGTCTAGCCACGAGCCGATCCTGAGCCGAGACTTGGCGGAGTTTGTGGGCGAGTCTGTGCTTGCTCGGCTCATGAGAGAGAGCCCTGCAGTTGTAGAGGCGGTCCTGGCGGCCCGAGAGGAGAGGCTGAGGGAGATAGCCCGGTCCGACGAGGCGGAGAGACTGAGGCGGGAGGCCGAGACAGCGGAGAGAGACCAGAGAGAGCTTGAGCGAGAGGCCGAGGAGGCCGAGAGGGAGCAGGAGGAGGGTCCTGGGGCATACGAGGTGGCTGTGGACTTAGCGGAGGCCAGGCGGCAGGCCCTCCGTACCCCGTTTGCAGCCGAGACGTACGTTCCTCCAGAGCCGCACGTGTTTGTGGCGTCAGGTACTGAGAGCTACGCCCCTCTACAGAGAGACTACGATGAGGAGCTGGTACTGAGGGACCGTGAGCAGCACTTGTCCAGGGGCTGGACTGAGGTATACTCTTTAAAACTCCCCCTTAGTCTGCGTTTCGTACTTGGGATGCATGATATTCGAACCTTTTGCATTTGATTGACTGTGTAGAGTTAGTGATACCTCGGCTTGCAATAGACTAGGTTGGCTGTAGAGAGCTTTGACTGCACAATTCGACCATAGAATACTGTAGATAAACGACATCGACTTGTAGCGTGCCATGTAACGTAACTCGACTGATAGGTTGTCCCGAAATCTGACTTGACCTTGTAGGATGCTCGAATGACTTGAATCGACTGATAGGGTGCCTTGAAATGATAGTTGACTGAATGAATCGATAATTGACTGCATGAATGCCTTGAAACGATAATTGACTGAATGAATCGACTGAACGAATGCCTTGATGCTTTAGATCCTTGATTCGACTATCCACTGAATTTGAACTGCTGTACTGATGCTATTTCTGTTGCTTTGGTTGTTGTGATGTGCAGAGAGGAGTGGCTAGCTCGAGGGGACACGGCGGTCCGGCTCGCTCACTCGAGCTATACTTGAGTTTGCCAGCGGGGGCACGAGAGCTGGTGGACGCGGCGGGGTTTGGCGTGTTCATCCCCACGCTGACAGCGGTGAGGAGTGACCACGGGGTACTGTCTGCCCTGGCGGAGAGGTGGTGGGATACGTCAAACTCCTTCCATTTCCCTATTGGGGAGATGACAGTGACTCCGACAGACTTTGCGGCCATCACGGGCCTGAGGGTAGGAGGGGACCCGATCCCGTTTGACTCGGGGATCCACAGGGACACTGAGGCGCTGAGGTGATTCTTAGGCATGGTGCCGGCGGGGAGCTCAGAGATGGTCTCATACGACCAGTTTGCGAGGCACGTGGAGCAGAGGATCCCGGTGTTGGAGTTGGCAGGAGGGGAGGTCCCCGAGTTAGAGTTGGCACGGCTGGCCAGGGTTTACTTGTTGTACTTGTTCGGGGCTACTCTGTACCCGAACAAGAGGTCCACGGTGCACTTGTCTTACCTGCCTGCCCTCTTTGACTTGCGGTCGGCTTCTCGGTTCGACTGGGGAGGAGCGGCCTTGGGCACGTGCTACTGTTTCTTGGGTGAGTTCTCCAGAGGGAGTAGGGCAGCTGCTGGGTACTGGAGAGTGTGGGAGGTAAGGAACCAATACTGTCTTTCAGTTCCATTCCATACTTGCACTTTATCTTGCATATCCTGTATTTCTGATGCCTTGTCTTGTTTGATTGTTCAAAAACCTTGCAGTTGTGGGCCTACGAGGTGCTGAGGATGTACTCTCCGGAGAATAGGAGTCCGGACCCGAGGGTGCTTCCTCGAGCGATGGTCTGGGGACCACTTCGCGTCGGGAAGAAGAGGTCGAAGAAGACGCTTGCAGACTTCCGGCTGTACCTCGACCACTTGACGGACTTTCAGGTGAGACTAACTTTCCCTTTCGGTAGTTCGCGCCTTTGAATTGCTTTAATGCTGTTGCTGATGCCTTTGATTGTTTCGCAGGTGGCGTGGGACCCGTGGAGGCCTGCAGGGCCTGAGCCTGAGTACCTTGCGCGGAGCAGAGTGGTGACAGCGAGCCGAGTGCTGCTGGAGTCGGCTTTCGGGTGGCAGTGGTATTTGGGCGACCGGGTGACGCGACAGTCACTTGACTCGTCTGAGTTCCTCGTCCCTGGGCCGCTTCCGCTTCGGGCTTCGCACACTGGGAGGTACACGCTGAGAGAGCTGAGGAGGTTCACTGTTCCTGTTGCTGCGGCTCCCCTTCTGAGACGAGAGCGAGACTACGCCGTTTACCAGAGGCGATACTTGGCTGGGGCGCTTGGAGTGCTGGAGCACAGGGCAGTGCAGGCGGAGGCGTTAGTTGCCGGTGAGGAGAGGTCGGGACGGCGGAGTAGGTCGGGCCGCTCCAGGGAGAGGAGTGAGTTTGCAGAGTCGACCGGGCTCACTCAGCTTTCTTGGACGTTGCCAGTGCGTGACCCCCAGGGGGAGGCTGCAGAGGTCCGTTTCGATCCTGCCAGGACTGAGCCAGCAGAGGTCACAGGGCCGGTATGATGTACTTTTCAGCTTTATTCACTTCCTGTTCCCTGTATCCTACTTGCCTTGCATTTGAACTGCCCTTGACTTTCAACACTTGTGATTCAAGTGCCGCTAGAGTGGGCGAGGGAGTCCATGCGCTTGATGCTTGCCATGGAGAAGAAATTTCACCAGATAGCCAGCGGTACTCCCTTGCAGTTGCACTACCCGCCGGCAGCTCCAGTGCCTACCACGCAGCCTCAGGTATAACCCAGATTTCCGAATTCGATACTTATCAGCTGTGCATGTCTGTTACAATGCATGTTTGAAGTACCTGCTCTTGATTCCTGTTTCAGCATTTACATATACACTATGCACAATATTTGATGTTGAATTGAATTGACCAATGCAGGGACACGCAAGGGCGGCTTTTAGGCGGCAGACAGCGAGGTCAGCCCTTCAGAAGGGCAGAGGGGAGAGGAAGGCCCCTGCTACAGTCCAGCGACCGGCGAGGACTGCACGGCGTGAGGCCAGAGGGGTGGTGATAGCCCCTGACAGAGGGTCACCACCGCCTCAGAGAGAGTTGCGGAAGAGGGATGCTCAGAAGCAGCCAGCGGAGGGGTCCGCGAGGAAGAAGAGGAGAGCGGAGGAGGAGCACGAGGACGAGGGTGATGACGAGGAGCCCGTGTCCCTCAGCAGCGGCTCTGACTCTGCCAGCGATCCCAGGTACAGGACCACTCAGAGAGACTTAGCTGTAGCTGAGGAGAGCGAGGGCGACAGCGGCGACACCCGCGAGCTCTCCGACGAGTGAGGGCTATTACTGAGCCTCAGCTTCTTTACTGTCTTTGATACTTGACTTGACTTGATTCGATTTTTGAGATGGGGGCCTTCGTGCCCGTTGATTCATAGGCGGTTGTGCCTGCTATATGACTTTTGCTTGCTTTGCTCAGGCCATTATGCCGTTTGGTTCATTTCCACCTTTTACTTTATAGATGCACGCTTTGGATAGTATAATAATTGCTTTTCCTGTTTATTCGACTTCTAATTTGATGACAGAAGCAAACGAAACAAACACTGATGCCTGACATGCATTGACAAACGTTCTGAATTGACCAACATACACTAGGATATGTGCAGGACTGACATAGCTCGAATAAAAGGGAAGGAAAAATCCTAGGATACGTCGCGTATCCTTAAGACACGCGGAGGATACGGGCGTTTGGTATCAGTGGGCTGAAAAGCCCAATCCTCCTCTGAAAGGGAAACTGACACTTTTGTGAGACCATAGAGATGTACAAAGGCCTGTACGAGTGGAAAGATTCGAGAAAGACGACTCAAAATGGAAAATAATCCGCAAAATGCTCAAAAATGTCATAAAATAGACATAAGACACCAAAGACGACTCGATATGGTCCCGGACTGAAACCGACACCCCCGTACAATCACATAAGGCCTACATGACATGTACGGTATGAGAAAACTTGGCACGAGACCCTCGGTATGAATTTTGAGTCTCCGTATCCTAAATTTTGGAGGATACGGGCCGTCGGAGGTCCGAATTCTTCGTTAAGCGTGACGTTTCCGAACCGATGCTTCCTCGTAGTCCCAAATACCATTTATGACTTGCACGAATCGACAAATTTGCTAAACAAGCCCCAGAATTGAAAACGGTTGCTCGATGACAGTTGCTGCTGACTGCTGGTATCTGGTGCAGGTTTGACTTGCGTGCGCCGGTAGTTGAGCCACGTACGCCAGTAGAGGAAGGTGTCCTGCGTGCGCCGGTGGATGACTGGCGTGCGCCAGTAAAATGTGACACAGAGCCGCTTGTCTGACTGTCTGTCCTTTTTCTGGCTACCCTTTGTCTTCACCCTCACACGGTTTGCACACGGTTTCTGGCTTTCAGAAGGCAGTGTACTTTATTGTAAGGAGGGTTTGGATGCTAGCTTTTGGTTTTGAACTTAGAATAGGAAGTAAGATTCGTGGCTTGGTATAAGATGGAATGTTTGCACGCATTGAAGCCACACTGATACATCCTACCCCTATACTCAGCCAATTGAATTGCTGATCCCAAATGGCAAACCCAATTCCAACTCTGATCAAGCCTTGGTTGGCGGAAATGATCGGCGTCGACTGGTTGAATTTTCAATACCACGGCTTGTCTTCGTTCCGGTATCTTCGGCATGTGCCGCTCCGCCCGGCCCTCCTGCGGGCTGCGCTCCGGTTCTGGGATCCGGACGTCCATGTTTTTCGTTTTGGTGATGACGAGATATGTCCGACGGTCGAGGAATTCCAGGCCTATCTCCGGACGTACTCCTCTCCGACGCTCGTCGTTCCTCCCTACCAAGTTAGCATGCCCAGGCTGTTGACTACGGCACTTGCTATTCCCGGCGGTCTGGCCCGTTCCATGTTAGAGGGTGGCCAGGTCCATATCTTGCAATTAATCGAGCGGTATAGTCCGGAGGGTGACTTGGAGGACCCCGCTTGGCAGGCACGGCGCCGCTTCGCTCTGGTAATTTGCCTCCTTGCCGGCTACCTGCTCATTCCTGCTGACGGGCGGGTCAGCCCTTTGCTAGTGAGTGTCGCTCTCCAAATGGGGGAGGTGGACCGGCAAAATGTGATCCCGCTGGTTCTAGCTGAGACACTTATTGGTTTGGACTCGGTGTATTCTGGGGTGTCGCGCACCTTCAGCGGCAGTCCGTTGCTTCTTCAGGTAGACTCACTCAGCTCACCTTTTTCCGGTTTCCGCACTTTCTTATTTTACCTCGACTCTCGGTTTAGGCTTTTTTGGTGGCTCCTTACTTGTCTTTTCGCTCGGCTTTATCTGGCTTCTTACTTGTCTTTTCGCTCATGCAGCTGTGGCTATGTGACAAGCTGAACTTGTTGCATCCTCCGGAGGATGGCTGGGAACTTTTTCCGAAGAGGATTCACCAGCGGGGAATGAGGTACCCTGAGATGAATGAGATGGAGTGGTTTGCTTTTATGCAGGAGATACAGCCGGATGAAATTGCTTGGAGGTGTTCATGGTTGGGACTGGAGGGAATGACGGTTTTCTCAGATGGTTTTGACAGGGTTGTGATTGCAGGGTTGACGCGGTTCACCTTTTACATCCCGGGCCGCATCCTTCGTCAACTGGGCATCCCTCAGGGGAATGTTCGTATCACTGCCGGGGATTTCCGAGTCCCGAATTTCAATGCTCAGACGCTTCATGGGTATAACAGGCGCTGGGCAGACAGGGCCCTGCAGGCAGAGTCTCCGGATTTTACTCCAAGACTGAGGAACGTCTATCGACAATGGTTGAGATCAGATGTTGCAACAAGAGAAAACGCCGACTGACTCCGGGCCACTTTGCTGTAGTTTAGAATAAACTGTGAGCCGTTAGGCTTCTTAAGCATTTTGTTCTGTTTTTCATGCCTCACTGTTTTAAGGCTTTTATGCTCAGCTTGTGTATCGGAAGTAGTAATTTTATAAATAAAGTTGAAAGACGGAGGGTTTTCCCCTTCAGATTCCTTAATCAAACTTTGGTTCGTCCCTCGATTTTACTTAAACTTTGATACGGAGTTGGGATGTCAAACCCTGGATCAATTTGGTAGAATATGACCGGGTCTCATGGTGAGACTGCCTACGTATCCCTTTTCAAGGAATCAGGTCAGAACGTAGTTCAGGCCAAGGTTCGCTCGTGTATTTTACCTCTCCTTTTACGCTCTAACTTTTGCCTAGTGCCGCCTTCACAGGTTTTCGGCCTAGCGAGCTTTCGACTTTTGCCTATTTATTTTTGCCTAGACCGCCTTCACAGGTTTTCGGTCTAGCAGGCTGCTCTAACTTTTGCTTGGAACCGCCCACCCTTGTGGTTTTCGGTCCAACGAGCATCTCTCAGGGGTAGAAGCGTTTGAGTTGATCCAGGTTGACCAGAGTGCTGAATTCGTTGCCGTCGAGATCGATGAGTTGAGCAGCACCCCCGGATAGGATGGTCTTGATAATGAAAGGCCCGGATCGCTTTGGTCGAAACTTTCCGCGGGCGTCAAAGACTGGAGCCCGTATCTCCTTCGTGACCATGTCTCCTTCGATTAAGCCCCTGGACTTCACCTTCTTATCAAATGCCCGGGCGATTCGACGCTGGTAACCTTGAACATGATACAGGGCACGGAGCCTCCTTTCATCAAATAGCATCAGTTTGACAAATCTCCCGCTGAGCCACTCAGATTCCTCCAGGCCACTTTCAACCATGATCCTCAGAGAGGGAACCTCAAGTTCGATAGGAAGCACTGCTTCCATTCCGTAGACCAGGGAGAAAGGAGTTGCACCGGTTGACGTTCGAATTGACGTCCTGTACCCCCATAGCGCCAGAGGCAGCTGCTCGTGCCAATCCCTTGCGGACTCAATAGTCTTCTTGATGATCACCTCGATGTTCTTGTTAGCGGCCTCGACTGCTCCATTCGTTTGCGGACGATAGGTTGTTGATCGGTGGATCTCAATGCCGAATTCCTCGAAGAGGTCCAGGACCCTCCCTTTGAAGTGACTCCCATTGTCTGAGACGAACGCCTGAGGAACGCCGTAACGGTACACGATGTTCTTTCGAATGAATTGAGCCACTTGAACCGTTGTCAGAGTTTTGTAAGATTCAGCTTCGACCCACTTAGTGAAGTAATCTATTGCCACTAGTATGAACCTGTGACCATTGGAAGCAGGAGGTGAGATCATCCCAATAACGTCGATTCCCCATACCGAGAACGGCCACGGCGAGGTCATGCCATGTAATTTAGAGGGTGGAACATGCTGCAGGTTGGCATGGATTTGACATTTGAAACAACGCCGCACGTAGTCGATGCATTGAGATTCCATTGTTGACCAGTAGTAGCCTTGCCTGAGGATCTTCCGTGCAAGCATGACTCCACTCATGTGGGGGCCGCAGACTCCTTCGTGAATCTCCTCCATTATCCTCGTTGCTTCGGCCCCGTTGACACACAGCTTGTGCATTCCACAGTGAGATCTTCGATACAGTTTCCCTCCACAAATGATGTACTGAGCAGCCAACCATTGCAGAGCAACCCGATCCTTTCTCGACGCTTCAGCAGGGAACTCTCCTCGTTTGACAAAGTTCCAGATATCATGGTACCAGGGTAGGCCATCATCGACATCATCAATGGCGTTGACATACTCATAAGCGGGCAAGTCCCTCTGTTCGATCACAATTGGTCGCATCCGGACCCCTACTGGAAGTTCGATCATTGACGCCAAAGTCGCCAAAGCATCGGCGAACTGATTCTTCAAGCGTGGAATGTGGGTGAAAGTCACCTTATTGAAGCGAGGAATCAGTTCTTCCAAATCTTGGTGATAAGGCTTCAGCTTTTCCTCACGGACCTTCCAGTCTCCATTGGCCTGAGAGATTACTAGGTTGGAGTCCCCAATTATCTCGATTTTCTCGACTCCGAGCGCGATCGCAGCTTCCATCCCGACGATGCAGGCCTCGTACTCAGCTTGATTGTTGGTGACGTCGAAGTTCAATTTGAAGGCAAGCGGGATATGAGCCCCAGCGGGCGTAATGAACAGTATCCCAACTCCAAATCCCCTTTGATTAGCAGCCCCATCAAAATAGAGCATCCACACTTCTTCGACAATTGTTAACACATCCTCGTCCGGGAAATTGAAGTCCATGTCTTCAGGTCCATCAATCGGGTGGTCGGCCAGGAATTCTGCCACGGCACGGCCTTTTACTGATTTCCTCGTGACATAATGGAGATCGAACTCAGCCAGCAGAAGCAACCAACGTGCTAGCTTATGGGTGAGCGCCGGCTTCTCGAACAGATACTTGATAGGATCCATCCGAGAAATCAGCTTCACCGAATAGGCTAGCATGTAGTGTCTAAGCTTTTTGGTAGCCCAAACTAGCGCCCAACACGTCTTTTCCAGGGGGGTGTATCGCTCCTCACTCCCCACCATCTTCTTGCTCAGATAGTAGATGGCTTTCTCGACTCCCTTATCTCCTTCTTGTGCCAACAGGCATCCCATGGACGTCGGAGTAACGGATAAATACAGAATCAGGGGTCGACCAGGTGTAGGCGGCATTAAGACAGGTGGATTCCTCAGGTACGCCTTGATAGACTCGAAAGCAGCTTGGCACTTCTCCGTCCATTCGAAATGGACGTCCTTCTTGAGCAGACGGAACAGTGGTTCACAAGTCAGCGTTAGCTTGGCTATGAATCGACTGATGAACTGAACTTTTCCCAGGAAGCTTCGTACTCCCTTTTCTGACCGTGGCGGTTCCATCTCGAGAATTGCTGTAATCTTAGAGGGATCGACCTCAATTCCTCTTGCGGTGATCAGGAACCCCAACATCTTGCCTGCTGTGACCCCAAATGTGCACTTCTGCGGATTGAGACGCACGTTGTATTTGCGGAGCCTTTCGAGAAATTGCATGAGCGCCGGAATGAAATCTTCCTTTTCCTTTGCCTTGACGATCATGTCGTCGACGTAGACCTCAACCGTCTTGTGGATTAGATCGTGTAACAAAGTGGTCTGGGCCCGCTGGAAGGTGCAACCGGCGTTCTTCAACCCAAACGGCATCATCACATAGCAGTAAGTACCCCACTCGGTGACAAAGGTCGTCTTCTCTTGATCCTCGGGTGCCACAAAGATCTGGTTGTATCCTGAGAATCCGTCGACAAAAGAGAGCAAAGCATGCCCCGCCGTGTTGTCCACAAGCACGTCGATGTGAGGCAAGGGAAAACTGTCTTTGGGGCTTGCTTTGTTCAAGTCCCTAAAGTCGACGCAGACTCGGATTCTTCCATCTTTCTTAGGAACCGGCACAATGTTGGCCACCCATTTCGGATACTCAGCAACCCTCAGAAACCCAGCGTCGATCTGTTTGGTGACTTCATCCTTGATCTTCTCGACCCAATCCGGTCTCATTCGGCGGAGCTTCTGCTTGACGGGAACAGCCCCGGGAGCCAACGGAATTCGGTGCTGCACGATTTCAGGGTCGATACCGGGCATGTCATTGTGAGACCATGCGAAAACCTCGAAGTATTCTTTGAGCAGATCAATCAGCGCAGTACGATTCTCGGGGGACAGAGTTGAACCAATTTGCATCATTCGAGGGTTATCCTCGTCTTTCAAATTTATAGAAATTACTTCTTCTTTTAGAGGCTGAGCATGCCTTTCGTCTTCCTTTTCGATGAGGTAACGCAACTCAGCGGGGATATCCCCATCGAAGTCTGTTCCTTCATCGTCAGGGTCGACACAGTTTATATAGAAATCAGCAAAGTAGTCAGAAGCAGGATCATTCATTTCATAAAACCCCAGCGGGTTGCCAAGTACAGTTGACTCGAACTCGAAGTAGAAGCTATGACGTGGAGGGCCAAGAGGCACAAACTCCGACTCTGAGCTAGACCTAGACCGGACAGACTCCGTGTCAGACTCAGGCGCATTGTCAATGCATGTCAAGCGTGGAGTGAAAAAGCAATTATTTAAACTACCCTTAGCTTCCACGATGAGAGAGGTCGGATCTTCGATGACGTCCGGAGAGTCGGGCCCAAGCATCAGCACTTCGGCCTCTTCTTCTTCACCAACCAAACCTACTTGAGAGAACAGCATCTCCAAGCTTTCTTGATCAACTGCCATGACCCAGTCTGTCTCTTCCTTGGCCCGGACCAGCTGCTTATTGAACTCTTCCTCTGCCAGCTTGTCCTTGGCTACCTCCTCTTCATCATCGGACCAGGTGTCCGCAGCAAAGATCTCGAAACCCGGAAGCCAAGTCCCAGTCTCCGGATCCCAAAATGGTTCAGGCTGTCCTTCGTAAACGATGCTCCCACCTTCACGGATAAAGTAGCTGTCGGGATTACCATAGAGGGTACGGGGTTTTCCCGTGCCTTTCCCCTTTTTAGCCTTTTTGGCCGGAGGGGCATACCCAAAGCCAAATCGGCTCTCGGTAAAGGGAAAGACAGGGAACTCAGCGACCCCCTGCTGGTTTATTCCGAGTCCAAAGCCGGGCATGTGGCCCATCTTCCTCATGATGTCAATAGCAGCTGAGCTAACGAAGAAGTCATCGTCGATGGCGACGGTAAGGACTGATCCTGCGGTGTCAAACGAGAAGCCTCCCAAGTCCAAGTCCTCCTCCCCATGCATAATCCCTAGAACGGGCTCATCCTCTTTAAGCGGGCGGATCCCAGCGTCTCCGCAAATGGTGAGGGTCCCAGTTGGAAGCCCCAGCATGACTTTCTGGTGAAGAGTCGAGGGCACAGCCATGATATCCGACCTGTGCAGCCATGGCCTTCCTAGCAATAGATTGAAAGTGGCGGGAATGTCGACCACGTGGAACTCCACCTCCATCTCAAAGCCCTCAGCGTCGAGCTTGAGCATGATGGTTCCTTCCACCACACGGCGGGTGCTGTCATAAGCTTTGACAGCCAGGTTGGACGGTGCGAGATCCTTCTTGGCGAATCCCAATCGGTAAGCAACCCTCAGCGGGCAGACATTAATGGCGGAGCCATTGTCAATGAGTACGGTCGGCACCCAGAGTCCATTGCACTTGACGGTAATGTGCAGTGGGCGGTTGTGGTCAGTTCCTTCAACAGGTAGGTCCCGCTCGGTGAATGTAACAGAGTGTTTGGCAAGCAATGGCAAGATGAGGGCTACCAATGCTTCGGGGGTGATGTCGGTTGGCACCTTGAGTCGGGCAAGAGCCCCAGAAAGTCCGTCGCGATGCTCCTTTGATGATGCAATCAAACCCCAAACGGATACAGCCGCAGGGATCCTTTCAAGCTGCCTCTGAATCATGTCCCCTTCCGGGATTCCAGCAAGGATGTTCGGAGCGCCTCTTTGGGCAGTTGGATTAGCAGGCTGTACAACGGGAGGATTGGATGAGCTCCCTGCCTGCAAGTTGGAGGGCTGAAAGACTCGGCCACTCCTCGTAACATTGGCGACATCCCGCCAAGAGGTTGCACTGTTGAAATCCCAGAAATCCGCGGGTATGTCACCCATCTTGCGCTTTCCCTTGTCGGTTGCCGCCACAGTCGCGGACGGGTCTTCTCCTGTAGCCAGCTCGTGTTCTAGACCCTTCAGCACCACTTCTTCCCAAAAGAACGGATCCTGTGCTGCAGCTTCTTCGAATGGTGCCCCCGGGTTGGTGACGAACGGTGTATCCCAGAAATCGGCATCTACTAACGCGGAGTTGACTGTCCACACCTCATTTCCCATTTTGATGTCCACTACCTTGTCTTCGTCCCAAAAGTCAGCAGGCAGCGGGTTCGTGTTAAGGTCGACAATCTCGTCCAGTTCCCAGAGATCATCGGGCACAGCGTCCAAAGTCATAATGCAGCATTCGTCACGAGATAGAGGCACGTCGGGCCGCGGAAGCTCTTCATCAATTATGTAGGAAGCCGGATCAAACTCTTCATCGACCACCGAATCTAGGGGTTCTTCTTGTTGGATGTCTTCCTCTGTGTAGAAAGCTTCGTAGTCGGGCACGACGGCCTCTAGATTATAGTCGGCCGGAACTGCCATGCTGGCTCGGGGTCCCAAACGTATGGTTCTTCCTCCTCGGGATGGGCAGGTTCGGCCTGATAGAATAACGTGCATAGTGACAGGCCATCGAGCGGGTCGGACTGCGCTGCAACCCATTCTTCTTCCAATTGGTCGAGCCATGCCTGATAAACCTGTGGAGGTGCAGGGAAACCCAAATGGTACTGCTCATTCCAGTCGTGGGCTAGCTCCGTCCATTCTCTCATCCTTTCTTCCATTTCCCAGCTAACAGACACCATGTTGACGTTGGGTTCGATCGGGAATAACACGACGGGCCTTGGGTGATTGACTGAGGTTATATAGTCGGTAGGGTTAAATATGGTGGAGTTAGAGGAAGTTATGGTGGAGCTAAGGGATATCTGGCCAACTTGGTTATGGTGCTTCGGGAGGGAGTTGGAGATGACGTTGGGTTTAGATGGTGGGTTAGGAAGGGTTCCATTGTCCACCAAATCCTGTATCGCGTGACGGAGACGATAACAAGAATCGGTGTAATGGCCGGGCATTTGATGGTATGCGCAGAAGGCATTGGGGTTGTGGCTAGGTGGTGGATTTTGAGGGAGTGGAGTTGGGGTGAGAGGCCTGAGATGACCAGACTTGGCCAATTTCTCGAGGACAGCAGAGAGAGGTGCTTCGAAGTTGGCGAAGACACGAGGTTGGTTGCGGTTTCGGGGTTTCTGTGGTGCTTGTACCTGGTTGACATCGGCTGTATGGTTAGAACTGTGGGTTGTGGCGGTGTTGCTTGCAGTAGTGGCACTGGCATAGTTGTTACCACCGAAGAGAGCAGTGCTGCTTCCGGTGTACGCACGGGGCTTGGATTTCGATGTTGAGGAGGCAGGAGCAGCCTCGGTTCTTGGGATGACCCCGTTCTGAAGAGCTTCCTCTATGGCGAGACCGGAGTCGAAGAAGGTTTCCCAATTTGCCCCTTGGACCAGCACAAGGTTCTTAGCAAAGTCCGGTTGCAGATTACGAGAGATGATGCGAATCTGATCCTTTTCGCTGGGACGATCCGTCATTTTGGCTGCCTTTGCCCTCCATCGCTGAATGAAGTCAGCAAAGGGCTCCTTCGCGCCCATTTTGGTTGATTCCAACTCTCGCGTGGTCATTTTAAGTTGGACGTTGTAACTATACTGGGAGTTGAAAGCAGCCCCAATATCGACCCAGGTCTTCCTTTTGGAAAGGTCCAATGATAGAAACCATTGGAATGCAGGACCAGTGAGAGTTTGAGGAAAGAGTTGAGCCATGGTTTCTTCCTCGATTCCGTGTAGTTTCATTGCACTGTGATATGCCAACAAATGGGTTTTAGGATCCCCAGAACCGTCAAACTTTACAAAATCAGGCATCTTAAATCTCTCAGGTAGCCTAGCATTAGGAAAAGGGCAAAGACGATCCATGTCTAAACCACCAGCGCCTATCTTCTCGGCCTTGGAAACCGTTTCTTCGAGCTTGGCCATCTTGGCGATCAGAGCGGCCATTTCCGGGTTCAGAGCAGGGTTTTCTCCTTGACAGTTTTCTTCGACCACAAGTTCACGTTCTCCGCCGCCTCCTCCAGCTGCAGCTGCCGGAGGGAGGCGTTCCTCGATTAAGGCACGGAGATTGGCAGTAGAGGCATCGGCTTGGTCGGCCCTTTCTTGCATGATGGCCAAGTTGCGTTGAATGTCGGCGAGAACCTGGGCAAGAGTCGGAGGTTGGTTTTCAGCCATATCGAGAGGTTCGGTTTTGACTTGGACGAGCTTCTGAGATGCAGGGGACGGAGTGAAAGGAGTCGGTGGCGAATCCTCCTCTAGCAGAATACAACCCGGATCTTCCGTCGTGGTAGACCCAAAAACAGACCCACCCAAATCTTCTCACAGACAGACCCGGTGGACGTTCCCAAGTAGGTTTGGCTCTTGATTCTGAATCTGTACGGTGCGATGGCTAGACAGTAAAGTAGAAGGGCTCAGTGACAGCCTGCAACAATTTTATTTGAAAGAGAGAATAAAAGATGCTCAACGTCGTCGGTGTCTTCCTAGACTCTAGAACTAGCAGACAAAACCGTTTTATGACTGCCGGATGCTGCCCAAGTCCTCGGATTTCTTTTCGATAGTGTACCTTGAATGGATCGACTAACACTAAGAGATGTCGAAACAGCCTACGTCTTTGACTATCCCGTTCTCGAAGTTTCAATGTTGAAATGGAACAACTTGGTGTCGATGACATGATACTGTAACCAAGGGGGCGTAAGCAGCATTGTGCCGGAGCCTCGAATGGTGTAAGTGTTTAGCACTTTTAACCTGGGTGGTGTGAGTATCACGTCATGTCTCCCTTTGTTCCTAGTTTTCTGTTTGAAACCTCGATTGGGTTTAGGCAAGGACTTAGAAAGTCTCGATTTCCCAAAGTCTCATAGACCCAAGGAATTGGAAAGTTGATAACGTGCATCATCACGCACGACTCGTCATCGGTCCAAGCAGCGCCCTAGCAGGCATAAAACGGGTTTGAAAGAGAGACAACCCTAAAAGCCGCCCTAGCATGCTCCTACGCAGAACGGTATGGATGTATGTACAGGCATGCGATATGGAAAGCAGTAACACATAGACAGTTTATGGGGGTTAGATGCAAGTAATCCTACCCTGTGGGTTCCTGTCTTAGTTTGGAAGGTTCTATTGCTTTGTATGCATGGCGAGGCTGGTTTTGGCTTAAGGGGGTTCCTCAGGCTAGAGATGTTTTATACCTCCCATCGCGATGCGTGCAGCAAAGCAATGGTCAAACGGTAATACGTCTCATCATCGTCCAAGGTTGTTGGGCATTCGAGGACCCCGGGCTCCAGTAAACTGTGCCGGTTACCCAAAACACCTCAACGGGGTGTAGACACCCCAATCTGGGTCTCCCAATCGTTTTACTTATTTTTACGATTTTCTTGTTTCCCCGATGATGAAATCGGATCAAACAGAGCTTGGATTGGAATTGGATTAGGCTTGGAGCATTTAGGAACCTCGCTTGAACCTTTCAAACCCTTCTGAACCTTCAGTCAAACCCTAAGACCAGAGTTGACCCTCGCGCGAGTCTTCTTTCCCCTCGCGCGATACTCAGCCTGCCACGTGTAGTCAAAGTCAAACTGTTGACTGTTTGACCCTCGCGCGACACTCATGGACCCTCGCGCGATGGTTCCCACCTGTCCCTTTCACAGAATCCAGCTGGACTGGTGATGATTGCTTGGCACATGGGTTCCCATGGGCTGGAACCCCGTTCTCCTCAGCTGAACGACGTGCTGGCAGGTCCTAGCCCCATGCAAACTCCCACCCACTCTCTCACCTTGTTGGCTAGCCTTACAACCAAGTTGTGACCAGCCTTAGTGGCTGGTCCTAAGGGTTTGTTTGGCCCCTAACCAAGCCTTGCTCTCCCCCTATAAATACCCCCATTGGTCTTCCATGTTAAGGGTTCCAAAAAATTGCTTAAGGGTTTCATTACTCCCTTCACAAATCCTACACTAGCTAGCACAAAGTTCACTAACCCCAAACCACCTCCTAATCTTCTGAACTTAGTGTGTTCATACACACTTGGTTGCAAGGCCACACCAATCAATCCAATCCATTTCCCAAACCCTTTCCAAGCAAAGGTATAACACTTAAGCTGTTTCTGTTTTGGTCCCTGAGGGGGGCTGACAGGGCCAAGGCTGGTAATCAATACCATGCCCTGGTCCTAAAGCCAGCAAAGTTACAAGAAATCGTGGCAGCCACACCCTCGCGCGACGGTCCCCTTTACTCGCGCGACACTTGTGTCAGCAAGAGAATGGACCTCGTGGGGAAGGGAAGCTAGCCCTTTTCTGTTTTACAGCATGTTTATGTTTGTTGCATCTTATTTTGATTTTTAGATCACTGTTATGCATGCAAAACAAAATACAGTAGCTTGTTTATTTGCTTTAAATAGTTAGGAATGCCTTTGGGATCCCCTGAACCTGTTTCAGGACCCAAACATGCAAAGCAATTCCTGGAAGTCCAGTCAGGAGTGTCGCGCGAGATTCAAGCTCTGTCGCGCGACAGTTCTCTGATTTCCATGGGTGGCCCTTGCATGGGCAACTAGGCCCTTGGCCTCTGTTTTGATACCCCCACTGTTTAGGGGTTGTATTTTATCTCATTTGGCTCCTGTTTGGAGTATGGTGTAATAATTAGTATTTTCAGCCTTCCCATAAACTGCTTGGTTTGCTTCCTGGGTGTGCACTGGTCCTTCCAGAGCCCAGAAGGGAATGATTTAGGGGCTGTGGTGAGATGACATACTCGCGCGAGAGTCAGTGTGTCTCGCGCGATGGTTGACTTGCATGCAGATCTGTCCAGGCATGCAAGTTGGTCATCGTGCAAGACAAATCTGCCCCGAGCCTGGTTTTGGCATCTGATCGCTATCTCAAGGTCATTCCACTTATTATTCGTCAATACTATCCATCCATGCCATTATTTGATCACATCTTGCAAAGTGCTACAGTTTTAATCCCCGATTAACTGTTCCCCCGCCCTAATTGGCTAAAATCAATTAAAAGAGGAAGAATCACAATTGTTTTCATAAAAACGCCTAAGTAGAGACCGATCTCCGGATTGGGCGAGAGGGGTGCCATAAAACCCTTCCCCTCTCGTAACCTGGCTCCCGAACCCAGATATGGTTATGACGGACTGGTTTCCTTCACTTTTCAAAATCAAACAGCGCGGCAGGTGCTTCGAAATACGGTTCCTTGAGTGTCGGACCTTCAAAACTCAAGTGGCGACTCTGTATTTTTGAGCGCTTGCCACCGGCGCTCGCGCTCCCTCGATTTTCAAAAAAAGGCCGCAATGGCGAAAGGAACGGAATCCTTTTTCCGAGGGCATGCTGCCCACAGTGGCGACTCTGCTGGGGATAGATCGAACCAATATTAATTCACACTTAGGATTTAATACGCTTGGGAACAATCCCTTAAAAGCTTGGCAAAACGGTGAGCTTCGCGCTGCCGAAGGTTGGAACGGTGATTTAACAGGACCTCGTGTCCGGCCATTCTAATCTGGGGCTTTTTCGATTGTTCACTTGCGTAGTTTCTTCTAAAGATGGACTAAATAAAGTGAGCCAAATTTGAAAAGGCGCTTTTACGACTCTGTGATTCTTCCACTTTTAACAAAATTTTAGCATCTCATTTGCATCGATGTGGGATAAGCCTCGTTGGATCGTTTTGGCAATCCGGCACGGTTTACCGGAGCCCGGGGACCCCGAATGACCGACAACCTTCGACGATGATGGGTCATGCTACCGTTCGACTGTTATTCTGCGAAAAACGCGGGTAACGGGAGGTATATCTGTGGCCCTAGTCCAAGGAACCCGTTACAAACCAAAACCAGCCTTTAGCATATACAAAGCATTAGAACTCTCCCAATTAAGACAGGTACCCACAGGTTAAGATCTACTTGCATCTAACCCTCTAAATGCCTACGTGTTACTGCTTTCCTTATCGCATGAACTGTACATACATCTCGTTCAGCGTAGAAGCATATCTAGGATGGCTCCTAGGTTCTCAATCTGTTCCAAATCTGTCTTCAGACTTAGTAGGACATTGCCGTGGCCCGATGAGGAGTCGTGTGCCTCAATGGTGCGCGTCATCATCTTTTAAGTCCTTTTACAGCGGGACTTTAGGAAATCAGAAGCTTTTCTGCACCTTTACCCGTATACCTGTTTAGGGTTTCAAACAAAAAACGGAGAACCACGGAGTAAAATACCATGATGCTTACACCAAAAGGTAACAAGTGCCTCGTCACTTACGCCGCCCGGCTAATAGCACAGTGCTGCTTACGCCAACCTGGTTATGGCATCATGATATTCACACCGAGTCGTTCTGGCTTCAAAAACTTGAAACCCCGAACATCAAAACGGACAAAGGTTTAGACTCCTTTTGACATCCTTTAGGACCACTCGTTCCAAACAAGGATACATCTTCAAAAAAGAATTCTGAGGGCCTAAAAGCAGTGTCCGAAGCGTCGTGAGACAGACTTGTCTTCCGGTTCTAGAGTCTAGGGTGACACTCTCGACGTTGGCTGCATCCGCTTTAGTCTTTTATTTAGATTAAAGTCGTGACAGGACCCTTATTAAACCTCCTTTTCCCTTGCAAGCAAAGATCTGAATCATTGCACCGCCAAGGAAAGTATCGAGGCCAGTTGCCAAACCCACTTGGGAACGTCTGCACCTGAGTCCGGTTCAAAGGCTTGTCAGGTTACGGTCCCAGTCAGTCGTCACGGAAGACTCTCCGCGCTCACCTCCAGCAGCACAGCACTCAGAATCTCAGTCAGGTTCTCAATCAGGTTCACCACAGGCTTCACAGGAAGGACGTCCGACTACCCCGGTATCCGCCTCAAGCAGCTCTGAAACACTTGTCACGATGGAACAGCCACAACCAGAACCCCTTACCTTGGAAGCCATGCTCATGAACCTCCAAGACAGCATCACCGCTATGCAGCAGAGGGCAGCTCAGACCGACACTAACATCGCTCGCCTGAATGACCTCATCCACACTCGCCTTCCGCCCCCTCTCGAGGAAGAAGGTGGGGACGATGAGTCTGACCAGGAGCAGCCTATCTTGGTTCCGGACCCGCTTCACGCAGGACGTCTCATAGTAATGAACCCGAGGGAAGCTCGCAGGCCCGCTGCAAACCACGCAGGCAACAGATTGCCTCCAAACCCAGAAGGACCAACTCCGAGTCCGGAAATGGTCACACTCATGGCCAAGATGGCCAAACTGGAGGAATCCATTGCTAAAACAGAAAAAATCAGTGCCGGAGGGATCGACCTGGATCGCCTTTGCCTGTATCCCAACGCCAAGCTTCCCGAGAAGTTCAAAATGCCGGACTTAGCTAAATTCGATGGAAGCGGCGACCCCAGGACTCATCTCTACAGCTACCATGCCGCCATGAAGCTTCTTTCTGTTGAGCCGGAGGCCATGTCACAGCTCTTTCCTCAGACCCTCTCGGGCCCTGCTTTCCATTGGTTCTTGTCACTCGACATTGCCAAAAGGAGGACTTGGGAAGACATTGGGACTGCGTTCATTTCGCAGTACAATTACAACTCCCAGCTAAAAATGACTACTCGGGAACTCGAATCCACCAAGATGGAGGCTAAGGAGACCTTCGCGGACTTTGTCAAAAGGTGGAGAGCTAAGGCTGCACAGATGACTGATCGCCCGAGCGAGAAGGACCAGCTCCGTATCATTTCCCGCAACCTTCAACCAGACTACGCCAGGCACTTGGTTCTAGCTCAGGCCTCCGCTAACTTTGAAACCTTCTTCGACTCTGGCCTGGCCATCGAAGATGCTTTGCAGAATGGAATTCTATCCAAAGGCGAATCCTCGCACGCCCCAAAATCAAAACCGCGGGCGTATTCTGGAAACACTAATGCGCTGTTCGGAACAGGGACTTACTCCAGCACGGCCACTGCTGGCACTAATGCCGCTTCCTCCGGCGCTGCTAACCATGTCGTGGATGTCAACCAAGTTCAAAATCCACAGAATAGTCGACCTCGGAATCAACCCCGCAGCTTTTCCGCCATCGAGGCACCTCTATCCTCGGTCTTGGAAAAGTTGGTCAAAACAGGGCATCTGAAGCCCCTGGATCCAACTCCTCTACCCAAGAACCCTTCACCCGGCTTCAAAGCCAACCTTTACTGTGCTTACCATCAAGGAGCGGGTCATCTCACTGACTCCTGCTTTCGCCTCCGCCATGCGATCCAGGATCTTATCGACGATGGCACGCTGGAGACTCCTCCGCCACCTCAGAAACCCAATGTCATTGCCAATTCCCTCCCTAAACACAACGCTGTACCTCATATCAGCCAGATATCTCTCAGCTCCACCCATATCAACCCTAGCTCCACTATATTTAACCCCACTGACTATATAGCCTCAACCGATCGACCCAGGCCCGTCGTGCCTTTCCCGCTCGAGCCATCCACCGAGGTTTCTTACATACAATTGGTTGAAGGCCAAGTTGTTGACGCCAATGCACCTTCGGAACTCTCACAACCCGTTTCACCCCTCTCCGAGGAATCTGTCAGCTCCCTCTTCCATCAGTCAATCCCTGCTGTGCGGATCAATTCTGTCTCGTCACTTGACAGCCCGCACGCAACCATTGCTGGCCCATTTCCTGATCCATATCAGCCTTGGGTGCCTCCCTCAGATAATAACATGCAAGCCACTGGCTGGGCCATAGCAGACCATTGGGACTATGCCGCTCCTCTCCTCAATGAGTGGTCTACCCTTGGAATGGACGGGATTCCTCCACAGACCGGAAATGTCCCCTTCAATCAAGCCTGGTATGATGGCTGGTTGGCCGGTTATGAAGCGGCTTTGCTTGACCCGTTGGACGGTTTTTCCTTAAACATGCTATTCAACCCGATCGAACCTCCAGTTCCCGAAGCGGAATATTACTGGGACCCTGAGCCGACCTGGTTTGCTCCCATGGATGTCGACCCCAACCCTCTGCAAGGCTATGCCACACCGGACTACATGCTTCACTATGCAGAGGATGAGCTTGTCCAGGATGACCCACGGGCATTGGGAGACCATGTTTCCCTCTTTGGTTCAGTCTTTGATTCGGTTTGTGATACTAACCCCGACACTGACCATGACCCTTGTTCCTACATCGTCGATGAAGAAAATCCGCGCCCTCAGGTGCCTTACCCCAACAATAGGGACTGTAGTATCATGGTCACGGACCCCGCTCCGCCTGCTAATCTGTGGGAAGTTAACGACATAGTGGATGTCCAAGTCGGGAATGAGGTCTGGGCTGTCAATCGTACCCTAGCTGACACTGGTCTCTGGGACGTCCCCTTTATTGCAAATCCAGAGCCTGTTGCTGAAGTCGCTGCTGTGAAAGACTTGGGCTTCTGGGATTCCTTACTGATGAAGGATCTGGCTGAAGATTTGGGTTTAGACGTGAAAGTGCCCGTCTCTGCACTGACCGCTGACAAGGGGAAGCGTAAACTGGGAGATGTCCCTGCTGATCTCTGGGATGCGAAGGAAAGTCCTCAACTCGTGCCCTCTTTGGGAAACGTTCACAATGTTACAAGGAGTGGACGGGTTTTTCAGCCTGCTAATCTGCAGGCCGGGAATTCCTCCAATCCCGTTAATCAAAGGAATGAGCCTGTTTCTTTCCCAAAGTCTGCACCTCTTGAGGTATCAGCCGGCAATCCAGTTCCTGATCTAGTTCAACGGCAGCTTGAGCGGATTCCTGCCGCTATTTCCATCTGGGGACTGATCTGTTCGTCCAAGGAGCATCGTCAGAGGCTGTGTCACGCCCTGTCCCGCCTTGAAGTCCAGGCCGACGTTACGCCAGAGGCAATGATATCTCTCATCCTCCCGCCAACCTCCAAGCATACGGTGATCTTCACGGACAAGGATCTGCCAGTTGAAGGAGTCGACCACAATCGCCCTCTGCACATCACCGTCAAGTGTCGAGGACTCTGGGTCCCGACTGTTCTCATTGATAACGGCTCCGCCATCAATGTCTGCCCTCTGAGGGTTGCTTATCGTTTAGGGCTCACCAAGAAGGATCTGACACCTTCCAGTCTGGCTGTCAAGGCGTATGACGGCACCCGTCGCGTGGTCGAGGGTATCTTGAAACTCAAACTCGATGCTGAGGGTTTTGAGATGGACGTGGAATTCCATGTCGTGGACATTCCCGCGACTTTCAATCTTTTGTTGGGCAGGCCATAGCTTCATCGGTCTGACATCATGGCTGTGCCGTCTACCCTCCACCAAAAGGTCATTCTGGGACTACCCACTGGTACTCTAACCATCTGCGGGGATTCAGGCATCCGCCCGCTCAAGGAAGACGGGACTCCTGTTTTGGGGATTCAACACGGTGAAGAAGACGTCGATCTCGGGGGTTTCTCTTTCGATACTTCAGGCATAGTAATGGCCATCAATGTGGACGGGAATTTCCTCATAAGCTCTGTCGCGCTGGACATTATGAGAAGGATGTCTCACTTTCCGGGCATTGGTCTAGGCTCTCGCCGTCAAGGGGTCCCGGAGTTCCCTACTTTTCCTTTCAACGAGGGCCGCCTGGGTTTGGGGTATATTGCTTCTGCCAAAGACGCCAAACGGAGGAAATATATGGGAAAACCTCGGACCCTCTGCAGCGGTCCCAAATTCGTACGTGAAGTCGGGAATGCCGCTTACGCCGGGCAAGCTGAGCCCTTCATTCATTCCGAGACCGGGGAGCTGCTGCCTGGCTTTGAGATTTTCGCTGATGACACCTGGTCCAGCAGCGATGACGAACCAGCAAAGGAAGAATTCAAGAGGAAGCTTAATCAGCTGAGGATCAAGACTGACTGGCTCGGATCCATCGATCAGGGAAATTTGGAGCTGCTATTCCAGGAATTCTCCCAAGTGGGTTTGGCTGGAGAAGCTGAAGAAGCCGAAGTGCTCATGCTCGGGCCCGACGCCCTCGAGGACCCCACCTCCCTCATTGTGAAAGCCAAGGGCTCTTTAAATAATTGCATTTTCAGGCCACACCTGACTTGTATTGACGACACGTCTGAGTCTGAGTCTGAGTCTGAGTCTGAGTCTGTCTCGTCCTCTAAGTCTAGCTCTGAGTCGGAGTTTGTGCCTCTGGGCCCTCCACGTCATAGCTTTTATTTCGAGTTCGACTCTCTTGTACTTGGTGACCCTTCAGGGGCTTGTGAAATGAACGAAGCATCTTCTGACTATTTCAATGATCTTTATATAAACTGTGTCGACCCTGACGATGAGGGGATAGATTTCGATGGGGACATTCCCAAGGAAATCCGTGCCTTCATCGAAAGGGAAGACGAAAGGCATGCTCAGCCATTAAAAGAAGAAATAGTTTCTATAAATTTGAAAGATGAAAATGATCCCCGAATGGTTCAAGTGGGCTCCACACTTTCCCCGGAGGAACATCACGGCTTCAAAGAGCTGCTCACCGAGTTCAGTGACGTTTTTGCATGGTCTCATCGAGATATGCCCGGAATCGATCCCGAGATCGTGGAGCATCACATTCCCTTATTTCCTAATGCCAAGCCTGTGAAACAGAAACTCCGGCGGATGAGGCCAGATTGGGTTCAGAAGATTAAGGAAGAGGTTACCAAGCAGATTGACGCTGGTTTTCTCATGGTCTCTCAGTATCCCACGTGGGTTGCCAACATCGTCCCTGTTCCTAAGAAGAATGGCCAAATCCGAGTTTGCGTTGACTTTCGAGATTTGAACAAAGCGAGCCCCAAAGACGATTTCCCCTTGCCACACATCGATGTGCTTGTAGACAACACTGCGGGGCACGCTTTGCTCTCATTTATGGATGGCTTCTCTGGCTACAATCAAATTCTCATGGCGCCCGAGGACCGCGAGAAAACCACATTCATCACTGAATGGGGGACTTATTGCTACTTGGTCATGCCTTTTGGGTTGAAGAATGCTGGGCCTACTTATCAGCGAGCTGCTACCACTATCCTGCATGATATGATGCACAAAGAAGTCGAGGTATACGTCGATGACATGATCGCCAAATCCAAGACTCGTGAAGGTCATCTTCCTGTACTTAGGAAGTTCTTCGGGAGATTACGAAAGTTCCGTATGCGTCTGAATCCTCAGAAATGCACCTTCGGGGTTACGGCTGGCAAGATGCTCGGTTTCATGATCACTTCTCGTGGGATCGAGGTCGACCCCTCCAAAATCAAAGCGGTCCTCGAGATGAAGCCACCGGATTCTGAAAAGGGAGTGCGAAGCTTTTTGGGAAAGGTACAATTCATCAGCAGATTCATCGCCAAGTTGACACTAACTTGCGAGCCGATGTTTCGTTTATTGAAGAAGAATACTCCGTTTGTTTGGACAGACAAGTGCCAGGCGGCCTTCACCTCCATTCAAGCCTATCTGCAGAACCCTCCGGTTTTGATGCCGCCAGTGCCGGGGAAACCCTTGATACTTTACTTGTCCGTGAATCCTTCCTCTATGGGGTGTTTACTGGCTCAAGAAGGAGGAAAAGGAGTCGAGAAAGCCATTTACTACCTGAGCAAGAAGATGGTTGGCGCTGAAGAGCGCTACACTGCTCTCGAAAAGACGTGTTGGGCTCTTGTTTGGGCATCCAAGAAATTAAGACACTACATGCTGGCTTACCCAGTGAAGTTGATTTCTCGAATGGATCCTCTCAAATACCTGTTTGAGAAACCTGCGCTTACTGGTAAGTTAGCACGTTGGTTGCTATTGCTCGCAGAGTTCGACCTCGAATATGTCACAAGAAAATCCGTCAAAGGGCGCGCAGTCGCCGAATTTCTGGCTGATCATCCCGTCGAGGGGCCAGAGGACTCAGATTTTACGTTTCCTGATGAAGGAGTGATGGCAGTTGTTGAAGACTCCTGGACTCTTTATTTTGACGGGGCAGCCAATCGCAAGGGATACGGGATTGGGGTTTTGCTTATAACCCCCGATGGTGCTCACATTCCGCTTGCATTCAAACTCAATTTCGATGTCACGAACAACCAAGCTGAATATGAGGCCTGCATTGTTGGCATGGAGGCAGCCCTTACGCTCGGTGTTGAAAGGCTTGAAGTTATTGGCGACTCCAACCTTGTCGTTTCTCAGGCCAACGGAGACTGGAAAGTTCGGGAGGACAGATTGAAGCCTTATCACCAAGACTTGGAGGACCTCATTCCTCGTTTCAACAAGGTCACATTCACGCACATCCCTCGGATGAAGAACCAGTTCGCTGACGCTCTAGCGACCCTGGCTTCCATGGTCGAGCTTCCGGTTGGTATCAAGCTTCGTCCTATTCTGATTGAACAGCGGGACTTGCCTGCTTATCAGTATGTCAACACCGTCGATGATGTCGATGACGGCCTACCTTGGTACCACGATATCTGGAACTTCGTCGAAAGCGGTCAGTTTCCGGCCGACGCCACCAAAAAGGATCGGATGGCGCTCCGAAGAATGGCCGCTCAATACATTATCTGCGGCGGGAGACTGTATCGGAGATCTCACTGCGGAATGCATAAGCTCTGTGTCAACGGCGCTGAGGCCATTAAAATCATGGAGGAAATTCACGAAGGAATTTGTGGCCCCCACATGAGCGGGGTCATGCTTGCTAGGAAAATCTTACGACAGGGATACTTTTGGTCTACCATGGAGTCCCAGTGTGTGGATTATGTACGCCGTTGCCATAGGTGTCAAATCCATGCCAATCTCATGCACGTCCCTCCTTCCAAACTGTTTGGCATGACATCGCCTTGGCCGTTCTCCGTTTGGGGCATCGATGTTATCGGCATGATCAAGCCTTCTGCTTCGAACGGGCATCGATTCATTCTGGTGGCAATAGATTACTTCACCAAGTGGATCGAGGCTGAATCTTACAAGACCCTGACAGCGGTTCAGGTTGCTCAGTTTATCCGGAAGAACATCATCTATCGATATGGGGTTCCGCAGGCGTTTGTTTCTGACAATGGGGTCCACTTCAAAGGCAGGGTGTTGGAGCTTTTCGAAGAATTCCAAATCCAGGTTCATCACTCAACAGTCTATCGCCCTCAGACGAATGGGGCGGTTGAAGCGGCCAACAAGAACATCGAGACTATTATCAAGAAATCCGCGGAGTCCGCCAGGGACTGGCACGAACAGCTGCCTCTAGCTCTTTGGGGGTACCGCACGTCAATTCGAACATCAACGGGGGCCACCCCTTTTTCTCTGGTTTACGGGATGGAAGCTGTCCTTCCCATCGAGCTGGAAGTACCAACTTTGAGGATCATGGCTGAATGTGAACTCACGGAGTCCGAATGGCTTAGCGGGAGGTTTGTCGAACTCATGCTCTTTGACGAGAGAAGGCTCCGTGCCTTGTATCACGTTCAGGGATATCAACGCAGGATTGCTCGGGCATTCAACAAGAAAGTGAAGTCTCGTGACTTGGCTGAAGGGGACATGGTTACAAAGGAAATCCGGGCTCCCATCTTCGATCTACGTGGCAAGTTCCGCCCGAAGCGCGCGGGACCTTACATTATCAAGACCATCCTCTCGGGTGGAGCAGCTCAGCTCATCGATTTAGACAGCAACGAGTTCAACACTCTGGTCAACCTGGATCAGCTTAAACGTTACTACCCTTGAGAGAAGCTCGTTGGGCCGAAAACCACAAGGGTGGGCGGTCCCAAGCAAAAATTAGAGCAAGCCTACTAGACTGAAAACCCAAGGGGGCAGTTTAGGCAAAAATAAATAGGCATTCAATCAAAAGCTCGCTAGGCTGGAAACCCACAGGGGCAGTCCTAGGCAAAATTTAGAGCGCGAAAGGAGAGCCAAAACACTCGAGCGAACCATAGCCTGAACTACGTTTTGACCTGATTCCCTAGCTTGGGATACGTAGGCAGTCTCTCTTTGGGACTCGGTCATACCCTGTCAAACCATAGCCTGAACTACGTTTTGACCTGATTCCCTAGCTTGGGATACGTAGGCAGTCTCTCTTTGGGACTCGGTCATACCCTATCGAACCATAGCCTGAACTACGTTTTGACATGTTTCCCTAGCTTGGGATACGTAGGCAATCTCTCTGTGAGATTCGGTCACGATCAATCAACTCGATCCAGGTTTTCCATTCCGGAGTGTGCCTCAACATTCAATGTGGCGTTCAACACTTGGACCAAAGAAGGGAAAATTCTTAATATTTCACCTTTATTCAAAACTATTACTTCTTTTACATAGGCTGAGCAGAGCCCCAAGAAAAACAGTAAAGCATCAAAAACAGAACGAAATGCTAAGAGGCCCTCACGGGCTCGCAGCTTATTCTAGGTCATTGGATTTGTGTCAGGAGTCAGTCTGCGTTTTGTCTGCTTTCGATCTCGGCTCTTAACCATACCACATAGCGATGTTTGAGTCTTGTGCTAAAGTCGTCTTCTGCTCCTCCGAGTTCTCTCAAACCCCAGTTGTGTTCATACCCTGCCAAATGTTGGGACGTAAAAGCTGGAATGTGGAAGTCTTCTATCCCAGCTCGATGGAAGCCTTGGCTCATGCCCAGTTGCCGCAAGATACGACCTGGAATGTAGAACGTGAAACTGGACAGCCCAGCAATCACCATTCTCTCGAAACCTGCAGAGTGCAGAGCCATATCCGGGATGTTCAAGGCCCTGTGCCGCCAAACGATCTCGCGCGGAGACATCTCTCTCATGAAGGCGTACCACTCCTCCTCAGACATTTCTGGATACAGCATCCCCCTTTGATGCACCCGCCCGGGCAGACGGGGCCAATCCACTTCAGGAGCTGAGATTAGTCCGAGCTTGTCACATAGCCACAACTGCATGAGCGAAAAGACAAGTAAGGAGCCACGTAAGCCTGAGCGAAAGAAAACCAGTAAGAAACTACCATACAGCCTTAGCCAAGAGTCGAGGTAAAAGCAGACTGTGCGAAAACCGGAAAAAGGTGAGCTGAGTGAGAATTCACCTGTAACAGGATTGGACTGCCGCCGAATGTGTTTGTCTGACCTGTGGCTATCAAATCCAAACCAATGAGTGTCTCAGCAAGCACCAAAGGCGCCACGTTCTTCCGAGCGCCCATCTCCGCAGCCACGTGTACCAACGAGGAGTCAGGCCGTCCATACGGAGACACCAGCAGGTACGCGGCCAGTATGCCAACTGACATGGCGAATCGACGTCGAGACTGCAGAACCGTATCCGCTGGATCGCCGTCAGGCCCGTACCATTCCATTAGGCGCGCAATGTTTATTTGTCCGCCGATTAACAGGCCCTCCGCTGCACCTTGGGAAATGTTTAGACGCGTCTTCAACAGCCTTGACATGCTTTGCCTATAAGGTGGCACGACGATCACACTCGAAGCGAAGCCTTGGAGATACGCTTGGAATTCTTCAACAGTCGGGCACAACTCGTTGTCCCCAAACCGGAACACGTGGACGTCCCGGTCCCAAAACTGCAGGGCTGCTCTCAGAATTTCGGGGCGGAGCCTTACGCTTTTTAAGAAGCGAAACGCCGCCAACCCGTGGGAACGGAAGCATAGCCAATCGCTCGCGACAAATTCTTCGAGCCACGAGCTGATTAAGGTAGGGAGATGATTTGCCATTTGGGGAACAGTGCTAGAGGTTTCCCACGGAGGCACACCTTTCATTCAGGGGCTCATCCCTCTTTATAAGCCAAGGAAGGAAGCATACCTTTCCTACTTGATGAGGTGGCCTTGCAAGGTGTCCCCCTACTCACTAAAGATCAAGGGAACATCTCTGGGGAAAGCCAGGAACCCCTGCAACGCCCAGGCTGGCTGACAAGGTCTGCCACCCTTCTTTTATCCGAATGAGTCAAAGCTGGCTACTGCAACAGGGTTTATCCATCGCGCGATGGTCCCGGAGTGTCGCGCGACTGTTTTTATTCGCGCGATGGTTTGGATTGCTCGCGCGAGGGTTCAGTTCAATTCGACACAGCAAGGTAGGCTACTGCCCTTTTGGGGATATTTTCCGGATTTTGACCCGGGCCAGATTTTGAAATTCTGATGCTTCCAGTAGGTCATTATGGGTGTTTATGACTACGTCGAAGCATTGTTTGTTCAAATTACGCGTTCAATGACGAGGTCGGTCCCTCGAAGGAATAAGCGCCGGATAATTCAAAGGTTTTTATTTAACCGGTCAAGCCGGGCAAGGTGGCTTACAATTTACAGAGCAAGTACTGAAAGGCGGAGCCTATTGGCCTTACTAATTACAATTTGTTCTCCCACGAGATTCAGAAATATCCCCTCAGTCTCGCCTCAACTTCAACACGGAGCCATCTTACGTAGCGCTTTTCCAGCCACGTTCTGAAATCTGGAACTGATTCCTTCAACGTCCTATCGCCCCAGTTGTCTCTGTGGCAGCGCAAATCCCAGGAAGTAAACACGGGGATGTCAAAGTCTTCCGCCCCGTACCGCTTGTATCCTTGGCTCCTTCCCAGCTGGCGGAGCGTACGCCCAGGAATGTAAAAGGTGAAGCTCGTCAGGCCGGCGAGTATTACTCTCTTGTATCCCGCCGATTTGAGCGTCATTGCTGGGAGGTTTAACCAGAGGCACCTCCAGACTATATCTTCGGAATGCAGATCATTCAGGTAGGCAAACCATATCTCCACCGGCAAGTCGGGGAATATCATCGGCCTCGCGACCAACAATCTGGGAAACTCTTCAAAGCCGGCCTCTGGCTCTTCCAAAACCCCGATTTTGTCTGCCAGCCAAAGCTACATGAGAACGGAGGATGAGTCAGAAATCAAATACAACCCAAGCGTTTGGATTAAAACCGAAAACGCGAGAAATTATGTCAAACGGGGATTTACCTGGAGCAAGATAGGACATCCGCTGAAAGAGTCGGCTTGCCCAAGTTTCAGCATGTCCAAACCCAGAAGTGTCTCCGCCAGGACCACGGGCATGATGTTCCTCCCGTTATCCATTTGCAAGGCAATGCTCACCAACTTGGGATTTACCCCTCCATCAATGGGAACCAGCATATATGCGGCCAGTGCGCATATAGACAGGACGAAGCGTCGTTGAGATTCCCCGACATAGTCTCCTAGACCGGCCTCCGGGCCGTACAGCTCGATCAGGCGGAGAATGTTGAGCTCGCCGTTTCGAATAATGCTGTTTGTCACCGCCACCGGAATATTGAGTTTTTCCCGCAGAATTTGCCCCATGTCCTCATGAACGGGCGGCACGGCAAGAATGTCTAGATTGGCAAACCCCGGGGCGTATGCCTGAAACTCTTCTATCGTGGGGCACATTTCATCTTCCCGGAACCGGAAGACGTGCACAACAGGATCCCAGAAAGGCAACGCGGCTTGAATGAGTTCGACGCATGGTCGAGCAAACCGGAGATCCCGGATTGAGAATAAACAGCGAGACCTGGGACTTTCCCAATTTATGGTTTCCTCCCTCATTAGCCAAGGATCAAGGGCTTCCATTAGTGAATCTCCCATCTTAGTTAAGTTGAGAAAAGGGTGTGTAATTCATTATGTCTAAAAAAAAAATCTTGCTTCAAATAGCCAAGGAGTTGGTGAGACCAAGGCATAGGTGTCCTACCACCTTGCATGGCAGAACAGCCTTCCTTCTGCAAGCCCAGAACAGCTTTCAAGACGTGGAAGTTATGAACAGCCCCATGCCAATAATTTGGTCAAACAAAGGCTGCTCAGCAGGAGTTGACTCTCGCGCGGCATTCAAATATCATCGCGCGACACATGTCTCTCGCGCGACAGTTACAAACCATCGCGCGATGGTCTATCTGCAGTTTTGACAGATTGCAGCAGCTACTGATCTGTTTTAGTCACTTTCCATTCCTGGGGTCTTTTGGGACTTTTGGTGTTCCCAGCAGGTCATTATAGGCTTATGTGATTGTATCCAAGCATCGGATCCCGAATGCCATGCTCGATGAAGTTTTTGGACACTTGGGGACCCGTTCCAAGTTCGAACCCGGGTTTCGGAGGTCCGAAACTCGTTCTGGCGTTTCTAGCCTATTTTGGTCATGCCATACGAGTCATTTGGACCTTAAGTGACTGTATGGAGGTGTCGGTTTCAGTCCGGGACATAAGTGAGTCATTTTTCGATGTTTTATACCATTTTTGCGTTATTTCGAACATTCTTCGGTATAAGTCCATTTTTGAGACGTTTCGTTCAAGTTTGTCAATCGGCGCAGGCCATGTTGGCCACCATTTATCGGCTGAAAGTGTCATTTTCGCCCCTCCCAAGGTGTCGTGAGTTTTGGCGTACAATACCCAAAATTTCATTGTTTCCCGTATCCTCGTATCCTGATTGTGTCTTAGGATATATCGTCTCTTTTCTTTCAGAGCTAGGCCATTTTATACACTCATACGTGTCTGTGTTTAGTCTCGATGTGTTGACAATGCAAGTTTGGTATTAGTGGCGGGTTTTACTGATTCTTATGCACAATGAGAAGCTATAAAGCTTTAAAATGCAACTTTTATGTACTAAACCATTATCTATCCATCTCAAAAGTAAAAGGGGAACTACTGTATCTCTGGCCCTCGGCCGATCAAAGCTACCCAGTCAAAACAGGGCACATGCGCCCACCAATCAAAAAGAGGCACGCAGGCTCTCGAAATGTCTGTCCATCAAAAGGCTATCTACTTGGGCACGCAGGCCCTAAATCAAAAGCAAAAAGAAGGGTAACGGAGGTCTCGTCAGCACTCCTCAGGTCCCTCGTCATCACTGTCTGAAGTACCGTGCAGCTCCCGAGGATCGTCCCTATACCTCGGATCGTCGATGGAGTCGTCAGAGCCACTGCTGGTGGACGAGTGCTCCTCGTCCTCTTCCTCTGCCCCTTCTTCCTCCTCTCCTTCCTCGTCCTCGGAAGTCGGACTCATGACCAGTCTCGGTCTCCGAGCTGGGCCCGGCTTCTCCAATGTCGGTTTCTCGCGCCTCTTCAGCTGGTACCGAAGCTCAGCTTGCCTCGCGGCCTGCTTGGCTTCCTCCTCGCGTGCACGCGCTGTCTGTAAACCCCTCGTCTGTCGCCGCGTGGTGGTAACCGGAGGCGTGGATTTCCGTGCCACCACCTCTTTCGGTGGCGGATCTCGCGCACTCTTCCGCCTGGGATTCCTCTTCCCCTCCACCTGCATTATCATTGCATTTTAAAGCATCAGTATCTATTGCACATATTGTGTTTCTGTATTGAAAACAGGTACATCTATCAAGCTATCAAAACAGGAATGTATCGAAAGCAGGAATGTATCGAAAGCTGAAATGTATCGTTTCATACCTGAGTCCTCTGAAAGACGGCTGGCTGAGTCGGCTGTGACGTCGGTGCCTGGTACTGGAACTCCAGTGGCGTGCCGCTCGCTGCCTTTCTCACTGCATTCTCCAACGCCAGCATGCGTCGAACGGCTTCATTCACCCACTCAATTGGCACCTGCATGCAATTCAAGTTCATCAGACTGTTCAGCAGATAATTCAAGCAGTTAAAGTTCAAAAGTAATATTGGAAGCTGATTCTTACCGACACGGTCACAGGAGCAGGCTCTGTTCTCGCAGGCGCTAACTGAAACTCTGCGGGATTCCCCTGACTGTCAACGACGGGAATCCTCCACAGCAGCGCAGGAAGTCCGCCAACTGCCGGTCTGCTCGAGGCTCGCCGGGCCTGGCCCTCCCCTCCTCTCCGTCCCTCTCCGGCTGCCCTCCTCTCTTCAGCGGCCCCTGCGGCCTGGCCTCGCGCCTCTCTCCGGCCACGGACCCCCAATGGACCCGCCAGGAAGTCCCGCTGGTAGACTGCATAGTCTCTACCAGGGCGCAGGTATTGCCCAAGATCAGTATCCGGCCGCGTGTACCTCTCCAGCTCGGCCCGTGTGTACTCTCCCGTGTGTGAAACTCGGGGTGGTAGCGGCCCTGGCACCCAGAACTCAGGATAACCAAGTGACTGGCGCGTCACTCGGTCTCCCAAGTACCACTGCCAGCCAAAGGCAGACTCCAACAACACCCTGCTGGCCGTGACCGCTCTGCTCCTGGCCAGGTACTCTGGCTCTGGCCCCGCCCTTCTCCAGGGATCCCAATCGACCTGCGAGTCAATACAAACGGGCGATGCAAGCAATTGTTCAGCGACAGCATTAAAGCAGTGAAACGAATACATGTCTAATGCTTGTGATTGTGTGTTCATACCTGTGAGGCCCTGAGCTCGTCCAAGTACAGCCTGAAGGCGTTGAGCCCGCCTCTCCCTTCCTTCCTTCCCATGCTCTCCTTGCTCCACTTCAGCGCGCGAGGGAGAGCACTCAAGTCGGGATGCTTGCACTCTGGTGGGTACATCCGCAAGACCTCGTAAGCCCAAAGCTACAATGTTTAGACAAGTTCAAACTTTAGTCAAGGCATAAGCATATAGTATTTGAAGTCAAAGCAGTCAAGCGAACTGAACAACGGACGAGCATAATCAAATTGTGTTTAAAAGAGTTAGAACTGTACCTCCCACACCCTCCAGTAGCCAGCTGTGCTCTTTCCCGTCCTCGACGAGTCACCAAAAAAGAGGTAGGCCGTCCCGAGAGCTGCTCCGCCCCAGTCAAAGCGCGAGGCTGTCCTCAAGTCCCTCAACGCTGGCAAGTACGACAGGTGCACGTTGCTCCGCCTGTTCGGGTACAGCGTGGCACCGAACAGGTATAGCAGAAACGCCCGGGCCATTTGCTCCGCCTCCCGGTCACTCGACACCTCCTCTTTCAGGTAGCCCTTGAACTGGTCGTACCTCGCCATCCCTCCCTCTACCTTGGGCATTCTGCCCAGAAACCACTCCAAAGCAGCTCGATCCTCTTGGATCCCTGAGTCAAACGGGATGGGCTCGCCCCCGACCCTCAGCCCTGTGATCGCTGCAAAGTCAGCAGGCGTCACTGTCATCTCCCCGGGAGGTAGGTGGAAGGTATTGGTGGTATCCCTCCACCTCTCAGCAAGTGCAATGAGGACGGCATGGTCAATCCTCACTGGGGTCAAAGTCCGCACGAACTCCCCAAAGCCCGCCTCGTCTACCAGCCGCCTTACTCTTGCCGGCAGCCCCTCATACAGCCGCAAGGACGCACACGCGCCCCCGAAACCGCGAAGGTCTCTCTGTTCAGCTCCAGCCTGTTCCAGATACCAAGACAAGCAGCAAATGGACCGTCAGTACACGGGAAGTTCGTTCTCAAGTTCTAGATAATCAATGAAGCCTACGACAGATGGTTGGTTCAAGTTATTATGCATTGGGCCTATATTGCAGAAATACGTGGCTTTGGCATGCCTTGGTTTGCAAGATCATCCATGTAATTCTAAATTCAAGCATGTCTTAAGCAAATATCGAACGAGGACTATCAAAGTACGAATGTCAAAATCAAATTACGAAGGGTGTTTTCTGGGAATATACCTCTCTCCATGTCGCTGCAATGTGGGCCCGGGGATCCCTCAACACCAACTCGTCATCATAGTCCCTCCGCAACGGTACGCGGGCTGCAACGCCCGACGGAACGAAGAGGTGCGGCGTGGGAAGCACGTATGCCTCCGCTGAAAAGCCCGGCCGACTCATGTTCTTCGCCTCCTCCACGGCCGACACCCTAGGCCCCTGCGCCTCAACTCGAGCTCTCTCCTCGGCCTCTGCGTCTCTCAGAAGCTCCTCTCTCTCCAGTCTCTCTCTCTCGGATCGCTCTGCCGCCTCTGATGCAGCGACGGTCCTTGCCCGGTCTTCTTTGGCTCTCAAAACTATTTCCCCGACCAAGGGGTTATCCTCCAACAGTTTCGCCAACATTTCATCTGGAAGGTGTTCGGCGACATCGTACTTCGTAATCGGCACGTGTCTCGACGACGTGGCCGCGGTCGACTCCGGCCTAAACAACACATCCTCCTCCCGGATCTCAACCTGAGGCACCATGGTCTCCTCCTCCGCGTCGACAACGCTTTTACCCTTCGCCGAATCCCTCGGCAAGGACCCGGATGGCTCAACAGTGTCATCTTTCCCCCCACTGCCACTACCTTCTCCAGCATCAACCATCGCGCGAGGCTCCTCCTCTGTCGCGCGATGGTGCTCTCCAGCATCAAGATCCCCGGCGTCTCCTGAACTCACTCCGGTCACCACCGACCCTTCTACGGCCACGCCCGGATCTAACCGCTCGACGACAGCCTCTACGGCCTCCGGCTCAACGGTCGCGCGAGCCTCTGGCTCTGTCGCGCGACTCTCGTCGCCACCAACAGTCGCCTGCTTGCGACCCTCTTCGCCATCTCCGCCGCCTGCAACCGTTGCACCGGCCCCTGTGGTGGCCTCCTCTGGTCTTTGATCCCCTGGTTCTACGACCACGGGACCTCCTCGGTCTTCCGACCGATCAACAACTTCATCACCATCGCCCCCGCCACCGTGGTCTGCCATGGCTGACCGATCAAGGTTGGGTTTGGATGATTTCGTGGGTGAGATCGAAGTTTGAAGAAGTTTGGGAGGAGAGACGAGAGTTTGAGAGAGTTTCAAACTTTTGAAACTGTTCCGTTACTGTTTCTGTAACCCCCGCGGGGTTTTAAACGAATGGAACAGGTTTGGGCCGGGTCTGGGCCTGTTTAGACCCAAGCCCTAACTTCGGACCCTCGCGCGACAGTTGACGAGTGTCGCGCGACACTATGTTTGGGCCTCAGGCCCAATCCAGGTTTTGGGTCCGACCCAATCTCAATTACACCCTTTTTTTTTGGGTCCACGACGTGTTGATATGTTGCCAATAAATTTGAGGGTCATTTTCGGAAGCTTTGCCTTCAGACCTGAAGAATTTGATATCCTCAGCGGCGATCTATCCGTCCCATCAAACAGCGACGATCCATCCGTCCGATCAATCAAATCAGCGACGATCTATCCGTCCGATCGATCAACAGTGACGATCCATCCGTCCGATCAATCCATAGCGACGATCTATCCGTCCCATCAAACAGCGACGATCCATCCGTCCGATCAATCAAATCAGCGACGATCTATCCGTCCGATCGATCAACAGTGACGATCTATCCGTCCGATCAATCCACAGTGACGATCTATCCGTCCGATCAATGAGCGACGATCCATCCGTCCGATCAATCCGCAGCGACGATCTATCCGTCCCATCAAACAGCGACGATCCATCCGTCCGATCAATCAAATCAGCGACGATCCATCCGTCCGATCAATCAAATCAGCGACGATCTATCCGTCCGATCAATCTGCAGCGACGATCTATCCGTCCGATCAAATCAGTGACGATCTATCCGTCTGATCAATCAGTGACGATCTATCCGTCCGATCTTCAATTCCCCCTTGGTGCACGGTATTTTTATATACTCGTCTGCATTTTCCATTTAATCGGCTTTTGGGCGGATTCGGTGGGTGTCTAGAAATCTTTGACGTTACCCGTACCAGTCAATGGTGCTCCGCGTGCCGTCAAAGAGGGACTACTGTAGACACCCCAATCTGGGTCTCCCAATCGTTTTACTTATTTTTACGATTTTCTTGTTTCCCCGATGATGAAATCGGATCAAACAGAGCTTGGATTGGAATTGGATTAGGCTTGGAGCATTTAGGAACCTCGCTTGAACCTTTCAAACCCTTCTGAACCTTCAGTCAAACCCTAAGACCAGAGTTGACCCTCGCGCGAGTCTTCTTTCCCCTCGCGCGATACTCAGCCTGCCACGTGTAGTCAAAGTCAAACTGTTGACTGTTTGACCCTCGCGCGACACTCATGGACCCTCGCGCGATGGTTCCCACCTGTCCCTTTCACAGAATCCAGCTGGACTGGTGATGATTGCTTGGCACATGGGTTCCCATGGGCTGGAACCCCGTTCTCCTCAGCTGAACGACGTGCTGGCAGGTCCTAGCCCCATGCAAACTCCCACCCACTCTCTCACCTTGTTGGCTAGCCTTACAACCAAGTTGTGACCAGCCTTAGTGGCTGGTCCTAAGGGTTTGTTTGGCCCCTAACCAAGCCTTGCTCTCCCCCTATAAATACCCCCATTGGTCTTCCATGTTAAGGGTTCCAAAAAATTGCTTAAGGGTTTCATTACTCCCTTCACAAATCCTACACTAGCTAGCACAAAGTTCACTAACCCCAAACCACCTCCTAATCTTCTGAACTTAGTGTGTTCATACACACTTGGTTGCAAGGCCACACCAATCAATCCAATCCATTTCCCAAACCCTTTCCAAGCAAAGGTATAACACTTAAGCTGTTTCTGTTTTGGTCCCTGAGGGGGGCTGACAGGGCCAAGGCTGGTAATCAATACCATGCCCTGGTCCTAAAGCCAGCAAAGTTACAAGAAATCGTGGCAGCCACACCCTCGCGCGACGGTCCCCTTTACTCGCGCGACACTTGTGTCAGCAAGAGAATGGACCTCGTGGGGAAGGGAAGCTAGCCCTTTTCTGTTTTACAGCATGTTTATGTTTGTTACATCTTATTTTGATTTTTAGATCACTGTTATGCATGCAAAACAAAATACAGTAGCTTGTTTATTTGCTTTAAATAGTTAGGAATGCCTTTGGGATCCCCTGAACCTGTTTCAGGACCCAAACATGCAAAGCAATTCCTGGAAGTCCAGTCAGGAGTGTCGCGCGAGATTCAAGCTCTGTCGCGCGACAGTTCTCTGATTTCCATGGGTGGCCCTTGCATGGGCAACTAGGCCCTTGGCCTCTGTTTTGATACCCCCACTGTTTAGGGGTTGTATTTTATCTCATTTGGCTCCTGTTTGGAGTATGGTGTAATAATTAGTATTTTCAGCCTTCCCATAAACTGCTTGGTTTGCTTCCTGGGTGTGCACTGGTCCTTCCAGAGCCCAGAAGGGAATGATTTAGGGGCTGTGGTGAGATGACATACTCGCGCGAGAGTCAGTGTGTCTCGCGCGATGGTTGACTTGCATGCAGATCTGTCCAGGCATGCAAGTTGGTCATCGTGCAAGACAAATCTGCCCCGAGCCTGGTTTTGGCATCTGATCGCTATCTCAAGGTCATTCCACTTATTATTCGTCAATACTATCCATCCATGCCATTATTTGATCACATCTTGCAAAGTGCTACAGTTTTAATCCCCGATTAACTGTTCCCCCGCCCTAATTGGCTAAAATCAATTAAAAGAGGAAGAATCACAATTGTTTTCATAAAAACGCCTAAGTAGAGACCGATCTCCGGATTGGGCGAGAGGGGTGCCATAAAACCCTTCCCCTCTCGTAACCTGGCTCCCGAACCCAGATATGGTTATGACGGACTGGTTTCCTTCACTTTTCAAAATCAAACAGCGCGGCAGGTGCTTCGAAATACGGTTCCTTGAGTGTCGGACCTTCAAAACTCAAGTGGCGACTCTGTATTTTTGAGCGCTTGCCACCGGCGCTCGCGCTCCCTCGATTTTCAAAAAAAGGCCGCAATGGCGAAAGGAACGGAATCCTTTTTCCGAGGGCATGCTGCCCACACGGGGCTGATAGAACACCGATGCAAATGGACGCGTGCCGAAAGAATGATCGAGAGAGAGAAACGAAATGCTTTTTGAAAACACCTTTTGAAGCTTGGCTCACTTCATTAATCGATATTTGGAGAAAACTACATAAGCGAACAATAGTAAAAGCCCCAGTTTGGAATGGTCGGATGTAGAATCCTGTTACGTTACCATTCCGCTCTTCAGTAGCGCGGAGCGTACTGTTTTGCCAGACTTTTGGAAATTGTTCATTCATGTATTATTTTCCAAATGTTGATTAATGTAATGATCCCCAGCAGAGTCGCCACTGTGGGCACGCGGCCCAAAAAATCCCATGTTTTAAGCATAAAATTCCGGGTGCACCCTTTTTGGAAAGCGCGGCAAAACGCTTCGCAAATCAGAGAGTCGCCACTCGGGTTTTTGCGGTTTGTACCCAAGAAACCATGTTTTTCGAAAACGTTTGGACCACGTTTGTTTGATTTTGAAAAAGGCTTTTGTAGACTGGACCGTCGTCACCTTCGATCTTGAGGTTCGGGAGCCAGGTTACGAGAGGGGAAGGGTTTTATGGCACCCCCCCTCGCCCAGTCAGGAGACCGGTCTCTACTCAGGCATTTTGTAAAACACTTGCATTTCTCTCCTTGTTTGATCATTCTTTTAACCAGTTAGGGCGGGGGAACAGTTAATGGGGATTAAAACTGTAACACGTTGCATTTATGTACAAAAGATGTGACAAAATGTGTATGGATGCCGACGTTTGATCTAAGCAAGTATATTAGATTGAGAACAAGCTGTTGTGAGCATTTTGAACAGATTAGAGCACACTAACTGTGCTGTGGTGCACACAGAAGCAGGCCTGCATGCACTAGTCAAGCCACTGCATGCAACCCTGACCTGCGCGCGCCACACCACAACTGGCGTGCGCCGGTAAACTCAAGCTCACAGCTTCTGTTGTCAACCCTCTGGGCTCTGGAAAGGACCAGTGCACACCCAGGACAAACCACACAGTTTATAAAAGTTACTAAGCTATTACAGACAGATTAATGGGGTTAAAAGCCACCAAATAGACAGAAAACCCCTTAAACAGTGAGGGGAGGATGATCAAAGGCCTGGATGGAAGATCCATGCAAGGGCCAAGCCACTGGGACACAAGCCACTACCGTACGCCACTTAAGGAGAGCCGTACGCCAGTAGTTTCTTAGCCCCAATGCTTTGGCTTTGCACATCTTGGGCTCTGGAACAGGACCGGAGGGACCCAGAAGGCCAAACTAAGCAATAAATACAGATGGAAGAGAGAGCAGTTATAAGTACAGAAAGCTGTAAACTGGTTTTAACATGCAGCAAGGTGATCAAAGCTAGAAGAAAGCAAGAAAACAATGATCTATGGTCCCCACGCCAGCTTTGCACATACTACCATTACTGGCGTACGGCACTCATGACTGGCGTGCGCCACTGATCACTGTGCACGGTCTTTGAAACCTTGCCAGCATTAGGGCCAGGACTGGTATAGATTACCAGCCTTGGCCCTGCTAGCCCCCCTCAGGGGTCAGAACAGAAAGCAGGAGCAAAAGATATTATACATTTGCTTGTGAGTTTGATGGATGGTTTGAACTTTGAGCTTGAAAGGGGATGGATGGAGGAAGTGAGGTTTGAAGACTATGGAGAGTGCTCCCTTGTTTACTCTTTCTATGGAAGAGAAAGGGAACAAGGAACAATGAAGGAGAAGAAGACAAAGAGACTTGATGTCTTAATGGAGCTAACCCTTTTCTTAATGATGCCAACCCTTTGCAAATGAATGCAAAGGGGGTATTTATGGAGGAGAGAAGGGCTGATCAGCCTGCCCTTAGGGGGTGTTTGGATGGATCAAGCTTTGGAGGAAGCTCCCATGCATTTAATGCATGGGACTTGGTTTGATGGAGGGTGTAGGAGAGAGAAGGGGACAGCTCTGGCTGAAGTAATGATCAGGAGGCTGCCAGCTGACGTCAGGCGGCTACAAAAACTCCCGCCCATCTGGCTGAAAAAGTTTGATTTGATTGGCACTGACCAGCGTGCGCCACTTGTTGAGTGGCGTGCGCCAGAGAGCGGTAATGACTGACACGTGGCAGTGGTTCCTGCGCACGCTAGTCCACCACCGGCGTACTCCAGCAGGGTTTTGTTGAGGCCATTTGGTTTTGGCTTGAGGGTTCGACAAGGGTTTGAAATGGGTTTGGACGAGATTCGGGACGCTCAAAGCTCAAACTCATCAACCAACTCGGTATGTTCTCGACCTTAATCATCATTGGGGAATCAAAGACCGTAAGTAAACTAATCCGGACAGTCCAGAATAGGGTGTCTACAGAAGCGTGATAAAATATACTCACTTATTTAACTACGTTTTGATAAAAGCGTGATAGAATAATTTTGTTGTTCATTTCAATCACATTTTGTTGCAAGTGTGGTAATATACTTTTTGAAAGCGTGATAGAATAGTTTTTCTATAAAATCATGACTACAAAAACTAGGGTCCCGATGTCCATATAATATAGTTTCCATTTGACTGAAAAAAGATGAGCTCTAGCCAAGTGGTGAAGGTCACCCATTGAAGACAAGGAGTCCCCTGGTTCAAAACTTGGGAGCTCCTCTCCTTTGGCACTATTTTTTCCCTTCTTCACTTGTATGTAATCACGGTTTTTGTTCAAGCTGTAATCTTATATAGTTATTTACCATGGTTTTAAGTCCAAACCGTGATCATATATAATATAATTAACCACGCTTTTGTGTCTAGATCGTGATCTTATATAATAAGTAACCACAATTTTACATCCAAACCGTAATCTTACAATAATTATATGTAAATTTTCTAACCAAATGAGATTAGCGGCTTTAGCACCCACCATCCTTTTATTCAACCCAGCCAACCGTTACCCACCATCCAAATACTCCTAATTTCGGTCAGCAGGGGCAGAGGAAACAAAACATCATTGAAATTTTGAAATCGACTCTCTCTCTCTCCGACGACCCCTCTCTCAGCTCTCTCTCCGATGAAATCGACTAAGAGGTTACTCCTAAACTCGACAGGAACACCGTCACAAATAGTGCCCCCCCTGTTTACTCCATAATCGTGATTTTATTTCACCCGTCGTTTGGGTGACACGTGGCACAGAGAATTGTGATATTATTAGAGGTAACTCTGGTACACCTTAATATCATAAGTTAAATTAGGTAAACATAAAACCATAGCAAAAGGTTTTAGCAATACACTCCCGTCGAGTGACCCGTCGATCGGTCAATCTGGGGCTTGTTCCCGTTTAATAAGCTAAGTATTAGTGAACTTATTTATGGGCAGTTCATATACAGGTGGCAAAAGGAGATTCACAGAGACACTCTCATGATCGTGGGAAGTGTTGCTCAGCAATTCTTGGAGCAATTCTACACAACGTGGGAGTCATTCGGTTCACTGATCGTGGGGACAAATTCAAAGGGACACTATGAGGGAGTAACTGCCATCTTTGGAGGGAACATTCAAATTCAAATTGAAGAAGGCCTATTTAAGTACGAATTAGTAGCAGTTTCAAGCACACACAAACAACGCCAAGCAGGCCTTTATCTTTTCTTTTCTAGGAGTAGCTTTAACTTGTAATTGTTCACACGATAATTTTTATCGTTTGTTCTTCTACCTTTGAATTTTAATAGAGTCCATTTTATTATTCTTCTTCCATAATCCATCCACTTCATTGTTTGTTTCCAAAGAAGTCCTGAAACACGGCAAGGAACCAAACTCCACTTTTTCACAACCACATTCCAGCAACTCAGAACACAATTACCTGTCGATTCTGCCATCGATCCCCGTCGATCGAATCAATTCAGAAAACTTGGTAACAATTTTGGCGCTAGAAGGAGGGCTCTTACTAATTTGGAAATAAGACATGGCACCGAAAACGAGAAATCAATTACCAACAGATGGTAATAACGATAACAACAATTCTACCAATAATAATGGTGGAAATGAAGTGAATGAAGGAAATGTGACAGATCTCAATCAGAGGAGTCAGGAAATGGGCCAGTTGAATGGTCCCGAGGGTGAGTCACTGAATTTGGTTCAACAATTTGCTAGGTTGCTGAACAATCCGGAGAGCGAGATGACCAAAACAATTATGGCCATGTTTAAAAATGCAATGGCACAAAATCAAATAACTCCACCAATAGTTGAAGTGCCAGTCAATGTGAATGTCCATTCTGGATAGAGCAGTGGACAGACAAATCCGATGAATGACATACCTCCTCCACAGGTATTTAATAATCCTGCTTTTGATGCCATTTTTACTGGAGTCAGTAGGATCCCGATGGGAAATCAAAATTATGAACAAAATCAAAGTTTTTATCAAAGTATACCAACAACAGTTCCAATTAATGCAGGATTTGGAAATAATGGGAATAATAATCTGAATCTATATAATGTTGGAATTGGGGGCCTAAATCCTAATGCAAATTTAAATAGGAACGATAATAGAAATATGCCAAATATGGCTAATATTGACCCCAATTTGTATGGGTATGATCCACCAACTTTTAATTCAAATGGGAGAAGGCCAGATAAGGCCAGATCACCCATATGGGTACGAAATGAGGCCTGACATTACTAATCAAACCGGAAGAGCACAAGAGCCCAATTTAAGGGCTCAACTGGTGAATATTATGCAAGATATGTATGGTCCTGGATTAAGAAGGATTGAAAAACCTATGTTTAGAAAATCATATCCAAATTGGGTTGATAATGTGCCTTTTCCTAGGCATTATAGGATTCCAGACTTGGTTCTTTTTAATGGGGAAGAGAATCAATCAACTGTAGAACATGTTGGATGGTTTTGCCTTCAAATAGGTGAAGCAGACTTGGATGAGGCATTGAAATTAAAATTATTCCCTCATTCTTTAACTAGAACTGCTTTTTCATGGTTCATAAGTCTACCTCCAAATTCTGTTCATTCCTGGAGAGAGATGGAAGAACAATTTCATACTCAGTTTTTCAGACATGCACTAGAAGTTTCAGTAGCAGACTTGGCTAAGATTAGACAAAGACCATCTGAATCTGTTGAACAATATATGAATAGATTTAAGAAGGTCAGGAATCAATGTCAATTTTACATTCCAGAGTCTGAAATAGTCAAAATTGCCCAAGAAGGGCTCGATTATGACTTTAAGAAGCATTTCATTGGGACTGAATTCAGAGATTTATTTGATTTTACTTCAAAAGCCATAGGATATGAGGCTATACTTTTGGAAGGTGAACTCAGAAAGAATAAATCACTTGGTACTTATTACCAAGATATAGAGGGTGATGTAGAAATTGATGTGGCTCAAGTAATTGGTAAGGCACCAATTGTATGTGACACTTTGACAAAGGCTGAGAAGCCTGTGAATATGCCATCATCACATCCGAATAGGAGAAACCAAGCAAGTTTTAGACAATATTCCTTTGATTTGTCTAAAGCAGATCAGTTATTTGATGAACTAATAAATCAAAAGTTCTTAACCTTGTCAGTAGGACATGTTATACCATCAGAGAAAGATAGAAAAGGAAAAGATTATTGCAAGTGGCACAACTCTTTTAGACATAATACTAACAATTGTGTTACATTTCGAAATTGTGTGCAGGACCTGATTCAGAAAGGTTTATTGCAGTATGCCAAGGGAAATAAAGAAGTTATGGGGATAGATATTGATCCATTTCCTTTAGTAGATGTGAACGTGGTGACTGCCAGGTTGAGAAAAGGAAAAATGGCATCCCAAGTTGAGCAAAGAATTCAAGAGGAATAAGATATCATGGAAACTGAAGAAGAGTCATATGTTAAACAGAAATTTGAAAATTATTTCTGTTTGAGGTGTGATGAAGAGATAAAGTCAGGAGAGGAAATTATTGCTGGGAAAGAGTACAATGGGACCTATGCAAAAGGTTCTATAAGGTTTAACACTATGGGGAACAAAGATTTGCAAATTTATGTTGGCCCAAAACTGATATTTGAGGGTGAAGACCCTGGAATTTTCATCTTTTCTGAATCTATCAAATGGTATGGAGAAGATGATGGACCATTCTTATTCAAAGGGTTTCCAGTGATTCCAGCCATGCCAGAGAAACCAGACCCAAATTTGATATATCCACCTGTTTTCAGAGGAAGAGGTGCATATCCTAGAGGTATGAGGTCAAGAGGCAGACTACCTTTTGTTAGAGGTGGATACCAAGGGAGAATGGTGGTCCCACCAAACATTGAGCATCATATGTGGGATACAGTGAGACACCCGAAATTCCCAGGGGTTGAGGAATTTGTTCCAATAACCAACACTCAGAAAAGGAGGTTGCAGAGAAAGATTTCAGAAAGAGAAAGGAGAGATTCTTATATAGTGACAGAGCCAACAGAATGGCCAGAAATGAATGTCAAAGTAGTTCCAAAGCAACCAACTCCAATGGTTTGGAATAGAGAAGTAGCAGTGCCTAAACCAAAGGTGAAGGAAACAGAAAAGCCTGGGGGGCAAACTGTTAGACCAGTTATTGCCCAAAGACTTGGGGGGCAAAATTCAAATTCATCTGGTGGATCTATCCTATCTATAAAGGAACAAAAGGTAGAGTTTAAAAGGAGTTTGAAGAAAAAGATGGAAGAATTCCAGCAAGTCTTGTTGGAAGATGATGAAGATGATGACTTGCTGTCCGTCGATAGTTCAGAGATAATGAAAGAGGATTCAAAAGATGACAAGAATGAGGCTAACTCTCAAAAGTCTGCCACATTTGGTCAAGCTTTGGACACGATCCAGTTTGGGTCAGTTTCTCCTACTAAACTTCCATGCAATATGATTCTGGTTTTGCCAAAAACTTTTCAGGCGAAACCTAACCAACCAACTAGTTTAGAAGGAGATGTGGAAGATAAGACAGATGCAAAAGTAAAAATAAATGATGAACAAGAGAAAGATTTCCAAAAAGAATCAATAAGAATTGAAAAAGACACAAAAGGAAAAGATATTGTGGTATTAAGATCCCCTGAAGATGCCTTGGTCAGGCATTTAAAACCTTTATACATAATGTTGCATATCAATGGACAACCTATCAATAAGGTTTTGGTTGATAATGGGGCTATTGTTAACATCTTACCTTCAAAGATGATGAAAGCTTTAAATAAGAAGGAATCTGACTTGATTCCAACAGAGGTGACAGTTGGTAATTTTGCAGGAGGATGTTCACCTGCTAAAGGTGTAATCTCTTTGCAATTACAAATTGGAAATAGAAAGATGAACACAACTTTCTTTGTTATTGATTCTTCATCCAATTACAATGCCTTGTTAGGCAGAGATTGGATTCACATAAATGGGTGTGTGCCTTCTTCTTTACATCAGGCACTGATATTTCTGAAGCAAGGGCAGAATGAAAAAGCTGCAGAAATGGAGATTTTCTGGGCAGACAAGCATCCATTTAAAGCAGAAACTAATAATGTGGAAGCAGGGCTATATGATGAAGACCTGTGGCCGATTAAGATTGAAGATTCAGAGGTAAAATCAGTAGGAACTGGTGTTACTGAAAGTCAGTTCCTTAAATACATCAAAGATGGTTTTCAAGAGTTGAGTAAAGATTTTGTCAGACCTAACATAATTTTGAGGTCTAGTAATGCTGAATCTAAGGTTTCTAATGTCTAGTAAAACATCAAATCAAGAGGATGACCAGTTGGCTACTTTAAAAGCCACTTTCAAGAGATTGTTTTCTTTTATTGTGTCTAGGAAATTAGAGGCTGATGAGCCTATTTCTTGTAATTGGGCAGACTGTGTGATAGATGACAGTCCTTTATCTGTAAAGGAACTAGCTATGGAAGATCTCAAAGTTGCTCCTGCAAAGCTTGATGATCTTAAAGCAGTAGTTAAAGATCCTTTAGAGGATTTTAATGTAGGAACAGAGGAAGATCCTAGAATTCTTCACATATGTGCTTCTTTACCTGATGAAATGAAGGATCGTTTGAAGTATTTGTTGTTTGAATTTAAAGATTGCTTTGCTTGGGATTATCCTGATATGATTGGTTTAGATAGATCATTGGTTGAACATAGAATTCCTATTAAAGAGAATTTTGTTCCATACCAACAAACTCCAAGACAAATGACTCCTGAAGTGTTAAAAGAAGTCAAGAAAGAAATGGAAAGATTATTCAAAGCCAAATACATACGACCAGTCAGGTATGTAGAATGGATTTCTAATGTTGTTCCTGTGATTAAGAAAAATGGGAAAGTAAGAATATGCATCGATTTTAGGAATCTGAATACAGCTTCACCAAAGGATGAGTACCACATGCCTGTGGTAGACCATTTGGTGGATGCTACTTCTGGCCATCGATTTCTTTCCTTTATGGATGGTTATTCTGGTTACAATCAGATATTCATTGCAGAAGAAGATACACATAAAACAGCATTCAGATGTCTAGGATATATTGGACTATTTGAATGGATTGTGATGGCATTTGGTTTAAAGAATGCTGGGGCAACTTATGAAAGGACTATGAATGTAATTTTCCATGATCTGATCGGAAAGTTTATGGAAGTTTACATAGATGATGTAGTTGTAAAATCACACACATTTGATGATCATATTGATCATTTGAAACAAGTCCTACAAAGAATGAGACAATACCAACTGAAAATGAATGCAACAAAGTGTGCTTTTGGAGTAAGTGCTGGAAATTTCCTTGGATTCCTAGTTCATAAGAAAGGAATTGAAGTTGATAAAGATAAAACAAAAGCAGTAATGGAAGCACAGCCTCCAACAAACAAACAAGAACTCCAACAGTTCTTGGGACAAGTTAACTTCTTAAGAAGGTTTATTTCCAATTTATCTGGGAAAACCTTGGCTTTCTCACCACTGTTGAAATTGAAATCTCAGAAAGATTTTAAGTGGAATGAAGAGCATAATAAGGCTTTTGAATTCTTGAAACAGTCATTAGTTAAGCCTCTTGTGCTTATGCCACCAATATTTGGCAAACCCTTGAAACTCTATATCTCAGCTGGCCACCAATCAATTGGTAGTCTTTTAGCCCAAGACAACGAAAATGGCCATGAGCAAGCAATATATTACTTGAGTAGAAGGTTAAATGAGTGTGAGATAAAGTATAAACCAATTGAAAAGTTATGCCTAGCATTGTATTTTTCTGCAATCAAATTAAGGTATTATATGTTGCCGTCGACAGTACATGTAATCGCACAAACTGACATTATAAAATATATCTTAACAAGACCTATTTTGAGAGGTAAGCAAGGAAAATGGTTATTGGCCTTGGTAGAATACTGCTTAGAATATGTGCCTCAAAAGGCAGTAAAGGGTCAAGCATTAGCGGATTTTCTGGCGGATCATCCTAATGTATTGATGGAGAAGGATGAATTCGAGATTCATATGGTTGAAATAAAACCATGGAAATTATCATTTGATGGTTCCAAAACTGACAGAGGAGTTGGGGCTGGCATAGTTTTAATTTCCCCAAAAGGAGAATTACTACAGTTCTCTTTCCAGCTAGATGAAAGCAGAATCATGTCTAATAATCAAGCTGAGTATGAAGCTTTAATTATTGGATTAGAAATTGCAAAAGAATTGAATATAAGGCATTTGAATGTCATAGGGGATTCACAATTGGTAATACGACAAGTAATGGGCGAATAGAAGTGTAACCATCCACTGTTAGAACTACAACTACATAAAGTCAAAGTTCTCATGTCATATTTTGATGACATACAATTAGAACATGTTTATAGACTAGAAAATGGGGAAGCCAATGAAATGGCACAAATTGCATCTGGAGTTAAGATTCCTGATGGACAAAATGAAAAATTAATAAGAGTACTGTGGGCAGCATGCCCTTGGAGAGAAAGGATTTCGTTCCCTTTCGCCATTGCGGCCCTTTTTTGATAATCGAGGGAGCGCGAGCGCCGGTGGCGTGCGCTCAAAAATACAGAGTCGCCACTTGAGTTTTGAAGGTCCGACACTCAAGGAACCGTATTTCGAAGCACCCGCCGCGCTGTTTGATTTGAAAAAGTGAAGGAAACCAGTCCGTCATAACCATATCTGGGTTCAGGAGCCAGGTTACGAGAGGGGAAGGGTTTTATGGCACCCCTCTCGCCCAATCCGGAGATCGGTCTCTACTTAGGCATTTTGAAAACATTGCGATTCTTCTTTTATTAATCAATTTTAGCCAATTAGGGCGGGGGAACAGTTAATCGGGGATTAAAACTGTAACATGTTTGTAGGATGTGATAGATGGCATGGATGAACAGTTAGTATAGGATGAGAACAGACTGCTGTGGAGTTTAAACAGACTGGAAAGCCCATGTTTTGGAGTGTCGCACGCAAGAGGTAACCAGTATGCACTGATCAAGTCAATGCATGCTGATCATACCTGCGCGCGCTACTACAAGACCTGTGCGCGCCAGTAAGCCTAAGCCCACAGCTCTTATTCTCAAACCTTCTGGGCTCTGGAAGGACCAGTGCACACCCAGGACAAACCAAGCAGTTTATGCAGTCATAATATACAGTTTAAAGGCTGAAAAGCCTAATAAATAAACAAAAACACCCCATAAACAGTGTGGGGACAAAATAACAGCCTAAAACCAAGAAAAACATGCAAGGCCAGCCACTGATCGGGAACAGAATGGAACCGTCGCGCGAGGGTTCCTAACAGTCGCGCGAGGGTGCGCCCTGGCGCGCGATGGTTACGCCCTGGCGCGCGATAGCTGCGCCTGGGCGCACTGGTCAACTCTCCTTTTGACCATCGCGCGAGTGTTTGGGAACAGCGCGCGAGGGTATGGGCCGAACTTCCAGTGCTTGGCTTTGCTCATCCTGGGTTCTGGGACAAGTCCAGAATGATCCCAGGGATACTCCAACAGAACAGAAGTGAATATTGAAGTGCAAAGCTGGCATATTTAAGCTAAAGAAAGCTGTAAAATGGTTATTAGCATGCTCCACAGTGACTTATATGCTAAGTAAAAATTATAACAGTCATGTACGTGGCTAAAACAAGAAACGACCAGCCTCCCTTCCCCACGTGGTCCATTCTCGTGCAAACAGAACTGTCGCGCGAGTGAGTGGGACCATCGCGCGAGGGTTTGCTAGGCCACGGCTTTTGAAACCTTGCTAGCTTTAGGGCCAGGACTGGTATTGATTACCAGCCTTGACCCTGCCAGCCCCCCTCAGGGATCAGAACAGAGAGCAGAACAAAGGTAAGATATACCTTTGGCTTTTGAGGTTTGAAAGGTGTTTGAGCTTTGAATTTGAGGTTGGGTTTGAGGTTTGATTGAAGTGTTTGAAAAGGTTGAGATGGAAGAACAAGCTTTGTTCTTGAGTGCTAGGTTGGAAACCAAGTGCTTCACTTGCTAATGGAGAATAGATGAACAATGGGCTAGGGTTAGAACCTTTGTGCTTTCAATTTTTTGGAACCCTTTGAAAGAGAACAAATGGGGGGTTTTATAGGGAGAGCACCTTCCATTAATGGAATGGTAGCTCTGGTCCAAGGAATGGAGGCCAGCCAGCCACGAGGCTGGCTGGGGGTTACTTGGTAATTAAGCTGCCCAGCTGAATAAAGGTGATGGAGACAGGTTGGAACCGTCGCGCGAGGGTTCCAAACTGTCGCGCGAGGGTCAACGGTTAAACTTTTTCCACCTGGCATTTTGACCATCGCGCGAGGGTTCTAGTCTGTCGCGCGACGGTGCGCCCGGGCGCGCGATGGTTGCGCCCTGGCGCGCGATGATTACGCCCTGGCGCGCGTCAATAGGGTTTTTTGGCTTTTGGAAGTGGCTTAGGCTAGATTAGGTTCAAGGGTTTTGCAAACACTCAAAGCTCAAACACTCGACATTCCCGGGGTGTTCTTGATCCATTTCATCATCGGGGAATCAAAAACCGTAAGTAAACTAATCTGGAAGCCCAGATTGGGGTGTCTACAGTAGCCCCCCTTTGACGGCACTTAGAGCACCATTGACTTGGTACAAGTAACGTCAAAGGTTTCTAGACACCCCTCAAGGCAATCCAGAGCAGAACATACTAGCAAAGTAGACAAGCATACTTACAGAACCTGATTGGTTGAATGGACGGACGGACCGTCGCTGGGGATGGAAGTAGAAGTGGACGATTGCATCGCCGCTTGTTGATTGAATTTGGACAGGACAGGCTGTCGCTGCAGATGTTGACGGGACCGGCCGTCGTTGCTGGGGATCAAGCTATCCTCGGCACAAAGTATTCCAACAAACACGGGTAGGTCGTGTCAGGCAGGTTGAATTCCATCTGTTGGGAATCAGAGCCAATCTCCTTATCAAAGACCATCCGAGACAGAGCAATAAGCCTGCTGGAAGATGCACTTGTGGCTAGACTGAGGGTGATTGTCGTTCGGGACAGGCCAAGACGGACTCTCCTGGGGAACAATCAGTTGCGGATGAATGGACCATCGAACGATGTTCTGGTCGTTGTTTGTGGATTTGACAGGACCGGCTGTCGTTGATTAGTTTGTCAATGCCGCAACACCGACTGAAGAACGCCTCAGCGCGCTTCGATTTGCCAATGTCTCAACACTGACTGAAGAACGCCTCAATGCGCTTCGATTTGCCAATGTCTCAACACTGACTGAAGAATGCCTCAACGCGCTTCGATTTGCCAATGCCTCAACACTGACTGAAGAATGCCTCAACGCGCTTCGATTTGCCAATGCCTCAACACTGACTGAAGAATGCCTCAACACGCTTGGATTTGCCAATGTCTCAACACTGACTGAAGAACACCTCAATGCGCTTCGATTTTTGCCAATGTCTCAACACTGACTGAAGAACACCTCAATGCGCTTCGATTTTTGAACGAACAGATCATCAGTATAAATGATCGAACCGTTGAAGACTGGATGGGAGGATCAGCAGTATAAATGATCAAACCGTTGAAGCCTGGATGGGAGGATCAACAGTATAAATGATCAAACCGCTGAAGCCTGGATGGGAGGATCAACAGTATAAATGATCAAACCGCTGAAGCCTGGATGGGAGGATCAACAGTATAAATGATCAAACCGCTGAAGCCTGGATGGGAGGATCAACAGTATAAATGATCAAACTGTTGAAGCCTGGACAGGACCGGCTGTCGTTGATTTGAACTGGCGGATCGCTATAAAAAGTGATCGAGCCGTTGAAGATTGGACAGGACCGGCTGTCGTTGATTTGAACTAGGCAGATCGCTATAAAAAGTGATCGAGCCGTTGAGGTTGGACAGGACCGGCTGTCGTTGATTTGAACTGGGCAGATCGCTATAAAAAGTGATCGAGCCATTGGGGTTGGATAGGACCGGCTGTCGTTGATTAGAAATGAGCAGATCAGTGTGCAGAACGATCAGGCCACTGAAGATTGGACAGGACCGACTGTCGTTGATTAGAAATGGGCAGATCAGTGTGCAGAACGATCAGGCCACCGAAGATTGGACAGGATCGGCTGTCGTTGTGTTGATCCAAGTAGCACAAACAGTGGATATCATGGATAGAAGCAAAGCGGACTGCAGTTGGGGAGAAATTGGTGACAACTGCTGGGCTGTTTACTTGCTGCCTTCGATACCGGGCAGGCTTGCTTTGTCGTTTTTGATGGATTTTTCCTGCGTTCAACATTTGATATACACACAATATGCAATGACATGTACAAAATATTGAAAATGCAGATGCAAGCTTAGGGCGGCTCCTAGAAGGACAACGACACCTAAGGACTACCACTGAGCCTCATTACTGTACTGTCTGTGCTTCTGAGATATGCACCAGATAGGAAGACGTTGAATGGGCTGGCGTGCCCCAATTGACGTTTGAGCAATGACATTGGGCCTGCGTGCCCTTTCTTTGATGCTTGGGTGGATGTGCCCCAGAGATGCTCTGCTTGGCCTTGGGCTGACGTGCCCTTTCTGCTTTACGAGATTTCACTGCTTGCGGATTACAGATACTAGGGTAGCAATGTAACAATTGCGTTTTCCAGTTTATTGACTCTCTTTTGCGAGTGTTGAAGAGAATGCAAAAACTAACCACTAATATCTAATTTGCATTGACAAGTGCTTTGAATCGACACACAGACATGCGCACATATGTACAGACTCGTCTAGCTCGAACGAAAAGGGAGAAAGAGCCCCAGGGTACAATGTAAACCCTTAGACACACGGAATATAATGAAATTTTGGGCATTAATGGGCCAAAACTCACAATATTCCTTAGACAGGTGAAACTGACACTTACGAAAAGTGCAAAAGGTACAAAGACCTGTACAAACAAAATCGAGAAAAAACATCTCGAAATGACAATTGATTGAAAAACTGGAAAAATGTCGCAAAAATGGACATAAGACGCAGATTATGACACGTATAGGCCCGGACTGAAACCGACACCCCCGTGCAGTCACATTAAGTCCATATGACTTGCACAGCATGACAAGACTTGACAAAAGCCCCTGGAACGACATTCGAGGGTAGTAGCTAACTGTTACTGTCTGCTGCAAGAAGAGTGCGCAGGTTTGAGACCAACGCGCATCGCTTTGAACAAATGCGCTGCGGTTGCTTACACCAGACTTTGCTGAACTTAGAATAAACTGTGAGCCTGTTAAGGCCTCGCCAGCATTTCGTTCTGTTTTTGATGCTTCAATTATTTTTAAGACTTATGCTCAGCCTGTAAATTGAAGAAGCAGTTTGGTAATAAAATTGAAAGACGAAGGTTTTCCCCCTTCTGGTTCCTCCAATGAAGATTGTCTTGATCTTCGATCCTCTCCGACCTTTGATGTGTACCAAAATGTCAACCATGGATCCAATTGATAGATTGTGACCGAGTCTCGAGGAGAGACTGCCTACGTATCCCAAGCTAGGGAATCAGGTCAGAACGTAGTTCAGGCCAAGGGTTAACTCTCGAGTATTTACCTCTCCTTTTACGCTCTAATTTTTGCCTAGAACCGCCCATTCGGGTCTTCGGTCTAGCGAGCTTTGATTGATTGCCTATTCATTTTTGCCTAAACCTCCTTCATAGGTTTTGGTCTAGCAGGTTGCTCTAACTTTTGCTTGGAACTGCCCACCCTTGGGGTTTTCAGCCCAACGAGCTTCTCACAGGGAAAAGTAACATTTGAATTGATCCAGGTTGACCAAGGTATTGAATTTGTTGCTGTCGAGGTTGAAGACCTTTGGTTGTAGCCTCAGATAAATGGCTTTGATGACGCAGGGTCAAGAGTGCTTCAATTGGGAATGCCTTGCTCCGGGCAGTTGTTACATTTTCTCATTTGAACTTGGCGAAACGCCACTATCATTGCTTTGAACATGGTACAAGGCCCGGAGCCTTCTGCGCTTTTGATTTCTGGATTGGCACCCGATAGCAGGGGATTTGATGCTCCTTTATCTCAGGATCAATGCGAGGCGTGACTTGATGAGACCATGCCAAGACGTCGATGAAATCTTCAAGCCTGTCTAACTGGGTGCAATGCTCCTCTGGGGACAACTTTGAACCAAATTTGAACCTTTCGGGAGGTTATACTTGTCTTTCAAGTTTATTTTGAAATTACTTCTTCTTTTAATAGGCTGAGCATGCCTTTCGTCTTCCCTTTCGGCGAGGGAACACATTTCCTTGGGAATGATCCCATCGAAATCTATCCCTTCGTCGTCAGGGTCGACACAGTTTATATAAAAGCTAGCGAAGTACTTAGAAGCAGATAATGCATATCATAAAAACCCTCGGGGTTTGCCAAGTACAACAGACTCAACACTTGAAACAAAAGCTACGATGTGGAGGGCCAAGAGGCACAACCTCCGACTCAGAGCTAGACTTAGACGAACGCAAAAGACTCTGTGTCAGACTCAGACAAGACGCCAATGCAAACTAGACGCGGTTTTGAAAATGCAATTGTTAAAAAGCTACCCATAGCTTCCACAAAAAGAGGTAGGATCCAGCAGGAGTCAAACCCAAGTAACAGCACTTCGGCTTCTTCAGCTTCTTCGACCAAACCTACTCGATACTCCTTTGAACAATGGAACTCAACCAGTCGGTCCTTTCTTTTGTAAGCCCCTCATCACTGTCAATCCAGGTGTTGGCAGAGAAAGCTTCGACTGCCCAACCTATAGTCATCATGTTAACCTCCGGTTCGGACGGGGTGGATACGATGGGTTTGGGTTGATTTGCTGGGACGATATAGTGGCTAGGGTTGAATATGGTGGAGCTCGGGTTGATTTGAGTGGAGGTGATAGATACCTGACCAACCAGAGGGTCAGGCCCGTGTTGAGGCAAGGAGTTGGAAATGACGTTGGGCTTTGGTGGAACTTGAACCGTGCCATCGTCAATTAGATCTTGAATCTCATGTCGGAGACGCAAGCAGTTATCAGTGAGATGGCCAGGCATTTGGTGGAAGGCACAGAAAAGGTTGGCATTGTAGTTGACCGGAAGGACTTTAGGTGGGGAAGTTGGGGTCAAAGGTTTGAGATGCCCAGACTTGACAAGTTTCTCCAACACTGCGGATAGAGATGCCTCGAAGGTAGAGAAGCTTCGGGGTTGTGTTCGAGATCGGAGGCTTTGAGCACTTCGTATTTGGTTGATATCGGCGGCACGACTGGAGTTGAAAGCTGGAGTATCGCTCCCACTTGTATCTGTATTGGAGTAGTTGCTGTCACCAAACAACGCACTACTATTTCCCGAATAAGCCATTGGCTTTGCCTTTTGAGTGGAGGAAAATGACTCACCCCTTGGCAGAATGCCAGCTTGCAGCGCATCCTCGATGGCTAGGCCAGAATCGAAGAAGATCTCAAAGTTGGCGGTTGCTTGAGCGAGTACCAAGTGCCTGGCATAGTCTGGCTGAAGATTGCGGGAGATGATGCGGAGTTGGTCTCTTTCGCTGGGGCGCTCAGTCATTAGAGCGGCTTTGGCTCTCCACCTTTTCACAAAGTCCGCAAAGGACTCCTTTGCCTCCATCTTCGTGGATTCTAACTCTCGAATAGTCATCTTGAGTTGAGAGTTGTAGCTATACTGTGAGACAAAAGCAGCCCCTATGTCTTCCCAAGTACTTCGTTTGGCGATGTCGAGCGACAGAAACCAATGGAAGGCAGGCCCAGAGAGAGTTTGAGGGAAGATTTGAGACATGGCCTCACTTTCCACACCCAGCAGCTTCATTGCGGCATGGTAGCCATAGAGATGAGTTTTGGGGTCACCGCTCCCGTCAAACTTAACCAAGTCAGGCATCTTGAACTTGTCAGGGAGCTTGGCATTAGGATACAGGCAAAGACGGTCCAGATCAATCCCCCCAGCGTTGATCTTTTCAGTCTTGGAAACGGATTCCTCCAGCTTCGCCATCTTGGCCATAAGAGCTGCCATATCAGGGTTCAAAACAGGCTTGCCACCTGCTGGATTTGGGTTTGCAGCAGGCACACGAGCCTCCCTAGGGTTGAGCTGAACAATGAGACGCCCCTCATGATTTGGATCTGGGACCAAGACAGGCTGTTCCTGGTCGGACTCATCGTCCTCGCCTTCCTCTTCGAGAGGAGGTGGAAGACGAGTGTTGATAAGGTCATTCAGACGGGCAATGTTAGCATCGGTCTGAGTAGCCCTCTGTTGCATCGCAGTGATACTGTTCTGGAGGTTCATGAGCATGGTTTCCAGAGTGAGCGGTTGATCTGCCATAGCTGGCCTTGAAGGTGTTGAAGAAGGGGAAGCCGACGGCGTGGCTCTTTGTAAAATCGATGGCGAACCCGACGGTAGGGCGACCAATAATGAACCCGGAGAAGCCTTCGTTGCAACTGACTGAGTTTCGAGCCTGACAAGTCTTTGAATTGGATTCCGAAGACGTTCCCAAGTAGGTTTGGCTCTTCCTTTCGGTACTCTTTTGCTTGTTGCAATGGCTTCAAACTAGACAGTAAAGTAAGAGAAAGCTCAGTGGCGTTCCTGCAGCAAAATGCAATGCATACATCGTTGTCGGTGTCCACCCTAGACTCTAGAACTAGAGACAAGTCTGTCTCATGATGTTCGGACGCTGCCAGAATCCTCGGATTTCTTTTCGAGGGTGTATCCTTTGAATGGATCAAACTGATCCTAAGAGATGTCAAAACAGACTAAAACTTTGGCTAGTCCCTTTTGAAGATTCGACTTTGAATTAGAAACAACTAGGTATTGATGGCGTGACACCTTTACCGGGGTGGCGTGGGCAACTTAGTGCTTTAGCCGGGGCGGTGTACGTGCGAAGCACGATAACCAAAATGACATCAATATCACGACATCAACACTTTGTGGTTCCTTATGTTCGGTTGAATCCTCAACCGGGCATGAGCCAAGGATTTAATAAGGTTTGATTTCTCAAAGTCTCCCTGATCTAAGGACTTTTTGAAAAATTAACAACGTGCACCATCGAGATGCACGACTCTTCATCGGGTTATAGCAGCGTCCTAATGAGCATAAGACAGACTCGAAAGCGAGACAACCCAGAAGCCGCCCTAAACATGCTCCTACGCAGAACAGAATGTGTGCATGCATGTACAGAACCAGAGACGAGTTTGCCTCACAAGTTTCAGACGTTGCCAGAATCCTCAGAATTCTTTTCGGCGATGTGTCCCTGAGTAGATCGATAGATCCTAAAAGATGTCAAAATAGACTAAATCTTCGGCTAGTCCCTTTTGAAGATTCGACTTTGAATTTGGAACAATTCGGTGTTGATGTCATGGCACCTTAACCTTGAACACGGCGGTGTATAGTGACAACGCACTTCAACCTGGGTGGCGCCAGTGACACAGCATCACTACCTTGTTGTTCCTTATTTTCAGTTGAATCCTTAAACGGGCGTGAGCCAAGGACTTAGTAAATTTTGATTTCTCAAAGTCTCATTGGTCTAAGGACTTTGCGATTGATAACGAACATTCAACAGAATGAACGACTCCTCATCGGGCCCAACAACGTCTTAGACAGCGTAAGACAAACTCGAAAGACAAAACAGCCTTAAGCATGCTCCTACGCAAAACAGTGCATGTACAGAGCATGCGATAGGGAAAGCAGTAACACATAGACAGTTACGGGGTTAGATGCAAGTAGATCCTAACCTGTGGGTACCTGTCCTAGTTTGGAGAGTTCTAGTGCTTTGTATATGCAAAGGCTGGTTTTGGCTTGTAACAGGTTCCTCGGACTAGGGCCACAGATATACCTCCCATTACCCGCGTTTTTCGCAGAGTAACAGTCGAACGGTAGCATGACCCATCATCGTCGAAGGTTGTCGGTCATTCGGGGTCCCCGGGCTCCGGTAAACCGTGCCGGATTGCCAAAACGATCCAACGAGGCTTATCCCACATCGATGCAAATGAGATGCTAGAATCGATTAAGAGAAGAAGAATCGCAAAGTCGTAAAATGCCTTTTTTCAAATTTGGCTCACTTTATTCAGTCCATCTTTAGAGGAAACTACGCAAGCGAACAATCGAAAAAGCCCCAGATTAGAATGGCCGGACACGAGGTCCTGTTAAATCACCATTCCAACCTTCGGCAGCGCGAAGCTAACCGTTTTGACAGACTTTTAAGGGATTGTTCCCAAGCGTATTAAACTCTAAGTCTGAATTAATATCGGTTCGATCATCCCCAGCAGAGTCGCCACTGTGGGCAGCATGCCCTTGGAGAGAAAGGATTTCGTTCCCTTTCGCCATTGCGGCCCTTTTTTGATAATCGAGGGAGCGCGAGCGCCGGTGGCGTGCGCTCAAAAATACAGAGTCGCCACTTGAGTTTTGAAGGTCCGACACTCAAGGAACCGTATTTCGAAGCACCCGCCGCGCTGTTTGATTTGAAAAAGTGAAGGAAACCAGTCCGTCATAACCATATCTGGGTTCAGGAGCCAGGTTACGAGAGGGGAAGGGTTTTATGGCACCCCTCTCGCCCAATCCGGAGATCGGTCTCTACTTAGGCATTTTGAAAACATTGCGATTCTTCTTTTATTAATCAATTTTAGCCAATTAGGGCGGGGGAACAGTTAATCGGGGATTAAAACTGTAACATGTTTGCAGGATGTGATAGATGGCATGGATGAACAGTTAGTATAGGATGAGAACAGACTGCTGTGGAGTTTAAACAGACTGGAAAGCCCATGTTTTGGAGTGTCGCACGCAAGAGGTAACCAGTATGCACTGATCAAGTCAATGCATGCTGATCATACCTGCGCGCGCTACTACAAGACCTGTGCGCGCCAGTAAGCCTAAGCCCACAGCTCTTATTCTCAAACCTTCTGGGCTCTGGAAGGACCAGTGCACACCCAGGACAAACCAAGCAGTTTATGCAGTCATAATATACAGTTTAAAGGCTGAAAAGCCTAATAAATAAACAAAAACACCCCATAAACAGTGTGGGGACAAAATAACAGCCTAAAACCAAGAAAAACATGCAAGGCCAGCCACTGATCGGGAACAGAATGGAACCGTCGCGCGAGGGTTCCTAACAGTCGCGCGAGGGTGCGCCCTGGCGCGCGATGGTTACGCCCTGGCGCGCGATAGCTGCGCCTGGGCGCACTGGTCAACTCTCCTTTTGACCATCGCGCGAGTGTTTGGGAACAGCGCGCGAGGGTATGGGCCGAACTTCCAGTGCTTGGCTTTGCTCATCCTGGGTTCTGGGACAAGTCCAGAATGATCCCAGGGATACTCCAACAGAACAGAAGTGAATATTGAAGTGCAAAGCTGGCATATTTAAGCTAAAGAAAGCTGTAAAATGGTTATTAGCATGCTCCACAGTGACTTATATGCTAAGTAAAAATTATAACAGTCATGTACGTGGCTAAAACAAGAAACGACCAGCCTCCCTTCCCCACGTGGTCCATTCTCGTGCAAACAGAACTGTCGCGCGAGTGAGTGGGACCATCGCGCGAGGGTTTGCTAGGCCACGGCTTTTGAAACCTTGCTAGCTTTAGGGCCAGGACTGGTATTGATTACCAGCCTTGACCCTGCCAGCCCCCCTCAGGGATCAGAACAGAGAGCAGAACAAAGGTAAGATATACCTTTGGCTTTTGAGGTTTGAAAGGTGTTTGAGCTTTGAATTTGAGGTTGGGTTTGAGGTTTGATTGAAGTGTTTGAAAAGGTTGAGATGGAAGAACAAGCTTTGTTCTTGAGTGCTAGGTTGGAAACCAAGTGCTTCACTTGCTAATGGAGAATAGATGAACAATGGGCTAGGGTTAGAACCTTTGTGCTTTCAATTTTTTGGAACCCTTTGAAAGAGAACAAATGGGGGGTTTTATAGGGAGAGCACCTTCCATTAATGGAATGGTAGCTCTGGTCCAAGGAATGGAGGCCAGCCAGCCACGAGGCTGGCTGGGGGTTACTTGGTAATTAAGCTGCCCAGCTGAATAAAGGTGATGGAGACAGGTTGGAACCGTCGCGCGAGGGTTCCAAACTGTCGCGCGAGGGTCAACGGTTAAACTTTTTCCACCTGGCATTTTGACCATCGCGCGAGGGTTCTAGTCTGTCGCGCGACGGTGCGCCCGGGCGCGCGATGGTTGCGCCCTGGCGCGCGATGATTACGCCCTGGCGCGCGTCAATAGGGTTTTTTGGCTTTTGGAAGTGGCTTAGGCTAGATTAGGTTCAAGGGTTTTGCAAACACTCAAAGCTCAAACACTCGACATTCCCGGGGTGTTCTTGATCCATTTCATCATCGGGGAATCAAAAACCGTAAGTAAACTAATCTGGAAGCCCAGATTGGGGTGTCTACAAGTACAAAAGAGATTTCTGCCCTTCTCTATTGAAAGAGATGGAAATGATTTAGAAATTATGGAGATAAATCTGATTGATGACTGGAGAGTTCCAATAAAAGGGTTTTTAGAAAATCCAAATGAGAAAACAGATAGGAGTATCAAACAAAGAGCTATCAATTACATCATTTTGAGTAGTGATCTATTTAGAAAGTCATCAGATGGGGTATTATTGCTGTGTATTGCTAAACCTCAAATCATGACAGTTATGGGAGAAGTCCATGAAGGAACTTGTGGTTCCCATCAATCTGGAAAGAAAATGAAATGGTTAATCAGGAGGTATGGCTATTATTGGCCAACCTTAAGAAAAGACTGTATTGCATATGCAAAAGGGTGTCAAAAGTGCCAACAGCATGGCCCAATTCAAAGGTCACCTGCTTTTCCTTTACAATCAATTGTTAAACCGTGGCCTTTCAGAGGATGGGCAATTGATATGATTGGAGAGATTGTACCTCATTCTTCCTCACAGCATGAGTACATAATGGTGGCTACGGATTATTTTACAAAATGGACAGAAGCAATTCCTTTGAAAAGTGTAGCTCAGAAACAAGTAATTGATTTTCTTGAGGAATATATTTTCTGTCGATTTGGTATTCCTGAGACTATAACTGTTGACCAAGCGTCTATGTTTAATGGTCAAGAAGTTATGGCTTATGCTAAGTCATTTGGAGTAAAAATATATTAACTGTGCCCTAGCTTTCACGGTGAAGGCTGTGTATACGTTTGGGAAACCCCATATATCAGACACGACTTTGGGGGGATTTATTTACTTAAGTTAAAAGGTTTTAACTTAAATAAATAAGGGGGGCATTGTTTACTCCATAATCGTGATTTTATTTCACCCGTCGTTTGGGTGACACGTGGCACAGGGAATTGTGATATTATTAGAGGTAACTCCGGTACACCTTAATATCATAAGTTAAATTAGGTAAACATAAAACCATAGCAAAAGGTTTTAGCAATACACTCCCGTCGAGTGACCCGTCGATCGGTCAATCTGGGGCTTGTTCCCGTTTAATAAGCTAAGTATTAGTGAACTTATTTATGGGCAGTTCATATACAGGTGGCAAAAGGAGATTCACAGAGACACTCTCATGATCGTGGGAAGTGTTGCTCAGCAATTCTACACAACGTGGGAGTCATTCGGTTCACTGATCGTGGGGACAAATTCAAAGGGACACTATGAGGGAGTAACTGTCATCTTTGGAGGGAACATTCAAATTCAAATTGAAGAAGGCCTATTTAAGTACGAATTAGTAGCAGTTTCAAGCACACACAAACAACGCCAAGCAGGCCTTTATCTTTTCTTTTCTAGGAGTAGCTTTAACTTGTAATTGTTCACACGATAATTTTTATCGTTTGTTCTTCTACCTTTGAAGTTTAATAGAGTCCATTTTATTATTCTTCTTCCATAATCCATCCACTTCATTGTTTGTTTCCAAAGAAGTCCTGAAACACGGCAAGGAACCAAACTCCACTTTTTCACAACCACATTCCAGCAACTCAGAACACAATTACCCGTCGATTCTGCCATCGATCCCCGTCGATCGAATCAATTCAGAAAACTTGGTAACACCCCCCCCCCCCCCCCCCCCCCCCCCCTTCTGTGTGTGTGGATTTCTCTCTCACTCCTCTCTCTTTCTCTCTGGGGTAAGGCAAAGCAAGTGGGCATGCAGGTCTTTTACATTAGAAGTTAGAAACGTGCGTAGCAAAATTGCTCCTACATTTTTTTTTATTGGTTACTTCAAAATATCATAAAATTACTCCTACAACCTTCACACGAATACTCCTTGAAATATCCATCATCTTCTGCTTTTGCTTTTAATTGAGTGTGTGCGCTTGCCACTCTATGTACGTGGGTGTGAGAGAGAGAGAGAGACGACTTCAGGAGCCCGAGCCATAACAATTTTGAGTATGATTAAGAATCAACTTTACATATATTAACTTGCGGTGATGATCCAAGCAAAACTAATCAAGTATATACTTCGGAAAATGATATTGGCACTCCAAAAATTGATAGAGGCACTCCCAAAAACAAATGAAGTTGGCTTTGGAATTACACTAGTTTTGGAGTGTCTGCATCAATTTTTGGAGTGCCAATTCTAATAAAAAGATGAAAACTAATTAAGCAAGGGTCCCTTTCTATTATAATCACACTCTCTCTTTTATCTTTTTGCTGTGATGCAAATTTACAATGTTATCCATCTAACAAAGCAAGTATGAAAGAATATTAGTATAAATGAAATATTAATTTTGTAAATTCATGTTACAAGAAAGCAAAAGAGGGAGTGTTTTATAAAAAAAAACGGAGAGCATAAACATGGATTACAAAAGCAAAACTAATTAAAGATAGTACTTCAAAAGGTTCTTTTTCCTTCTTTTGACTTTTCTTTTTGTTTTTGTCTTTGACCCATTTAGTCCTTTTCCTTGACCATATTTTTGGAACACCTTGTGTGTAGATTACTATGATAAAGTAGTATTGACAAAAAAAATGCTTAGTTCTTAAAATTCATACTCCACTCTAATAAGATTTGTTGCTTATATATCTAATTCTCAATTGTGCACAATATTCCCCGTCCGAAACCATGGGATAAGGCCATAAGATCCATTTGATGGTATCGTTGCCGATAAAGATGATCCATTTGAGAATAAAAAAGAATCATCCTTACTATCTTGTCCTCACGCTATCAAAGTTGTCTATAATCTTTGCATTGCTAACCACGTTTATAATACCTAAATTTTATTGATCCTCAAAATTATGTTTGGCCGTTGAACAAATAACCTAAAATTATAGGAAATTGTGATTATTAGGAAAAAGAAAGAAATGCCTGAGAGTAGAATTCTATGGTTTCTTTCCAGATAACAGGGCCAGTGTGCGTATGGGCTTCTCCTTGCGAGGTTCATGAAGCTTCGATAGGAATTGACGGGCCGGTCCAAAAAATTGAAGCTATTTCCCACGCACTCCAGCCCATTTTCAAAAAGCACGCAGAAGGATTGATAGAGAATTACTTCCAAAATTACCCCGCCTCCTCTGCCACTCCTCCAGCACCATCATCAAACAACTCCAGCACGACACCACTGGAATTCCAAAATCCCCATCGAGGACTTCCCTCGCAGCCCCGCCACCGACAAGCGGGTCATCATCGTTGTCGGTTCCAAGATATAGTCGTTCGAATCAGAAGCTCAATTCGGTCGAACCACGTCGGAGTTTTCTAGCGTCTAAAGATGGCGGATCTTACGCTGCACTGATCCTCCGGTAATAAGAGCTCTCTCGTTCCTTTCTTCGAAATTAGTATTTGATATTGATCATTCTAATCTGAATTTGATTGTGTTTAATACGTTCTCCAACTTGTTTTTGACAGATTAATTTGATTTTGATGTCGATCTTTGTAAACTGAATACTCCTGATTTTGCACCAAAAAAAAAAAAAAACTTCAGTTCGTAGTTGCAATTAATCGCGCCGTCGTACTCCTCCGCCAAAACAAGCTCTCGTTCATTTTTCAAAATGTGATCAGTCGAGTTTGAATGCAATTGTTCTTTGATATGGCAAATCATATGTGAAGTCTTGATTTGTAGTGTAGTTGGTTGATGTGTTGTGCGTGAAGTCTTTCCGGAGGACCTGGGTTTGAAATCCAGGAGTTGCAAGAAAGTTGGTTTTTTTTCCCTATGAAATTCACATACCCCTTGAATTTGTTTAAAACAATACCCACGGTCGTAAATTCACAAATTCACATACCCCTGTGAATTTGTTTAAAACACCACACACGGCCGTAAATTCACAAATTCATATACCTCTGTGAAATTCACATACCCCTGTGAATTTATTTAAAACACCACCCACGGCCGTAAATTCACAAAATTCACATACCCCTGTGAATTTGTTTAAAACACCACTCATGGCCGTAAATTCACAAAATTCACATACCCCTGTGAATTTGTTTAAAATACTACCCACGGCCATAAATTCACAAATTCACATACCTCTGTGAAATTCACATACTCCTGTGAATTTGTTTAAAACACCACACACGGCTGTAAATTCACAAATTCACATACACCTATGAAATTAATTCACATACCCCTACGAATTTGTTTAAAACAAATTCACATACCCCTGTGAAATTCACATACTCTTGTGAAATTGGTATCCTTAGTGGTTGAAATCTTCTATTTGAATTGGGCATTATGTAGGGCAAACTCCTTATTACTAGTGGCTTTGGGTGATATCACTCCTTATTACTAGTGGTTCGCTCCTGCTTGCATCTAGGTCAATTGTAATTCAATTCCACCTCAAATATTCGTATGTACTTCACTAACACACCCAACATAAGTGTGCATGAATAAGACATGGGAATTCTCAGGGAACTCTGAACATTATTCGATACATAAGTTTTAGTAACTAAAGTAAAGTGGGTGGTCCACATCAACCTCAAGGTAAATGTAGGTCATGCACTTGGCTTTTTGTGCATATTTTATGATAAAAGTTATTCTGGGTAATTTTATTGGAGATTGAATGTATGAATCATCAACTTGTTGAGCTCCTATTGAAAGGCAGGGGCACTTGGTAAAAGGGTTGATTTGGTTTAAGTATGAGAAATGGAAATAGTAAACGAGCTGGTCAATTTGCTATACGTTGATGATCTATATTTGTGCATACATTTCCCATCAGTTAGTTGAAGTTAGGGTTTTGCATGTCGCCCAGGCGATTAGTTCTTGTATTCAAGTTGAGTGGATTATGCTCTCTCCAAAGCTATACTTAGAATGAGATGATTAATCATTGTGTGCGTAGAGGTTAGACCTATGAGACGTTTTCCCACTTGTTTCCTCTCTTTCTCTCGGTCCATGTGTTGAAATGGTTGTTTGACAGGAATGTGAGTTTGTCTCTACTCTCTACCCTCAAACATGTACTTGGAATACTTGGTAATTTGTGGGTCAATCATGTCGTACTCCTCTGCCAAAACAAGCTCTCGTTCATTTTTCAAAATGTGATCGGTCGAGTTTGAATGCGATTGTTCTTTGATACCTTTTGGAACTTTTTAATTCATATACCCCTGTGAAATTCACATACCCCTATGAATTTGTTTAAAATACCACCCACAACTGTAAATTCACATACCCCTGTGAATTAGTTTAAAACACCGTCACGGCTGTAAATTCACAAATTCACACACCTATGAAATTAATTCACATACCCCTACGAATTTGTTTAAAACAAATTCACATACCCCTGTGAAATTCACATACTCTTGTGAAATTCACATACTCGTAACTGGTATTCTTTTTCTCCATAATTGCAGGACTCTAGTCTCCCTCTCTCTCTCTCTACACACACCAATCTAATTTTGCAGCAATACTAAGGGAATGCAATCAGAAACTATCAATCGCCAATTAATAATCAACTGATTGTGGACCTAGATGGCAATTCAACCGAGTACTCTGGGTTTTCATTTCGTTTTTTTTTTCTTTAGGTGCAGTTTTGTAAGGAGAGATATGGCAAATCATATGTGAACATAAAAAAAAATTAGTTTGGTACTGATTTTGATTTTGATTTGTAGTGTAGTTGGTTGATGTGTTGTGCGTGAAGTCTTTCCGGAGTACCTAGGTTTGAAATCCAAGAGTTGCAAGAAGGTTGGTTTTTTTTCCCTATGAAATTCACATACCCTTGTGAAATTCACATACCCCTGTGAATTTGTTTAAAACACCACCCACGGGCTGTAAATTCACAAAATTCACATACCCCTGTGAATTTGTTTAAAACACCACCCACGGCCGTAAATTCACAAATTCACACATCCCTGTGATATTCACATATCCCTATGAATTTGTTTAAAACACCACCCACGGTCGTAAATTCACAAATTCCACCCATGGCCGTAAATTCACAAATTCACATACTCCTGTGAAATTCACATACCCCTGTGAATTTGTTTAAAACACCACCCACAACCGTAAATTCACAAATTCACATACGCCTGTGAAATTCACATACCCCTGTGAATTTGTTTAAAACACCACCCACAGCCGTAAATTCAGAGACAATTTCACAAGGAAATTGACAATTTCACAGTGTGAAATTGTTTGAAATTGAGAATTTCACACTGTGAAATTGTGTGAGACTGAGAATTTCACATTGTGAAATTTGTGAAAAACACTTTCTTTTTTTTGGATCAAAAGCCCAATTCATTAACAGCCAAAATAGGCTAAAAACAGCGAATCCATCCTAAAACAGAGAAAGGGAACCTATAGCAAACCATCACCGAAGGAAAACAACAAAACAGGTGACCCAGGAGCTGCGATAAATCGCAAAGCTAGTAACTAGACCTGTGCACGACTCACTGCCACAAAGGGTCGGGACACGAGGGGCCAGCCATCTAACCACTAGCCGCCCCGGCTAGATACAGGAACCCTATCAGAGATAAAAATTATACAAGCCGATGGAAACAGGAGTAATAAACAGACAAGAAAACAAACACAACCACCGTGGTTGTAATCCACAAAGCACGTCGGCCACCTCCAGCCGAGAGGAACCACCCGACACCGACGATTGAGGCATCGACTGATCTCAAACCGAAGGAATGGAGAGAACATCTCCGGCAAGCCTACGCTGGCACGACAGGCTCCGGACACGGATCTCGAAGTAAGAATCCAGGGCTGGATCTCCGATCACCGGCCACACGACGCCGATGGTTGTGAAAGCTCCCTTGCCGATCACCCCCTCTGCTGCCGACGAACCATGGCTTAGGGCCACGCCCCGGAGCCTTATTCTGTCACCACCAACATCCGCTAACCTGCTGCAGCCCCACCTCATAGCCGGACCAAGCACAGCCACCACGCAGCGCCACTTCAGATAGGCGAAAACCAGTAGCAAACAGCACAGAAACCCTTATTTGCCCACCACCACACCCACCGGATCTGGGGGAGCCCAGACCAGTAACAGATCCGGACGGGGGAGACCCGCCGGAGGACCTCCAGACAAAACCGGAGAGCAGAAAAGAAAAATAAACAAACAAAACCCCAGCCGCTCCGAACTCATTATTCAAACCCAACACCTCCGGCCAACACCATCACCAACCACCTAACGCCGAAGCAGCCTCGCCGAAACAGAGCTAGAAGACAAACGAGGGAGGGCAGCCCACACCTCACCATCCCGCCTGAGAACGAGAGGCAGCCAAAACGACACAGATGGAGAGAGGGTAAAGAGACGAGAGAGAGGGAAGAGAGAGGGGAGGAGGAGGGGGAAAAGAAGGGGGGAGAGGCGGCGGAGGCAGAGCCTCCCCCCCAGAACCCTAGCCGCCTGAAACTACCTTTTCTCCTGGAAGAGGGATTTAGAGAGAGAGAACACTCATAGATAGGTCATTTTCACAGTATGACTATGAAATTGTGTGAGACTAAGAATTTCACATTGTGAAATTTGTGAAAAGCACTGTGAATATGGGCTGTGAGATTTGATTGTGTTTTATAGCGAAGGTAAATTCTGTTCCCTTTAGAAAGGAGATTTGTATGAGAGTATCATGAACTGATATTGACTAGCAGGAGCAATAAACAAAAATGCTTCTTTTTTTGAAAAACACTCTCGTCTTGTTTCAATCTTACCTTTTCTTTTTCCTTTTCCATATATGCATTGAATGAATTTCAAGTTCGCACCGGTCGAGGGACAAAGATGGTTTGGGAATGTTACCAAAAAAAAAAAAAAAAGATGGTTTGGGAAGGGAAATGTTGGTGGTTTAAAGAACAGAGATGGTTTGGAGCAAGCATAGTGTTAAATTGATCGTGAGGGTTACCGTGGAGGTGCAAGAGCCCCCACTGGGGAGTATGCTGACAAGGGAGGAGCTCCAGCTGAATACCAACCTGCTTTTAGGGTAATCTCTCTTTAATTTGTTTTTGCTTTCCATATTGTAATACTAAATGTGTTTAGGTATTTCATACCTACGTAATAGGTTAACATGCATGACCAGAACGTTATTTGAGAACCATCAGTTCTGCTTCCCTTAAAAGGAAAATCTATGGCACCATGTTGTGGACCCAGGAGCCATTTTATGTAGGTCTCTTGTCATTATGATGGGCGATTGGAGGTGGGCGCCGGAAAAGTTGTCGGCCGGAGGTGGGTTGCTGGCCAGAGGTGGTCGCCGGAAAAAGTCGCCGATCGGGAAGTGGTCGCCGGAAAAGTTGTCGGCCGGAGGTGGTCGCCGGTCGGAGGTGGGTTGCCAGCCGGTGATGGGTTGTGCAATGGAGGTGGGAGGGGGTGGTTGTGTTTAATGATGGGTAAAAGGGTAATCTTCATATGAGGTTGTCCTTAGAGGTAAATACAAATTGAGTTCATCCTTAGTGGGAATTAAGTCTAGATTTTCTAGATTCACAGGTAATTTTCTATAGGTTTTAGTCTGGATCCGAATGGGCCAAATATAGAGCTTGTCTTCTTTTGTAAAGGCCCAATATCAAACGGCCCACGGTTTTAGTCTGTGGATCCGAATGGGCCAAATATAGAACTCGTCCTTCTTTTGTAAAGGCCCATTATCAAACGGCCCACGTGGACTGAAACTTTCCAATATAGAACTCATCTAACGTTTTCTCAAGAAAAGAATAAAAGAAACTGACGATGCAGTCAGAAGTATCCATGGAGCGAACACATTCGGTAACTCCCAAGCAAAAGGGGATACCGTATCCTCCGATCGGACGGTTAAGATGATGCCACATATGTAAAATTTGACCAAATATGACTGGTCAAACCGGTCATAAAACCGGTCATCCACATTTCGTGTAACAGAACACTAAATGGCATAACTAATATGGAAAAAATGCGTAACATAAAATTTAGTGGGTATAAACATGAGTATAACATGTCCATTAACAGGTATAACAATAAAACAAATAGGCATAAATGTCACTAAAGGGCATAATATGTGTCGTAATATGGTGAGCATAACAAAAGGCATTGAGAAGTATGACCAAAAACCATTGAGGCATAACAAAAAGAAAAGAGGCATAACATTTAAACCTCGATTCTCGTGCAGAGGAAAAGGCAAACAGTATATAACCTGGGCATGATTGAAGGGTTTTTTTGTTTGGTATGTGTTTAACCGTAGTTAGTAGGTGGAATTTTTTTCAATGTTATGTAATTTTTGTAATTATCTTGAACAGTAAAATTTAACGGAGATCAGTACATAAGTTTTTTAATAATCAAGACCGATGATTTGATTATTACTTGTTAGCATTGGTTTATGTATTCTCGTAAATTTTGGGTTCAATAAACTTTATTAAGAATTTTTATAGGTACCGAAATTCACTATTAGAGTGATACCTTACGTCTGATGAAGTATGTAACGATGAGCAATTTACTTCAATCTAAACAAGAATTGACTTAATCCCTCATATGTAAAAGATAGATGGTTTGGATTTATAAAAAAAATAGCTCAAACGGTTCTTGAGTGGTGTAGTATAAGACTTTAATGCTCTAGATCCATCGAATGTGTTGCAATTCTATGGTTGTTTGATATCTGATTATCGCCGATTTTGGCGTCAATTCTAGAATCGATAAGATGTTCAATCTTAATGGTTTAGATCGGTCATCAGAATAAATTACTTGCTACATACCTTTAGATTCTATACATTCAACATTATGGTTTCTAAACTTAAGTCTAGTACTTTAGTGAAATGTACTGCACTCCAACGACCGCAACACAATAACAACAATCGAGACCATTCACTTTGTTTTGCTTTATGTTTTAATCAATCTCATCATTTTTTGGCCTATCAGGTCGAGGAAGCCCTCATCTAGATGAAAAAAATCTTGCTAAAAATGTTATTTTACGTCCGATCAATTGGCTACCAAAACTCGATAGACTTTATTCTTGGTAAGGATGATATTATTGATAATATTTAAAAGATAGACGGTTATGGCCAAAAATTACCTCAGGCGGTGCTGTAGTAGTGCACTATCTGACTTAAAAAGCCTTTGAAAACATTGGAATGGTACCGATTATGTGGTTTTCAACTTTTGATTATCACCAATTTTTGCGCTCATGATAAAATCAGTAAGATGTGAAATCTTATCTGTCCAGATCGACCAAAAAAATAAAATTGTACCGATAAACTTTATAATGTAAATTACATGTTGGCGCAACTGGGCACATACAATAAGAAAGACTGAGCACATATAATTCTTGGCAGACTGGGCCAAAACAAAAGACTGGGCTGGGCACATACAATAAGGTAGACTGGGCCAAAATGAAATTAAAGTTGTTCGCGCAATTGGGCTTGTAAAAAAAGTCTTACCGCACATTTTCGAAATGCATGATGTCAATCGTGCACATACAAAATGCGTTTTACGAGACATGCGTGGCAACAAAATTCACGCAAGCAAGTGACGCATTCTGAAAACGCGTTATTCTTTAAAAAAAATTACATCATCACGCATCTTGAAGATGCGTTATATTGCGAGGTAAAAACTAACCATGATAAATGGTTCGCTAGGGGTGTCAAATAAAGGGCCATGAATTCGTGGGGTCCATTTCGGGTCTTCCAAAGATGATTTGAACCGAAAGTTATTCATAAGTTTTTTTAATACATTCTTGTAAAAAATTAGCTCAATCCAAAATTTGTAAGAGTTTTTTCGGCATTCGTAGGGGCCCTAAGAATTTCAAAACACCCTACGAATTCTAAAAGAGCCCTTATCGATATCGGATTAAGCTAATATTTTTCAGGAACCCATAAAAATTATTTTAAAAATATCTTGCGATTCGAATCATCTTTATAGGACCCATAATGAGCCCTGTAGAAATCAAAAATATCATTGCCCATTTAATGGCAACAAAAATAAAAAAATCCACGCATCTTGAAATAAGGTACAAAACTTAATCCAAAAGGCCCCGCGTTTGCTGCCGAATAAATGAGAATGATTTTGCGGGCTCATTTTGTGACCCATAAATATGATTCGAACCGTGAATTATTCTTGAAATATTTTTTATGATTTTTTTAAAAAATTAGCTCACTCCGCTATCTGTAAGATGTGCTAGAACGGTAAACATTTTATTAAGAAAAAGAAAAAGAGGCACATCACGCATCTTCAAGATGTGCTATAAAGGTAAGCTTAAAAAAAAGATAAGTGTTGTTTTAGCATTCGTAGAGTGTTTCAAAATTTGTAAGGCCCCTACGAATGCTGAAAAAATCCTTACCAATATCGGATTAAGCTAATTTTTTTACAAGAACACAAAAAAAAATCTAAAAATAACTTACGATTTAAATCATCTTTGTGGGATCTATAATGGGTCCCTTCAAAAATCAAAAAAAAAAAAACTCCCTGAAAAAGTGTACTCATACATATAACACATCTTTTCGACCAACTAGAAAATGCAGATATTACATATAACACATCTTGAAGATGCATAGATTTTTTATTTTTGCGGGGATCATTAGGTCCCACAAAGATGATTCAAACCGCAAGTTATTCTGAAAATATTTTTTATGAGTTCCTAAAACAAAAGTAGCTCAATTTAATATCAATAAGAACTGTTTCAGAACTCGTAAGATGTTTCAGAATTCGTAGGGCCCCTACGAATGCTGAAAAAATCCTTACAATAACCGATTGAGTCAATTTTTACAAGAACCCATAAAAAAATATTTTGAAAATAATTTGTGGTTTGAATCATCTTTGCGAGACTCGAAATGAACCCACAAAATTATGTCCATTTATTTGAACCAAATAGGGGGCAATGCAAGGATTAAATTGTGTAGCTTACTTAGAGCATTCGCAATGGTAATAATCAAAATGTGCCACGTCAGCATTTGATTATCCATTTAGTTAATAATCAAACTTAACAACATCTACCTCCACATTGGTTATTTTTGCATCCCTAACAAAAAAAACCCCACAATACACAATGCACATTTGTCCAATCGCAAACGAGTTCCATTCACGCATCCGATCACACCAAATTATTCGTCTTGATGAGACGATTCCAATGTGGGGTGTTTTTGAGTTATGAATTCGGTTATTGAGTTTTGGTTATTGGTAAAAGTTGTTAAGTTTGGTTATGGAATGGGTGGAATTTGGTTATTTACTAAAAGACTAGTAACTTTGCTTATTACAATGTGGGGTATTTTTTGAGCATTATTGTTAAATTTGCTTATCAACACATATTTCTTTATTACAATGGAGATGTTCTTATAGCGCATCTTGAAGATGCCTGATTTGCTTGGCAAACTGGGCCAAAACGGAAGACTGGGCACATCCAATAAGGAAGATTGGGCCAAAATCGAATTAAAGTTGTTGGCGCAACGGAGCTCATATAATTTGAGTTTTCAGGAAATTCCTGGCCGGTCCCATATTTTATATGGGGTTCCATGCAAACCCTTTTTTAAAGTTCTATCCCATCTAGACCATTTTTAAAGATGCTTTTACTATTTTACCCTTATCACTTTTCATACCCCGAGAATTCACACCTCCTAGAATTCACACCTTCGAGAATTCACACCCCCAAGAATTCACACCTCCTAGAATTCACACCTTCGAGAATTCTCACCCCTCAGAATTCACACCCCTTTGTAGAATTCACACCTCTGTAGATTTCACACCTTTTGCAGAATTCACACCCCTAAAATTCACATCTTTTTTGCAGAATTCACACCCTATCTACACTATTCATACCCCCAGAATTTACACCCCTTTGTAGAATTCACACTTCTGTAGAATTCACACCTTTGTAGAATTCACACCCTTAAAATTCACATCTTTTTTGAAGAATTCACGCCCCATCTATACTATTCATACCCCCAGATTTCACATCCCTTTCAAAAATTTACACCACTTTTTCGGAATTCACCCCTAAATGCATAATTTGCACCCCATCTGCAAAATTCACACCCATCTAATTACACAATTCACATCCCATCTACAGAATTCACATCTCTAAATTAAGAATTCACAATTCAAAACATACACAATTCACACATAAATGAAGAGTTCACACTGAAATGAAGAATTCACACATTTGGAAAACAAAAAATTCACATCTCGAAATGAATTGACACCTATTTTAGCAGCTTAAAAAATTTGGAAAACTTCCATTACGTCATTACACCCCCACTCTTCTTTCTTTGAAAATCCCGGTGCCAGACACAGTGTCTCGCTACCACGCCCACGCGGTGGGGCCCAACCAGTGCTACTTCGTCGTGACGCAACAGATCTCCGCCCCGATCTCCGCCGTCTGGCCTGTCGTCCGCCGCTTCGACAACCTGCAGGCGTACAAGCACTTCGTCAAGAGCTGCCACGTAGTCAACGGCGACGGTAGCGTTGGCACCGTCAGGGATTGTTGGATTTTCAGTAAATTGAGCACTCTACTTCTTCTCTTCAAATGGCTGATCCAGAGCACGTACAGACGCGGAAGAACCTGCCACCGGCAAAGACGAAGACACCGGAGCACTAGTCGCACTGATCGTCGAGCTCGAAGAGGTCACCGTCACCACCGGTGAAGAAGACGAAGACACCGTCCTCGATCTGTAACTCTGTCTCTCGCGTGAATACCTAGGTTCCCAGGATCTGTTTTAATCTGAGGCAAGGCTTGGGCGGGGGTATTTTTGGGCATACAACTTGAAACGGGGCTTGGGCGGAAAGGGTTTAATGCGGGGTGGGCTGGGACGGCAATGCAGACACAAAACTGGGCCGGCCAGTAAGAACCCCAAAGTTTTTCGCTACTCTATCCACTAATGAGAAACAAATTGGAGAAATGTCCATATTCTGAAACGTTTTGTAAAAATAGTTTATCGTGCATTTTTAAAATGCATGATGTCAATTGCGCACATAAAAAATTCACTTTACGAAACATGCGTGATAAATCCACGAAAGCAAGTGACGCATTTTGAAAATGCGTTTTCTTAAAAAAAAAGAGCACATCACGCATCTTGAAGATGCGTTATATGGTTTGCTAGGGACATGAATTCGTGGGGTCCATTTCAGATCCCACAAAGATGATTCGAATTATTCATAAAATATTTTTTTTATAGATTCTTGTAAAAAGTTAGCCCAATCCGAAATCTATAAGGGCTTTTCGGCAATCGTAAAGGCCCTATGAATTTTGAAACACCCTATGAATTCTAAAAGAACTCTTATCGACATCGGATTAAATTAATTTTTTTCAGGAACCCATACAAAATATTTTAAGAATACCTTGTGGTTCTAATCATCTTTATGGGACTCATAATGAGCCCTGCAAAAATTTAAAAAAAAATCACTACCCGTTTAATGGCAACAAAAATCACAAATAAAAAATCCACGCATCTTGTGTTATAAAACAAGGTACTACACTTAACCCAAAAAGCCCCGCTTTTGCAGCCAAATAAATGAGAATGATTTTACGGTACCTATTTTGAGACCCACAAAGATGATTCGAACCGTAAGATATTTTTAAAATATTTTTTATAATTTTTAAAAAAAATTAGCGCACTTCGATATCCGTAAGGGTTTTTTCAGTATTCATAGGGCTTTGGTGGGTCCATAATTATGATGTGGCAGGTGACTGGTCAGATGACATGGTGGATGACTAGGAGCTGGCGTGACAGGGCAATGACTAGGCGCTTACATAGTGCTGATGTCATCATCTTCTTCACAGGAAAATAGGCCGCGTGTAGAGAAAATTGGGTTTTGACCAAAAAAACTCCAATTTTGACCGAAAGATGCGGATTACCCCAACTTCAAACAGAGGCATATAATACCTATCCAGAATCGTCTCGACGATACGAACATGATGGACGGATTAGATCGTCTTTTTGAGCAGTTTAAAAAAATGCAGATTTGAACAGAGAGACGGAAACAATGGCGTGAACTGAGTTTTTGGTTTCCCTTGGCTCTGATACGGTGATACCATTTGTTTTGTCCAAAGGAATCGAAACCAACAAAGACACAGACCATACACAGATACACTCGTCGAGATCACCGGCCTCCGGCTTGCCATTTGAGAAATGGTTTTGTTCTGCTGAGAGTTTGAGAGTTTCAGGCGGGAGAAGCAGAAATGGAGATGGAGAAGGAAATGAAAAGTTAAATCCATGGAGGGAGAGGTAGAGGAACAAAACTGTATAACCAATTAACCATGGTTAAAAGGTATCAGTTAAGGGTGTTTTTTTTTTTGATAATTGAAAAGGATAGGAGGTGGTGACCGGCGTAGCAACCCTTGGGCGTGACCATAGGAGCGGTACCACCTAGGCGCACATCTAGCACAAGGCTCTCCACGCGTCCCTCCAGCTCATATGTTTTTTGCAACTGGAAGGGCTCGAATCCGAGTGCACGCGAAGGGAAAGGAACTTAAGCCCCATCACCCGTGCCAACTGGGCTACCAGCCTTGGTGGTAGTGACCGGTACTTCAATTATTAAGTACAGTATTGTGTAATATTTTAATCAACGGTTGTGATGAATTGGATGGCTGACAAATAGGGAGATACCGTGTTCCTTAAAAAGAGGGGCACACTCTAGTATCTTCCATCAATGGAACATTGATACTTAAAGGAACAAACTTTGATAACAAAAAATCTGCATTGTTTCTTACCATCAACAAAAAAAAAAATGGCAAAAAAAGTTTGATATGTAGAAACTGTAAAGAAGACACATTAGCTCAGCATTTTATATTAAGTTTTGGTGATTAATTTAGTTAGTTAAAACTGTGTTTAAAGTACCAGCTGTCAGATTGTAACAGAATTCTGGTAGAGATAGTGCTGTGGATATAAGCTGAGTTCTGAGCATTGTATCATCCACAAAAATAACAAAAAGATTCTCTCTCTCTCTCTCTCTCTCTCGTATTTCATCTCTCTCTAGTTCTTGATTTCTCGTATATTTCTTGAGTTTTCTATATGGTATCAGAATTCAGCTTATATCCACAGCACTACCTCTACCAAAATTCTGTTACAACCTGACAGCTGGCACTCTAAACACAGTTTTAACTAACTAAACTAATAACCAAAATTTAATACAAAATGCAGAGCTAATGTGTCTTCTTTACAGAAACGTTGGATTCAACCCAAAAGTTTTAGACTCGGTGGACGAGAGGTTGCAACACTAGATTAAGTGATCATTCATTTCCACGTGGAGTTGCTTTTAATGTTTGACACTTGTAGTCTCTTTTTAATGGTTCTGTAATTTTTTTTGAATCAATCATCGTGGTGTGTTTACTGTGTATTGTTAGGTTTGTATCTCAGATTTAGCATAAGATTGTTCTCTAAAGCTGTTCAAAAAAGATTGTTCTCTAAACATGTTGTTTTCTTACTCCTATTAGTCTTGTCATAATTTCAAAATTAATGAATTTTTTCTTGCCATGCAAAAAATAAAAAAAAAACTGTGAATTGTTAAAAACGTAAGATGAATTATGCCCCGCACTCTCTTATACTAAGTGGAGTGGTCATAATACGATGTCAAGTAATCGCTCATCTTATATCTAACCAATGAGACTCATATTGTCTGTTCGAATATGATGTAACTGTAAGTCCTTGCCTTGCACTTCTGTTATTGCCTAACTGATTTTTTATTTTTTTTACAGAAAAAATATTGGAAGTTAGTTTGCATAGTTATCTATACTATATACTAAAAAAATATAGTTACCTAAAATAAAAAGTTCTCTCCTTAACTTCTCTCTCTTAAGCAATTTTTTTTTTCATTTTTTTCTCTTTTTACTTATTGTTCTACAACTTTTACAAAATATATAAAATATGTACATTATTTTGATTGAAAAAGAAACTAAGTTTCATCAATAACATTAACAGTACTCCCTCCGTCCCTTTTTAACTGTCCTGCTTCGTAACTCTAACTTATTAAAAAGGCATCATCATTATAGCTTTCACATCAATTTTTTCCTCCACTTTCCCTACTTACCCATCGTCATTACACTTTTACTCACTAACTTTTCAAAATGAAATATACTTTAAGGGGCAAAATAGACAATGTACCAACTTTTACCCACTAACTTTACAAAATGGACACTTATTAAGGGACAGCCCAAAATGGAATACTAGACTGTAAATAAGGGACGGAGGGAGTATATATTTTATTTTACTGACGCACAAGACAACAATGGTTAATGACCAAAATGAGTCCCTTTTTCAGAAGAAAATGATTTGAAGTATTTTCAAAGGGTCATGCTACGGTACACTCCCGTACCATATGCACCCGTATAACTAAACCATTGAGAGGCATAACAATTAAAGAAAATGTTTGATTACGCCTCTCAATGGTTTAATGGTTTGGTTACAACTCTCAATGATTTGGTGACGCCTCCCAATGGTTTGGTTGTACTAATGCATTTGGTACAGGGTGTGTACCGTAGCATTTCCCTTTTCAAACTAGTAATAGTTATCAACACCACTACCAACAAAAAAATGCTCCAAAGGGGGAAATTTTTCGGTGCTCGTGGGTATATCCAACATGGTACCCGCTCGGTACATCCGGATCATCCAATACAGTTTTGGGCGGCTCAGATTAAAACCCTCTTTCTCATCTCACTCCAACACTCTCTCTCCATATTTGAGCCATCCGAAAACACAATTGACGGCTCGGATGCACCGAGCAGGCATCACGTGATACCCACCGGCACTAAAAAATTTCCGCTCCAATGGAGTTGCAAGATCGATCAGAGAAAATTAGACAGAGGATTTCTATTCATTCAAAGCTTCCACTGCTGATCTTAAATCGAAAACCACTGTCCAATTAAATGTTCATGTTTTTAAACTTCATGGCCCTCAATTTTTTTTTTTTTTTTGACATCAAAAAAGAACTTCATAGATATAATAAGAGTCAATACATGAGTTAACATAATACAGCTCCAATGAACAAAAGACAACCAAACTAAGAGATTACAAGCTAAAGAGAGAGTACAACAAGCATAAACAAGGAAGCAACTCCCAAAGCAAAAGATCCACTTGAAAGACTATCAGTTGTCGAAGGGATAGGATATATAAGCTTCCAAGTGATTTCTGAAAGATGCAGCAAATTGTGCCAAAAGTTATGCCCGCGCTCACAAAAAGTAATACTGCAAATGTTGATTGATTGAGTGAGAAAACAAAAGTTAAAAAACAAGGGGGCTGCAATTTCTGGAAACTCCTTAGTGCTTCTCAACTGAAATAGAGAAGAGTCATTAGTGTGAATGTTGATGTGTAACATATGATTTTTAATGGCCCAACTCACTGCCTCATTTATAGAGATGATAGAGGCGCAGTCCCTTTGAGATTTGGAGCTTTTAAAAAAAAAGCCCACAAGCTTGGAGTTAACCATAAAGGTTACTCCCACACCCGACATCTTGAGCTGCAAATTAGAAGTATTGGCACAAAAGATATCCAAAACCTGAACTATTAGAGAGCAGAGACAAGGATTGGCATGAAAAGTAACGGATGCTGTCATATGAGGGGGTAAAAGAGAAGATCTAGTTGCCCCATGAGTCCATGACAGCTAGATGCATTATGTGCTTCCCCAGAACCACTGGAATGCATTTTCAAAGATGAAACTGATTTAAGGGATGCAAAGGCTTGCAATATGGATTGATACAATTGGTTTGCATGACAGATTGCTTGCATGAGTGAAAGAGGATATGGTATTAAACATAGCCTTGTTTCTAGCAAGCCAAATACACCATAAAAAACAAGAGATTCTTGAAAAAAAATTACGATTTTCCAGAGCCAAAATATGGACAGTATGACTTAATGAGACGAAAACATTGAGTTAATAAAGAAAAAAATTAAACGTAGGGGAAATCTTAGGGAGAAACCTCAGGTATCCTAGAAAATTTGAAACCCAATCAAATTTGAGAACAATGATTAAGAAGAGAGGAAACCAACACAAGCAAACCACAGGAGTGGGTAGAAAAGATAGCGCCGAAAAGAAGGATTCGTGACAGGAAAAGGAAGAGAGCAGATTGGTGGAGAGATGCAGATTTTGCACGAGTAGATTGGAGAAGAGATACAGAGTATTGCACGATTTGGAAGGTAGAAGATCAAGAGGAGAGCTCCAAAGGAGCAGAGAGAACGAACCCTAGCTTAGAGAGAGAAAGGGTCACGGGGACATCAAGGTAGATATATGGCCCTCCATTTTAAAGGGGGTCAATTTCATAACCCAACTACAAGAGACCAGAGAGGAAGGAAAGTTTTTTTTTTGAACAGCAAAAAATATTTTTATTAATCTTTGGAAGATAACAAAGACCAAAGGGAGCAAGGAAAAAAATAACGAGTGCCCATCCGAGACACAATCCCTTGATTGACAAGATGTCAACCAAGAAAACACCTCAAGAGGCCTAAATGCCCAGATATCACAATACACAGCACAACACTAACACCTAAAGGCCTTGAAGCCCAGATATAACAAGGGAAAATGACGGCCCAGGACGTGTTTTGATAATTAATATCCGCCAAAAACATGCTGAGAACATTTGTTAATGCTGAAAATGTCCTTAGCAGATATTAATTATCAAAACACGTCATTAGCCGTCATTTTCCCATATAACAATAAGCACAGATGAGACACAGTCCAAACACCTAAAGGCCCAAAAAGCCCAAATAAAGGGAAAACCCAACAATAAGCCCAAACAAACCCAAACCCTATCAAACCCACCCAACATCAGCCGCCCCCAAAACTGCCGCAAAGCGGCCAGTCGAAGGACTAACCGCCGCCGCCTCACTTTGCCGTTAGGCCAAGAAAACCGAACGAACCCAAGAGAAATCGATCGGCGGAGATGAACAGAGAGGAAGGAAAACTACCAATTGATTGAAACCCCAATGACCTAACAGAACCATGTTTGGCTGGTGTGAGCCCAAGACTTAAATCAACATGGAAACCAGTCATTGATTTTAACAAAATCAGGTTGAGATTAGCTTCATGGAAAAGAAGACACATTTCATCTGGCGGAGAATCACACTAATCAAGTCTGCACTAAAGCCGTTCAAAAAAAATAAAATCAAGTTTGCACTAAACAGTCTTCAAAATGCCAGAAGGGGTTGCTAAAACCATTGGCGACTTGCGATTTTCCTACAACCAAAAAAGAAACCCATCACTTTTTTATAATAAAGTAAACAAGCAGACAAACAAATCGGGACAGAGAGATTACCTCAATGAACATATCCCTCTCCTCTGTCATTTAGTCAAGGTCTTCTTTCTTTTTTGCACGTTGTTCCTTTTCCAACTTGGTCTCTTCCTCCAACTGCACAGCCTGTACATCATGTTCAAAGGAGTGAACCGCATAACACAATATATGAGTCATACCATATCCCAGCCACTTGCAGAAAAAGTTGCTTGTTCCATCATTGTGGGAGCACTATGTAGACAACGCCTTGTGTTACTATTGGATTATTGAATATGTACTAGAAAGAAACTGGACATTTTTAAAAATGGGGCGTGTGCATTGTTTTCTCTTTCTTTTTTTGTGAGGTAAATAACTCATTTTATACGAAAACAACCATACATAAAAGTTTGCAACTCACACCACCTCCTGAAAAAACACAACAGTTAAAAAAAAAACCCTACCAAACAAAAAAACCCTACCAAACGCTAGGAGCAAAACCAAACAAAACAACAAAATACAGTGGCAGAGCAGTCCCCAACCAAAAACGCAAGCTACACAGCACACAAGACAACAACAAACAGAACAACACAACAAAGCAGCAAATAAACTGGGGAGGTCTGAAGGGGGATCCTCAAAGCACAGCAAATCCTTTTAGTATCTTCAGAATTTTTGCATCTGCAAATACAAAATTTTGAGCGCTAATTTCCTCCACTTTTCGGCTTTCGCAAGCAAGGGTTGAAGCATTCACTCCTCCCCTTACCCGAAAAATTCCTTTGAATTCCTTTCCCTCCACAACCAGTACACAGTAGAAGACAATAACTTATAAAAAAAGTCCACCAAAAACTTCTCTTTCCTAAACTGCAGGCCCAACTGATCTCATCCTTCAAAGCCATAGGAGGTTTATCCAAAACTTCTTGCCATACAAGCACAGACATAGGGACAGTCTAGAATGGATAGTTTAATCCATCTCAAATGGGCTGTTTTTCCCGAGAACCAAATTGGTAAATTATATAACCATAAAATTTCTCAAATTTCAGCAGAATGTCACTACAATAGAACTATAGTCTAGATTATGATTTATGAGAATTGAGAACTATAGTCTATGGAGTATTATATACACAGTTGTTTATGTACACAGTATTATCTACTAGAAAGCTGTCAAGGCTCAAGCTACAACAACAAACGTAGTATATTCGAGAAAAAAAGAAGTATATGTGTCTATTGGATCACAAACACAGCCGACAAGAGAATGGATAACATATATATTGTATATATTAATGTATATTATGTATTCCTATATACACTGTACACACACACAGTGCTTGGTGTAATCACTGATTTGATGAGAGAGAGAAATCTGGGCAGATCGCGGCTTAGGGCAGATCGGTTGGTGTGGTGACTGGTGAGGGAACCAGTGATGCGAGAGACACTAGACACCAGCGACGGCAAGTTCTCTGTCGTGACTTGTGAGCGAAAGGGGTGAGCGGCGAGAGGGGCCCTGGCCTGGGTTTCCGAATTGGGGAACAGCCTTACAGAACAAGGGAAGGGACGATGGGTTTCACGTTCTATTCGTCTAAATGTTTTTTTTTTTTGTAAAAAGGCGTGGGGCACTTGCCCCAACAAGGGGTGTTCGCCGCTGCATAGGGAATTAAAAAATATGCTCATGAGATTCCACTTCATTCGTGCACAACACACACTGAGTCTCGCTAGACACACCCCATCCGTTTAGCCTGTCCCTTGTGGCCAATTTTCCCCAAATAGGAAGCCAAAAGAATAAAACCCCACCTTGGCACATTCGTTCCACACCAGCCTATATTCCACCAGGGCTGCACTTGGCTTGAAGGCCCAAAGGGAGCAAGGCAAAAAACGAGTGCCCATCCGAGACCCAACCCCTTGACTGGCAAGATGCCAACCAAGGAAACACCCCAAGAGGCCTAAATGCCTAGATATAATAATACAAAGCACAACCAACACCTAAAGGCCTTGAAGCACAGATGGGACATAGCCCAAACACCTAAAAGGCCAAAAAACCCAAATAAAGGGAAAACCCAACAATAAGCCCAAACAAACCCTAACCCAATCAAACCCACCCAACATCAACCGCCCCCAAACCTGCCGCTGCCACAAACCGGCCAGCCGAAGGACTAACCGCCGCCGCCTCGCTTTGTCGTTAGGCCAAGATAACCAAACGAACCCAAGAGAAATTGATCAGCGGAGACAAACAGAGAGGAAGAAAAGCTACCAATTGATTGAAACCCCAATTGACCTAACAGTACCATGTTTGGCTGGTGTGAGCCCAAGACTTAAATCAACATGGAAACCAGTCATTGACAAAATAAGGTTGAGATTAGCTTCATGGAAAAGAAGGCACATATCAAATGATGGAGAATCACACTAATCAAGTTTGCACTAAAGCCGTTCCAAAAAATCAAGTTTGCACTAAACAGTATTCAAAATGCCAGGAGGGGTTGCTAAAACCATTGAATCAATTCAAGCAAGGTTTCTTTGGGGGTGGTTCTGAGCTCCAAAAGGAAAATCTATATGATTAGCTAGTCAAAAATCACTCAATAACAAAAGTGCAGTTCTTGGAATTAGAAGTATTAGGGAAATGAATGAGGCTTTGTTTTTGGACCTGGAAATAATCTCTTGAGCGACTTGCGATTTTCCTACAACCAAAAAAGAAACCCATCACTTTTTTATAATAAAGTAAACAAGCAGACAAACAAATCGGGACGGAGAGATTACCTCAATGAACATGTCACTCTCCTTTGTCATTTTGTCAAGGTCTTCTTTCTTTTTTGCACGTTGTTCTTCTTCCAACTTGTTCTCTTCCTCCAACTGCACAGCCTGTGCTCCCATGGACTGTAGATCCTGTTCAAAGGAGTGAACCGCATAACACAATTTGTGAGTCATACCATATCCCGTCCCAAATGGGCTGTTTTTTTCAAGAACCAAATTGGTAAATTATATAACCAGAAAATTTCTCAAATTTCGGCAGAATGTCACTACAATAGAACTATAGTCTAGATTATGATTTATGAGAATTGAGAACTATAGTCTATGGAGTACTATATACACAGTTGTTTATGTACACAGTATTATATACTAGAAAGCTTTCAAGGCTCAAGCTACAACAACAAACGTAGTATATTTGAGAAAAAAAGAAGTATATGTGTCTATTGGCTCAAGCATACCTCTGCCATTTTCTTCAAATTTTCATCTATCTCCGAGACATTTCTACAAACATCTGAACGAGCCCGTTCCATAATGTGTATCGAGTGATTGATTGAGGAAATTTTTCTTTCATACCACGACTGAAAAAAACAGAGATATGAACAACAGGAGGTTAGTACTACCGGAACAACAGGAGATATGAACAACACGTATCAATATATAGTTTTGATCTATACTATTTTACACACACAAAGCTGCTGTAAAAAAAATCAAAAAAATCAAAAAATCGCGAACGTACCTTCTGCCACTTACAAATTTTCTTCGCCTTCTTAATATCCTCAACTCCGACGAGGTTGACGTTCATATTGACGTCGAGAAATGCGAGGAGCCGGCGTGGACGAGGCGAAGAAGAGGGGTCTGTATAGACTCGAAACCCTATATTTATCTATGGGTAAATTTTTCCGACTTCCCCCGAGGTTTTTTACAAATACCAAAATCTCCCCTTAAGTTTTCTGAAATGACGGTGACATTCCTTGCTTTTGCTGACAATCTTAAGATTCCCCCCTTGGTCACTGAGACGTTAAGAACTTAACGGAAACTGCTGAATACATGCTAACATTTCAAATGTCGAAAATGCCCTTTATATTTCACATACTTGTACTTACAACCAAAAATCACCCTCCTTTCTTCTTTTTCATCTTAACTGTAGCCCTAAATCAGAGCTTTCATTTTTTCTTTTTCTTTTTTTGGTCGAACAGAAATTAAATCAGAGCTATCTTTAATTATACTTTTCTTTGTCTCTTAAAAATTTTAGGGTAGTGATTTTGCCACACCATTTTTTGATAATGCCACACCCTGCAAGTGTATTTTTAGATTAAAAATACATTTGCAGGGTGTGGCATTATCAAAAAATGGTGTGGCAAAATCACTACCCAAATTTTAAGGAAATAATTCTCTTAAAAAATTTCTACTATTTCTCCTATCTCAGTGGCTATACGGTTCCAAAAAAAAAAAAAAAGAGAATAATATTCAAAATTTCAAACTGCAATCTAATCATATGCATGATGTGATCATCAGATTCTGAAGATTGATTAGTACAAAAAGAATTCCAAAACAAAACTACTACAAATAAGAAAATAGGATACAAAACATGTTTTCCGTCCTTCACTACAAGAAATTTCATGTTTGAAGATGAATTAAATCGTCACAAAATGCACTAATTTTGTCGCCAATAGTTTAGAGACAAATTTTTTTTTTTGTCACCTATAGATTGTCTCAAAAAGTCACATGGTTACGAAAATCTTGTTTCGTCACCTATAGTATTTTTTCGAGACGAAATTTTTCATCACCAATTTATAGATCATTCGTCACCCTTGTCCAGTTTCGTTGCTAATAGTGAATGAATATTGACCAAGGAAAACTACATAGGTGACAAAAAAATTTGTCTCCAAAGAATTTAATTTAAATATTATAAAAATAGTAATGGAGACATAATTTTGTCCCCTATAATAGTAAAATTTAAGCTGATTGGCGACAAAAAAATCATCTTTGAAAAGGTTCCTAGAGAAACCTCTTTAGTGATAAAAAAAAATTTGTCACCTAATTTACATATATTAGAATACAATATCCTGTGCATTTTAGAATCCAATAGATATCAAACAAGAAACTATAATACATCTAAATTGCACTAAATAGCAAGTCCATTCCATTTTACCCCAATAGCCAACACATAGTCATAACCCAATATTCATCCACACATTGTAATGCACCAAAATAATCATCCACACATAGGATGGAATGCATCCATGTACGAATGCCAAAAACAATCAAACTAGACCATATGTTGTTCATCATAGAGTGTAACAATCAAACTAGACCATATGTTGTTCATCATAGAGTGTAGACACGCTTTCCCTCTCGCCTCAACGCAGCCATCGCCATTTGAGATCTGCTCCTCGGAAGGAGCGAGAGAGGAGTAGAGATTGGGGGATGAGAAGAGTACTCGTAGCATCATCGAAAAAGAAGACTGCAAACTTCATCGGAAAAGATCAGCTTCATAGAAAAGCATATATCATCCTCCGCTACCATCCTTCTACATAGTCAATCTGCAAGCATAAAATAAGATTAAGAAAATATTGTTACAATGTTGTTAATAGAAATACGAAACATCATTTAAACTAACATAACACAAAATCAAAATCAAGAAGAACTCGACATATAGTAGATAGGATCAGGACTGATACAATAAAAAACAAACCCACTTCCAAAGAGCTAGCAGAATCAGAGAAGTAGACCTCATATTCTCAACTTCAGAAATAGAGTAAGGTCAAAAAACTAAGTCCAGATTGGCATCAAGCTAGACCAGGCAGAGCATCACTAGAGCATGCATGTATCAACAATCATCAGAGAAGAAAGGGGCTCAATCGATAGCATAAGAACACCAGCATCAACAAGAGACAGACATATGTAGACCAGCAACAACGACCACCATAAAGGAGTGAGTAAACAAAAACATCAGCAGCATCACGTTTCTCAATCAGTGAAACAGGACATAATGTAAGCAGCAGAGAGAAATTCAAAGCTTTGACATCATGTAATGCCCTAATATAAAAGTTGTAGTGGAATGAAAAAAGTGTGTAGCAGCAAAGTTAGGCTGCCCCCTTTTGAGATCCAGAGAGCAACATCTCTCTTCCCCTGTTTTTTCTCTTCTTCGGCTGCTACTGCCTCCGTTAAGGTAGTCCATATTTCCCCATTTTCTTGATATTCTCCACAAAAAACTAAAGATTAAGCTAGGGTATAGCCAACAAAAGCAACCTCATGGAATCAATGCAAAGACAAGATATGCACATCGGTACAATGGCTTCAAATGCACATTTGTTCCTATGAAATAGCGCCACACACACATGACACAATCAAAGCAAAGACAAGATATGCAGGATCATAAAATCGTGGGCAGAAGGATGTGCCTATTAGTCATACCAGATAACACCAGCTTTTTTTCTAAAACTACTTCAGTACAACATAAATTGGTGTTTTTACTTCTTACACCAGATAACAGCAGCTATGAACTAAAACTTCATCATAAAAACAGAATCTTAAAGACGTAACATTTGTTGCGCGCACAGAGAGAGAGAGAGAGAGAGAGAGAGAGAGAGAGAGACCACTATCTTAAAAATGTGACTACTCATCTGAAGATAGAGTTACCTCGCAACCAGAACTTAGAACAAAACCAAGCACCAATCAAAAACTGTTAAACTGTTATACCAACTAATTCAAAAAAAAAAAAAAGGATGGAAAAGAAACCTGGAATTACAAGAGAGACCAATCCAGCTTGTGCAAACAAACACCAACTGTTCCACAACTGAAACAAAGACAAAAATAATACAAGAATTAGACCAACTTTAGACACAGGCGCAGAATATTACCTTGTCCATCTACAATTGATCTTGGAAATTGAATAAACGAATTTACACCATTATAATATGGCTTACAAATTCTCCCAAAAGCTGTCACACCCGTTTTCATCCAACTTCCGTCCATGTTTGATCGCAAATGCAAGTAAGATATAAGTCACCACATTAATGTCATGTCATGCATCACATAGTATCTGTCTCTTACCATGAATGAGGTATCTCTATTGGATAGATTTAAAGAAGCAAATAAGGAAAATTCATGCATTCTATACTCTTATGGACGAATACAATAACTGCAATTTAGAATGAAGTATAACTCAACATTTGAAACAATTCCGCTTCTAATAAATATCCAGATTTTAGTCATTTGCCATGATTACATATACAAACTATCAAGTAGTAATCAGTATGCACAGGCTCAATCGTTCAAACAACACATCTCTTGTCCACAGAACCTTCCAATATACTGTTTACTAGCGTGAGAATATATTGAACTATCCCAGATGGCCAGATCACATTAAGATCTGGGAGATGGCAGAAGTATGCACCAAAATTATACGCACCTAGCATAGGTAAAGTCATTCTGCTAAAAGGTGTGGAGGTTCAGGGGAAGTTACTCTACATACTTCAATAATGGAAATCAAAATGAAGTTTAACTGCAGTATCCAATGCCAAATAAACCTTGGAAGTGCCTTACGACTCTGAAGGGGTGATTCTAAAAGCTTCTAGTTCTGAAGTATATCTACGCCCAAGGAATTGTTTCCTTAAAAGTGTGCTATGCGAGAAGTCATTGAAAAGCTCAATCTAGTACAAATGTTCAACTAAATATGGTTCAATCACATATAACTATGAACAGCTACGGTATGAAGAGGTGCGTGCGCATAAATATATAGGAGGCAAAAGTAGATGGATCCGCTAATATTTCTGATTAGTCTTTGTGGGTAGAAATAGTCCCAAGCATTTTAAAGGAAACTATGAGACTCGAAATTCCATGCCAACGTAGAAAGATTCTAGGTCCAAGACACTCTATGGAGACGTACTCTCATCTAATGTCAACTTGTGAAGGCTCTACATTTGGACTTCAAGATCGATTACAAGTTGCAGTAGCCAAATTTTGTGCTTTGTAGCCCTGTATAAGATAATAGTAGCTATTTGTCCAAGAAGATATAAGAGGAAATATCCTGGAATGTGACTGAAATATAAACAACACCAATTTCAATTCACCATTCGGCAATTCATAACTCTGTTGTCGATAGCACTTTAAGATTGGCAATACTATTCTTTCACATCTCTTTTTAATTGTTCTCTTGTTTGTAATTTTTCTAGGGTCCCCCAAAGTTAACTATTATCCTAACAATACAACACCTCATGCATCTAATACTCATAAGATTGGTACACATACAAGAACATTACTAAACTGATCTCAATCTCTACAAGTTATAAAGAAGTTCCCTTCATCTACCTATTAACTCTAATCAAGTTTACTGAAAAAAGACAACATCGAAAACAATACAAAATTAGCTTTGTTAAAAACTAGGGCATAAGCCATAAGGGAACAAGTATTAGAATAAACAAATATTAAACTAGCTCAACATGTTGGTAAGAGTAACCAATCCGAAAACATGTTGGCACCCAAAACAAACACAGATTACCATAATCATAGAGAACAAATTAAATAAACTAATAAATTCCTTGTTCACCACTAGGGGAAATTTATATAGAAAACAGACAAACCCATTGTCGACTAAATTAAGATATTCCTAATTAAGCTATTGTTTCTTCGAAAGTTAGGGCACTTGATTTTCTAATACTTTGTTTTAAGGGAACCCAAACCCACTGCCATCACAAATCGATTCAGGACCAGAGGCAACCGACAAAGGCTTTGACTATGCCTCTTTTCACGTTTTCTCAGCAATCAAATGGGGAAAAGAAAACTCTTCTACTTTGCAAGAAACTGAAAAGGGAAAGCCAAACCAACAAAATATTCCTCCAAGCCTGTAAATCGAGAGAAGGAGGAAAACATACCACAGGATCGAGAGAGAGAGAAAACTCACCCAAATCGGTCAGGGTGGGTCGACGCCGTCGACTCGACGATGCCGCTGTGTGAAAAGGAACGCAGTCAGTGGTTAGAAATTGGGGAGAACGATGGAGGAGAAGAGAGAGAATCGACATACCATAGCTTGAGAGTTGGAGTTACAGAAATGGAGAGGGAGCAGTGAGTGAGACTGGTAGAGGTCTTTGCTTTGGAAAACCTGAGGGAGAAGTGAGTTACAGAGATGAAAAGACTGGGGTTGGGTTGGGCCCGTAGCTTTTGTGACAAAATTGTTCCTCCTACTTTTTAAGTCCCACCCAATACCAATTTCACCCCGCCAAAATGAAAAAACAAGTTCAAACAATTTGATGGAGTAATACAATGAGCGACGAAAAAACTTTCCTCACCTAAAATCTTCTCTTTTGAGAGGAATTTTTTTTGTCATCTATTGCTCTAAAGATTTCATACGCCTGGGAAAGATATGGAAGGAACTTATTAGTGACGAAAAAATAATTCCCTCGCCTAAAATTTCATTTGTCCACAATTTTGGAGACGAAAAAAAACAATTTGTCACCTATTTTACTACATATGGCGATAAAATAAAATTTCGTCACCTTTAAATTTGTTTATCCTTCTAATTGGAGACGAAATATATTTTCTCTCTCAAAATAGACATATAGGAGGCGAAATTTAATTTCATCACTGTGGGCAGCATGCCCTTGGAAATTCCGGTTTCCAAAATGCAAGGGCCCGGATCGAGGGAGCGCGAGCGCAGGTGGCAAGCGCTCAAAAATACAGAGTCGCCACTTGAGTTTTGAAGGTCCGACACTCAAGGAACCGTATTTCGAAGCACCTGCCGCGCTGTTTGATTTGAAAAAGTTAAGGAACCAGTCCGTCATAACCATATCTGGGTTCGGGAGCCAGGTTACGAGAGGGGAAGGGTTTTATGGCACCCCTCTCGCCCAATCCGGAGATCGGTCTCTACTTAGGCATTTTGAAAACATTGCGATTCTTCTTTTATTAATCAATTTTAGCCAGTTAGGGCGGGGGAACAGTTAATCGGGGATTAAAACTGTAACATGTTTGCAGGATGTGATCGAGATAGCATGGATGAGCAGTTAGTATAGGATGAGAACAGACTCCTATGGGAGTTTAAACAGACTGGAAAGCTCCTGTCTTGGAGTGTCGTGCACAGGAATAAACCAGTATGCACTGATCAAGTCAATGCATGCTGAGCAAACCTGCACACGCTACTACAAGACCTGCGCATGCCAGTAAGCCTAAGCCCACAGCTCTTATTCTCAAACCCTCTGGGCTCTGGAAGGACCAGTGCACACCCAGGACAAACCAAGCAGTTTAAACTCTCTGGGCTCTGGAAGGACCAGTGCACACCCAGGACAAACCAAGCAGTTTATGCAGTCATAATATACAGTTTAAAGGCTGAAAAAGCCTAACAAATAAACAAAACACCCCATAAACAGTGTGGGGACAAAATAATAGCATAAAATCAAGTTAAACATGCAAGGCCAGCCACTGATCGGGAACAGAATGGAACCGTCGCGCGAGGGTTCCGAACAGTCGCGCGAGGGTGCGCCCTGGCGCGCGATGGTTACGCCCTGGCGCGCGATAGCTGCGCCTGGGCGCACTGGTCAACTCTCCTTTTGACCATCGCGCGAGTGTTTGGGAGCAGCGCGCGAGGGTATGGGCCGAACTTCCAGTGTCTGGTTTTGCACGTCCTGGGTTCTGAGACAAGTCCAAAATGATCCCAGGGGCACTCCAACAGAGCAGAACTAAATATTGAAGTGCAAAGCTAGCATTTTTAAGCTAAAGAAAGCTGTAAAATGGTTATTAGCATGCTCCACAGTGACTTAATACCAAAATAAACTACACAACAGCTATGGAAATAACCAAAAATAAGAAATGACCAGCATCCCTTCCCCACGTGGTCCAATCTCGTGCAAACAGAACTGTCGCGCGAGTGAGTGGGACCATCGCGCGAGGGTTACTTGGCCACGGTTTTTGAAACCTTGCTAGCTTTAGGGCCAGGACTGGTATTGATTACCAGCCTTGACCCTGCCAGCCCCCCTCAGGGATCAGAACAGAGAGCAGAACAAGGGTAAGATATACCTTTGAATCTTTTGAGTTTGAAAGGTATTTGAGCCTTGAGTTTGAGGTTGGGTTTGAGGTTTGATTGAAGTGTTTGAAAATGTTGAGATAGAAGAGCAAGCTTTGTTCTTGAGTGCTAGGTTGGAAACCAAGTGCTTCACTTGCTAATGGAGAATAGATGAACAATGGGTTAGGGTTAAAACCTTTGTGCTTTCAATTTTTTGGAACCCCTTGAAAGAGAACAAATGGGGGGTTTTATAGGGAGAGCACCTTCCATTAATGGAAAGGCAGGTCTGGTCCAAAGAATGGAGGCCAGCCAGCCACGAGGCTGGCTGGGGGTTACTTGGTAATTAAGCTGCCCAGCTGAATAAAGGTGATGGGGACAGGTTCTGACCGTCGCGCGATGGTTGCGAACTGTCGCGCGACAATGCGCCCTGGCGCGCTGGTCAATGCTCCGGTTGACCATCGCGCGATGGAGTCAAACCGTCGCGCGACAGTGCGCCCCGGCGCGCGATGGTTGCGCCCTGGCGCACGATGGTTGCGCCTTGGCACACAATGATTGTGCCATGGCACACATCAATAGGGTTTTTTGGCTTTTGGAAGTGGCTTAAGACTAGGTTAGGTTCAAGGGTTTTGCAAACACTCAAAGCTCAAACACTCGACATTCCCGGGGTGTTCTTGATCCGTTTCATCATTGGGGAATCAAAAACCGTAAGTAAACTAATCTGGAAGCCCAGATTGGGGTGTCTACAGTAGCCCCCCTTTGACGGCACTTGGAACACCATTGACTTGGTACAAGTAACGTCAAAGGTTTCTAGACAGCCCTCAAGGCAATCCAGAGCAGAACATACTAGCAAAGTAGACAAGCATACTTACAGAACCTGATGAGTTAAATGGACGGACGGACCGTCGCTAGGGATGGAAGTAGAAGTGGACAATTACATCGCCGCTTGTTGATTGAATTTGGTTTGCCAATGCCACAACATTGACGGTTTGAATGCCTCAACGCTGATTTGATTTGCCAATGTCTCAACACTGACTGAAGAACGCCTCAGCACGCTTTGATTTGCCAATGCCTCAACACTGACTGAAGAACGCCTCAGCACGCTTTGATTTGCCAATGCCTCAACACTGACGGAAGAACGCCTCAGCATGCTTTGATTTGCCAATGCCTCAACACTGACTGAAGAACGCCTCAGCACGCTTTGATTTGCCAATGCCTCAACACTGACGGAAGAACGCCTCAGCATGCTTTGATTTGCCAATGCCTCAACACTGACTGAAGAACGCCTCAGCACGCTTTGATTTGCCAATGCCTCAACACTGACGGAAGAACGCCTCAGCATGCTTTGATTTGCCAATGCCTCAACACTGACTGAAGAACGCCTCAGCACGCTTTGATTTGCCAATGCCTCAACACTGACGGAAGAACGCCTCAGCATGCTTTGATTTGCCAATGCCTCAACACTGACTGAAGAACGCCTCAGCACGCTTTGATTTGCCAATGCCTCAACACTGACGGAAGAACGCCTCAGCATGCTTTGATTTGCCAATGCCTCAACACTGACTGAAGAACACCTCAACGTGCTTCGATTTTCCAATGCCTCAACACTGACTGAAGAATGCCTCAACGCGCTTTGATTTGCCAATGTCTCAACACTGACTGAAGAACACCTCAATGCGCTTCGATTTTTGAACGAACAAATCATCAGTATAAATGATCGAACCGTTGAAGACTGGAAGGGAGGATCATCAGTATAAATGATCGAGCCATTGAAGCCTGGATGGGAGGATCAGCAGTATAAATGATCAAACCGTTGAAGCCTGGATGGGAGGATCAGCAGTATAAATGATCAAACCGTTGAAGCCTGGATGGGAGGATCAGCAGTATAAATGATCAAACCGTTGAAGCCTGGATGGGAGGATCAGCAGTATAAATGATCAAACCGTTGAAGCCTGGATGGGAGGATCAGCAGTATAAATGATCAAACCGTTGAAGCCTGGATGGGAGGATCAACAGTATAAATGATCAAACCGTTGAAGCCTGGACAGGACCGGCTGTCGTTGATTTGAACTGGCGGATCGCTATAAGAAGTGATCGAGCCGTTGAAGATTGGACAGGACCGGCTGTCATTGATTTGATCCAAGTAGCATACACAGTGGATAGCATGGATAGAAGCAAGGCGGACTGCAGCTGGGGAGAAATCGGTGACAACTGCTGAGCTGTTTACTTACTGCCTTCGATACCGGGCAGGCTTGCTTTGTCGTTTTGATGGATTTTTCCTGCGTTCAACATTTGATATACACACAATATGCAATGACATGTATAAAATATTGAAAATGCAGATGCAAGCTTAGGGCGGCTCCTAGAAGGACAACGACACCTAAGGACTACCACTGAGCCTCATTACTGTACTGTCTGTGCTTCTGAGATATGCACCTAGATAGGAAGATGTTGAACGGGCGGGCGTGCCCCAGTTGACGTTTAGTAATGGAATTGGGCCTGCACGCCCTTTCTTTGATGCTTCGGCAGGTGTGCCCCAGAGATGCTTTGCTTGGCCTTGGGCTGACGTGCCCTTTCTGCTTTACGAGATTCCACCGCTTGCGGATTACAGATACTAGGGTAGCAATGTAACAATTGCGTTTTCCAGTTTATTGACTCTCTTTTGCAAGTGTTGAAGAGAATGCAAAAACTAACCACTAATATCTAATTTGCATTGACAAGTGCTTTGAATCGACACACAGACATGCGCACATATGTACAGACTCACCTAGCTCGAAATGAAAAGGGAGAAAGAGAACCAGGGTACAATGCGAACCCTTAGACACACGGAATACAATGAAATTTTGGGCATTAATGTGCTAAAACTCACAATATTCCTGAACAGGTGAAACTGACACTTATGAAAAGTGGAAAAGGTACAAAGACCTGTACAAACAAAATCGAGAAAAGCATCCCGACATGACAGTTGAAAAACTGGAAAAATGTCGCAAAGACGGACATAAGACGCAAATGATGACTTGTATAGGCCCGGACTGAAACCGACACCCCCGTGCAGTCACATTAAGTCCATATGACTTGCACAGCATGACAAGACTTGGCAAAAGCCCCTGGAACGACGTTCGAGGGTAGTAGCAGACTGCTACTTTCTGTTGCAAGAAGAGCGCGCAGGTTTGAGACCAACGCGCATCGCTTTGAACAAATGCGCTGCGGTTGCTTACACCAGACTTTGCTGAACTTAGAATAAACTGTGAGCCTGTTAAGGCCTCTAGCATTTCGTTCTGTTTTTGATGCTTCAACTATTTTTAAGACTTATGCTCAGCCTGTAAATTGAAGAAGCAGTTTGGTAATAAAATTGAAAGACGAAGGTTTTCCCCCTTCTGGTTCCTCCAATGAAGCTTGTCTTGATCTTCGATCCTCTTCGACCTTTGATGTGTACCAAAATGTCAACCATGGATCCAATTGATAGATTGTGACCGAGTCTCAAAGAAAGACTGCCTACGTATCCCAAGCTAGGGAATCAGGTCAAAACGTAGTTCAGGCCAAGGGTTAACTCTCGAGTATTTACCTCTCCTTTTGCGCTCTAACTTTTGCCTAGTACCGCCCATTCGGGTCTTCGGTCTAGCGAGCTTTTGAATATTGCCTATTCATTTTTGCCTAAACCTCCTTCATAGGTTTTGGTCTAGCAGGCTGCTCTAACTTTTGCTTGGAACTGCCCACCCTTGGGGTTTTCAGCCCAACGAGCTTCTCACAAGGAAAAGTAACATTTGAATTGATCCAGGTTGACCCAGGGTATTGAATTTGTTGCTATCGAGGTCGAAGACCTTTGGCTGCAGCCCCAGATAATATGGCTTTGATAACAAAGAGTCAAGAGTGCTTCGGTTGGAAATGCCTTGCTCCGGGCCGTTGTGTACATTTTCTCATTTGTGCTTGGCAAAACGCCACTGTTGTTGCTTTGAACATGGTACAAGGCCCGGAGCCTTCTGTGCTTCTGCTTTCTGGATTGGCACCCGATAACAGGGGATTTTGATGCTCGTTTATCTCAGGATCAATGCGAGGCGTGACTTGATGATACCACGCCAAGACGTCGATGAATTTTTCGAACTTGTCTGACCGGGCACAATGCTCCTCTGGGGGCGGCTTTGAACCAATTGAACCTTTCGGGAGGTTATACTTGTCTTTCAAGTTTATTTGAAATTACTTCTTCTTTTAATAGGCTGAGCATGCCTTTCGTCTTCCCTTTTGGCAAGGGAACACATTTCCTTAGGAATGATCCCATCGAAATCTATCCCTTCGTCGTTAAGGTCGACACAGTTTATATAAAAGCCAGCGAAGCATGTAGAAGCAAGATGAAGCATATCATAAAAACCCTCGGGGTTGCCAAGTACAGCAGACTCGAAACTTGAAACAAAAGCTACGACGTGGAGGGCCAAGAGGCACAACCTCCGACTCAGAGCTAGACTTAGACGAACGCAAAAGACTCTGTGTCAGACTCAGACAAAACACTAATGCAAACTAGACACGGTTTTGAAAATGCAATTGTTAAAAAGCTACCCATAGCTTCCACAAAAAGAGGTAGGATCCGGCAGGAGTCAGACCCAAGCAACAGCACTTCGGCCTCTTCAGCTTCTTCAGCCAAACCTACTCGATGCTCCTTTGAACGATGGACCTCAGCCAAACGGTCCTTTCCTTTGCAAGCCCCTCATCACTGTCAATCCAGGTGTTAGCAAAGAAAGTCTCGACTGCCCAACCTACAGCCATCATGTTAACCTCCGGTTCAGACGGGATGGATACGATGGGTTTGGGTTGGTTTGCTGGGATGATATAGTGGCTAGGGTTGAATATGGTGGAGCTCGGGTTGATTTGAGTGGAGGTGATAGATACCTGACCAACCAGAGGGTCAAGCCCGTGTTGAGGCAAGGAGTTGGAAATGACGTTGGGCTTTGGTGGAACTTGAACCGTGCCATCATCAATTAAATCTTGAATCTCGTGTCGGAGACGATAGCACTTGTCTGTGTGATGGCCAGGCATTTGGTGGAAGGCACAGAAAAGGTTGGCATTGTAGTTGGCCGGAAGGACTTTAGGTGGAAAAGTTGGGGTCAAAGGTTTGAGGTGCCCAGACTTGACGAGTTTCTCCATCACTGCTGACAGAGATGCCTCGAAGGCAGAGAAGCTTCGGGGTTGTGTTCGAGATCGGAGGCTTTGAGCACTTCGTATTTGGTTGATATCGGCGGCACGACTGGAGTTGGAAGCTGGAGCATCGCTCCCACTTATAGCCCTTGGCGTAACCTTTTGAGTGGAGGAAGAGGATTCACCCCTTGGCAGAATGCCAGCTTGCAGCGCATCCTCGATGGCTAGGCCAGAATCGAAGAATATCTCAAAGTTGGCGGTCGCTTGAGCGAGTACCAAGTGCCTGGCATAGTCTGGTTGAAGATTGCGGGAGATGATGCGGAGTTGGTCTCTTTCGCTGGGGCGCTCAGTCATTAGAGCGGCTTTGGCTCTCCACCTTTTAACAAAGTCTGCAAAGGACTCCTTTGCCTCCATCTTTGTGGATTCTAACTCTCGAATAGTCATCTTGAGTTGAGAGTTGTAGCTATACTGTGAGACAAAAGCAGCCCCTATGTCTTCCCAAGTACTTCGTTTGGCGATGTCGAGCGACAGAAACCAATGGAAGGCAGGCCCAGAGAGAGTTTGAGGGAAGATTTGAGACATGGCCTCACTTTCCACACCCAGCAGCTTCATTGCGGCATGGTAGCCATAGAGATGAGTTTTGGGGTCACCGCTCCCGTCAAACTTAACCAAGTCAGGCATCTTGAACTTGTCAGGGAGCTTAGCATTAGGATACAGGCAGAGACGATCCAAGTCAATTCCTCCTGCGTTGATCTTTTCAGACTTGGAGACTGCCTCCTCCAGCTTTGCCATCTTGGCCATGAGAGCTGCCATATCCGGATTCAAAATAGGCTTGCCACCTACTGGATTTGGGATTGCAGCAGGCGCACGAGCCTCCTTAGGGTTGAGCTGAACAATGAGACGCCCCTCGTGATTCGGATCTGGGACCAAGACAGGCTGTTCCTGGTCGGACTCATCGTCCTCGCCTTCCTCTTCAAGAGGAGGTGGAAGGCGAGTGTGGATAAGGTCATTCAGGCGGGCAATATTGGTATCTGTCTGAGCTGCCCTCTGTTGCATGGTGGTGATGCTATCCTGAAGGTTCATAAGCATGGTTTCCAGAGTGAGCGGTTGATCTGCCATAGCTGGCCTTGAAGATGTTGAAGAAGGGGAAGCCAACGGCGTGACTCTTTGTAAAATCGATGGTGAACCCGACTGTAGGGCGGCCAACAATGAACCCGGAGAAGCCTTCGTTGCAACTGACTGAGTTTCGAGCCTGACAAGTCTTTGAATTGGATTCCGAAGACGTTCCCAAGTAGGTTTGGCTCTTCCTTTCGGTACTCTTTTGCTTGGCGCAATGGCTTCAAACTAGACAGTAAAGTAAGAGAAAGCTCAGTGGCGTTCCTGCAGCAAAATGCAATGCATACATTGTTGTCGGTGTCCACCCTAGACTCTAGAACTAGAGACAAGTCTGTCTCATGATGTTCGGACGCTGCCAAAATCCTCAGATTTCTTTTCGAGGGTATATCCTTTGAATAGATCAAACTGATCCTAAGAGATGCCAAAACAGACTAAGTCTTCGACTAGTCCCTTTTGAAGATTCGACTTTGAATTAGAAACAACTCGGTATTGATGGCGTGACACCTTTACCGGGGTGGCGTGAGCGACAACGCGCTTTAGCCGGGGCGGTGTACGTGCGAAGCACGATAACCAAAATGACATCAATATCACGACATCAACACTTTGTGGTTCCTTATTGTCGGTTGAATCCGCAATCAGGCATGAGCCAAGGACTTAATAAGGTTTGATTTCTCAAAGTCTCGCTGATCTAAGGACTTTGCGAAAAATTAACAACGTGCACCATCGAGATGCACGACTCTTCATCGGGTTATAGCAGCGTCCTAATAAGCATAAGACAGACTCGAAAGCGAGAGACAAACTAGAAGCCGCCCTAAACGTGCTCCTACGCAGAACAGAATGTATGTATGCATGTACAGAACCAGAGACGAGTTTGCCTCACAAGTTTCAGACGTTGCCGGAATCCTCAGAATTCTTTTCAGCGATGTGTCCCTGAGTAGATCGACAGATCCTAAAAGATGTCAAAATAGACTAAATCTTTGGCTAGTCCCTTTTGAAGATTCGACTTTGAATTTGGAACAACTCGGTGTTGATGTCATGGCACCTTAACCTTGAACACGGCGGTGTATAGTGACAACGCACTTCAACCTGGGTGGCGCCAGCGACACGACATCACCACTTTGTTGTTCTTTATTGTCAGTTGAATCCTTAAACGGGCGTGAGCCAAGGATGTAGTAAATTTTGATTTCTCAAAGTCTCATTGAACTAAGGACTTTGCGATTGATAACGAACATTCAACAGAATGAACGACTCCTCATCGGGTCCAACAACGTCTTAGACAGCGTAAGACAAACTCGAAAGACAAAACAGCCTTAAACATGCTCCTATGCAAAACAGTGCATGTGATAGGGAAAACAATAACACATAGGCAGTTACGGGGTTAGATGCAAATAGATCTTACCCTGTGGGTACCTGTCCTAGTTTGGAGAGTTCTAGTGCTCTGTATATGCAATAGGCCGGTTTTGGCTTGTAACAGGTTCCTCGGACTAGGGCCACAGATATACCTCCCGTTACCCGCGTTTTTCGCAGAGTAACAGTCGAACGGTAGCATGACCCATCATCGTCGAAGGTTGTCGGTCATTCGGGGTCCCCGGGCTCCGGTAAACCGTGCCGGATTGCCAAAACGATCCAACGAGGCTGATCCCACATCGATGCAAATGAGATGCTAAAATTTGATTAAGAGAAGAAGAATCGCAAAATCACAAAATGCTTTTTCAAATTTGGCTCACTTTATTCAGTCCATCTTTAGAGGAAACTACGCAAGCGAACAATCGAAAAAGCCCCAGATTAGAATGGCCGGACACGAGGTCCTGTTAAATCACCATTCCAACCTTCGGCAGCGCGAAGCTAACCGTTTTGACAGACTTTTAAGGGATTGTTCACAAGCGTATTAAACTCTAAGTGTGGATTAATATCGGTTCGATCATCCCCAGCAGAGTCGCCACTGTGGGCAGCATGCCCTTGGAAATTCCGGTTTCCAAAATGCAAGGGCCCGGATCGAGGGAGCGCGAGCGCAGGTGGCAAGCGCTCAAAAATACAGAGTCGCCACTTGAGTTTTGAAGGTCCGACACTCAAGGAACCGTATTTCGAAGCACCTGCCGCGCTGTTTGATTTGAAAAAGTTAAGGAACCAGTCCGTCATAACCATATCTGGGTTCGGGAGCCAGGTTACGAGAGGGGAAGGGTTTTATGGCACCCCTCTCGCCCAATCCGGAGATCGGTCTCTACTTAGGCATTTTGAAAACATTGCGATTCTTCTTTTATTAATCAATTTTAGCCAGTTAGGGCGGGGGAACAGTTAATCGGGGATTAAAACTGTAACATGTTTGCAGGATGTGATCGAGATAGCATGGATGAGCAGTTAGTATAGGATGAGAACAGACTCCTATGGGAGTTTAAACAGACTGGAAAGCTCCTGTCTTGGAGTGTCGTGCACAGGAATAAACCAGTATGCACTGATCAAGTCAATGCATGCTGAGCAAACCTGCACACGCTACTACAAGACCTGCGCATGCCAGTAAGCCTAAGCCCACAGCTCTTATTCTCAAACCCTCTGGGCTCTGGAAGGACCAGTGCACACCCAGGACAAACCAAGCAGTTTAAACTCTCTGGGCTCTGGAAGGACCAGTGCACACCCAGGACAAACCAAGCAGTTTATGCAGTCATAATATACAGTTTAAAGGCTGAAAAAGCCTAACAAATAAACAAAACACCCCATAAACAGTGTGGGGACAAAATAATAGCATAAAATCAAGTTAAACATGCAAGGCCAGCCACTGATCGGGAACAGAATGGAACCGTCGCGCGAGGGTTCCGAACAGTCGCGCGAGGGTGCGCCCTGGCGCGCGATGGTTACGCCCTGGCGCGCGATAGCTGCGCCTGGGCGCACTGGTCAACTCTCCTTTTGACCATCGCGCGAGTGTTTGGGAGCAGCGCGCGAGGGTATGGGCCGAACTTCCAGTGTCTGGTTTTGCACGTCCTGGGTTCTGAGACAAGTCCAAAATGATCCCAGGGGCACTCCAACAGAGCAGAACTAAATATTGAAGTGCAAAGCTAGCATTTTTAAGCTAAAGAAAGCTGTAAAATGGTTATTAGCATGCTCCACAGTGACTTAATACCAAAATAAACTACACAACAGCTATGGAAATAACCAAAAATAAGAAATGACCAGCATCCCTTCCCCACGTGGTCCAATCTCGTGCAAACAGAACTGTCGCGCGAGTGAGTGGGACCATCGCGCGAGGGTTACTTGGCCACGGTTTTTGAAACCTTGCTAGCTTTAGGGCCAGGACTGGTATTGATTACCAGCCTTGACCCTGCCAGCCCCCCTCAGGGATCAGAACAGAGAGCAGAACAAGGGTAAGATATACCTTTGAATCTTTTGAGTTTGAAAGGTATTTGAGCCTTGAGTTTGAGGTTGGGTTTGAGGTTTGATTGAAGTGTTTGAAAATGTTGAGATAGAAGAGCAAGCTTTGTTCTTGAGTGCTAGGTTGGAAACCAAGTGCTTCACTTGCTAATGGAGAATAGATGAACAATGGGTTAGGGTTAAAACCTTTGTGCTTTCAATTTTTTGGAACCCCTTGAAAGAGAACAAATGGGGGGTTTTATAGGGAGAGCACCTTCCATTAATGGAAAGGCAGGTCTGGTCCAAAGAATGGAGGCCAGCCAGCCACGAGGCTGGCTGGGGGTTACTTGGTAATTAAGCTGCCCAGCTGAATAAAGGTGATGGGGACAGGTTCTGACCGTCGCGCGATGGTTGCGAACTGTCGCGCGACAATGCGCCCTGGCGCGCTGGTCAATGCTCCGGTTGACCATCGCGCGATGGAGTCAAACCGTCGCGCGACAGTGCGCCCCGGCGCGCGATGGTTGCGCCCTGGCGCACGATGGTTGCGCCCTGGCACACAATGATTGTGCCATGGCACACATCAATAGGGTTTTTTGGCTTTTGGAAGTGGCTTAAGACTAGGTTAGGTTCAAGGGTTTTGCAAACACTCAAAGCTCAAACACTCGACATTCCCGGGGTGTTCTTGATCCGTTTCATCATTGGGGAATCAAAAACCGTAAGTAAACTAATCTGGAAGCCCAGATTGGGGTGTCTACAATCACCAAGATTTTCGTCACTAAACATCATTTGTCACCTATTTTACTACATATGGTGTGGTAATTAGGCTGATCAGAAGCCATCGATCATAGTTATGTTGGGTTAATTTTTCGTTAGCTAAACATAGTAATATTTTGACATGTTAAGCTGAGCATAAGCAATATAATTTCCAACTGTACAGCTAATTACATCGTACTAATAGACTAATCAGAAGCCATCGATCATGAATTTCCGACGTACCAAAAAAAAAAAAAGAAGCCATCGATCATAGTTATGTTGGGTTAATTTTTCATTAGCTAAAATACATAGTAATATTTTGACTTGTTAAGGTGAGAAGCATAAAATTTCCAACTGTACAGCTAATTACAGCGGCTAATGTACTAAATAAACACACATTCATAATTGTGTTCGAAAACTTACATGCACATACGTAACATCTAATGGAGAAAGTCATAGTGTTAAGGTTCTAGCCACACTACATTGTCTTGGAAAACATATCTATCTATGTAATATGGGAGGGTGGTTTATATTTTACTCCGTTAGATTGGTACATATTTTCCACCGTTAGATTGGAGATACAATTCTGACCAAAATCAAAATACATACCATCTTTTAATATAGGGAAATGATTTTGCCACTCTCTCTTTTTTGTTAACGTCACTCTTCAAGTGTTTTTTTGTGCAAAAATACACTTGCAAGGGAGTGACGTTGACAAAAAAAAGTAGGGCTGTCCATCGGTCGGGTTAAACCCGACCCGACTTTAGCCGGATTACGAAAAGGTCTACCCGAATCCGACCGCACACCTGGTTGGTCTCCGACCGAAGACAACATGGGTTGGGTTGGTCGGGTTCGGTCGGATGAGAGAAAAAAATCAGATTTTTTTTTTGAAATAGAGGTTTGATCGAGAGAGAGAGAGAGAGGAGGGAATCCAAGCCTTGTATGGAGTTCATCAATCAAACCGAGGGTGAGAGAATCAGAGAACCACAACCCACAACTCTTTGTCGAGTTCTTTCAACCAGATCAAGATCGAGAGAGAGAGAGAGGAGAGATGTACCTCGGTGGCCGGTGGGTCGATCGGCAGAAGGAGGAGTGGCGTGGTGGACTGGAGAGTCTCCCTCAGTTACGGCCTCTGAGAGAGAGAGTGAGAGAGGCTGATTCGAGGTCGGAGAGAGTTGAGACTGGGGAGTGGTGGTGGACCGGTGGGGGTGGACTGGTTGTGGTGGAGAACTCTGGGGGCTGTGGGAGAGTGAGAGAAAACATGGAGCGGAAGAGGGGGAGACAGGAGGAGTAAATACTGTAACGGCCCGTTTGGACGAAGGATTTGTTTTGGGTGGATTTGTAACGAGGGGATTTGAAGGTGGATATGTAATGAGGGGAGATGTGTTAAGAAGGGTGGATTTGTAATGAGGTGTTTGGATGAATTTTTGAGAAGGGGGATTTGAAAGGTGGATATGATGGGAAAATGTGTTAAATGACTTATTTGCCCCCACTTTAGTATTTTAATGGACAAATTACGTTTATTTCATTATAATTACATTAAATACATATATACAATTAATTATTGCATAAATTTGAATCAAGTTATCTTTTAATTATTTTAACCTTTTTTGATTTATTATTTTAAAAAATCCGAATTATGTATTTTCAATTTATTAATTAAAAAGTACATTTCATAATTACACTAAATACATATTTGTAACTAATTATTGCATAATTGTAAATGTAATTATATTGAAAAAAATTTAACCTTATTTGAATTTTTTTTTAAGAAATCAGAATTATATATTTTCAATTTAATAATTTAAAAAGTACATAAAGTGGTAGTTGAAAAAGAGAAGTAGGTGCACCAAATTTTGTTAGGTAAAAATGTTTTTACCAAAATTGTTTGGTAAAATGGTCTATAAATACCACTACCTATCTCATATCACTACACACACACATCTATCTCCCTTTAAAAAATTACTTTGTAATTTTGATTTTTCACTCATTGAAATGGCACGTCGGGCTCGGAGCGAGGTGGAGGAGGAAATATTACTTACAAATCTTACGAGCCTTGTAGATCAGGGGGTTTGGCAAGCCGAGAACGGGTTTCATCCCGGCTACTTAGAAGTTCTTGAGAATCAAATGCGAGTTTCTTTCCCCGAATGAGGTATTAAACAAAATCATATCGAAGGAAAGATAAAAAAAATGGAAGCGTGATTATTTTGATCTAGATGCTATACTTCGAATTCCGGGGTTTGGGTGGAATCCAAATGAAAATAAACTTACGGTGGAAAATGATGTTTGGAATGAATTTGTTCGAGTAAGTAATTTTGAATTTGTTTCCAATTTCATATGAAATCTTATTTAGTAAATTTATTAACTGTTTGCCTTAATTTTATGTAGGGTTGGCCACAACTGAGACATTTTCGGGACAGGGAATTTCCCAATTTTCATCGTTGGGGCCATTGCTTTGTTCGACAAGAAAACTAGAAGTTTGAAGTTGTAAGAGAGTGGTCGAAGAATAAGTTCGTACTTTTGATAATAAATGTTTGAGGAATAAATTTGTACCATTCCGATTTGTATCTCAAGTAATTATATTTATTTGAGAGTACTAATGTTTTTCTACATAATGCAGTCTTCATTTCGAGAAATCCTTGAAATTAAACTTACAACTTCATTCCGAATGTAATAGAAGTGCGAACAAAATACAAGCTACGAAACCCAAAAAAATCCCTAGAACAAAGTATGTTGATAGACTTTGTTGATGTTGAACTTGCAAAGAACTTGTGGATGTGGAAGCATCGTCACTTGATTGATATTCGGTTTGGACCGATTTCATTTGAATGAGCTGGTATCTTTCCTCATGGAACTGCAACAATGCTCCTTCTGCTTCAATGAATGTGTTGTATCTTTTGATCAAGTTCCCCGGGTATCCGTTAACCTGCAATTCCACAGTCGCCCAACTTGTATAGATTCCCGGATTACGCCCAACGAAAACCACCCAATAGTTTCGACAATCTTCACTTGACATTGTAAAATCTACGAGAAAATACCGATTATCACATTTATAACATAATGAATACTAATACTATGTTTATATGTACTTGGCTCAGATAATTTTTTGACCGGCACATAGTGCACCACACTTGGCTACAACATATGTTGCCAAATGGTAATTAAACCATTGACCCTCATAAGTTGTCCAGCCAAGATAAGTGCGTCGCCGTCAAAATTGTCCGTCATATCATCATAGCCTATGGAACATGTAGCAAGAAACATATTATAAGGCAGCCAATAAACAGATACTACCCTGTAGCAACCAGTAGCAGCCACACCATAGAGTAAACAGCAGAACAGGACTGCTCTGATAGCAGCCAAGAAACAGATTGTAAGGCAACCAAGGAACAGCAAAACACTGGCCAAGGAACTGCACCAACACTGCCCAATAAAGAGCACCAAAACTGGCCAATATTTGGCCACAAAAATAGCCCAACAAATAGCAACAAAAGAGGCCAAAAACCAGCCACAAATCTGCCCAACAGAACAGGACTGCTCTGATAGCAGCCAAGAAACAGATTGTAAGGCAACCAAGGAACAGCAAAGAAACTGCTTCAAATCTGTCCAACAAATACCAGCCACAAACCTTGCCAAACTTCCCAATAATTGCCAACAAAAACTGCCCAAGAACTAGCAACAAAATAGGCCAAAAACCAGCCACAAACCTTGCCAAACTTCCCATAACAATAACCCCAAGAAACTGCTTCAAATCTGTCCAACAAATACCCAAAAAACTACCAAAGAAACAGAAAACAAAGCAACCAGAAACGTGTCCAAAAAAACTGCACCAAATCTGTCCAAGAAATAGCCAGAAACCAGCAACAAAACAGTCACATAACATACCTAAAACCTGCATGCTGACAGGAGTACACATATCAAAACTTAGGCTCAGATATAATTATCATATAATCAAAGTAGCATTACCATGCAACTAAGTTGCCATTAAGGCCCATAGTTGCCAAAGGCAATACCAACTTATAAGGGGGACAATTGCAATTGCATCATCATTGCCCAAAATAGCACCAAATTTACCATTACAACAGCAACAAAACTGGCCAGCGTGCACCACCTAAACTGTAAAAAAAAACAGCCAATAAACTGCCCAGAATAAACTGCCACAACAAGTTCAAATGCCTTATTAAACCTGCCCAGAAACCAACACCAACACTGGACCAGAATACCAAGCCCAGTATTACTAACAACCAACACTTGGTTCCATTCAAATTAGAACCACAAAACTGTCCAGAAAAACCAAGAGAGCAGCCAACAAAACAGGACCCTAAAGTAGACAGATAACAGCCCCAAAATAGGCCTGATAATAGCCCACAAACCTGTACAAAGACAGTCAAGAGAGCAGCCAAAAAAACAGCCAACAAACCAGCTAAGAATCAACAACAAAGCAGCCCATAAACAAGTTCAAATGCCTTATTAAACCTGCCCAGAAACCAAGAGCCATTACAGAAAACCAGAACAAGAACAGATCAGCAACAGACTAGCAAAATTATACAGAATAGGACAGATAACAGCAACAGAAGAACCCATAAACATGCAGAAACCAGCACTGTCCAGTAACCAGAAAAACTCAGAAATGGGACTGCACTTTGCATACATAATGTTGGGCTCAGATGTACTCAATATAATCAAAGAAGCACTAGTAAGCAACTAAGTTGCCATTGAGGCCTTCATATTTACCAATACAAGTACCAACTAAGACACAATGAAATCAATTAAAAGTGCATCATCATTGCCCTAGCAAATAGTTATGATCATCATAGTTGCCCTTACAGTTGTCCTACCAAATACAAAAGATCATCGTAGTTGCCCTTACAGTTGTCCTACGAAATACAAAAGATCATCATCATTGCCCTAACAAGTACGAAATATACATGATCATCATGGTTGCCCTAACAAGTACAAAAGATACATCATCAAAAGTTGGTCGTAAGTTTTACGCACATTCAGTTACTGCTACATAATTCTTTACAAAAAGGAGTACACATATCCTCCACCATTCCAACAAAAGGGCCATTAGTAGTAAGACATCCCTACGTGGTCTTCAATTTGATTTGGCCCGATAATACGGCGTCGACCCAAGCTTGTTTGTAGTTCTCCGGTATGCCGTAGAATGTGTCAACATTTTCTTCGGCGGACACAATCATGGTGTTCAAAGCAAACCTATCAATCATCTCAAGATCAAGCTTCATTAGCTCAGTAAACACCTTCTCTCTTTTGGCAGAGAGTCGGTCCTCATATCCAACCGCATCGGCAATCTTGTTGAATGCCGTATTGCTTTGAGCCAATAAATTCTCCATTGCCACATTAATGGGTGCCTCATTGCCGTCCACCTTTGCCTTTTTCTTTGGCCTTCCTTGCACGACATTGGTTGTGGGAGCATTGGCATTGGTTCGTGTCGCGGCCGGAATGGCATTTCTTGTTGGAGTTCCGGAAGAAGTTGATATGTCAACAAATGGTGTCTCACGTGGAAACACTGTCTCACCATTTGCAAACGTTGGAGTATAGCACTCATTGAACACGTCATCGAGCTCTATATTGGCTTCATTTTGAGGGGTCTCAACAACTTCTTCCACTTCCGCCGCATCCTCGGCTAAATCACCGGTTGCCCTATCCCTCCCAAACAAGAATTGCCAACTCTCATACATGGGGAAAGACTTCCCATTTAGCCCTTTCGCTCTGGAATTGGACTGTACATGTACAATGGCATACATTAAGAGGGAGACAACAACAATGATATGAAGTTTAAATGTATGCGGGGAGAAGTTACCTTCTCATATTCTTTCCACACGTTTTCATCATCCACTACTATGGAATTAGTGGTATGGTTCCAACCGAACCCACTAAGACGTGTGATGTCGACAATTAGACCATATTTTTCCTTCCACCCCTTCACCTTAGACTCAATGTTCGATTGTGCTTTAAGCGTCGTCCCAGGTAATCTCTTCTTCAACTCCTTTTCAACTTCATTAAAGTTGCCCGGCTTGAAACCATTATGAGCTCTATATTTATCACATATACACTCCATCATGGAAGCAAGTAGGGCCTCCTCTTCCGCAAAGGTCCATAACCTATGATCTTGTTTTTTCCTACGACTCGTTGGTTCAGGTTGTGAAGTTCCTGAGCTTTCCATAGGTATGCTAACCTGATTTGAATGATGATTACAATTTGACATAGGTATTGTACTCATTTAAACAATATTATTACATTCAAATAGTTCAAACGACCATTGTTCAACAAGTTTAACACGTCCAACAGAAATAAATAACACGTCCAGATTATTACATTCAAATTCAGTTACACGAATCTTAATGGTCACCCCCTGGATTAGTTAACCAATCATTGTACATTTGGGTTGCCAAGTTATCCCGAAATTGTGTCCATTCGTTTGTAGCATCGACATTTGCAATGTACTCTTCATGTGGTACATTATGTAGGTTCGCCTGCTCCCACGCCGTGTATTCAGCCTCAACGGGATCCACTGCCATTGTACGCTTAATGAGATTATGGAGAAGGATACAAGCAGTGACGATGCGACATTGAGTTCTAATGGGGTAGAAAGAGTAAGATCTCAAAATCCCCCATCTCATCTTCAGCACCCCAAAGCATCTCTCGATAACATTTCGTGCCTTAGAGTGCTTCATGTTGAAGTACTCCTCCCGACTCTGGGGCATGTGTCCTTGCCTCCAAATGTTAATGTGGTATCGTTGACCTCTGTAAGGTGCTAATAATCCCGGTCCATCAGTGTAACCAGCATCGGCGAGGTAGTAACGACCTACAAATAAGATTAGTTGCCCTACATGAGTATGTTTACAATAATGCTGACGTATGTTCACTAATGGAAAGGTTTTCAAGTCACATACCCTGTGGAATTCTCAACCCATGAGGCATTAGCAAGGCATTTCGGAGCACTCTTGAGTCTGTGGCGGATCCTTCCCAACCAGACAATGCCTAAACAAATTGTAGGTTACGACTAGAAACTCTTAACACATTTGTCGCGTAGTCACCCTTCCTTGACCTATATCGTGCCTTGTGTTCTGTTGGGGGGAGGACAGGTATGAAGGTACCGTCTAAAGCCCCTAGACAATTCTACGAGACAGAAGGGTATTTTTATTACAATAGTTAATTTCTAATGAATAAGTGCATTACTAGAACTTAAGACATAAGAATTATGTACCTCAAACCACTTCCACCTAGCATCCGGCTCATTGCCAGGAATAGGCTGAGGATGATACCACAAGACATTGTGAAGGCGAATCACCGTGATCAAAACTGCGTTGAAATGCCTACTAATTGTTTCCCCCGATCTCCAAAATTGTAAAATGGTACGCCTATTCTTCGTATGGTGTGCCAGGATCCACAAAAAGATCGCCACCTTCTCTGCAACGGTAACATTCCTAGATGGCTCTAGCCCATTTTGGATAAGTAATTGGCACAACGTCATGAATGTATGCTTGTTTACCCTCAAATTATCATGACAAGTTTTGTCATTCCCGCGTACCAACCTATTAAGTGCGTCCAGTTGGCTTTGGTAAGCATTAGGATTGGCACGAAGATGAGGCTTTAGTTGAAGCCTTTGTCGATTCCTCTCAGCAATCAACTCCGTAATTAACAAGTAAAGTTGAATAACACTATTGAGTACTCTCATCATACATAACGCTGCTAACAATGCCTTACGGTTTGTCTTCTTCCTTCGTTCACGGTTCGTTAGTCTTGCCATCTGTTTTAGGGCAAAAGTTAATTTACAGTAACTAATAGTTTTGGGCAATTCCAATTCTATTAGGGCAACTCAACGCATTTTAATCAGCATACATACAATATTGCAAAATCAACAGGTGGCAATCAGTAGGATTGACCATGAATCCACTTAAGCAAGGAGTAAGTTTTAGATTACTATTACAAACTTTTTTTCGGATATACTATTTAAGTAGGAAGTGTTAGATTTCCAATATTTGCCTTCCTAATATTACAATTTGTAATTTTTATCTTGACTACATTGGTACTTTATGATTTCCAATAGGTGCTTGCTCACGTGCAAGGCACATTATTCATGCCCGTTGTGTAGATGGGTTTGGATTTTCCTTGGAATTATGGATTTTGTTGATGATAGCGATGGTTATATGGATAAGTTTGGTCAAGTGTATGAACAGAAGTAGTTACTTATAGTAGTTATGATTTAGATAAGTTTTTATGTTGAACAAAAGGATTGAAGTTATTTGGTAGTGGAACAATGGTAGTGTAACAATTTGTGATTCCTTAAATCTATCCTAAAACTTGGTCAATGCAATCAGCAAAACCAGATCAGTAAATCTAGTTCCACACAAACAATACTTATAAAATTTCAACCCTGACTTATTGGTAGAGAATCTCAAATCTAGCTTTAGTTACAGATAATGATCTAGAATGTAACAAAAAATCAAAATATGCATTAACTGAATCCAAAAAACTGACCAAATTTGAATTTATATTTTTAATTTTGTGATTAAGTAGGATGGTTGTTCCTGTTCCATTTGGAATGCATATAATCAATATCTAGCTAAATCCACGAGCGAAATAAGACACAAATAAGTATGCTACTAAGTCACAAAACTTGACATAATTGAATCAATTTAAGCATCTCCAGTGTTCTCTATCGCATCTTATCTATATCTTCTAAAGGGAAGTTGAACCCATATTGATATAAGAAAGGATGCTACAGACTTCAATTTGTGAATTATGATTGTTTCGTTCAATTCAGTCAAAAGTTCTTCCTATTACCTTGCCTCAATGCATAAAGAAATTGATGTGGAGTTGAATGGATTCTCTCTTGAATGTCTTGAATTTGTGTAGTTTAAGTGCTTAGGACATGAACTACATGATTTACAAATCTGCAGAATTGAAAACTTTGTGTCTGTCCTGTTTTTGGGGATTTTTTTGAGGCAGTTCCTGAGCTCCGAAAATTATGAGATTTTTATAGACAGTTCCTCTATGAGTCTATTGTCTATGGTAAAAATTTCATGATCATATTCAAAGTATTAAATTATGTAGAAATTCGTAACTTCACAGCGCGCAGTTTCGGAACTGTGCTGTCTGCTCGGACACATGTTGGGGAAACGGCCATAATTTTTATCTCGAGCGATGAAATTGTGATCCGATTTCTGATTTTGAAACTAGACTCATAGACCTAAAAAAATGCATAAAGATTGTGTCCTAGTTATTCTTGTGCGAAGTCAGTTTTTGCGTTAAAGTTTATGGAACTGCAGATTCTGTGACTGTTTTCTTGAGACTAGTTATCTAACTTCTTTAAATCGTTCTTAAATGTGTTTAGGACCTCATTTAGGTATATTTAAGCATGGATACGACAACCAATGAGGCGTGACGGTGCTTCATAGGTAATTGGCACAGGCTAAATTATCAACACAATAATGTTCGACTACAAATTTCCAGCCAACAAGCTAATGCAAAAATCCTAACACGACACGCGAGCCTCGGTAACCACCATGGAAATTTCGAGTCAAAAGAGGATGCAAATAACATGGAAAGCTGAAAAGAACATGATTTATACATACGGCCTTCTGAAAAATAAACTGAAGTTCTATGGCTATCTATACCTTAGAGACAGTTTAACGTATTTCTTAGTGAAATCAGGATGACATGCCTTTGGATAGGTTTAGAGAAGGATGCATAATTGTTCTGGAAATTCCTTTGCTTATAAAAAACAGCTTGCACTCGTAATGGAGATTCTGAAACCTTCGAGCTATTGAAGAGGAGTTTACAAGTTACAACCACCATTTGGTTAATACTTTAACAACATCACATGCAAGTGCAGCAGCTGCAAAGTTTTCTGCAAGAGCTCTACCAGGATTCTTGCAAATTCTGGTTTCCACCAAAAGGTTCCTACCATTCTATTGTTCTTCTGATATTCTTAGCCTTTACTTTGTAAACCATATTTTTGTTCATCTTGGTGCATTTTGTAGTCCATCTGATGCCCTACTTAAAGCATTTGTCAAGACAGATGTCGCATTTATTAGGGAGGAGTTGGATAACCATCGCAAACCTTAGTTGTTGAACAAAATGAGATCATAGGAAAATTTTCATACTACAGACCAATCACTTCCAACTTCATATACAGGAAATTTTTTGAAGTGTTTAGTTTGACACAATGCAAGAAATATCATTGCTATCACCAAATTTGTGTGCTGTTGTCAAGTATTATTTGCTCAATCCTTACTAAGACAGAGAGATATGTACACACACACATATATGCATATCCGAAGTAATTAGTCACTATTCAGTTACTGAATAGTGGTTCGAACCCATGTCGCAACTCCAATCGTGGTTCAAAATGCACAGAATGAGATTAAAAAAAAAAAAAAACTATTCTGAGTTAGGGCAACTCAGATCTACAAACCGTACAACAAAATTAGGGCAAAATCAACATATAGGGTAACTCAGATAAGCTATGGAGTACCGTGGGTGAAAAATCACACCGAACATCAAAAACCCCCAAATCAATTGAAAACTCAACCCAACGGAACACAGACAGTCGTCAAAATCCACAAAAACGATCGCAAATGGAGTTAACAACCATACCTCAGCCCGTGTAAGAGGAAGACGAGGGAGAGTTGTAACCGTCGGTAAGGCGGTGGAGTCACCAGAGTTCTTCGGCGACCTCCTCTCTTCTCTCTCTCTCTCTTCGTTGGTCTGGGTAAAAGAACACGATGAAACCAGAAATGGGATGACAAAGGATAAATGAAGGGGGATTTGGAGGGGTAAAAATCATCTCAAAACCTCCCGGATTTGCCAACGACGGGGTCTGAGCTTGCGCTCACAAATCCCCCTTCAGCCGGACTAGAAACCGCTACAGTATTCATCTCCACCTTCAAAAAACCTGAACCAAACACCGGATTTGGTGAACACCCGGAGTACAAATCAGGGGGATTTACATATCCCCCTTCATCACCTCCATCCAAACAGGGCGTTAGGGGTTTAGAGCATGTACATCAGCCTAGCAAAACAAGCCTTTGTAGCCATTTTACCTAATCAAGACACTAAAACTAGCCTACACCAGACTCTGTAAAGAGGAAGCTATTTTACCTTTAGGGAAAAAGCTCTCTACTTATACCGATGTACTATTCAGAAGCAATACATTAAATTATTGTTTCTTTTCTCTCTCCTCCCTGCTACTCCCTCTCTCTCTCTCGTTCTTCCTCTCTGCAACGAAGTATCCCACCGGACGATCGACGAAGAAAATCCAGGACAAGGAGGGTATCTGACTGGATCGGTTCAAGTTTTTTTCAGTACCCAAACACCAAAATCTTTCGTACCAATGGAAGATACCCATTTCAGCACTCTCGGTCAAGACCTAGAAACCCAAATCTCAGAGACCCCTCTATTGCTATTGTTTTCAATTGGGACAAAGACAAACCCTTCAATGAGGAAAACCAAGAATCTCCCATGGATGAGGACGAAGAATCTTTGATGGATTGTACGATTTTTCGAGTGCAAGGCTGATTTTGGGTTTATACCCCTTTTTGTGTTCTGGCCATGCTATAGTTTCTGAGAGTTTGGTCATTCGGGTGGACGTCGTCGTCACCGTCCCTGGCAAATCTGCTGCTCCTGCTGCGTCTTCACCGCCGGGTGGTGCTGTGGTGGTTGCTGCGGGGGTGGTGGGGGAGGAAAACAGACGTAGCAAAATTGTAGTATTATTTTATCTTGTTAAATAAGAATAGAGAAAATGGTAAAGAGTCTGCTGCAAAGTGAGAGGAAAAATGAGTAGGTAAAATATAAAAGTACCTTTTTGGCTAGCTATTTCCCCTAGGTCGCCGCTATTCGCAGCCCAGTTTGTGCTACTCGCAGCCGATTAAAACTTTTATCAATTGCGGACAAAAATGCCCTCATATAATTTGACCATTATACCCCTAAGACATCATGTTATTTGACCATTTTACCCTTTAAGAATATTACATAACCCCTTACATACAACCCCCAAAAATCGTCTCCTGAGATTTCCCTCCCTCCAGCCCAGAACGTGTCCTCCCTCCCCCATTCAAACTCCTCCATTTTCATCCCTACCCAGCTGCCATCACCCACCACCAGGCCCTCCCACCAGCAGCCAAGTCTACCTATCTTCCTCCCCTCCTCTTCCTCCTACATTGTGAATGGAAACCTCGATTGCTTCATCTCCTTCCATTGATAAACAAGAAATAGGTGACCCATCAATACACCATGATTTGGAGTCGGAAGATTGTGCAATGGAAGTTGAGAAACAAGTCACAAATGTTGTAGTGACGGAGCAAAAATCGCAGCAAGAGGTAAGCCCGCTCTCCATTTTCAATTTCAGAAACCCTCCATTTTCAATTTCAATTCTGGCCCGACACAATTGGACACACAGTGCCAAAACTTTACTAATTTTTTGGATTCTAATGTCTGAATTATGTACAACCATTCGGATATTAATATCTGAATATTGTCAACATTGTTGGACTCTTATATTCGAATTTAGTGCCAGTTTTCAGATATTAATATCTAAATGAAACTGCAGAGAATCTGCACTTACAGTTGGACACACAGTGCCAAAATTTTACTAACTTTTCGGACTCTAATGTCTGATTTATGTACAACTATTTGGATATTAATATCCGAATATTGTCAACATTGTTGGACTCTTATATCCGAATTTAGTGCCAGTTTTCAGATATTAATATGTGAATGAAATTGCAGAGAATCCTCCACTTACCTGGTTTGTCTTTGGGTGTTACAGGGTGATACTTCAACACTTGGTAGTTATGTAGGGCCATTGACTATACCTACTTCCACTCGTCCTCCATACGATTGTACGAAGCATTTTACAATGGAGACGGTGAGTGTTTTTTTGATAGAGTATTTATCATGTGCAATCTTATATTACGGGCTATAATTTTTTGTTATGTGTGTAGGTTTTTCCGTTCGATGAAGCGTTGGTAGATTGGATAAGATGCACTGGTAAACAACACGGGTTTATCATTGTCATTATGGGTTCTGAGAAATGTAATAAGAATCGCACACCTAGGATGAGGTTTTCATGTGAAAGGAGCGGTAAGTATAGGCCGTTTGTGAAGAAGGTTGATGGGAAGGAGGTAGCTGTGAAGAAAAGAGTGCGGTCCACGGGCACCAAAAAATGTGAATGTCCATTTGAATTGAAAGCTGTAAAGGGCAATGATGGTTGGACTGTTTCTGTCCATAATGGCACTCACAACCATCCTTCAGCGGTGTACTTGGAGGGCCATTCGTATGCCGGGAGGTTGTCGGCAGAGCAGACTAGCACGGTGGTTGATTTGTCAGTCGCTTTGGTCAAACCCAAAGAAATCCTAACCCATTTGAAGGTTCAATATCCTGAGAACGTAACGTGTATCAAAACCGTGTACAATGTACGACACAAGTACCGAGTGATAGAGAAAGCTGGGAAATCGCAAATGCAACATTTGTTGGATCGGCTAGAAAAGTACCAGTACGTTCACTGGACCCGTGGGAACGAGACTGAGAATGTCACAGAGTTGTTCTGGTCTCCCCCATCTGCCGGGGAGATGTTACGTGCTTTTTCCCGAGTGTTAATGATGGATTGCACATACAAGACAAATAAGTATAGGTTTCCTTTGCTTCAAATTGTAGGTGTAACATCGACGGAGATGACTTTTTGTGCAGCGTTTGCTTTCATGGAGTGTGAAAAAACGGAAAACTACACTTGGGTCTTGGAAAGTTAAAAGGCATGATGGATCCCAACGCGCTTCCGTCCGTTATTGTCACGGATAGGGAGTTGGCATTTATGAATGCCATCACAAATGTTTTCCCTCATGCTACCCACCTCCTATGTAGGTGGCATATTGGCAAGAACGTATTAGCCAAGTGTAGAAAGATGTTTGATGACAAGATGTGGGAGGAGTTTATTTGCAGTTGGGGCCTAGTTGTCCTTTCAGCGAGTGTTGCACAGTACGAGGAGCGCCTTTGTGTTCTGAAGCGTGATTTTGAAATGGTTCCTGCAGCACTTGAGTACGTTGAGAAAAATTGGTTGGTACCCTACAAAGAGAGGTTTGTAGGAGCTTGGACGGACAAAGTCATGCATTTCGGAAACCTAACAAGCAACAGGTAAACGCTTCGTTCGCAACTCTAGCATTTTCCTTAATATTCATGTTATTCACGCGTTTTTGGAAATTTTTCATATATTGACGTTATTTGCTACGGCTAATATCTTGCCATATTTATTGATAGGGCGGAGAGTTCACATTCGAAACTAAAAAATCATCTTGAAAACTCGCAATGCAATTTTGATACTATATGGGAGAAGATTCACAGATTGATGCTATTGCAAGTTACTGAAGTCAAAGCTTCTTTTGAGAAGAGCTTAAATTCTGTGCAACATGATTTTAGGACAACTCTATTTGATAGGCTAAGGGGAGTTGTTTCGTCGAATGCCATGACACTTGTTTTAGCGGCATCCCATCAAGTCGAATGGTTTGTGGAATCAAAGCGTCAGTGCGAGTGTTCTTTGAAGCACACTCATGGTTTACCTTGCGCTCATGAGATTGCTCCTTTCAAGATGGCAAATATCCCCCTACCGATTGAGTTAATCCATGACCATTGGAAGAGGCTCTCTTTGCTTGCACCCCAGAATGAGGGTTCGATGGAGGAGACGCTTTTGGCTCACTTTAATTGTTTTTACAACAAGTTCTTGAATGAAGAAAACTATGATGTAAAGGTCAATTATGTTAAGAAGATGCAAGAGCTTGCGCATCCGAAAAGCAGTTCTCTCCTTGAACCGAAAGTGAATGCACAACCACGCGGTCGAAAGTCAACGAAAGAAAAAAATGCAGCCAAAGAACAAAATTCGACGCGTAGGGATCCCTCGGAGTTTGAGCATGTTCTGGCCTCCCTTGAAACCCCTAAGCCCGTGAAAGAGAAACCGCGGCGCAATCTGAAAGGGAAAGCAAACGTTGTAGCACAACTTTTGATATGCCCCTTCATCAATCAGTTCCCGGAAGCAATAAGACCTTACATAGAATCGATCAAGGATGTTGAAGATGATGGAAATTGTGGGTTTCGGGCAGTGTCGGGCTTCATGAAAGGCAATGTTTATGAATGGTTAATGGTAAGAAGTGATTTGCTTAAAGAGTTGGAAACACATTTACACATTTACGAACAAGTGGTAGGGGGGACCCAGAGGGCTAGGGAATTACTTCACATCTTGTCATGGTATGAAAGTCCGGCGCCCCAAGAACATTGGATGACAATGCCAGACATGGGTCACATCATAGCATCTGCTTATAATTGTGTCATTGTCCATTTATCAAATGTTCAATGTCTTACATTCCTCCCCCTCCAACCGAAGCCTTTACCCTCCATGAAACGAAAGGTTATTGCTATTGGGTTTGTTGACGGAGGACACTTTGTACAGGTATTATTTTGGTAAATGATTTGTTGCCATCTATATAATAAATTGCGCTCCTTAAGTCCAACTTAATTTATCTTTTCTAAGTACCTAATGCAATATGACAGGTATTCCTAAAAAAAGGTTCCCCTATGCCGCCAATAGCTTGCAATTGGAAAAGACATCGTCTTTCTATCGCTAAGAATTGGGATGCACCACATGTTGCAGCCATTCAGAAGTTCAACGAGATCATCGGCGTTGATGTAGCAACAAAGGAGGTCATCCATGTCAATTAGCCATTTTTAGATTAAGAAACGATTTAATGTGTTGTATTACATAATGTTAATGTGTTATAATGTTATGAAAATTGGATGATTACATCTGCTTGTAGTTTTCGGATCGTCAAGAAAACTCTTATATTGTATTTCTGTTTGAAAACTCATGCTTGTCAAGTCTGTGACATTCGGAAACTAGAATGGTGTCATGCTATCTCAAAATTTTCATTCTGTTCGGATACAAATCAGATATTAAAGTCCGAAAATGGGTATAAATTTTGGATATTTATTTCTGAAATTATTGATCAAATTCGGACATTAGTATCCGAATGGTATTATGCTATCTCAAAGTTTTCATTTTGTTCGGATACAAATCAGATATTAAAGTCCGAAAATGGGTATAAATTTCGGATATTTGTTTATGAAATTATTGATCAAATTCGGACATTAGTATCCGAATGGTATTATGCTATCTCAAAGTTTTCATTCTGTTCGGATACAAATCAGATATTAAAGTCCGAAAATGGGTATAAATTTCGGATATTTGTTTCTGAAATTATTGATCAAATTCGGACATTAGTATCCGAATGGTATTATGCTATCTCAAAATTTTCATTCTGTTCGGATACAAATCAGATATTAAAGTCCGAAAATGGGTATAAATTTCGGATATTTGTTTCTGAAATTATTGATCAAATTCGGACATTAGTATCCGAATGGTATTATGCTATCTCAAAATTTTCATTCTGTTCGGATACAAATCAGATATTAAAGTCCGAAAATGGTTATAAATTTCGGATATTTGTTTATGAAATTATTGATCCAATTCGGACATTAGTATCCGAATGGTATTATGCTATCTCATAGTTTTCATTCTGTTCGGAAATTAGAATTCAATTAAAGGTATGCAAATCAGATATTAAAGTCCGAAAAATGGTATAACATTCGGATATTTGTTTCCGAAATTATTGATGTGACTCGAACATTAGTATTCGATTGGTGTCATTCTATCGTTCTCATTCTAACGATTGCAAGGAATTGGTATATGCATCACTATTCATTCGCGGATGGATGGGATACACAATATTCAAACAAGATCGAAGAGTTTCAAAACATAGTGGGGAACGATGTGGCAACGACGGACATAATCAAACTAGATTAGGTTGGCTCGAAGGACTTTTATGTGGCATTTTAGTTCATAGAATCTTATTGTAAAATATGAAATTTATGCAAACCCTTTTTCTTTGGTAGTGTTCTATGTTCGTGTAGAGCATTGTCGGTTCGTACGACACTCCTAATTTAAATCTAAATTTTCACATACGAGTATTGTGTAGTGAATTATTTGTGCCTAGGAAAGTATCAAGAATGATTCAAACCATAAAATTTACGTTTTGGTGCCCTACGTAGCATTCATATTGTCACGGTATCCAATTATCACAAATATCCTAATAGTTATCCGCAATAAAACAAAAGTCATTCCACCACGGAAAGTAGTCCATAAACCATGGCCATAAAGTGTCCAAAATAAATACAAGGCCATAAAGTCCATCAAAAACAAGTTGTAGAACACCAAGTCTCAAGTACGGTCACGGCGCCGGCACCTAGTGTAACCACTCGAGTAACGATCCGAACTACGACCTGCTATGCTCACTTCAGCAGCCTCTGGTCCTGAACTACGGCCTGCTATGCGCCGGCACCTAGTGTAACCACTGGAATGGAAGCTGTAGAAGAAAACCTAGAAAAGGGAAATGGAACGATGGACTGAACTTCTGGAGCTGGGTTTTATGTTAATTGCATAGAAGGGCAAAAAGGGAAATTAAGGGATAATTTGTTGGCTGTAAGTAGCAGATTCTTATAAGGTGGTGGTCTGTAGGTAGCAATCGACTGCGAGTAGCACAAACTGGGCTGCGAATAGCGGCCGCCTTCCCCTGTTCTTGGTCTACATGCTCTAAACAGTCATACGAAGATATCTTGTGGGGGTGTCAGAGAAATTAGTAAGTCCTTTTATAAGGGTATTGAAACCCTAGAGGCCTAGAGTGGCGTGAGACCGCAAGATTGGAAATCGACTAGAGAGAGAGAGAGAGAGAGAGAGAGAGAGAGAGAGAATGGCAGCAACGGAAATTGTTTGTTCGCTCCGTGGCGACGACGACGACTTGGACTTTAGCGACGACGACTTGGACGCCATGAATCTGGTACCTTCTCTCTCCCCCCCATAGGAAGATATTACTGTTCGCTCGTTTTGGCGTTTGTTTGTTTGTTTGTTTGTTTGTTTTTTTTTTTTTTTGTATTAAATCTTTGATACTTTGATGATCAGGTAGGTTGTTCTATTGACATTTTTTTGCTGGATCTGTATTCTCGGAGTCGAATCGGTTATTAGGTTCTATTCATAATACGTAAATGCATTGAAAACCCTAACCCTAACCACACACACACGACACACACTTGCAAGATTGATTTTGAGGAAGGAGGAAACACAAGGGACTTAGCCTCCTCTTAATTCTCAAGCCTTCAATCAATTGGGCAATTTCCATCTCTCAGGCTCTCTCTTGTATTTTCCTCCCAAAAAAAGAACTATAATAAGGCAGAAACATTTGTAGTTATAATATCTGATTTCATCTGGTTAAATCGCAGGCCTTTCATCAAAAAAATAATTATTTTAACTTCTTTTTTGTGCTGTTGTCTTTCTATCAGGAGGAATTGAAGGCATTTTATAAAAGAAGAGTCCAGAGGGACAACAAAATTCTTGAAGATCTCAAGCAAGGGGCTGTGATACTCAAGAAAGACACTGCAAGGTTAAAAAAAGAGTGTGACAAGAAAAATAAAGTGATTTCACAGACGAGATGATACTGAGGAGCTCCGGGCACATGCTGAAGTGTTGGAGAGCGTGTTACTTGCGTCATCGGTAAGAACATCAAAGAAATAGGCAGCAAAATCCAACTCTTCGTTTATGAATTTTATAATCCTTTTATCAGTGTCGTTCTTATTACTACTGTTTTTCTTGTATTCTGTAACCAAGGAAACTTTTCTTGTATTCTGTAACTAAGGAAACTAGTCACAGACGTTATCAAAGAAAATTTCAGTAAACCGGCTTCGCTTATGAAAACTTCAAATGGTATTTAGAGGAAGTAAACTTGTGCACTATGTTTCGTAAAATGTGTACACCAAGATGCCAGACGCCTTTACACAACCCATTAAAAAGGGGTAATTTTATTCAAAGGGAGTTCGGTACGAACGCCTGCTATGAACACACTAAATACCAGAATTAAATTAGTGCCAGAAGATGCTGAAGCATTGAAACATTAGCAACGAATTTTTAAGTGAAACAACAATAGTTAGAACTCAGAAGGAAAACTTCTGGCAACGATTTTCCGTATTTGTGTTTTTGAATTAAACCTTTGACTGGATTAGTTCGGTTGTTCTATTGACAATTTTTGGCTTGATCTGTAATTTCGGAGTTGAATCAGTTATTGGGTTATATATATATTTTGTTTGATAAATAGTTATTGGGTTCTATTCATAATCATAATAAGTAAAGGCCTTGAAAACCTAACCCCACACAATTCACACACCTCAACACCACCGACAATAACTTAACCCATCTAGTCCCCAATCATTGGGGATATGGGCAGGAATGATTGGAGATAGACCTGACCTTTGGCAATATATGCACAAAGTGGCTCTTTCTGAAAACTACTGAAACAGTGGCCCCCATAAAACTCCAAGAACCGAGGAGTTATATGGACGTTTTGTTGCAGAACCATGCCCCCAAATCAAAGCCGGAAGGCATCAGAGAGGGGGCCTAGAAATCCAAATCAATTTTTGTGTTAGTTACCACGCTTCCTTGATTCATGGTCAGTGGCTTACTGGGGCACTATTAAAACAAAGACGCTGGTGACAGCCGACCTCTGACATCCCACCGTCCCACAACTTGATGGTTGTTGGGATCGACGATGGCTTGCGTGTGTCAGTTGTTAGGTTTTGGAGTACTATTTTGTTTACCCACCTAAACAGTGGGGAACAATGTTCATTGTACATACTGGGTCAGGAGTTCATATCTGATTTCTACTTTGTTAATTCGAAACATTCATTTTGTGGGGCATGTTTTTGCGACAATTCAAGCACGTAATGGGACTGAAACTATCAATTTTCAGCTATTGAGGAAGATATCTTCAATATGTGCGAACTAATTGGTTGATGAACTATATAAAAACTAAAAAGCAATAATCGTTTGATTCTAATAAAACTAAAAAGCAATAATCGTTTGATTCTAATAAAACTAAAACTACCATTTTCGAAAAAAAAAAAGAGAACTAAAACTATAACTTAAAAAAAAAAAGTGTGGGCCTGTGTGGCTCCGCCACTGTTCATGGTCCAGAGCATCTGCCTAATGAGCACATATACAACACACACCTGCATGATTGATTTTGAGAAAGGAGGAAACACAAGGGAAGGGAAGGGACTTAGCCTCCTCTTAAATCTCAAGTGTGACGCCCCGCCCCTGGGAGTTCCAGGTAGTGGTCAACCGGCTTGAGGGCAGTTGGGACCCGTGCGGGGGCTCTCTGATCAGTGACCAGAAGGGTTAGCCGGGGGTGGTCCCACATCACTTAGTGAAGTGTAAGTCGTGTGCTATAAATAATAGATCACCATCCTACCTTGAACAAGGCCTTTTAAAGCCGTGAGAGCGTGAAAGCCCATTGGAACTTCACAGTTAAGCGTGCTCACCCTGGGGTAATCTTGGGATGGTTGACCTTACTAGGAAGTCAGATGGGGTTTGGTGTTCAAAGCGGACAATATTGTACAGGGCGGGAGCGGATCGTTGCATCAAGCCCTTTCATCAATTGGGCAATTTGCATCTCTCGGGCTTTCTCTTGTATTTTCTTCCAAAAACGAATTATAATAACACAGAAATATTTGTATTTATGATATGTGATATTCATCTGGTTAATTGATTTGGAAAAATGACACTAAAGAGCAGAGCTTCAAATTTTTAAGAATTTTTTTTGTATTTTGTTTGTTTATTTAAAAACTATTTGTGATGTTTGTTGTCTTTCTAACAGGAGGAATTGAAGGCATTGTCTTCAAAAGAAGTCAAGATTGACAACGAAATGCTTGCAAAACTCAATGAAGGGACTGCGACGCTCCAGAAATTGACTGCAGGTTTGAGTGTGCCGTTAGATGTGCATCGGTAAGATTCATTAGTTCCTTTTTGTTTCCTTCTTTTGTTTCTGAAGCTCGTGTGTGAGAGAAATTGACAGCAAAATCGATGGTGTGCAAATAATGAGAGATATTGACAGCAAAATCCAACTCTGTGTTTAGGAATTTAGTATTGCTTGTATCAGCGTGGTTCTTATTACTACTGTTTCTTCTGTATTCTGTAACTATGGAAACTGGTAATAGACGTTACTCCCTTTGTCCCTTTTAAGTGTCCACCATAGGAATGCGTGCATTTTTAAACCCTCGAAAAATATATTTCTCCATATGATATTTTTATTTTTTAGCACTTTAATTTGGTGAAAGAAAAAAAATTGAAATAGTTCTATGGAAATACATTTATATACGTACAAGAAATTACATGTTTCCCAAAGGGAACACTTAGAAAGGGACAGAGGGGAGTATCAAACAAAATTTTGGTCAACCGGCTTCAGTTTGAAGAAATAAAGTTGTGCTCTACTCTATTTCATAAATATGTATGCCAAGATCTCAGACACCTTCACACAAACCATAAAAAAGGTAATTTTACTTGGGGAGAGTTCGGTACTCACACCAGCTGTAAATACCATAAATACCAAAATAAAATTGGTGCCAGATAATAATGAGAGGCATTAATGCATTAGCAACGAATCTTTGAGTGAAACAACAATAGTTAGAAGGAAAAGTCCTGGGCTCCTGGCAACAAATTTCAATTTTCTCCCTTTATTTAGAGTTGTATTAGTGAATGTTGGGCTTATTATGTTGTTTGTGGATTGCATAGTTGGGACCTTCTCATCGTTGAAATGTCCAGTTCAATAGCTCAATGATAATAGTAAAATAAACTCTTTTAAGAGTTAAATTATATTCTTTTGGCTGAGAAAGGAGGGTGTGCGAGAGGCCTAAGGATGAGAAATCGAGGCTCTGGGACGAGTTAAAAAGTTAAATGTCTGCAAGATGTTAGATACTTACTCTTATTCTGTTGTTTCTAGAACCAGCCCATTTAGATCAATCTACAAGACTACAAGTTCTTAACATTAATTTATTTCTTGATCAGCAAATTGCAGGAAGCCGGAGTAGGGATGAGCGAGAAGGAAATGTCTACTGCATTACCAATGCTGAAACCCTGTTTTGGAAATTTAAAATGAGAAGTCACAAGGCAGTGTGTGGGGTCTTTTAAGTTGGGGCTTTGGTTTGTGTTTTGTTTTTCTTTTTCATCTTGTTCATATTTATCTGTCAAATGCAGGAGGCTCCCTTTGTGGTGGTGTTCTCTTTGCGAACTTTTGGCAGGATATCCATCTTCCTAGGACATTGACTAATGTATTGTCTTGTGGATTGGAATTAAGCCCCTATTATTATTTCAGCATAGTTGCTTCCTTGTTTTTAGTTGCATGCAAATGAATACCTGAGGAAAGCTCTCCCCGAAAGGGACCTTCTTCAGCTCTGTTCAGTTCTAACGTGGCTTCCCCAGGTTTGCCCCGGACATTGTTTTCCGGGCCCATTTCGATGATGGGAACTGTTTCATTTTGTAGACCACGACAGTCCTTCAACCTTGCGAAACATCATGTTGATAGGACTTCTATATACCGATAAAAAAAAAATCAGGATCCCTATAAATACTCCCTCCGTACCATTTTCTCCGTCCTTTTTTATCTGTGCTGTTCTTTAAACGCTTATATGTTCCAATTTATAATGTTCTTCATAGTTTTGAAAATTTTGTATTATAGACCTAATCGTGAACTATCAAACAAGATTCGTATTGCATATTTTTGGAGATTCATATTAGTAGATATAAGCAATTGAAAATTGACACAAACCTCAAAAAAGGACAGAAAATGGGATGAAGGGATTACTTCTTTTTTTTTTTGATAACAGGCAATTTCATTGCTCAAGAAAGACAAAAAAACTTCCCACGTGAGGCTACAAACTCCCAAACACCAGAGCCCGTTGTTGGGTGCACAGACCAACGACTGGATTATCCAAGGATGATTCCCCAAATTGGGTGGATACTTACAAATGCACATGAAAATAAGCTTCACATAGGGATAATACGCTAAAGGTAATGAGAAAGGCAACGGTAATTTGACTGGCCTCATCGTCCTCCCCGTCGCGCAACTCATTGAGGGAATAGAAACACCCACAAAGGGTGGGATAGGTTCCGCGCAGGGAACAAACCGCTCCATTACCGGAGGGAAACCGAAAACAATAGAAAAAGAGACTGAAAATAAAAGCTCCGGTCACCGTCACTGTCGCTGAAAGCGCCGCCACAGGTCCAACAACTTATTCGCCGGAGGAGAGGCCAAACCACCCTTGCTACATCACAACACCCAAATGGACCCAACCTTGACTCACAGCTAAGGAGGAGGAAGAGGGAGGTTTTTGAGAGGGGATGGCGACTGGAGATCTGGAAATAGCAGTAGAGGAGGGAGGCGGCGAAGGAGAGGTGGAGGGTTTCGAGCTTGGGGGCGGCAGAGAGAAGAACCAGGGCAGAAAGGAGGAGAGAGCCTGAGGAGAGGGTTGGAGAAGGCGTAGTGGAGTAGGGGGGTGGCTGGCCGGAAGAGGGATGGAGAGGTGGCAGCCCCACCCCCCAGACCAAACCCTAACAAGAGAAAAGATAGAGAGAGAAAGTAGAGTGAGGGCAGAGCAAAAAAAAAAACGCGTTAAATTTGTTGCTGTATGATTGATTAGAACAAATACTTGATTGGAACAAATTTGTCTTTTAAAAACTTCAAGAATTGGAACGAATTTGTCTTAGAAGAAGTACAAGAAGAGGATCATCCAACTGTAAATGGTGCTAATTATTTGAAATGTAGCAGGGTGGGAATTGTATCACCCGGGCAGGGAGTCGAGATACGGTAATGCCCCATCCCGCCCCACCCAGTTGCCATCCATACCCACGGATGCACACTTTGGCTACCAAGGGCCTTCCATTTTGTAGGGCAGTTGAAGAGAAGCAAATAAAAACTTCGAGTGCGATTTTCAATTTCCCTTGCACCTCCATGAGCCATCAATTTCCCATGTAACTCTTCAATATTTGGCCAAAAATGCATCAATATTTCCTTTTTCCAATGCACTAGGTCCAGCCACGTGCAAGGCACGAATGTCAATGCCCGTTGAAGAGGAAAGGCCTATTACATCGATTGATTAAAGTAACAAGAGTGTAGCTGATTTACATGTAGATTATATAATGCATACCCTATTTACAAATGCTAAAGTAACATGATTGTAGTAAAGTTTATGGTAGTTAGATACATGATCCTAAAGTATTAGAAAACAAATCATGCACACCAAAAGAATTATGGCTGGTGATAGTAAGTCATTTGTCGACTCTCTCAAATCAGGCACACGAATTTTTGTAGGGTCAGTTTTCGCGCCAGCTCCTGCATTGCAAACATAACTTTGAAGCCCCTACGCACACATGCTGCAAGAAGTGCCACCTATTACACATTATGAATCAAGAAATCGTAAAGTGAAAAGTAAAACCTCTATCATATTCACAAGGTATTTGAACTCATGACAGACAACTTAATAACTGGAAGGCAGGTAGTTCAAAATATTTTTCTGCTGAAAACTAATCATTGCCAAGTTTCAACCTATAAATTCTCAAAATGCATAATTCGGGGTACAATGGGACCTTTGCAAGTGCAATAATTTTCCGAACCCTATGTTCATTAATGCTATTATGCGCTCTTGCTCAATTAATTAAACATGATAATTTGCAAACAACTATATATGTGCCTATCACACACAAGCACGCACGCAAGCATACACACACATCTCACTTTAGCAACCAATTATGACCCTAAGCTTCTGAACGTCAATGACATATCCACCATTTCATGCATCAGTTCACATCTCAAAACAAATTAGTAACAAAAAATTCAACAAACCCATCAAAATCTAAGAAGCAAGAAAATAGTAGGGCCTGAGGAACTATGATCCAAGAATTGTTACAGAAAAACTTTAAAAAAAATAAAATAGAACCTTGGTATTTTTTCCATTTTCTTCACTTGACTGAAAACAAAATATCAAATTGTTGCAGCTTGATCAAGTACAAGTGCTAACAAAGTAAAGTAACTCTCTTCTTATCTCAATAATTTAAGCTCCCATGGGTCCATCCCTTTTTATGCTTCCTCACCATGGCACAAAAACCACTCAGGACTAATTGGTACTTGTACTTTTGTGGTTAATTGATTGAAAATGGTCTAAGGAAAAAATTATCTTCTTCCTCTCACTGTCCCACATGCATAACTCGATAGTCAAGGAGAGGCGAACAAACATCTTAGAACTCAAGATCATAATCAATAACTCAGAACCAAAGATCGGTGTACTTTGCCAGAGCAATGCAAATAAAGGACCAGTAAACAAAAGAAAATATCTGTAATATGCACAAGTACATACAAAAGGATAACATGATCTCGGTGTTCCTTTGTCCATAACCTGGGTGAATACAGTGTTTGCAATAAGAGCATCATGATTGGAACTAAGAAAACAAAAATCATAATAGGGACTACTAGAGTATTTCCCCTTTCACTATACACATAATGTCTAGCTGAAATGTTGGTTTCAGCAATTTCAGCAACTAAAAATATAAAAGCTCCTGGAGGAGATATTTGAGCTTCTAATCATTGATTTCCAGCTGTCAGAAATCAATTTCAGCAAACAATTTTAGTAATTTAAGGCCTCAATTATATATTCCAGATTTTGAACATATAGAATAACTCACTTCTATAACTAATAACTCAGCTTCTATAAGCAACCAATTCACTTGCTCCACCAATAACAAAGATTAAGGCTTACTTTTGTCTACCAGGATTAGTAATGAATTAGTTCATTTGCAGCTTCAAGACAACAATTTCATAGAGTAAGGCTTTAGGGAGTTCCACCTTTGACTGAGAAGACATTAAAAAAAAAAAAATCCAAAAAAATACCTCCCAGTTAGATTTTCATACTTTTTCGATAGCAAAATTTCAAATGTCACTGAAAGATAGAGGGAACAAAGAGAGGGAAAGTACCTCGGAGGTCGAATACAGCAGACAAAAGACGCAAACCCCTGAAAACCTTCTCAAGAAGAAGCAATGATCAAACCCTTCCTCGAAAGCCTATTCAAAATGGGCGTAACAGAGACTATAAGCAAAATATCATTTTATTGATAGAAGGCTAACTACTTTTGATTTGGCAAAACTACCTCCAACATTAAATAATGTGACCAAACTCATTCTTTTTCTATAATTAGATTGAACAAAAGAGGAAGAAGAAAGAAAGAAAGAAATTGGAATTGGTAGTGAATTTAGTTCCCAAAAGAAAGTTATAAATCCAAGATAAAATAGAGAATGCAATGAATTAGGAAAAGCTCAGCTGAATCCTCTGCATTTCTACAACAGGGTGCCAATAAAATCAGCCAAAAAAAAAAGAACTGCGTAATCTTAGACACCCCAGATCAACAACAAAAACACTGTAACACCCGTGAATCAATGGACAGCACCTATACCCTAGCAACAGTACACTTGATTCCACACTTAGAAGCAGCAGATTCATCCACAAGATCAGCCTATGATTCATCAATCACCGACATCCACCACGTACCAATTGAAACACAACCAACTCCACACACCCAAGCTACTACAATCCACGCTCATTCTAACTGGAAAACCCACACAAACCAAAACACTACCTCCCGAGAATCAATTGAAACACATAGGACCCAAACCAAACTATACAGATGTCAACACATATCTCTATGTAAAGAAAGAGAGATTGCAGTATTTAAACCCAAAACGGACAGCAAATAACACAACAAAACAAACTTTAAATTTACATTATGAAAATAGTTAAACAGAGAAATAACACAACAAAACTTGACACAATTAAACCTGTCTTTTAACAGGAAAAAGAATGCAATTTGCACTATGACAATGCCCTAGGCAAAGTCAAAATTCATAAGGCAATATTGGGATATATACACGAGTTTGAGACCTCTATCATGATGAATTTGAAATGACTATTCAACAGATGTGATTTTTCATGTCAAAATTGTGACATACAAGCGAAAAAGCACAGATACGGATTCGGGATATGGACACGACATGATGCAAACACGCGGAGTACCTGTTCTTCATAGCCTAAACCTCTTGTATTTGTCGCGAGTTTGAATACTAACAACTCCATTTGAAGGGGGAAAGCTATCCTGTGAACCTTTTGCTTGCTCTCACCCAAAACAAAACCACACTGATGCTTATATGTCACATACAACGTATTATTCCAGCATATCCAATAGTGACTTCATCTCAAACAATCACTAATTCCTAACATTACAACTATTACATGACTGCAATTTACCTCTTTCACGAGATCATCCAAAGCAAATACACCCAGACATCCAACATCGGTGTACACCAGATATTTTTTTTTCTTCTTGCAAGCGTCTTACCTATATCTAAAACAAACCAGCAAATAACATAGAAATACATATGGTTAGTCTCTGAACGCAGAATTTATTTTCCAAATGCAGTCTACAGCAAACAAAAAAAATCAACAAATGATGCTTATCAAAGCAACTAATTTATTTCACAAATTCTCAAATTCGTGCCAATCTACCAGGGAAAAAAAGTCGGTAACCACCAAAACTCAAAACGAAAGCCTCAATATGAAAGAAAGTGACTCTAATAATACACGTCAAGTATTGTAAGCCACAAACCCCTTACTTTTAAACCTCTTAAAACAGCAAAAAGGTAGATTGTGAAAATGATTGCAATAGTCTCACTTGAAAACTCTGAATTTAAGATGTTTTTCAAGCTTTACATCCCCTAATCTAATGTTTGGAATTTGGATCTTGAATTCATCTAAGGGAAAAGAAATTACCACTGCGTATGTGCTATATATGGGTAAACTACTCAAAAATGGATTTCTTTTGACAAATCTAAAGCCCTTTTCTTCTATTTTTCCCAACTGAACCAAAGAATAGAAGATTTCATCATCTTTTCCTATCTCACATCCCTTCCCATATACTTTCCCTCCGAAATCCATGAACTGAAAGGATTTATCAGCTGAAAAGTATCTACTATCTCATGATGACAAGCGGTGAATGATTCAGAAGTTCTCAGGGTATGCTTCTACACCTGATGGTTCAAAAATCAAGATTCTACCCATAAGTCAAAGGTAAAAAAAATGACATGATGGCATCTTTTGGACATTTTAAAAGTTTATTGGAAAAACTGGCAAGCTCTTGTTTTAAATTTCATATTTCATATTTCATATTTGTCACTCAATTTTTGCAGTGGCCATGAATTTTTACCTGATAAAAATGGGTGGGTAAACATATGATAAAAGAGGAAGAAGATGAACAAAAGGATCCTTGCAACCTGAAAGCATCAGAAACTTGTAAGTTACCAACTAACCAAATAGAATAGAAGCAAAGGAACGAATGCATAAACCACAAGCCGTATCAGTGGTTGAAAATCAAACATGGATCACAATAGTAGACTCCATATCCAGCGTTCCAGGTAAACAGTCAAAGAGTTTTGTGTACTCCAACCGAACAAATAACCGAAACCCAAACTCTAAAATCAACAAACGATAAATAGTTCAATAATTAGGGATAAGAGAGACATGCATGCTCAGGGCACAAAATCCAAAGCACCCAAAATGCAGAGAAGTCTGATCCCATTACAACACAGAGATGTTCTTCTTTCTGAAAATTTCCCTAATTTGAATCAACTCAAAACACTAAATGCACGGTGAGAATAGGTCTTCGAATAGGCCTTGTTTTGCTAAACCAATATTATTAATTTTTTCATGTAAGTACGAAAAATACGTTTTAGCCATGTCTCCAGTTATTTTGAATTTTCATGTCCATGTTTGTGTCTACGCAAAATTGGTTGCCACAATTTTTTCACTTGCAAAAAAGCAGGAGGGAATGGGAAAAAAACCCATAGACACCTGCAGGAAGACACAAAGAAGAAATTATGAGGATAGGATAATCAATTAAGAAATGCATAAGGAAGCTAAATTTCTTATGTGCACTCATCAGGCAGGGTCACTTTTGACCTATCCCTGTAAGGTATATAAATCAAACACCCACAAGACACTCACAAAGCCACATGTATTGGGGAAAACAAAGGTTGCTGGCAGGAGTTGAACACAAGCCTCTGGGTTTAAAGGTTATCTTACGGATGACCTTAAACCGCTTGGAATGCACACACATTTTATTAGTAGATGTGTGAGCACATTTTCATCTACAACTGACTTGTGTTGAACATCCTTTAAATCACCATCTTTTTTGCCTCATTTTGCTCGGGTGCTGCCCTTAAATCATGAGTTTTGATTTGATAGGAAGGCACACCAAAGATGGAGACCTGGTCTATGAAGAAAATGACAATAGCAGGAGAGTGGAGTTAGGAATTGTGAAAATAGCATAGTTTTACCCTCAATTCCCCTTGCTATCAAATGTTTGCGGGATTCATATTACTATGCAGATGCCTTACATGGTGTCTTTGCTCAACAAAGGGGAGCAAATCCTTAATTGCTGCTTCTAGACCCTATCCTTCTTGTGCATGTTTTATGGCCACAACAGTACCGTCAGCAAGAGTACCTCTGTAGACCTTCCTGTACCCTAATTGTCCAACTTGAGCACAAGCATCAAAATTGTTAGTCGCCAGAGCCAATTCTCCATAAGTAAAGTCTTTCACACCACCAATTTTAACAGTGATCTTGGATACTGCAAAAAAAAAATAATGTGGGCCAATGTAACAAAAGGTAAATTAATAACAATTCATTTGATGATACTGTACTTGTGGATACCAGTTACATCTCCATACTTATAATTTTCTAGAGGGACTACGATACGCATATATCTGAGACAAATAATAAAGAACCCCAAATGTTTGTTTTTCACTGGTCAAGGAGGACTGAGGTAGATAATTATTTTGAAACCCCAATACTTAAATATGCAATATAAGAGATCAAAAAAGAGGCAATCAAAACTACAGTGTCACAGTTTGTCCATTTGTAAAACCTTTTCTTCTCGAACATTTCAGCAATTTGACATGGTATATGATGTTTGCAGATGACATTGTCCTCGTAGATAAAACCGCTAGAGGTATTAATACGAAACTAGGAACTTGGAGGGAAGCATTAGAGTCAAAGGGTTTTCGGATAAGTAGGAGTAAAACTAAGTGTGCAAGTTTAGTGGTACCAGCAGTGCGCACGAAGAAAGAGTGATGATCCAAGACCAGGAGATACCTAAGAGTTATCATTTTAGGTACTTAGGCTCAATTATTAGTAGAGATGGAGAGATCACCAATGACCCATAGGATCCAAGTGGGGTGGCTCAAGTAGAGGAGTGCTACTGGTGTACTGTGTGACAAGAGGGTACCCATAAAATTAAAGGGAAAATTCTATCGAACTGTCATCAGACCAGCGATACTTTACGGGACAGAATGTTGGCCTATTAAGAAACAACAGGTGAACAAGATGAGTGTAGCGGAAATGAGAATGTTGAGGTGGATGTGTGGTAAGACTAGACGAGACATGATTAGAAATGAAACGGTTCGTGAGATGGTAGGTGTAGCACCCATAGAAGAGAAGTTGAGGGAAAATAGGCTAAGGTTGTTTGGGCATGTCTACCGTAGATCAGGAGATGCAATAGTTAAGAGAGCAGATAGGATAGCTTTGGGTAGCAATGCTACGGGGAGGAGTAGACCTAAATTGACATCAGATGCTGAGGTGGGCAAATATATGAGTATAATAGGTTTGTGTGAACAAGTGACCCATGACAGAGTTCAATGGAGGAAAATGATTCATGTAGCCGACCCCAAGTGATTGGGACATAAGGCTCGGTTTGGTTTATATGAAACAAAGTTAGAACAGCTCAGGCTAATTCAGAGGGGGTAACAAACATCAACATCACGCTAGGAAAAATTACACACACTGTGAAATAACAAATGAATTTGCAAATTAGAGAATCCTATATTTCAACAATGTCTATTCAACCGTTTCCAACCATTGCAGTCTCCCTCGGGTCAAAATTACATACACTGTAAAATAACAGATTACTCGTGCCACATACAGGGAAAAAAAAGGACTACCCGTGCCTAAAGGCACTTCCCAAAACTTACGAATCGAAACTAAACTGATAAATATCTGGCACAATTTATCATATCCACCAAAATCAACCATCATCTCAAAATATGCTTTTCTCATTCGAAGATAGGTAGAATAAGCATCACATTTCAGTCTTCCAAATTTTCCAAAACATTCAAAAGTCATACATACCTTCCGAACACCGCACCCGTTTCCCTTGCCAAAATCGGTAACAAAATTTCCATCAATTTTTATATTGAAACAGTTGTTGAGAATGAGAGAACTTACCAGCGAAGATGATCGCTATTACAATTGAAGGGGCTCCTCCTCCTCCAAAACCCAGCCATGGCCTCCATCACTTCCTTCTCTCTCTATACAACGAGCATCATAAACCACATCACAAGTGCAACTCAGAATCACCTGACGAAGCTGTCTACGACGTCCGGCCGAGCAATCGATGCACCATAATGCCCACGTTGGATTTTTGCAATCAAAACACATTTGAAAAAAGAAACCCCCGCTAAAGGAAATCATAATCGAGTGATCCACCCCCCCAAAAAAATTATAACAGATCTGAATTATACGTACCTTGTTCTCGGACTTGGCTCTCAATTTTTTGAAGATGGCATTGGTGAGCTCTGCTGGTGAGATTCTCAGTCGTTTAATGGTGTTGAGAGAGAGAGTTGCCCTAATGAAGAGAAGAAAGGTCGTGGATGGTGGCATGTATTTGCTATCAGTAACGACCTCCCTACCGATTCCCATACTGATCCGACGTGGCGTATGGCTGGGACCCACTCCTCTTCCCTCTCTGGCCGAAAAACCAGAGAGGGAAAAACCTCTCTTTCCTCTTAAAAATTTGGCGGAAAAACCTCTGAAAATTTTCAAAACTTTTGAACCAAATGAGATCTACACCTTTATCAAAACCTATCCCTCTCTTTCATACTCCTAGCCAGAACTCTCTCTCTCTCTGTTTGGGGGTTTGCTATGGGCACGGATCGGGGTGACACCATCTTTGCCGCCCTCCCACCTGTCCTCACCGTCGCCGCCGAGACTAGAGGTTCCCATCCGCCTTGTTCAGGTGAGTTATTCTCTCTCTCTAGCATCAGAACCCCAAATCTAAGGAATGATAGAATCAATTAGATTTGGTTGCTGCACAGTTAGTTAGATTCTTAACAAAAATGCTAGACACACAACGTACGGACACACAACAACTCACACAACTGCTGACGTCAGCATCAAAACGACGTTGTTTTGATTTTAAAAAAAAAAAAAACACGTCGCGCTTTTGGTTTCCCCTTTCCCTTCCCCACTTTGACGCTCAAAAATTTCAGAGAAGAGAGAGAGAGGGGCGACTGCCACGGTGCCACCACCACCGATCAGAGATAAAAATGTTTGAGGAGCTGGTAAAATACTACGTACCAGATGCCGACCATATAGATGGGTACTTGAAAGAGCTTGTACGGCATTATTTGCCTCTTGTTTTGTGCCAACTCTACAAAAGCAAAGCCGCTATGGTGTCCAATTCTCTTTGGCAACCTAATACTCTTAATCTGTATGAATCAATGACAATTTCACAGCCAATCAGCCGAAGGAAGTTAAAATCTCGGTGACAATAATCAAGTATGCTAGGCGGCAAACGAACTCAGGATTCCAAGCAATAATAGATGTGTGCTTGTAAGATCTTAAAATTGAAGCATAAAGAGACATTAATATAAGGAAGAAGTTACATAGTCACCACTTCCATCGTACTCCCCTTACTCTCATTATCTACTCCCAGTATTCTGAACTCTTATAACCTCAGCCCACAATGGACTTCATCTTTTCTAATCCATCTTGACTATAACGAGAGTTATATAGTCAGAAGCTGAGTTATTTCAAATAGGCCTCAGTTTTTTTCTTGTTTACAAGTCAAATTCATAACTGAAGGCGCAGCAATGTACGGGTCATTTTCAAACAAATGTTACCAACACAAAGGAGCACAGCAAATTAAGATTTTCTAACCAGAAAACTTGTCTGAAGTTGTCAAGTAATGCCTCTTGAAAGAGTTTCCATGAACTTTAACCCCAACTCAACACCATATTACAGCAACAGGTGATACAAGTGAATGACATTCTACTTGTTCTCTACTTTCAATCCTGATTCCTGGGTACCCCACATTTAACAGGTATGCTATCACAGTGTAGAATTTGCAATATAAATCCTAGTTTACTTCATTTCATTGTTCTCTCCTAAGGAAAACTTTGAGAAAATAGACATGAAAACCTTCCTGAAATCACAAAAAAAAAAAAAAGGCATTGAATTCATATACATTTCAACGAAAGCATGAATTCCCAACTAAAAAAAAGGCATTCATTTTCATGTATGTATATGAACAAAGGCATGATAATCATCTTTAAATAACCACACACAGAATGACAGAAATTTCCTCCATCATCAAAGCCCATGATTAGCAAAAAACCAAAACCCTAATTTCCGAATTAGGGGTTTTTTTCTTCAAGAAACTCAATTTATGGTGGAGCAACTCAGCTGAAGTATTTGAATTTATTCGAACCCTATCAATGAAAGTAATCTGACCATACGAAGCTACTCCATTGAGAGAGACCTTCGTGGTGGGGCAACGTCGGACTGCCCAGAAGTCGGTGGTGGTGGCGTTCGCCGGCGGTGGGGAGTGCTGGGTTGGGTTCTGGTGGTGGAGGTGGGAAGCGTGGTCGCCGGTGGAGGTGTGAAGCATGGTCGCCGGTGGTGGGAGGCCCCCTCTCTCTGATCGGTGGTGGTGGCACCGTGGCAGTCGCCCCTCTCTCTCTTCTCTGAAATTTTTGAGCGTCAAAGTGGGGAAGGGAAAGGGGAAACCAAAAGCGCGAGGTGTTTTTTGTTTTTTAAATTATTTCCAACCACAAATTTCCTAAGCCTAATCTGTTTTAAATGTAACCCACAGATCTTATAAAAATTTTCTATATGTAAACTAACAAATATTCCTAAACTTCCAAAAATACCCTTCCATACCCTATTCTGTAAAACGACGACACCCCACCAGGCCACCACCCATTGAAGCCCTTGAAACCCACCCTTTCCCTGGCCTCTCGCCAGTTCCCAGTTCCCAACCAGCCTCGTCCCCCCATTCCGCCCCCCATTCCCATTCCCATTCCCCTTCTCTTGTCAACCAGCCTCGTCCACCACCACGACACACCACCACCGTCGTCTACCACCACCATCAGTTGCAGCAGCACGCCACCGTTCCAGTTCCCAACCAGCCTCGTCCCCCCATTCCGCCCCCCATTCCCATTCTCCTTCTCTTCTCAACCAGCCTCGTCCACCACCACGCCACACCACCACCATTGTCTACCACCACCATCAGTTGCAGCAGCACACCACCGTTCTCTGATCCACCACGCTGTACACTATAGGTACGTTTTTTATTCAACCATTCATTCGCATGCAAATATCTGCTTCTTGCAAACGATATCAGATAGTAGAACTCGATTTATTGGTTTTAAATTTGGGGATTTCAATCTGAATCCAATGCCCTACAAATCGTGCCCTAGAAAATCGTTCAAATAGTCGGCCTCTTTTTCGAATAAGCAATGACTCTCAATTTCAGGTTGGATTGAAGTTGACAAATCTCACCCAAATTGTTGAATTGGTTTGTGAGAGCTGATATGACGTTTCAAGTGTCAGATGCAAATACTTTTTTAATTACATCCAAATATATAGAGATGCAACCTTTTAGAAGAAATTACTAACTCTTTGGGATCCTAATGAAACAACTCAGCCACTGATTCTGACCATGCAACAAGCTGAGGGTTCTCCACCTCAAGAAGCTGAAGGTTAGACGAGGTTGCAGGGGCTTTGAGGGGGGGGGGGGGGGGGGGGGGGGGGAGTAATCATATTGTTGTTGTTCACATGATCATCTTCCTTTAGTGACTATTTAATTTTTTAGTACTAAGCAATGGTGATTTCATATTTACTTTATAGGCACGGGTAAGCACTAGTTACGTTACAATTCGGTTCCTATCTACCATTGGTCTTAATTTTTGCTATTTATAAGCAAAACAATTTCTGTCCAAAGAGAAAGTTTGGAGATGGACAATTTAAATCTGTTGTTTAAATTGCTCTTTATGTGCTAACGTTTGATTGTTGGATACAGAAAATGAAGAGGAAGAGGAAGATTGAGCAATTGGCAACGTTGGAAGTTAGAGGTAGAGGACGAGGAAGGAGAGTGCTAAGAAATAGAATTATAGTACAGGAGGAGGTTGTGGCAGAGGCTCGGGAGGAAGTTGGACAAGTTGGAGGTAGAGAAGCAGGAGAGAGAGTGCTAAGAAATAGGAAGAGGCAGGAGGAGATTGTGACCGAGGCCCGGGACGAAGTTGGAGGGAGGGGAGCAGGTGGTAGAGTGCTAAGAAAGAGAAAAAGGCCGGAGGAGGTTGTGGCAGAGGCTCGGGAGGAAGTTGGACAAGTTGGAGGTGGAGGACGAGGAAGGAGAGTGCTAAGAAATAGGAAGAGGCAGGAGGAGATTGTGACCGAGGCCCGGGACGAAGTTGGAGGGAGGGGAGCAGGTGGTAGAGTGCTAAAAAAGAGAAAAAGGCCGGAGGAGGTTGTGGCAGAGGCTTCGGAGGAAGTTGGACAAGTTGGAGGTGGAGGACGAGGAAGGAGAGTGCTAAGAAAGAGGCTAGAGGAGGTTGTAATAAAGGCCCGAAAGGAAGTTGGACAAGTTGGAGGTGGAGGACTAGGAGGGAGAGTGCTAAGAAAGCGAAAGAGGCAGGAGGAGGTTGTTGTAGAGGCTCGGGAGGAGGGTAGTCACCAGGCACAGCCCAAGGAGGAGGAAGAGGAGGAGGAGGCACAGTCAGAGGCTTTGGAGGAGGCAGAGATTGTGGCTCCAGTTGTATGCAGAGGGCGAGGGAAAGGGAGAAGGAGAGGGCAACGACAGAGGGAGGTTGAGGTTGGTAGAGAGGATGAGGGAGAGGATGATGACTTACACTTGGAGGCGGCAGAGGATGACGACTTATAGTCGGAAGTTGAGGCTGAGGATGATGATTTGCAGGAAGAGTCACAGGATGAGGTAGAGTCGCAGGAGGATGAGGAAGAGTCACAGGCAGAGTTGCAGGAGGATGAGGAAGAGTCACAAGCAGAGTTAGAGGAGGAGGATGAAGAGTCAGATTCAGGAGATGACGAGGTTAATGATGGGCCTTTGGTTGGTCCACAAGACAGGAGCTTGTTAAAGGATTTTAGGAATCATGTTGCAGCTGCTATTTGGGGAGGTATGGAGCGGAAATTGTTGAAGATATATAACCACTCGCGTCTTTTGACAAAGTGGGAGTTGCCGAAAACAAATCGGAGGTTCATGGATAAGGTTAAAGCATCTGGCTTGCTTCCACTTGCTAGGATTACTTACAAGTATTCCAACAATGTGTTAGTATCTGCGTTTGTTGAGAGGTGGCATCCAGAGATGAACAGCTTCCACTTTTGGTTTGGGGAGATGACCATTACACTTGACGACGTGCCGTACCTCATTGGGGTCCCAGTCAAGGGGTTAGCTGTGCATGCAGAGGTTCATGGGAAAGAGGATTGTGTTGCTCTTCTGTGGAGATGGCTTGGTGTGACAAAAAAGAATGCAAAAGCTGTTGTTTTCTGTGGGGGTGTTATGTTCGACTGGTTGTGGAATACTTTCCATGAATTGGAAGATGATGCCACGGATGATAGGGTAGATTATTGTGTACGTGCTTACTTATTGTACCTCCTTGGGACCACGCTATTTGTGGATAAGACTGGAATTAGGGTGAATGTTTCCTACCTTGCTCTTTTGTCAGACTTGAGTCTAGTTAGCACGTATGGTTGGGGTGTAGGAGCATTGGGATTTTTGTATAGGCAACTTGGACAAGCAAGCAGGTGTCACGTTAAGGGAATGGGTGGCTACGAGACCTTGTTGGAGGTACTTGCAATAAACTACGATTTACTGCATTAGTGTTGCACATTAATTACATGTACTTTTTCATCAAAGTCGTGCACATTAATTGCATGTAGTTCTTTTTTCATCTAAGATGCAGAAAATGTACATTACGACATATACAGAACGTAGAGGGAACGTAGAACTCGTTCAATGTTATTAAATGTTTTTTGGATTCAGACATAAACACTGACACAGACATGTTCACAAGGATTACTAAATATATGTATTATGTATAATTACATGCAGGCTTGGATTCAAGAGCATTTTCCTATGTTTCGACATGCTATGAATCCGAACTACATGGACGACCTACCACGAGCAGCACGCTGGCAAAGCCGTCGGCAGGCTAAATCGGCCACAACAGTCTGCTACCGTGAGATGTTGGATGATCTTCAAGCTACACAGGTAATTGGAAAATGTAATACCTAAATTACTGCATTGTACATTCACATACTTGTATAACACTCAACCAATATCATGACTTCTGCAAAATCTTCCACATTTATTGGACTATAATAGGTCCAAACTCTCCGCTTGCGGAGGCGATTTTGATTGTTAAAATGTATTTGAATCTTATGTTTTGTTAATTTGAATTGACCTAGGAGTTATGATGCTCTATTTGTAGGTCTAATTTTTTGTTGTGCTAAATGACGTATTAACCCGAATAAGGTACGGTGGTGTAGACGGGTACTGTAAGAAAAACAGGACACTTGCTGGTACGAGATTCATAACCTAATTTGTTCTCTCTCAACTTTAGAATTAGGTTCTTCAATTCTGCATTATTTTGTAGTCATCTTGGTGAAGCCTCCGAACACGTCATTTTGAACCTATTTGAATCAAACAAATAGCGAAATAGGTATCCAAAATATGTGACATTACTGGTCTCAAGAGTAGAAATCTCCTACATCCAACTACGTGGAAGTCTTTCTGACTACTTAACTAACGTAAGTGAATGCTTTAGCGGGGTTTCCATTAATGGTCTGAAGAACATTCTATGTTTTAGTCCAAAACAATAGCTTTTGAACACAGAAAAAAGAGACCAAGTTTTGTACCATACATAGTGGAAACTTGCATGAGCCTTGGATATACTCAACTATGTAGTTCACCACGGAAAATACTCCTTGTCTTGCAATTTTTGTTGATTTTGTCGATTGTTTTTGATGCAATTAATGGTCTATTTCTTGACACGTACTTCAATCACAAAAAAAAGATCTAAGATGACATATATCACATACATCTGATTGGCTGGATTGTTATAAAAAACGCAAGAAGCTATTGCTTTGGAATTTGAAGAAAGTAGGCAGTATGATGGGGGAGGTACCATGAAAATAAAGAGAATATGACTGCACAAAACGACAGAAGACTTGATGGGGGAGGTACCATGAATGCACTGTGTACGACCATAAGGTCTTGTGTGGCTGAAGATAAAGAGAATATGACTGTACAAAACAACAGAAGACTTGAAGATAGAGAATTGCTTACATATGGAAGAAAATGATCTAAACAATTATGCCGAAATTGTCATTCTGATGGGCTAATGCATAGCAATATTGTGTACTACCTGAAGGGGTTAACCACACTTGGGGAACACTAGTCTTACTCCATTGACTAGCTCTTTTGTTGCCCACTTATGAGTTTGGCCTTAACTTCTCAATTGCAGAAAATAACATGTGATATGTTCTGTTAATTTGGGGAACTAACAAAGCCTAGGCTACATAAGATTGGGTAGGATATTTGTAATAGGATCAATAAAAATATCATGTCTTTTGCTCCGAGAACGAGTTTTCTGGCATGTGAGTTCTCTCCGGTAATTTGGTAAAGAGTTTCCTGGTTGCTAATATTTAGATTGCTGTTAGTTTCTGTTATGTTAAATCTTAACAGTTTTCTGGAATAACTTATATCGTTTCCACTGAGCATATTTGACCAATCATATTTAATATTATTGTAAGCTATCTTTCTGTGAAATGTGTTCCACCGCTGGAGTAAGATAAAAACTAACAGAATTGATTTATCCCTTCTGCCGAATTGAAGTGGAAACCAATCTGGTGCCTACAGAACCCGATCTTGTGATCTTGTCTTTTTGGGAACTGGATGGTTATATTATTGGGTCTATAAATATGTTCTTGCTTCCATCCTTCTTTTCTCTTTTATACTCATTTCCCATTTAGAAATATATATTCCAAAGCCTTCAGTTTATAGTATCGCTCATTTATATAATCATTGACTGATCCATGTGGATTCAGTCACTAATGTACTATGTTAAAAGTACATTAGACATTGCAGATTCAGTTGAACTCACTACTGTACTATGTTAACAGCATCGCTCATTTGTAGTAGGTCTCTTTTGGATAACAGAGTTATTAGACTTTGCAAATTCAAATACTGACTTGTCATCAATAGGCAACTGATATGCAAATGTGTTTTCGATTAGATTTTAATGAACTGTGCTTATAGCCAAATTGACTGTCCGAAGATTGGTCTGAGTGATTTTGAGCTGTCTATATGTTGCAAGAAATATGGACAACTACCAGAAATTTCTCTGACGATGACTCGCTTTTGATGATCAACTCAAATTTAGAGAAAAGTGACTGTCATGCCAACTGTCATGATCATATCATAATTCCTAGGGCGAAAAATCCCTCTTCTTGTTTGACGTGTTTGTGAGTACGGTTGCTGTGTTTACACTATTGATTGTTAGTTCTTTAATACCTACTGGTGGTGGTTTTCTACTTCCATTAATCTTCTTACGGATCAACTTTTCATAATAATTTTGTAATCTCTAAATGAAGTTCTTAAAAAATACATGAGATGCATGGAATGATATGTCCATGGGTGTTGAGTTAGATATGTTAGACACCAATGGCCATGGATTATCATACGAGTTTGGTTTGGGTTGGTTTCTAACAAACATTTTGATCATGTTTGTACATTGTTTGTGCACATCTTTAATCCTCTTGTCTCCTACATACGATTTCAATTAATTGGATCACCATCTGATAGCAATGTTGACCTTCTTTCAGGTTATGTTTGACCCATACCGAGAGTGTAGGCCAGTGGTGGCGGATATAGTTTTCTACACCGGTTGCATCTGTTGCATGACTGTTGTGGAGCCCTACCTACCGGACAGAGTTTTGAGGCAGTTCGGCCTTGTGCAGTTCATCCCTGGGCCTCCGTTAGCCCCATTGCGGGGTAGTAGAGGATCTACTACTGCTACATACAGTGTGGTGTACCAGTATACTGATGCTCTTTGGCAGAATTGGCGTGATCATCTGCTCCATGAGGACAAACGAGTTCCGGTTAGGCTGGAGTCCCTTGGGAGTCACACCATGACTACCTTCCGTGGTTTAGGACGGTATCACACTTGAGGGTGTCACCCAATCGGGGAGAGGTGCAGTTCATTGAGAGTGTGGAGGAGCGGAATGCTGCGGCTTTGGCCCTTTTGGACACTTTTGTTGGTGGCAGAACAGTTTCAACGGCCCCGTGTGACATGTGGAATACCATTCTTCAAGTGTGGAGGATTTTGAGTGGCGCGGAGGCTGGACACCCCACCACTCCAGCCCCGACATCGACCTCTTAGTATACTTCAGACTTGGCACTTGCTTTGCATCTTGGTATTTGTATATATGTTGGACCACACCTGGTCATAGTAGTTCCCCTTATTATTTTTGTACATGGGGTATGACGATGTGGTATGATATGGCGGGAAAATACTAAATTGAACTAGTTGGTGGAACTTGTTTGTGGAACTGGTTGGTGAACTTGTTGGTGGGTGGCACATATTTTTGGCAAGGAAGATTGTATGTTGATAACAATATGTTGATTGTATCATTGTATTTATTTGCTTATAGTATGCGACAAAGTAATAGAGTTGTGGCGAAATTAAATGATTGAATGAACAGGAGGATAACGTTTTGTTTTCAACATTGAGATTTTAGAATTTGCATACACAACTTGACACTACGCGAAAAAATTTCAGTTTATACAAATTGAAATGTTACATGAATCTCATATATTAGAATATGAAATATCATATACATTTCAAACAAAAAAAATTTGTAATCATACAAACAAAAAAAACATTGAAATATTTCCATTACTCCAAGCTCTTCAATAGACCTTGGGTTCTCACACAATGGTTCTCGTGGGTAAGTAATTACGTGGTGGGTCGGGTAAAAAAATATGTTCATTGTATTTAATTTACTTATACTATTCTAGTCCATTTACATGTTGGATGGTAGGACGAAATTAAATCAAGGCGGCCGCTATTCGCAGCCCAGTTTGTGCTACTCGCAGTCGATTGCTACCTACAAACCACCACCTTATAAGAATCTGCTACTTACAGCCAACAAATTATCCCTTAATTTCCCTTTTTGCCCTTCTATGCAATTAACATAAAACCCAGCTCCAGAAGTTCAGTCCATCGTTCCATTTCCCTTTTCTAGGTTTTCTTCTACAGCTTCCATTCCAGTGGTTACACTAGGTGCCGGCGCATAGCAGGCCGTAGTTCAGGACCAGAGGCTGCTGAAGTGAGCATAGCAGGCCGTAGTTCGGATCGTTACTCGAGTGGTTACACTAGGTGCCGGCGCCGTGACCGTACTTGAGACTTGGTGTTCTACAACTTGTTTTTGATGGACTTTATGGCCTTGTATTTATTTTGGACACTTTATGGCCATGGTTTATGGACTACTTTCCGTGGTGGAATGACTTTTGTTTTATTGCGGATAACTATTAGGATATTTGTGATAATTGGATACCGTGACAATATGAATGCTACGTAGGGCACCAAAACGTAAATTTTATGGTTTGAATCATTCTTGATACTTTCCTAGGCACAAATAATTCACTACACAATACTCGTATGTGAAAATTTAGATTTAAATTAGGAGTGTCGTACGAACCGACAATGCTCTACACGAACATAGAACACTACCAAAGAAAAAGGGTTTGCATAAATTTCATATTTTACAATAAGATTCTATGAACTAAAATGCCACATAAAAGTCCTTCGAGCCAACCTAATCTAGTTTGATTATGTCCGTCGTTGCCACATCGTTCCCCACTATGTTTTGAAACTCTTCGATCTTGTTTGAATATTGTGTATCCCATCCATCCGCGAATGAATAGTGATGCATATACCAATTCCTTGCAATCGTTAGAATGAGAACGATAGAATGACACCAATCGAATACTAATGTTCGAGTCACATCAATAATTTCGGAAACAAATATCCGAATGTTATACCATTTTTCGGACTTTAATATCTGATTTGCATACCTTTAATTGAATTCTAATTTCCGAACAGAATGAAAACTATGAGATAGCATAATACCATTCGGATACTAATGTCCGAATTGGATCAATAATTTCATAAACAAATATCCGAAATTTATAACCATTTTCGGACTTTAATATCTGATTTGTATCCGAACAGAATGAAAATTTTGAGATAGCATAATACCATTCGGATACTAATGTCCGAATTTGATCAATAATTTCAGAAACAAATATCCGAAATTTATACCCATTTTCGGACTTTAATATCTGATTTGTATCCGAACAGAATGAAAATTTTGAGATAGCATAATACCATTCGGATACTAATGTCCGAATTTGATCAATAATTTCAGAAACAAATATCCGAAATTTATACCCATTTTCGGACTTTAATATCTGATTTGTATCCGAACAGAATGAAAACTTTGAGATAGCATAATACCATTCGGATACTAATGTCCGAATTTGATCAATAATTTCATAAACAAATATCCGAAATTTATACCCATTTTCGGACTTTAATATCTGATTTGTATCCGAACAAAATGAAAACTTTGAGATAGCATAATACCATTCGGATACTAATGTCCGAATTTGATCAATAATTTCAGAAATAAATATCCAAAATTTATACCCATTTTCGGACTTTAATATCTGATTTGTATCCGAACAGAATGAAAATTTTGAGATAGCATGACACCATTCTAGTTTCCGAATGTCACAGACTTGACAAGCACGAGTTTTCAAACAGAAATACAATATAAGAGTTTTCTTGACGATCCGAAAACTACAAGCAGATGTAATCATCCAATTTTCATAACATTATAACACATTAACATTATGTAATACAACACATTAAATCGTTTCTTAATCTAAAAATGGCTAATTGACATGGATGACCTCCTTTGTTGCTACATCAACGCCGATGATCTCGTTGAACTTCTGAATGGCTGCAACATGTGGTGCATCCCAATTCTTAGCGATAGAAAGACGATGTCTTTTCCAATTGCAAGCTATTGGCGGCATAGGGGAACCTTTTTTTAGGAATACCTGTCATATTGCATTAGGTACTTAGAAAAGATAAATTAAGTTGGACTTAAGGAGCGCAATTTATTATATAGATGGCAACAAATCATTTACCAAAATAATACCTGTACAAAGTGTCCTCCGTCAACAAACCCAATAGCAATAACCTTTCGTTTCATGGAGGGTAAAGGCTTCGGTTGGAGGGGGAGGAATGTAAGACATTGAACATTTGATAAATGGACAATGACACAATTATAAGCAGATGCTATGATGTGACCCATGTCTGGCATTGTCATCCAATGTTCTTGGGGCGCCGGACTTTCATACCATGACAAGATGTGAAGTAATTCCCTAGCCCTCTGGGTCCCCCCTACCACTTGTTCGTAAATGTGTAAATGTGTTTCCAACTCTTTAAGCAAATCACTTCTTACCATTAACCATTCATAAACATTGCCTTTCATGAAGCCCGACACTGCCCGAAACCCACAATTTCCATCATCTTCAACATCCTTGATCGATTCTATGTAAGGTCTTATTGCTTCCGGGAACTGATTGATGAAGGGGCATATCAAAAGTTGTGCTACAACGTTTGCTTTCCCTTTCAGATTGCGCCGCGGTTTCTCTTTCACGGGCTTAGGGGTTTCAAGGGAGGCCAGAACATGCTCAAACTCCGAGGGATCCCTACGCGTCGAATTTTGTTCTTTGGCTGCATTTTTTTCTTTCGTTGACTTTCGACCGCGTGGTTGTGCATTCACTTTCGGTTCAAGGAGAGAACTGCTTTTCGGATGCGCAAGCTCTTGCATCTTCTTAACATAATTGACCTTTACATCATAGTTTTCTTCATTCAAGAACTTGTTGTAAAAACAATTAAAGTGAGCCAAAAGCGTCTCCTCCATCGAACCCTCATTCTGGGGTGCAAGCAAAGAGAGCCTCTTCCAATGGTCATGGATTAACTCAATCGGTAGGGGGATATTTGCCATCTTGAAAGGAGCAATCTCATGAGCGCAAGGTAAACCATGAATGTGCTTCAAAGAACACTCGCACTGACGCTTTGATTCCACAAACCATTCGACTTGATGGGATGCCGCTAAAACAAGTGTCATGGCATTCGACGAAACAACTCCCCTTAGCCTATCAAATAGAGTTGTCCTAAAATCATGTTGCACAGAATTTAAGCTCTTCTCAAAAGAAGCTTTGACTTCAGTAACTTGCAATAGCATCAATCTGTGAATCTTCTCCCATATAGTATCAAAATTGCATTGCGAGTTTTCAAGATGATTTTTTAGTTTCGAATGTGAACTCTCCGCCCTATCAATAAATATGGCAAGATATTAGCCGTAGCAAATAACGTCAATATATGAAAAATTTCCAAAAACGCGTGAATAACATGAATATTAAGGAAAATGCTAGAGTTGCGAACGAAGCGTTTACCTGTTGCTTGTTAGGTTTCCGAAATGCATGACTTTGTCCGTCCAAGCTCCTACAAACCTCTCTTTGTAGGGTACCAACCAATTTTTCTCAACGTACTCAAGTGCTGCAGGAACCATTTCAAAATCACGCTTCAGAACACAAAGGCGCTCCTCGTACTGTGCAACACTCGCTGAAAGGACAACTAGGCCCCAACTGCAAATAAACTCCTCCCACATCTTGTCATCAAACATCTTTCTACACTTGGCTAATACGTTCTTGCCAATATGCCACCTACATAGGAGGTGGGTAGCATGAGGGAAAACATTTGTGATGGCATTCATAAATGCCAACTCCCTATCCGTGACAATAACGGACGGAAGCGCGTTGGGATCCATCATGCCTTTTAACTTTCCAAGACCCAAGTGTAGTTTTCCGTTTTTTCACACTCCATGAAAGCAAACGCTGCACAAAAAGTCATCTCCGTCGATGTTACACCTACAATTTGAAGCAAAGGAAACCTATACTTATTTGTCTTGTATGTGCAATCCATCATTAACACTCGGGAAAAAGCACGTAACATCTCCCCGGCAGATGGGGGAGACCAGAACAACTCTGTGACATTCTCAGTCTCGTTCCCACGGGTCCAGTGAACGTACTGGTACTTTTCTAGCCGATCCAACAAATGTTGCATTTGCGATTTCCCAGCTTTCTCTATCACTCGGTACTTGTGTCGTACATTGTACACGGTTTTGATACACGTTACGTTCTCAGGATATTGAACCTTCAAATGGGTTAGGATTTCTTTGGGTTTGACCAAAGCGACTGACAAATCAACCACCGTGCTAGTCTGCTCTGCCGACAACCTCCCGGCATACGAATGGCCCTCCAAGTACACCGCTGAAGGATGGTTGTGAGTGCCATTATGGACAGAAACAGTCCAACCATCATTGCCCTTTACAGCTTTCAATTCAAATGGACATTCACATTTTTTGGTGCCCGTGGACCGCACTCTTTTCTTCACAGCTACCTCCTTCCCATCAACCTTCTTCACAAACGGCCTATACTTACCGCTCCTTTCACATGAAAACCTCATCCTAGGTGTGCGATTCTTATTACATTTCTCAGAACCCATAATGACAATGATAAACCCGTGTTGTTTACCAGTGCATCTTATCCAATCTACCAACGCTTCATCGGACGGAAAAACCTACACACATAACAAAAAATTATAGCCCGTAATATAAGATTGCACATGATAAATACTCTATCAAAAAAACACTCACCGTCTCCATTGTAAAATGCTTCGTACAATCGTATGGAGGACGAGTGGAAGTAGGTATAGTCAATGGCCCTACATAACTACCAAGTGTTGAAGTATCACCCTGTAACACCCAAAGACAAACCAGGTAAGTGGAGGATTCTCTGCAATTTCATTCACATATTAATATCTGAAAACTGGCACTAAATTCGGATATAAGAGTCCAACAATGTTGACAATATTCGGATATTAATATCCAAATAGTTGTACATAAATCAGACATTAGAGTCCGAAAAGTTAGTAAAATTTTGGCACTGTGTGTCCAACTGTAAGTGCAGATTCTCTGCAGTTTCATTTAGATATTAATATCTGAAAACTGGCACTAAATTCGAATATAAGAGTCCAACAATGTTGACAATATTCAGATATTAATATCCGAATGGTTGTACATAATTCAGACATTAGAATCCAAAAAATTAGTAAAGTTTTGGCACTGTGTGTCCAATTGTGTCGGGCCAGAATTGAAATTGAAAATGGAGGGTTTCTGAAATTGAAAATGGAGAGCGGGCTTACCTCTTGCTGCGATTTTTGCTCCGTCACTACAACATTTGTGACTTGTTTCTCAACTTCCATTGCACAATCTTCCGACTCCAAATCATGGTGTATTGATGGGTCACCTATTTCTTGTTTATCAATGGAAGGAGATGAAGCAATCGAGGTTTCCATTCACAATGTAGGAGGAAGAGGAGGGGAGGAAGATAGGTAGACTTGGCTGCTGGTGGGAGGGCCTGGTGGTGGGTGATGGCAGCTGGGTAGGGATGAAAATGGAGGAGTTTGAATGGGGGAGGGAGGACACGTTCTGGGCTGGAGGGAGGGAAATCTCAGGAGACGATTTTTGGGGGTTGTATGTAAGGGGTTATGTAATATTCTTAAAGGGTAAAATGGTCAAATAACATGATGTCTTAGGGGTATAATGGTCAAATTATATGAGGGCATTTTTGTCCGCAATTGATAAAAGTTTTAATCGGCTGCGAGTAGCACAAACTGGGCTGCGAATAGCGGCGACCTAAATCAATGAACATGAGGAAACATTTGGTTTTCATTCAGATTTTAGAAATGAGGATTCAAGTCAGTTTCAAACACAAGAACTCGAAACTACGTAAATATTTCATTTTATAGAAATCGAAGTATTTTTATCTCATTTATTAGAATCAGAAATAACCTTGCAAATTTTGTTCAGAATGGTCCAGGCCCTTAAATAGCCGATTGATGATCTCATCCAACGGCTCAGATTGAAGGGGGAGTTCCGGTTCAAATTACGATCCCAAAAACCTCACCTGGGATATACAACAGTTTCTCCATTGAGAGAGAGAGAGAGAGAGAGAGAGAGAGAGACGAATAGAGACCTAGCCCACATGATCGACGACGAGCGAAGAACAACACGAATAGAACCAAGGTATCTCTCCCTTTCTCTTTCCCTATCTGTGTTGATATTTTCCCCCTAATTTTTGCTCTGGCAACCAGAAACCAGAAAGCCAAACTAAGTGGAATACTGTATACTTGTTCTATAATCAATCTTGTGAAGGACAACAAGGACAAGAATGACGGCCCCCAGATTAGGGCTCCATTTGAAGGTATCTTTGTCACTATCTTCGAATCTGTTTTTTAAATTTTGTATGGAGTTAGGGTTTGTTCGATATACCATAAAATTGCACAGAATGACAGTAGTGCGATATATGGTTATGGTTTATGTATTTTTTTGACTTATGGTATCTTATTAGAGTTAGGGTTCTTTTTTGGAGTTAGATTTTCCATAACTTTTGAAATATTTTTGGAGTTAGAATCCCTGAAGGCTGAGTCAGTTAGCTCTCTCAGTTATTATTTATGTTTTTCACATACGCAATTATCTCATTTATTCGAATCTGTCCAGTTTTTTCCATTTTAGCTACTCTCTCAACCCCACACTAATCCTCTCTATTATCAATTTTTGTCCTTACAAAATTACTGCATACGTGTTATTGTATTCAATAGTCCTTTAATGTATCGACGAGAGGGGGGAGAGGAAGAACAGTACTATTAATGGATTGATGATGAACAGTTAGTCGGTATGTATACCCAACATGGGAGCGAACTGTTATTTTCCTACTTGGTAGGTAATGTAGGCTCTAGCTCCCTATCTCACCTTAAGGTATTTCACTTAGGCAGCCCAATACCGAAGCTGTTGTACATGTTCTTAGCTCTATTAGCTCTGTCAGTTTCGTACCGATGATGGATCAGCACTCAAGGCTGAGTAATCACTTTACAAGTTTGTTGCTATCTGTATGAGTCGATTACAGCAGAGACTTTCATTGAATTCTCTGATTGTTTGCTAACTGTTGTGTCCCCTCTAGTAGTGATTAGAATCCCTCCTGGGGTAATGTGGTTTTGGGGTAATAAATACTTCAAATATTCGTTTCTTCTTAAGTTTACTTTGTTCTCTTTGTCTGTCCAATAAGCAACAAAATTACGACTTCTTGGGTTTCTAGCAGATGACGATCTTTGTACTTGGTAAATTTTGAAACTGTAGCACCTTACAACTGGAGTAGTTTTTAACTTTGAAGGTATGAGTAAGATATTAGAGGTCCCTATTGTTACCCTTTCAGTTGGTATATTGTTTTACTTTTATGTCACGTGCTTGTAGCCATTGTGGCTTATTCAGAGTAGGTGGTCATTGTCCAAAGACTAGCTACTTATTTCTTGGAGATTACTTACATTCAACTAATAGGAAGAATGTAGTAATTTTTCAGAAAACATCTCCATGAATGAATCTCAAAAAGCTCATATATTGGTATTTGAAATGTGCAATACCCTTGCCTTGGTGAGTAATAAGCTTTGTACTTAGTATTCTGGTGTAAGATAAGAGCTGTTTTCCTGAGTGTAAAGACATCTTTGTTGTTAGTGATTTGTACTTGCTTTTCTGGTTGTAGACCCTTTCCCATTTTGTTGCTTCCTGTTCACAGTTTTTCGAAATAGAAGGTCAAATTTTTGTATGCTTTTGCGGAGTAATTGGCCCGTGTGTTGAATTACTGTGATTACTTCCTGTTGTGAAGACTTGATTATTGCATTTCGGATGGTTGTAGTTGATTGTATGTTAGAACATGGCTTCCGCTTCTTCAAATGCCACATCTAGATGGGAAAAGAGGCCTTGTGCTTGCGGAAGTGGTCAATGCATCCCCACCAGAGCTGGCCTCAAATCCAAATACCCCGGCCGGTACTACTATAAATGTTCTCGTGGGAATGTAAGTCTTCTCCACTCCCCGTATCTCCGTTTAAGCAAATTAGCATCTACAGTTAACTATGTTATGTAACCAAATCTCATGCTCCTGTGTTCTTACTAGCTCAGCTCTGCCCGGAATGGAAAGGTTGGTGTGACGAGGATTGTGACAATGTCGCACGTTCAGTAGATGATAGGTATTGGCAGTTGACTGGGCCATTCGATGCTTTCAAAGAGGACCTCCACACCTTCAAAGAATCCATGTTAGTTATACAAAAGGCAGTCTGTGTTCTAGTTGTTGTTGAGATTGTAATTTGTGCGCTCAAACTAATAGAGGCCATATTTTAATTTATTGTGTTCATTCTATGTAGGGGCCGTCTATGTAATTAAGTAGATTGTTAGTATCAAGTATTTTGTAGATTCGTGGATTTGAAGTATGTAAATTGTCTATTTTGTTTGTATTGAATATTGTTATACTATGCTATGTATGTAAACTATAAATTGCCCGTGCTTGAAGGCACGGCTTGAATGATTATCATACAAAAATAAACGCTGGCTAAACCACGACGTCACATCAACACTAAATCTTTTACAGTGCGTGCAATATATGAACTCTTACCCAATGAATCCAACTACGAAAAAAATAATAACCCAATCATGTTTATAGAACGCCACATCTATTTCAGAAATACAATATGTTTTGCACCCCATTTCCACCCAAGCCTCAATGAACCCGTGCCTACAGGCATGACACAATGTAACAGCGAGTTTGCAACTATTCTGAATTTCCCGATTTCACATTTACAACCACAAATTTCGTAGCTACCGCGTAATAACCATGAATTTTCCATGATGAAAACAACATTCAGTAATCAAACACCATGTGCAAGCATGATGCTATAATAACATTAATTGAGCTAGTATAACAAATAGAAATGGAAGGTGAGTTTATATAGCTCCATTTAACTCAATGTGGAAGCATTCAAATTTTAGATCAAATAGAATCTCACATCATCCCAAAGTTAAATTGTTTATCACCCCATCCATACCATTAGTTTGACGGTGGTGGCCCCCCTCAGAAACAAAAAGATCCATGTGAAGAAACAATACCAAATGTATGTATTTTCATTAACCCAACCATAACATCCAATCAAGGGAGCATGGTACCACCACCCTTTTACCATTCACCCAACAAGTAATGAAACAAAGACGAGTTAGAATAAAATGATCATACCTACTGGCATATAAAATTCATCTTTGTAGACACCTCCCAAGCGGGGCATCGCCATACAGATTGATCACGTTGTTTGTTCGATTGGTTGCTCACTTCATAAACCAAAATCATGGACATTCCCATTGCTAGGAACATCGCCACATGATAACGGTTATCATCAAATAGAGTCGCCACCCAATTTATTAAAACTGGGAAAACAGATAGAGATTCTGGATACGGGAGCCAAAAGTACAATAAGGGGAAGGTGTTAGGCACCCCTCTTTGCCCAGTCGTGAGACTGGTCCGTAATCATTCAACATAAGACGTATAGATGCTTTGTTTAATTCCAACACATAATCTGTTTATTTATTCCTTTAAACAGTAAGTAAAGCGAGCCAGTGCGATAAATGAGCATGCATCAGAAAGCAGATAAAACAAACAAAATGTCCCAGGGAGATAGATCTCGCGGCCGGTGAATGGATGTCACGGCCGAGGGATCTTCCTGGTTTGATATACCGGCCGAGGGATCGAAGCCCCGGTCGGTGTTCTTCCTCACACCAGACAAAAAGATTAATGGATAATCAAAACACTACGGTTAGTCAAAAATGCAGTAAATTAAGACAAACCAGAGGCCGTTGGGCCTCACCACCTTGATCCCTCAGTTGCTTGATTGCTTTGGATTAGGCGTGATTGATTGATTGCTTGATCGAGAACCCTAGAGTTAGGGTTTGTACTTCGGGGTTTGATCGCCGGATTGACGGCTGCCTTCGGAAGGTTAGGGCTTTTGGAGTATGGGGTTGAGAGAGTATTTTAACAGAGTTTCGTGGCTTGATTGAGTGTGTAGGTATATCAATTTCGTATGTATTTCGGAACCCAAAGGCTCCTTTATATAGGCATAGGGATGACTCACTCCGGCCAATTAAATCACGAGATGGCAATTGCAATTGCAATGCATCTCTAACTCTACGTCGTAATCTCTGAGCGTAGCCCGAACGCATCGGAAAGGTAGTGTAGTTGGATCAAACCAAACGTCTGACAGAACGTTCCAGAGTCTGGAAAAAGGTCGATCTGGCGGCCGAGCAAAGGATGTCGCGGCCGTGGAATGGATGTCTCGGCCGAAGGATAGATCTTGCGGCCGAGGAATTGATCTCTCAGGGAGATTTTGCTGGCAACAGGTTGCTCGGGTGAGGGATTGATGTTGTGGCCGTTAGATCGATGTTACGGCCGTCAGATGGATTCTCCTAGGCTTCTGTATTTCTGTCTGAAAGGCTGTATGGCTTTGAATTGGGTCCTCTAAGTGGTTCAAAGTTCTCACCGAAAGTCCTAAGGTCCTCAAGGAAGCAATCAGCAATCATTGTATCCATTTTATCATCGGGATTGTCCCAAGGTGGGACTTGAAATGATCGTTAGGCCAAATTGGGGTGTCTACAGATGCCCCTCTTTGACTCAACTCAGACGGATCGCGAGACATGTTTGAGTAAGAGTCAAAGCTGTAAAAAGCAACTCAATTTGGTCCAACCACTATTCCAAGGGGTTTTCGAAAAAGGTTTTGTTATGGTCGGGCCGGGAGGCTGCCTACGTATTCCACAAGGGAAATTCAGACCAATCGTAGTTCGGGCAATGAAGAAAAGTAAAAAGTTTGGAGGGTTAGAGACAGAAGACGTACCTTAGGGCTCAAAAAGCCATAGTGTGACGTACCTAGACTGAGCCAGGGTTTTGGCGAAGAGTAGTTGAAGGAGCGCAGGGCTGCCGGGGGAGCTTTTACGGAGAGCTTCCTTAGTTATTTTGGGGTAGATCAGTACACTGCAGGTGCGTTTGCTTTTCTTGATCATCCTTACTTTGACTGAAAGGAGCTTGGTAGAGTAGCTTATCCTTGCGAATGAGCTGGAAGGGATTGATGTAGTGGGGTGGAATCCAAGCCATCTGCTGGGGATGAATCGGACGCCGGTTGTTTTTGAGATGGGGGGCGCAGGGCCAGTAACTGAAGCTTTGGTGATGAGGGAACCGAGGCACGGAGCCGGTTGTAGTCACGAGGCGAGAGCCTGGAGAGAGATGGAATCGAGGCGTGGAGCTTGTTGCAATCTTGAGGCGAAGGCCTGAGGGGATGGGATTGATAAGACCGAAGCGCGGAGCTGGTGTTGATCATAAGGCGAGAGCCTGAGGTGATTGATAGGACCGAAGCGCGGAGCTGGTGTTGATCATAAGGCGAGAGCCTGAGGTGATTGATAGGACCGAAGCGCGGAGCTGGTATTGATCACAAGGCGAGAGCCTGAGGTGATTGATAGGACCGAAGCGCGGAGCTGGTATTGATCACAAGGCGAGAGCCTGAGGTGATTAGATTGAGGCGTGGAGCCTGCTGTGGTTATGAGGCGGAGGCCTGAGGTGAGCTTAGAGCTTGATGGGACCGAAGCGCGGAGCTGGTATTGATCAGGATGAGAGCCTGTGGTGTCAGAGCTTTGAGCTTGACGTGATGAACCGAAGCGCGGAGCTGGTATAAGGCAAGAGCCTGAAGTGAAGGAAATGAGGCATGGAGCCTGAAGTGATTAAGGCGTGGAGCCTGCATGCAGTCTTGAGGCGAGGGCCTGAGTTGTCGGAGCTTAGAGCTTGACGTGATATGAACCGAAGCATAGAGCTGGTTGCATTCTGATGGTCTGTGCACGGAGCTTTCTCATCATAAGTGTCGGCGCGGAGCCAAAGGATCGAGGCGTCGGGCCGATCAATAAAACCGAGGCATAGAGCCGGTTGATTGTAGGATTGACCTGTTTCATGAGAGATATGCAGAGTGTATATGTACGATGATGGTTGTTAGATGTGAACAGATATGATGCAGACTCGATGTGAAAATGTTGATGCAAATGTGTGCACGGGCCCGTGCGTGTGTGTTTGTTTTAAGCTTAGAGCTTCTATCAAGTTCCGGACTTGAGCATTCAGAGCGTAGAGCTCGAGCATTCGGACGGCAGAATCCGAGCATTCAAAGTACAGGCTTTGAGCGTCCAGTACGCAGTGGTTGGGCATCCAAGCGTAGAGCTTGAGTATTCAAGTGTATAACTTGAGCATCCAGTACACAGTGGTTGGGCATCCAAGCGTAGAGCTTGAGCATTCAAAAATGTTAGATTTTTGAGAATTCAGGCGTAGAGCCTGAGAATAGATGTCTTGATTGTTGGGGCGGCTTAGAGCCTGTTGCTTGTTTACGGCTTCGAGCCAGTTGAGATGATGAACACAGGCTTCGAGCCTGTTAAGAACTTGATCGTGTACGGCTTCGAGCCAGTTGAGACAATGGGCTTAGAGCCGCTGGGTTGGTTGTTACGGCTTTGAGCCAGTTGAGATAATGGGCTTGGAGCCGCTAAGTTGAGTAATTACAGGCGTAGAGCCTGTTGCCGTGATAGTGAGCATAGAGCTGCTGATTCGAGGGCTTCGAGCCGCTGGGTGATAGTAGATGAAGGCTTCGAGCCTGTTGAGGTAATGGGCTTCGAGCCGCTAAGTAGAAGGCGTAGAGCCGCTTTGGGTGAGATAACGGGCGTAGAGCCTGCTGTGTTGAGGTAATGGGCTTCGAGCCGCTGAGTTGATGGCTTCGAGCCAATTCAGATGGCAGGCTTGGAGCCGCTGAGCGGAGATAATGGGCACAGGGCTGCTGAATTGGTAGGTGGGGGCTTAGAGCCACTGAGTCGCGTAGAGATGATGGGCTTCGAGCCTGTCAGGATAGTGGGTGTAGAGCCGTTAAGTTGAAGGCGTAGAGCCGCTGAGTGAGTTGATATGGGCGTAGAGCTGCCAGGTGTCTTGTTTTGCCGTAGTGGGAGCTTCGACCAGCAGTTTGTGGAGAGAGATTTTCCTCATACTTGGGTATGCCCCCAAGGCTGGTTGGTTGTGGGCCTAGAAGTCTGTAGTGGCATGAGTTAGTGCACTGAGCAAAATCTAATGTTGCTGAGGGAACTTGATTAAGGGGCCAGGAGATCGATCTCTCGGCCGAAGAATGGATGTTTCGGCCGAGATATTGATGTCTCGGCCGTGAGAACGCCAAAAGCCAGGAAATCGATTTAAGTTCAGTTAAATCGATCTCACGGCCCATTTAATCCTTTCTTCTCCTCCTCCCTCATTCTCCTCCGTTCCTCTCGCCCGACGACCACCGTACGCCGCCGCCCTCCTCCACTACCGTCGGCCACCATCATCTCTGGCGACCATCCTCTCCGACCACCGCCGTCATTATCGTTGCTGCCGGCTTCGTTTGTCTGAAACCGTTGGTTTTCTTTCTTTCTTGGCTTGGACGTGATGGCCACGCCATCTTCGGGTGTTGCAGGTTCATCCTCGCACCCTTCATGTAGGTGCGAGCATCCATCTTCTGATGAAGAGGCGATTGAGGAGCCCGGTTTGTTTGATGCTACTACCTACGTTTGTCCTTCGCGTAGGCTGGGTTACGGCGGTTTTCTGCAGTACCGTCCTCCTGTTGGTGGCCCAGAGGCTGAGATGGTTCGTCGAGAGCCAGAGTTTCACCTGAGCGTTCTGAACGTGCCGGTGAGTTTCCTGAAAAAGTAAAAAGTTTTACTTTAGTTCGAAGTTTTGGAAATCCTTGCGTTTAGAAAATATTTTGCTTGCGGGATGAAAAATCCCTTTTGGCTAGGAGCGTGAATGTGAGGGACCCATGTTTGGGTTGAATTTATTTTTGTTTAAGGAAACTAAAATAACTATGCCCCCTGCCTAGGCAATGCATGCTTTTAGATGTTAATTTGACGCCCCTTAGCATCTTCTTTGTTTATGCAATCATGAGATTAACTCCCTTTTGTCGTTGGCAGAGAAACAGGAGGCTGGAAGCTCGCGGTGGAGGCAAGGAGGTGCATAGATGGTTCTTGAAGCTGCCAGAGCAGGCTCGGGCATTAGTATGTGCTGCAGGCTTCGAGACATTCATTCTGGGCCTTGATCTTCCGAAGATGGATTGGTCATTGATGACCTCGCTGGTTGAGAGGTGGTGGGATTGTAGACACCCCAATCTGGGTCTCCCAATCGTTTTACTTATTTTTACGATTTTCTTGTTTCCCCGATGATGAAATCGGATCAAACAGAGCTTGGATTGGAATTGGATTAGGCTTGGAGCATTTAGGAACCTCGCTTGAACCTTTCAAACCCTTCTGAACCTTCAGTCAAACCCTAAGACCAGAGTTGACCCTCGCGCGAGTCTTCTTTCCCCTCGCGCGATACTCAGCCTGCCACGTGTAGTCAAAGTCAAACTGTTGACTGTTTGACCCTCGCGCGACACTCATGGACCCTCGCGCGATGGTTCCCACCTGTCCCTTTCACAGAATCCAGCTGGACTGGTGATGATTGCTTGGCACATGGGTTCCCATGGGCTGGAACCCCGTTCTCCTCAGCTGAACGACGTGCTGGCAGGTCCTAGCCCCATGCAAACTCCCACCCACTCTCTCACCTTGTTGGCTAGCCTTACAACCAAGTTGTGACCAGCCTTAGTGGCTGGTCCTAAGGGTTTGTTTGGCCCCTAACCAAGCCTTGCTCTCCCCCTATAAATACCCCCATTGGTCTTCCATGTTAAGGGTTCCAAAAAATTGCTTAAGGGTTTCATTACTCCCTTCACAAATCCTACACTAGCTAGCACAAAGTTCACTAACCCCAAACCACCTCCTAATCTTCTGAACTTAGTGTGTTCATACACACTTGGTTGCAAGGCCACACCAATCAATCCAATCCATTTCCCAAACCCTTTCCAAGCAAAGGTATAACACTTAAGCTGTTTCTGTTTTGGTCCCTGAGGGGGGCTGACAGGGCCAAGGCTGGTAATCAATACCATGCCCTGGTCCTAAAGCCAGCAAAGTTACAAGAAATCGTGGCAGCCACACCCTCGCGCGACGGTCCCCTTTACTCGCGCGACACTTGTGTCAGCAAGAGAATGGACCTCGTGGGGAAGGGAAGCTAGCCCTTTTCTGTTTTACAGCATGTTTATGTTTGTTGCATCTTATTTTGATTTTTAGATCACTGTTATGCATGCAAAACAAAATACAGTAGCTTGTTTATTTGCTTTAAATAGTTAGGAATGCCTTTGGGATCCCCTGAACCTGTTTCAGGACCCAAACATGCAAAGCAATTCCTGGAAGTCCAGTCAGGAGTGTCGCGCGAGATTCAAGCTCTGTCGCGCGACAGTTCTCTGATTTCCATGGGTGGCCCTTGCATGGGCAACTAGGCCCTTGGCCTCTGTTTTGATACCCCCACTGTTTAGGGGTTGTATTTTATCTCATTTGGCTCCTGTTTGGAGTATGGTGTAATAATTAGTATTTTCAGCCTTCCCATAAACTGCTTGGTTTGCTTCCTGGGTGTGCACTGGTCCTTCCAGAGCCCAGAAGGGAATGATTTAGGGGCTGTGGTGAGATGACATACTCGCGCGAGAGTCAGTGTGTCTCGCGCGATGGTTGACTTGCATGCAGATCTGTCCAGGCATGCAAGTTGGTCATCGTGCAAGACAAATCTGCCCCGAGCCTGGTTTTGGCATCTGATCGCTATCTCAAGGTCATTCCACTTATTATTCGTCAATACTATCCATCCATGCCATTATTTGATCACATCTTGCAAAGTGCTACAGTTTTAATCCCCGATTAACTGTTCCCCCGCCCTAATTGGCTAAAATCAATTAAAAGAGGAAGAATCACAATTGTTTTCATAAAAACGCCTAAGTAGAGACCGATCTCCGGATTGGGCGAGAGGGGTGCCATAAAACCCTTCCCCTCTCGTAACCTGGCTCCCGAACCCAGATATGGTTATGACGGACTGGTTTCCTTCACTTTTCAAAATCAAACAGCGCGGCAGGTGCTTCGAAATACGGTTCCTTGAGTGTCGGACCTTCAAAACTCAAGTGGCGACTCTGTATTTTTGAGCGCTTGCCACCGGCGCTCGCGCTCCCTCGATTTTCAAAAAAAGGCCGCAATGGCGAAAGGAACGGAATCCTTTTTCCGAGGGCATGCTGCCCACAGGGATACCACCAATACCTTCCACTTCCCTGCTGCTGGTGAGATGACTATCACTCCGGGTGACTTCTCTCTGCTGACTGGCCTGCGGATAGGCGAGGTTGCTCTTCGAGTTGACCCTCGGCTTTGGGAGCGAGAGGGTGCTTTGAGGTGGTTTCTAGGCAAGGTGCCCCCTGTTCGTTCCCGGGGTCATATAGATCTTGTTTGGCTAAGCAAGACTTTTATGGTGGCTGACATTCTGACCCAGGTGAGTGCCGAGCAGTTGACGCGGGCCTTCCTTCTTTTCCTCCTTGGGCAGACGTTGTTTGCCAACAAGGATGGTTCAGTACACACGCAGTTTTTGGCTCCTTTGCAGCACTTGGGAGCTATTCGGGAGTTTGACTGGGGCTCGTCTGCTTTGGCCACTTTGTACGGTAGTCTTGGAGCTTGCTCGCGGGACAAGAGTCCCATTCTTTGTGGCCACTTTCGAGTGCTTGAGGTACGTATCATTCCTTTGTACTTCTGTTTTTACTTTGGCTTTTTCCTAGTTCTGAACTTGCTTTGGTTAACCTGCTTTTCAGCTCTGGGCTTTTGAACACCTTCTCCAGTTTCCTCCTGAGACTAGGCATGGTGATGCGAACTGCGTACCTCGTTACGAGCGATGGTTGATGGGGCAACGGAAGCCATGGTCACCAGTTTTGAGCCTTCCCGAGTGGCGGCGAGTTTTGGACCGACTGACGGTCGATCAGGTACCTTTTCTTTTGTACCTCTTGTCCTTTAGGCTTCCATATTCTTGTGTCGAGACTGATTTGTCCTTGCTCTTACAGGTACGGTTTGACCCTTGGGGTGGTGTACCAGAGGACGCCCCTCTTGCTCGTTGTAGAGTCCTAGATCGGACCCGTAGCTTGCTCGAGGGTCCATTTTGCCGAGCCTAGTACTTAGGTGATCGAGTGGCCAGCCAGTGGCGGCCACGCGTTGAGGCTCTTCGGTTTGTTCCCCCTTCTCCTCCAGTATCTATGAGGTCCACTTCCTTGATGTCGAAGGAAGATCTGAAGAGTGCCCGGATCAGAGATTGGGCAGGTTTACTCCTCCAAGCAGGTGACTATACAGAGTACTGCCGTCTTTTCTTGACCTCCTCTACTGCGGCTCCTCCCGTTGCTCCTGTTTGGCCACGGGCTCCTTCGTATATCTCCTTCCACTCAGACGATGGGGAGGAGGAGCGTCTGATGCTGACTTCTTGCACGACCCCGCTCTACACTTTGCCAGACGGGGCTTCACAGGTATTTTTAGCTTCTTATGTTAGCTTTCATCTCTTCGCATTGTATCCTTGCTTTAGATGTTTGTAATGCTTGGCTGTTCCACAGGTACCTGCCGAGATAGTGCAGGAATGGTTTCGCGCCTACCAGAGTACAGAGGTCTTGGTTCGGAGACAGCGCCGTAGGATCCTCGAGGTATGACTTTCTTCATGAGTTTTATCTGCTATGTATTATCCCTTGAGTCTGAATGTTTATATCTTCCTTGGCTGCAGCTTGAGGCTGAGAGAGTACCGGCTGCTGAGGGGAATGTGGGGACCAGTGAGCAGCCTTTGCCTTCTTCTCAGAGATCGCCTAGTTTTTAGGGCTTTTCTTTTCCCTGTTCATAGTTAGTAGATGATAGGCAGAAACTATATTTGTATAGTAAAAGCAATCACAGCAACGGTTTTGTAAACAAGTTTTTGTTTGAGAAATGAGAAATGCCTTTCATGCCCCTAAATGTCTTGAGTTTGCATGGGATAGTCAGAACATGGCTTTTTGAACAAGTTTTTGCTGATAGACAGTTAAAAAATATTTGGCCGAAGAATCGATCACTCGGCCGAAGGATCATTGTTGCGGCCGAGGTATTGATTGTCCGGCCGTTACATCTATTTTCCCAAGGAAGATAGGTTTTACTTTAGCCAAGTGGCATCCTGTTTCACATCATTTCCTATGCTTAGTCTTTGATTTGCTGTCTCTTGCCTTTGCCATGTTTTACAGCCTGATTGCCAAACTTAAGAGTCTTTTGAAGGATCATACCCATTGCGTTGACGACTTTTGGGTTAGAGAGGATGAATTGTAATTCTTAGGTGTCTTTGTTTTTGTCAATTCCTTGAAAAATGACTAACTCATCTTTTGTGAGCTCAATACGCAGGGTTAGCTATGCCTATCATTGAGTACAAACATGTTGATGTTCTTCTTTCCAAATACTTGGGCCGTATCTCAATGTGAGACTGCCTACGTATCCCGATCAGGGAATCAGGCCTTTTACGTAGTTCCAAGATCACCACCTTTGGGGGTTGGGTTTTCACTCTTGGTTTTTCTTTCTCTTATGCTCTAGATTTTGCCTAGGTTAGAGGTTAAGTCCCTAGCGAGCTTTCCTTCAAATGCCTTAACTTTTGCCTAGGCCGCGTTTTTCGCTTTTTCTTGTCCTAGCAGGCTCTGCTCTTACTTTTGCTTGGGTGTGTAGGTTGCCCAACGATCATTTTTCTCTCAAGAGGGTTTGTATTTTGGAGAGGAATCTGATGGAGATGTTTTTATGAATCTCCTTGTTGCGTTTGTACTTTCACAATGGGCAAGCTAATCCTAAGTGTTTTCACGGAGATAGCGTCTTCTTCCTGGGTTTTGATAAAAACCTAGTCCTAAGTAATTATAGTTCATCCTTTCCTTCCTTTTGTTGGGGACACAAAGATTTTGATCCCTTCGAATTCTTCCTTTGTTTTGGCAATGAGAGTATAGTGCATGGCAATTGCAATTTAGATAAGTATAATCTGGAAGATGAAAAAGGAATTCTCTTAGCGGAAAATAAAATGCCCAAACAGGGGCCCAAAACTCGTTCTAGTTTGTTTAAAGCAAAAAACATTGTTTTGACGTTTCTTATTTGCCATGTTGTGACTTCTCAGCTACTGCAGCATGTTGGGGTCATTTCCCTTGTCTTTTGCAACTTTGTACTCTTTCCCACCCTCTTCCTTGCCAAACAGAGCCTTTGAACCGGGTTCATTTTTGCACGATGGCTATCTCCTTGAGCCATGAGTAATCCCCAGATGGATGTGTCGGCAGGAAACTCCCTTTCTCTTTCCTCATTGATTGCGTGGTTATCAGTTATTTCCTCCTGATTGAATAGCGATGCTAAGGAGGTTTCATCGAGCGGATCATTGCACTCTTCTGTAGACACCTCCCAAACGGGGCATCGCCATACAGATTGATCACGTTGTGTTTGCTCGATTGGTTGCTCACCTCATAAACCAAAATCATGGACATTCCCATGGCTAGGAACATCGCCACATGATAACGGTTATCATCAAATAGAGTCGCCACCCAGTTTATTAAAACTGGGAAAATAGATAGAGATTCTGGATACGGGAGCCAAAAGTACAATAAGGGGAAGGTGTTAGGCACCCCTCTTTGCCCAGTCATGAGACTGGCCCATAATCGTTCAACATAAGACGTATAGATGCTTTGTTTAATTCCAACACATAGTCTGTTTATTTATTCCTTTAAACAGTAAGCAAAGTGAGCCAGTGCGATAATTGAAGCATGCGTCAGAAACCAGAAAAGCAACAAAATGTCCCAGGGAGATGGATCTCGCGGCCGGTGAATGGATGTCACGGCCGAGAGATCCTCCTGGTTTGATATACCGGCCGAGGGATCGAAGCCCCGGTCGGTGTTCTTCCTCACACCAGACAGAAAGATTAACGGATAATCAAAATGCTACGATTATTAGAAGTACAGTAAATAAGACAAACCAGAGGCCGTTGGGCCTCACCACCTTGATCCCTCAGTTGCTTGATTGCTTTGGATTGGGCGTGATTGATTGATTGCTTGATCGAGAACCCTAGGGTTAGGGTTTGAACTTCGGGGTTTGATCGCCGGATTGACGGCTACCTTCGGGAGGTTAGGGCTTTTGGAGTATGGGATTGAGGGAGTATTTGTGCAGAGTTTCGAGGTTTGAGAGAGTGTGTAAGTATCTCGATTTCTGTGTGTTAATTCGGAACCCAAAGGCCCCTTTATATAGGCATAGGGATGACTCACTCCGGCCAATCAAATCACGAGATGGCAATTGCAATTGCAATGCATCTCAAACTCTACGTCGTGATCTCCGAACGTAGCCCGAACGCATCGGAAAGGTAGTGTAGTTGGATCAAACCAAACGTCTGACAGAACGTTCGAGAGTCTGGAAAAAGGTCGATCTGGCGGCCGAGCAAAGGATGTCACGGCCGAGGAATGGATGTCTCGGCCGAAGGATAGATCTTGCGGCCGAGGGATTGATCTCTCAGGGAGATTTTGCTGGCAACAGGTTGCTCGGGCGAGGGATTGATGTTATGGCCGTGAGATTGATGTTACGGCCGTCAGATGGATTCTCCTAGGCTTCTGTATTTCTGTCTGAAAGGCTGTATGGCTTTGAATTGGGTCCTCTAAGTGGTTAAAGTTCTCACCGAAAGTCCTAAGGTCCTCAAGGAAGCAATCAGCAATCAATGTATCCATTTCATCATCGGGATTGTCCCAAGGTGGGACTTGAAATAATCGTTAGGCCAAATTGAGGTGTCTACATCTTCTTCCATTTCATCAAAGTCGCTTTCCCCTGTTTTATAGGGTTCTGTGCACATAAAATCTAGATCTTCTCTTTCCTCTATCCATTGACTATAGTCGCACTCATCGTAAGGGTTGACCCATGGTTGCATTTGAAACTCCTCTACTTTCTCAATGAGATTGATTGTCTCCCAAACAATGGGCGGTGTTGGAATTTTGGGACGGTTGATGCGTACCACTATTTGGGCAGGCTCGAAGCGAGCGTGCCTTCTCATCATGATGACCCTTTCTTTTTCCTTCTTCCTTTTCTCAAACCAGATACGAAGCCATTCGTCATCTTCTACAAATGGAATATCTGGATCCTCCAAATTGTGTTTCGCCCAAGAGTGTTCCTTCCACTTCCTTAGCTTTTCCTCCTCTACCTGATCTTTGCTGCTTATGTCGGACATATCAATGTCGATTACTTCCGACTGATTAGAATCATTCTCCTCCTCCTCCATCATGAAACACTCGTCCTCCTCGGGGAAGGTTAAGGTAGGTTTGGTTTGGTTGTCTTGGACAATGTATTGGCTGGGATTGTATGTGGGGTTGTGAGATAGATTTATGAGATTGATATTTCGAGGTGGCGGTTCAGTATTGTGAGTAGGGAGTTGGTTGGCTTGCCCATCAGGTTTTGGTGGCTTTATGGTTCGACTATCAATAAGGTCTTGAATGTCGTGACGAAGACGCATGCAATTGTCTGTTTCGTGCCCAGGGTGTTGGTGGTAGGCGCATTGTTTGTTTGGATCGTGGTTTGGACCGTAGGGTGGCGGAGGAAGTGGCTTGTTTAGAGGTTTGAGATGCCCTTGACGGCTGAGAATGGTTAAGGCTTGGGATAAGGTCATATAGAGGGGATCAAAGTTGCGACGAGGTCGATTTGAGCTTCGGGATGGGCTAGTTTGGAAAGGGTCTTGAGATAAAGAGCCAAGGGCATTCACGGAGGCGTGAGATGTACGGCTAGAGAAGGTTTTCTTAGGTGGAGGAGTGGCCTCTTCTTTCCCGATGAGTCCTAGCTTGATTCCGTCTTCGATTTGCAACCCAGTGGCATGCAAGCGCTTGAAATCGGTGATAGCCTGTGTGTAAATATGCCTGAGGTATTTGGGTTGCAAATTTTTGACAACTATCCTCACTTGGTCTTCCTCGGAGGGACGGTTCTTCATCTTGGCAGCCTTTTCCCTCCATCTTGCCACAAAGGTAGCAAAGTCCTCATTGGAATCCTGTTTGGTCATTTCCAAATCTCGAGTTGTTAACTCAATTTGGACGTTGTATGCATACTGCTTGACGAAAGCATTGGCAATTTCTGGCCAAGTTTGATAATGTACAAACTCCAAAGTGAGGAACCAGTCGAGGGCACTTCCGGTGAGAGTTCGTTGGAACAACTGAGCGATGAGCTCGTCATTCAAGCCCATCGGCTTCAGGGTGTTGATAACATGGCGAACGTGACTGGTAGGGTTGCCAGTTCCATTGAACTTCTCAATGTTGGGCATCTTGAAATTCTCAGGCAGCTTGGATTCTGGGAAGAGGCAAAGTCCTTCGAAATCCAGAATTTGGTCCCCTTGTGAACGAGCTAAAGCCTGTTTGATTTCCTTGACTTGCTTAGTCAACTCAGGACTTTCTGCCACTACCACTTTATGGGGATTCTCGTCTTCCATCGATTTTTCCTCATCTTCAGCATCTCTAGTTGCCTTTTCTGCCAGTAGTGCAGCGATTTGAGCTTGGAGGTCGGCAATAGTGGCGTCGTTGTCTGCCATGAAGGTAGAAGGGTTGCTTGACAAAGCTTGAGATTTAGTGAATGACGGGGTCCGTTGAGGGGATGACCGGGAAGTTTCTGAGAGCGGTCGGAACTGTTGTGGTGAGGGTGTTTTGTCAGATGAGGATGATAGACGGGAGGGTTGCAGAGACCTTTGTTTGGCGTAGCTTCGGGTGTTATAAGAGTACAAAGTTGGTTGAGGTTGCTTCTTTGATTTACCTATTGTGCCTGCTTAAAAGTAGAATACCTGGAAGTCAGTATTTTGCCTGCGTAGGGTTAGGATTTGGGTTGAAAATCCCAACCCTTCTGCACAGAAAGAGTTAATTACAACAACAGATGATACAAGGTGTGAGGAAGAACTTTTGCAAGTAAAATGCAAGTAGGTTCCTAGCCTGTAGGTTTCTGTCTTAGTTTGATAAGTTCTATGGCTTTCTAAAGCATGCAAGGTTTTTGGTAGTTTCAGGGTGCTCCGTTGTCAAAGGGTACCAGTCCTTTCACCAGCCCATCATAGGCGGTGATTGGGTGATTCCCTTTTTGATATACCACTAGGTACGAGTGACTGTGGAGTTTGCTGGAACCCCCAACATAGCCCGTGTCATGCCGGGATATCAGGTGAACTCAACGGGTTGCCCGCTCGATGCATATGATAAATGAATTAGACAAGGCATGTATTAGTCTTATGTTGAACTTTTTGGTTATGGCTCTCATATTCCCCAGCAGAGTCGCCAAAAACTGTAGACACCTCCCAAGCGGGGCATCGCCATACAGATTGATCACGTTGTTTGTTCGATTGGTTGCTCACTTCATAAACCAAAATCATGGACATTCCCATGGCTAGGAACATCGCCACATGATAACGGTTATCATCAAATAGAGTCGCCACCCAATTTATTAAAACTGGGAAAACAGATAGAGATTCTGGATACGGGAGCCAAAAGTACAATAAGGGGAAGGTGTTAGGCACCCCTCTTTGCCCAGTCGTGAGACTGGCCCGTAATCATTCAACATAAGACGTATAGATGCTTTGTTTAAATCCAACACATAATCTGTTTATTTATTCCTTTAAACAGTAAGTAAAGCGAGCCAGTGCGATAAATTAGCATGCATCAGAAAGCAGATAAAACAAACAAAATGTCCCAGGGAGATAGATCTCGCGGCCGGTGAATGGATGTCACGGCCGAGGGATCTTCCTGGTTTGATATACCGGCCGAGGGATCGAAGTCCCGGTCGGTGTTCTTCCTCACACCAGACAAAAAGATTAATGGATAATCAAAACACTACGGTTAGTCAAAAATGCAGTAAATTAAGACAAACCAGAGGCCGTTGGGCCTCACCACCTTGATCCCTCAGTTGCTTGATTGCTTTGGATTAGGCGTGATTGATTGATTGTTTGATCGAGAACCCTAGAGTTAGGGTTTGTACTTCGGGGTTTGATCGCCGGATTGACGGCTGCCTTCGAAAGGTTAGGGCTTTTGGAGTATGGGGTTGAGAGAGTATTTTGACAGAGTTTCGTGGCTTGATTGAGTGTGTAGGTATATCAATTTCGTATGTATTTCGGAACCCAAAGGCTCCTTTATATAGGCATAGGGATGACTCACTCCGGCCAATTAAATTACGAGATGGCAATTGCAATTGCAATGCATCTCTAACTCTACGTCGTAATCTCTGAGCGTAACCCGAACGCATCGGAAAGGTAGTGTAGTTGGATCAAACCAAACGTCTGACAGAACGTTCCAGAGTCTGGAAAAAGGTCGATCTGGCGGCCGAGCAAAGGATGTCGTGGCCGTGGAATGGATGTCTCGGCCGAAGGATAGATCTTGCGGCCGAGGAATTGATCTCTCAGGGAGATTTTGCTGGCAACAGGTTGCTCGGGTGAGGGATTGATGTTGTGGCCGTTAGATCGATGTTACGGCCGTCAGATGGATTCTCCTAGGCTTCTGTATTTCTGTCTGAAAGGCTGTATGGCTTTGAATTGGGTCCTCTAAGTGGTTCAAAATTCTCACCGAAAGTCCTAAGGTCCTCAAGGAAGCAATCAGCAATCATTGTATCCATTTCATCATCGGGATTGTCCCAAGGTGGGACTTGAAATGATCGTTAGGCCAAATTGGGATGTCTACAATCTTCATCTTCATTCCCAATTGAAGCTTCCAGGAGGACACCTAGAGCATTTTTTAATAACTTCATTTCAACCCCATTCTTTGAAAGCCCTGCAAGCCTTGTGCATGCATGTACGAACAAGGAAACATAAATGTACTAATCCATTTTGGCTATTTTGAACTTATCAAAATAGGCCGACCTCAACATAGGAGAACCATCATACGTACTTGTCCAATCCAACAAATTCAACCTCATTCCTCCCTAATCCTCCTTGACAATCAGTTTAATAAAGGTAAAAAAAAATTATTTATACCTGCCAATCACCAAGTAGATCTTATGGTGCTTTGAGAGGTTATTGAACAATTGATATAAATCTAAAGAAGCTTCATGAGCCGCTATGCATTCAAAACCATAAAAGTATGGTAAAACAATTCCGACCAGGCAAAAATTTGTTTAAATATCCAATCATATGCCAACTCTTACAACAATTAATGGTAGATGATAAAAACAAAAAAAAAATTACTACAAACTTCGAGTTTTTTTCATAAGCTCTTCCAATTTGTTTTAAAGGTAATAAGGTAATCACGGAAACAAAGGATTCCTTTTCAGTAATACAGAAATCACAGTAATAAGCTCTTCCTAATTACCAAAAAATTGTATACCGAAAATCACGGCGAATTGTACAACAAAAAACAAAACAACGGCAAACCATTCCCATGCGTGTGATCTGTTCACTGCCACGCCATTCTCGTACCTTTTTCCGCGCATTCTACGCATGTGCAATTTTTCCATTTACCGCATATTAGTTATGCGTCTTACTTCGTTCTATAAATCACACGCCAAATAACACGGCACTGGCCAACATTCTCTTCCCAAATTCATACAAAATAGTCCATATGTAGTAATACAGAGGTAAGTTAGACAACAAATGATTTGCAATATATTCAGTGGAACTGGTTTATAGAGCCGAGATACATGTTATGAGAGGAAATTTGGTGAGGATAAAAGCAATGAAGTTCTCCTTCGAAGGCCTCATACAGACAGGTGATGAAACGGGACATATGGAATTGTATCTTCATAATCTGTTAGTCACACATATCGTTCGAAAAATGTGTGATGATATGATCGTTTCCTTTTTTTTAAGTATGGCATGCGTGGGTTGACTGGTTCCTCGGATGATATTTTTTCATCCATTTGCATTCGATATGTTTGCCTAAAATTGTAATTTGCGTTCCACTTCATTCGGGTGGGAAATTCATCATGTTTCATCCCATAAAAATCCATCTGGATGATGACGTGCAATCGAATCCGTTTATGTAAACACGTCAAACAAGAAACCAAAAAAAACCCAAAAAAAAAAAAATCATTGCTGGAAACAGCGCATGTCCATTACACGGCATTGAGTCTGCCACCTTTGCACGGCCCTGACTCTGCAACAAAAGGGCAGAGTTGAATTTATGGAAGGCGCATACGTTATATGCGCGTTGACAGATGGCACTCTTACTGGTAGCGCATCTACATTATACGTTGTTAGGTAAGGTACGGCCGCCAATAGAGCATGCTATAAATGGCCGAAATCTACTTTCCACTAGCCTTTTATGGTTTACAACATTCCGTTTTCCACACCTCTGTGTTATCAATTCATCAAAGGCCTTCATTAAATTGGGTTTACAAAATGATACTACTTCGTTGTATATTTTATTGAGTATGTTTGATCTGGTTTATAGAGCCGAGATGTAGGGTTTGTTCTAGGATTTTATCGGGGTACATGTTGCTCTCTTCACATGCCGATACAAACTCTATTTATCAGCATGTTCTGGACAAGCGATGCTGTTACCACGAACAATGAAATTCTCGCATGTAGGTTCAACAACTCCTTAACAATTTGACAATCAATCGGCCAATACGTCGATAAATCCGGCAAGTTGGCCGATCAATACGGGAGTTTGTTCATTTAAACGTACATAAATAAATGTACGATGTATAATTCATTTGAAGATGTAATCCCTTAATATTTTTGGGTAGCTTTCATGATGCACGGAACCGAAAACTGTATGGAGCTTGTAATTTCAGATGGGGAGGAGGGACCTAGGAAAATGAAAAAAAAAAAAAAAGTTTGCAGTTATAGTGCATTATTAATATGCGCTCTACGTTATGATACAAATACAACTCAAACGCATCTCTCTCTGGTCACTGCCAATGTTTGGCTGTGTTCCTCCTCAAAATATGTCATTGGGACAAACTTCTGTAGTTTCGATGAACATGTTTGGAACTGGTTTATAGAGACGAGATGTAGTTTTCGGTGGAAACTTTAATCCGGGTATGTGTGCCTCTCATCACTAGAAGTGATTTATAGTGACGAAATCACCACTATTATGTCATAGTTTCGAATGAAGAGGGTTGTTGCAACTTTGATATAACAATTTTCCTTGAAAACAAAATATTATCACAAGGCATGGACGAAACTGTGAATGAGGCTGGTCGATAAGTAGTCCAAAATGGTCCACAGGTTCCTTCTGGTTCATTTAGTGCTGTGAAATATGTCACAAATATTTGAATAAGTAGGAAAAAAAAAACAAATCTGTTTCATAGCGCGTTTGTAAAATGTGCTTTCAAAAATGGACAAGGTGCATACGATATATGCGCGTTGATCCCTATTATACCAGTAGACACCTACGACTGGCACACTTACACAACAGCTAAACAACAGCCGTAATTCATTATAGCGCATCTGCATTATACGTTGTTAGGGAAGGTACGGAGTAGCCTCAATTATAGCATGCTATAAATAGAAAATTGCTATCCACTGGCCTTTTATGGTTTACAACCTTTCGTTTTCCACACCTCTGTGTCTTCCCAAATAGCAGTTGGGTATACAAAATGATACTTCGTTATATGTTTTATTGACTACATTCGATCTGGTTTAAAGCACCGAGATGTAGGGCTAATACGGTAATTTTATTTGGTTACGCGTTGATCTCTTCACATGATCTGGTTTATAGAGCCGAGACGAACTCTATTTACCAGCATGTTGTGGATGAGCGAGGTTCTTACCACGAATAGTAACATTCTTGCATGCCCAAAACCTGACAGATGAGAGAATATATTCATGGGTTTGCGCGTCATGGTGCCAAGTCCAGTATATACATTCCCTATTTGCCAAAAGGAATTACGACTCCTGACCGATTTGAGAATCAATTCGCCAATTTGGGAATCAATTCGGCAAATTGGCCGATTAATATGGGAGTTTGTTCGAGTAAATTTAACATGTACAATGTCCTTTAACATGTAATCAAATTGAAATGAAATGGCAAAAAGTTGCTCTCTTAGTATCAATTCGCTCTGTTGATATGGTTTTTTTTTTCCGTGCATTTTTACATTATCCACAATGATCAACATGTTCCATCCAGTTCCTTCATTGGTAGCAAACATTTATGATAAAAATGCCAAATTGTTGAGCTCTATCAATCAAATATCTGAACAACATTTAGGTCCATGAAGAAATCCAATAAGTTATTTCTTCGTAACCCAAACAACAAATAAGACTTATACACTACCCTCGTAGGCTGGCGTTACTGAAATGTGGTGTCACCGTGTCAGTGAAAAGGCGCATACGCTATATGCGCTTTGCGTACACCTCCCATCAACCCGACGTTCTGACGCCACCCTTTTGCACATTACAGCATTTACACCAGTCTTCTGGACAATCCAGTCCGTGACACATAAGTTCATCATACGCGCATATGTTAAATGCGCTTTGGTGTTTACATGTTATATAGGCCCAATCCGACCTAATGCTGTGTCGTCCATTTATCTCACTTACACCTTCCATCTCTCCGCACACTTTTCTTCTACTACAATCGCCTTCAGTTGTTTTAATGTGTAATGTAGGGGTTTGTAGATCAATTGTGCTTATGAAGTGGTTTATAGTGACGAAAGTATCATCCTCCGTTGTTAAAACAAGTTCCTATGGAAGCTTATGTTCGATGAACATGTATTCATATCGATAATTACACTAGCCAAAACCCCACCGTCCATGTAAATTATAGTACATGTGGAGAATGGAAGGTTGTAAACCATAAACAAATCAAAGAGAGTTTCGTTTGTGTATGAAAAGGGCTCGTTTGGACAAGAACTGAACAAAAGGAAGATTGTTAAAGTTTTCCGTTCCTTATTGTTCATAAAGACACAAAAAAAAAAAAAAAAACATTACATAGCTCATTTTGAAAATGCGCCTTATGCAAGCACAGTAAAAAATTGAAAGACTGCTACAGCGCGTACCCGTAATGCGTGACCTTTGGGGTATTTCCAACCCACAGAATTGGAATACCTGAGAGGGAAATGGATCCAAACTGGCCATTTCGAAGAAGAGAACAAGGAGAGAGTTCTCGTCCAACTGGTGGTGACGATGATGACACGGACATCCCACGTTTTGGACCACACAGAATGGAGAGAGTGCTAAGTGGAGGCCGTGTTGTTAATATGCCCCCTTCCCACGATCCAAGATGGACATCTCTTCCGAATGCGTATGACACACAAATTAGAAGGCCACCGGCACCTCGACCATTCTACCGTTTTCGACTACCAAGCCAGATGGATGAAGCCAATGATGACAATCGTCCACCTCTGCGGGTTTCCCCAATGGATGCATGGTTGGCTGACCACAGAGCAATGACTCGTGATGATTTACCTGTACACCACATGCGTGGATATCGTGGGGTTATGTCACGAAACTCATTTCGAAAATGGACAAGGACTGGTACTGAACAACCACTGCAAGGGGTACATCGACATGAAGATCAACGTCTCCTTCCTAGATTGGACTACACTCTTTCTATGTACGACAGGCATGGCAAACGAAAATTTATCGAGCCTATATTGCAATACGATGCAAGTGAAGAAGCTTATTTCATACTTGACTGGAACCAATCTTCGTTTCAGGGTGAAGCCGCTGATTTACTTAACTGGCCTAAAATGTTTGAAAAGCGGAATAGGTTGGAAGCTAAATGTCGTAAATACCTATTGAAGATGCCTAAAGCACGATCAATGCAAATGATGGACGGGAGAAGGCCAAACCGTCTCCACAACGACGTTTGCGAAAGGCTCGAGCTGGAGATTAATGCAATGTGCAAGCGACTAGTCCGTCAACGTATGATAATCAAGAAAGTGAGGGAAGCTGAGAGGGACGGCTCCGACCCCATAGACTTAATTAGAGCAATTCCAAGGGATCCACAGTACGCATCTGATCCCGAACTATCTGATTATTCCGACGACGAATAAGTTCCATTTAATGCTATGTTATGAGTTAGTTATTATATGTAATGCAAGGTTATGAGTTAGTTAATATATGTGATGCAAGGTATCTGTTCCTAAACCTAGTAACATGTCAATGTGTTATTTGTGTTAAAAATGAACAAAATAATTTATAACAAATTGTTGTTTGAATACTTATATTCGTCCCCAATTGTACAAATATTCTTTAAACACGAATAATAACCCTACCACATGTACCATTTCTAAGTGCGTACGCAGTGTGTGTATGCTGCCGAGAGGTAAAGGATTTGTACAATTAAAATTGACCTACAACCCTAACACCGTACCATAAAAATAATTACCCTACAACCCTACCTTAAACCCTAAAACCATAAAACGTAAACCCTTTATTTGTGAAGACCATAAACCATAAAACCTATAACCCTAAACCCTTCAACCTTCAGACCCTAAACCGTAAAACCTATAACCCTAAACCCTAAACCTTAATACCCTAAACCCTAAAACCTATAACCCTTGAACCATAAACCGAAAACCCATAATTCGAAAACCCTAAACCCCAAATACCCTAGGTTTGAACTACAGACAAATAAAAGCCAATTACCATAGAGTTTTGTTCGTAATATTCATGCAATTTTAGTTTCGAAGACCACCACATCACCGCCATTACACCACTTTCCCATCTTACCAAATACAAATTTGGTAAGTTGTTCTTGAAGGAAAATACATCGTTCGAGTAAACCCGGATATACAGCCTCTTGAACATACCATACAATTTACGCAAAACCACGAAAAACAAGCACGTTTAATAACCACGACTACGTATATATACAAGAAAGGGTTCGTTATATATACATATTCAAAACCACAAGAACATGTTAGAAACCACAAACAAAACCATGACCACACATAACGACGCATCAAACATAATAACTAAATAACATTCGTCTTCCATGTACATAAGCCATGCAAACAGTAGTACGAACCCAAAAATAGGGTAAACATACTACTTGAAATGCCCATAATGTTGCACAGAGATGTGACTTCCAGTACCACATGGTTTTGGATGTCTTACACGCTCACTCCTACGTGGTCGTTGTACAAGCGGTGTTGGGTCAGGTTCCTCAATTTCAGCTTGGTCTTCCTCCTCTACCACACTTGGGCCTACCTCTACCTGCACACCCAAAGTCTGGCTATGTCCCTGCACGAGTTCTCCATATCCCTCTCCCGCCAACACACCCTCCACCGCTGCCTGAGCCTCTCCCTCAATCTGCACGTGGACTGAGTGATTACCGTCTACGGGACCGAACTCATCTCCAAACTGAGTTACGTCCCCTCCAACCGGACACCCATGATCCCCGTCGAACCTCTTCCTCTTCTCCGGCTTGTGAACCAAAGTTGTCTCTGCACGTCCTAAATCAGCCATATCAAACCATGTTTGGGACACAGGCGACTGAATAACATGCATAGACAACGGAGAATCCTCCAACATCGGCGTCAATGGATAGCCCTCCGCACTCCGTAAAAGTGTTAACAACGAACAACTACCAGTTCCCCCACCTTCGTGCAATGAACGACTACCATCATGCACTGAACCAGTAGCAGAACCCTCTGTACACGTCACCGGTGTCGCATCAGGGTGTCCCTGCTCAGTAGCCGATTGTCTATTTTGTGGGTCAACCAGGTCGTGAAATTGGTCCTCCTCATTCCCACCATTTTGTTGTTCCGCGACTGGCTTTATTGGAGGCCTCTTGCGTAACCACTTCTCTAAGTTACCCAAACAAGTAACTCCCTGCGCGCCAATGTTCCGGACAACGTCCAAGTGAAGAGGATCCATCGTCCTCAGCCTCTCAAACAAACCATACTGCAAATTAAACATTCACATAATGTAATTTCCTAATAAAACAATTAATGTATACAAAAAATCAAAGAAACTAAGAAAGAAAAACGTTTGGTACCGCAATGTTCGTAGCTGTAGGGAGGTGTTCCCGAACAGGTACAAATAGTGGCCGAACACGTGGTGTGCCAGATCCGTGTAATGAGGAAAGTGATATGGGACTCCTTTAAGATGGACGGCGGCGGAAAGATCCGGTGCGCAAGGTAGGCGGCAGATTAGACGGTCTGTTCGGCTGGGGTGTCCCAGTGACATGAGAAGTCGTTAGTTGGTACAGTCTGTTCGGCTTAGGTGGGCCAGTGACATGAGAAGTCATGTACTTGTGCAGTTTGTCCGGTAGGAGCATGTGCCGAACAGATGGAGTCATCTGATGAAACGTTGTCTTAAGAGATAAGGCAGTGGGAATATTCTAGAAGAAGAATCCAGTGTTCAGTAAAGATAAGTGAGATGGTAGTCCTATGATGGGACGAGTTCCATAAAGATGAGAGACCCTATGAGTAAGGGATCTCGGTTGATTGGGCAAGAGATTCCCAGGAAGGCCAGGTTTCCTATACGAGGTAGGAGACTTGGGGCAATAAGGATGCTTGAAAAGCAAGCAAATGTATGATTATAAATACAGGGTAAACCTAGAGGTAAAAGGTACGCAATAAGTTGCATTCATTTCACACTTTCCTACTGATAATTAGGGTTTTGATACAGTACGAGATACTAACTTAGGCATCGGAGAGCCTTTGCCACGAGAGGCAAAGGTGTGCTCACCCCTTGTCTGTTTTACAGGTTAGGGTTCAGGCGAAGGTATTAGTGTTCCGGTTGGACAACACGTGAAGGAAGGAGATTCAGCGCTGTTCTAGGTACTGTCCATTTTTCTCCACCTACAATTGGCGCCGTCTGTGGGAAGCGAAAGAGTTCCCCTTTTGAAATACGACCATGGTGGAAGTAGATCCAGTCACACCGCTCGCTGATAAGAATCAGGCTGGTGGGGGAGGAGACAAATCTCCACCAGGTGTGTAACGACCCGGATTTTTGGGAAATAAAAATTTCATAAAAAAATTTGAATTTTATTTTATTACTTGGATTCCGTTTAAAATTCCTTTCTAATATCCAAAAATCCGTCGTTACTAAAATCTAGACTTATAAATATAGTTTTCTTCATATAGATTTCTAGTCATTTCTCCTAGACAAGTATGCTTGTAAAGCACTTGTATATCTTCCCTAGTAATCCGTCGTAATTAGATTTCTTCGCCATGCAACATAGCCATTTTCTAAAGACAAGTGCCTAGCATATTGAGAAGTCGTAGAATCGTATTTCTTGACTGGGAATCCTATTTAAGCCTAGCTAGCTTCTAACTAATCGTTAGAGTAGCCTAATCGAACCTTTGATCTTCGTGAACCATTTGAACCCTAAGTGAGACCTTGACCAAAAGTCAACCTTTGATCTATTACCCATTGGACGATAGATGCTAGGATAATCTTTATCCATTGGACCATAGGTTTACACCGAGGATATTGTGACGAGATTTTTAGGTACACTTTATAAGATTATATATTACTTACCATCTTTACCCATTGGACGATAGAAGTTAGGGAAATCTTTATCCATTGGACGATAGGCTTTCTACCTAAGATATTTTATTAGATTTGACCAAGGTAAACTTATATAGTATTATATAGGCCTTTGTACAAATATTTGAAAGATATAATATCCCAATATTATACTTTACTTGGTTATCCATTGGTCAATAAAAGTTAGGAGAATTGTTAACCATTGGACAATAGGTTAGTCTTCCTATCAAGTACAAGATCCATTAGTTTAATAGATTTGCCATGAGTCATTGTACTTATATCTACATATAGTACCTTCCATCTTAGACCATTGGTTAATAACTACAAGGGAAATGGATGACCTTTAGATAATAAAAGTTAGGGTAAATATTGTTCATAGGATAATAAGCTAGTCTTTCTACCTAGTACAAACCTATTAGTTATTATATTGACCTAGTACTTCCTATCTTTAACCTTTGGATAATAAAAGTTAGGAGGACTATGACCCATTGGTTAATAACTACTAGGGGAATTATTCTTCATTGGATGATAGGACTAGTACTAATGTATGTTGGTTAGTAGCATTACCCAATTTTCCCATAGGATTCTCTAGTGAAAGAATAAGATTTATACTTATATATATATTTCCATAGGATTCTATATATTATATTAGGGCAAGTGTACACCTACTCCTTATTAAAATAAAGTGAGTACACATGTGCTAAATCCATTAGTTTAATAGAAAATCTTACTCTTTCAAAATCCCATTTGTTTATTCTTTCCTTGTCCTTCATATCTAGTAAGTATATATATATATATATATTAGATATGGGAAGTACAAGAGAGATAGGAGAGAGAGAGAGAGAGAGAGAGAGAGAAATTCGGGAGAGAGGGAGAGAGAGAGGCCGGATGAGAGAGGGAGAGAGAGATTGATGATGTGTGCTCTTGTACTCTTCCAAGCCTAGTCATAGTCCTTGGCCAATCTTCACATATCACCTAGTACAACCAAATCTAGGGTTTTCTACTCTTCCATATCCAATCCAATCTTCCAAGGTACTAGACTAAATCAAAACCCCAATAGAATAACCTAGACTTGTCCTAGATTGGAAGAAAGAACAAGAAATATCTTTGTAATCTTTCCACCTATTGTACCATGGAGAGAGAGAGGGAGAGGGAGAGGGAGAGAGAGAGAGAGAGAGAGATTTCGGATGAGAGGGAGAGAGGGAGAGTGATGTGTGCAAAGTGTACAATAAGCCTAGTCATGTCCTTTGGCCAAACACCTCACCCAATCCAAGGACAACCAAATCTAGACAAATTTTTATCCATTGGACAACAAATGTTAGGGGAAAATTTACCCCTTGGATAATAGACCAACCTTGGCCTATAAATAGAAGGCCACTCCAAGCTTAAACTCACACCTTCACTTCTTGCTCCCACTTCTCTCTAGAAACTCAAGCATTGCTCCAACTTCTCTCTAGAAACCATTTCTGTTTTTCCAGGCAGCCTACTGCCCTTTGTAAATCCTCATTATTCTCCTGCTTAGAGTAGTTTTTAGAACCAACTTCCTCCGGGAAAGTTGTAGAGCACTTCAAGAGCTTCAAGTTAGACCCAAGAACCACCCTAATCGGTCAAGAAACGACAAAGATATCGACATCCGAAGATCAGCAAAAATTCGGATTTCCAGATTTCCAGACAGCAAACTGTCCATCCCTTTATCACCATATTCCTCCTACCTAAACCAGTTTCTAGGATCAACTTCCTTCACGAAAGTTGTAGAGAACTTCTAGAGCTTCGGTTTCAACTCAAGAACGATCGTATTCGGCCAAATATTGACCGAGTTACTGCCATCCGAAGTTCAGTCCAGATTCGAGAGTTTCACCGCCCGTAGGATTTCCATTTAGCTTATTCGGCCCCGACTAGTTTCGGATCAAGGTAGAATCTTCCTATACCTCCTACACTCTAAGTATAAGTCGATTTCCTATACTTTCGAACTCTAGATGTAATTAGTATGTGTGTGAAGTTATGTTGTTGAAATGAACGTAGATAGATCTTACCTCATAAACTCTAAGTATACATAGAATTTTCCGATACCTTCGAACTCTAAATATAATAGTACGTATATGAAGTTATGTCGTCGAAATAAACGTAGAATTTTCCTACACCTCCTAACTCTAAGTATAGTGTATTGCATACGTATTTCGAAATGATTGTAGACTATTCTAAAACTTTGAAATCATAAGTATACGTAGATTAACTTATCGATTTTCCTTAAGCATGATTAGAAATGATTACGAGTTGTTATCTTGATTAAAACATGGTATGATTAGCATAACGAAGAAATATTCAATAAACATATACTGTTTTGAAAGAAAGAATGAACTTTGAAGGTTAACGTCGTGAATTAATTTTTAAGTAATTGTACTTGGATCGCTTAGATGATATTAGACTTGTTATGTGCTTACTTGTATTACTTGTGTTGTTGATTAAAGCATAAGTGATTTATCACTCCAAAGGTGTCCGTCCATGTGGCACTATGCTTAATCTTGTGTGATTAAATGTTGAGTATGATGATGTGACAAAATGAGCATGCTATCTAATATAGAGTTGAATGATCTTGTTAGTTTAGTTTCAAGATTTCCTAAAGTCTGAAAGAATTACCGCGGAGTCATTGCATGCAACGAGACACGAAAACCGAGAAAGTAGAAACATGACACCTAGGGTGTGGTCAAAGGACATATGGGATTAACCTGCAGAAAATATTTTGAAATTACATAATGACCGGACTTGGTAGTCATTATGTAAGTGTTTTCGAAAACCGTAATGTAGCCGGACTTGGTAGCTCATTGCGTAGATTTCCAATGGGACCGGACGTGGTAGTCTCATGTGGAAATGGGGCTTGGCCGGACGTGGTAGCCAATGCAAGATTTGAAAGATTATGTTTCGAAAACCATGATATGGCCGGTCTTGGTAGCCATCGCGTGTGTTACTAATGAAGCCGGACTTGGTAGCCTCGTTAGTAGCGATTTGTGAAAAACCGCATTGTGGCCGGACATGGTAGCCCAAAGTGAGTATGTTTTTGAAAACCGCAATGTGGCCGGACTTGGTAGTCCATTGCGAAGATAAAGGAAATAATTGGTCTTGGATAAAATATTTTTGAAACTACATTGTGGCCGGACATGGTAGCCCAATGAGAGTTGTGAAAACCCGCAAGGTGGCCGGACTTGGTAGCCCTTTGTGTGGACTTACGAAAACCGCAATGAGGCCGGACTTGGTAGCCCATTGTGAAGATTTCCAATGGGGCCGGACGTGGTAGCCTCATGTGGAAATAAGGCTTGGTTATCCGCGGAGAGGAGCCAATGCAAGATTTGAATGGATTGTGAAAACCGCGGTGTGACCAGACTTGGTAGCCATCATGTGTGTTACTAATGAAGCCGGACTTGGTAGCCTCATTAGTAACAATTTGTGAAAGAACGTTGGAAATTGTGATTTTGGTAAAGGTGAAAATGTGACACGGTCTACGATGAGTCGCGTAGGAGAAACACGAAAAGACATGACACCAACGCTAATAAAAGATATCGAATGTGGATGTGTCATTACTTAACTATGTTGTTGAATGAGCATGTGTAATTGTCTATGTGAATTTCTGGTTACAAGTAAGGATTTGTGATTACCTTGGAAAAATAGTAACACGGTTTATGAAACGCTGCGAAGAAGAAACTCTGATATTCCAATGAACGTTAGAAAGAAAATGCGGATGTGTTATTGTTAATAGCTGTTGAATAAACACGTACTGCGTAGATATCATTATCTGTATGATTCATTTCTATTATATGTGACTTGCTATGTGTAAGTTAAGGGTTAGTGGGTTTGGTTTATTCTATTGAGCTTTTTAAGCTCACGGTGTTACCTTTGGTGACCCTGACATATTATATTGGTGGCGACGCTGGTATAATGTGTCAGACCTTTTAGACGAACAGGGTGAGATGTACACTTTGGAGGCTTTTGGAGCCGAAGAGCTGGCTAGGATGGAGGAGCAGGCGGAGCTGTAGTTAGGAACCTTAGTTCCCTTCCCTTTTGAATAAATGTACTCCTTGTGAGGTTGATGATGTAATAATGAGCCAGACTCCATTTGATTTTATCAATAAAATTGTCCTTTAACGTACCCGAAAATGGGGGTGTTACAAGGTGCTCCGAGAAAGCCTACCAGCGGGCATGATAAGAGGACGACAAGCAGGGATCCTCTTACCATCCAAGATAACTCCAAGAATAAGGAGGGCAGAACGGCTACAACCTCCACGCGAAGGAGCAAATTCCATCAAAGGGGAGAATCGGTTGCACGTTCAAAAAGTGTGCATAGCAATGAAGATATTATCGACAAGAAGAGGCAGGAGGTCGAGGAATTTGCTCGACTAATTCGGAAAAGGGAACACGAGATCCGAGAGTTAGAGCGGATCCGAGAACATCATGAGGACTCTGGATTGTCACGAAGAAGATCCAGGGCAGACGGGCTGGCCATGGTGCAATACACAAAGGCCCATTTACGAAGAAGGAGGAGCAAGTCCAGAAGTCCCACTCCTCCTAGGAAAAGGATTTCTTCACGAAAAAGAAGGAGCAGGAGTCCGGTCAGGCAAAGAACTCCCCCACATCACAGAAGGAGCAGGAGCCGAAGCTCCTCACCCGAGGAAGGCGTTAGAAAACACCATAGGGACAGGTACGAAAGACCTGATAATGATTGGAACAGGGCAGTGGCCCACGAATCCAAAAAATGAGAAGATGGGTCCTTGACTGCACGAGAAGCAACAAGGCAGGCCCTGAGTAATATAGCGGCATCACCCTTTTCAAGAAGGCTACAGGATGCACGCTTGCCGAGCAGAGTGAAGCATGGGACGTTTGTGCTTTACGAGACAAACGCGGACCCCGTTGCTCACATACAACATTACCAACAGGCTATTTTCATGCATGATGGGGATGATGCCATTATGTGTAAAATGTTCCCTTCAAGCCTGGGAAAGGTGGCTTTATCATGGTTCCATAAGTTGGAACCGCGCTCCATACAAGGATGGATGCAGTTAGCAGAAGAGTTTACTGCACGGTTCTTGACAAGTAGAAAGGCTCCCAAGACATTCGAAAGTCTCTCAATGATGAAACAGGAAGAAAGCGAGCCAATCAGGAACTACACTAAAAAGTATTGGGAAACTTTCAATGAGATTGACAGTTGCAGTGAGGAATACGCGATTGCTACATTCAAGACTGGCCTACCTGTTCGGGGGGAGCTATGACGATCATTGAACATACATCTTGTGCAAACTTTGGCAAGGTTAATGGAGCGAATAGAACAACACGCCTGAATGGAGGATAACATACTCCGAGTGGAAGGGAAAGTCATAGCCGAACAGCCAAAAACTCCAGCAAAAAGGGTAGATAAGCAAGATCCCAAGACCTATAGAGAGAGGAAGGAATATGGGCAGGCTAAGAAAGAGCCATACAAGGAAAAGCAGGCACCTGATCCTAAGTCCTTCTTTTCAATCACCACCGTCTGGAAGGAGCCCATCTATAGGATTCTTTATCGAATAAAGAATCAGCCTTACTTTAAATGGCCCCCGAGTCTAGGAGGAGATAAAGACGCAAAACGTGCTACGAATCAGCACTGCAGTTACCACAAGGATTGGGGTCATATAACTGAAGATTGCGAGATGTATAAGAGACATCTCGACGATTTGGTCTCTCGTGGTTACCTTAAGGAATTCATTCAGGAGGATCCCAAGGATAAAGGGAAAGCAATGGAGTTGGATTACGAGCAAAATCCTAAGGGGGTGATCCATATGATACATGGATTGGCCACACCTTATACGAGGAATGAGGTAAGGCTACTCCAGAGGCAAGTCAAACATGACCAGCATGTTATGCGAGTGGGAAACAAAAGAGGGCGAGAGAATGACGTGCCCAACGAAAGCATAGTCTTTACAGATGAGGATCTGGGAGAGGTCCAGGTGCCCCACAACGATGCATTAGTCATAACCTTACGAATTGGGGAATACGACATTGAGAGAATCCTAGTAGACTCAGGGAGCTGTACAGAAGTATTATACTACGATGCATTCAAAAAGTTGGGGCTGAAGCAGACAGATTTGGAACAGTCTATTACACGCTTAGTTGGATTTGGTGCAGGTGCAGTATGGCCCCTCGGGAAAGTGACACTTCCTGTTCGGGCTGGGACAGTGGTCTTAAGGACTGACTTCTTGGTTGTAGATGTACCATCCTCCTATAATGCAATTATAGGAAGAACTTGGTTACATAAAATGAGGGCTGTTTCTTCTACATATCACCAGATGGTGAAATTCCCAGGGTCTAACGGGATCGAGAAGATCAGGGGAAATCAAAAGTCAGCACAACAGTGCCTAATTTCCATCATCAAGAAAGTTCCAAAGGCCCATCAAGTTCATACGGTAGAAGTACCAGATCAACCGACTGTCAAGGACGTCGGAAGAGATCCAGCAGAAAAAGTAGTGGAAGGCCTAAAGAAGATACAGATCAACAAGACAGATCCTGAGAGGTATTTTCTAATTGGGGAATCACTACCGAATGAGGAAGAATTCGAACTGGTGGGTTTCTTGAAAAAACATGTCGATGTATTTGCTTGGGTGCCAGAGGAAATGCCTGGAGTGGATGCAGATGTGATCTGCCACCACCTAAATATGGACCCGCAGCATAAGCCCGTTATTCAGAAGAAAAGAAGGGCAGTTGTACAGCATGTCGACGCTGTTATTGAAGAAGTGGATCGTTTGTTAGAGGCCAAAGCGATACGAGAAGTCTATTACCCAGAGTGGCTGTCCAACACTGTGGTTGTAAAAAAGAAAAATGAGAAATGGCGTGTCTGTGTGGATTTCACAGACTTGAATAAAGCGTGCCCTAAAGATAGCTTCCCTCTCCCAAGGATTGATCAATTGGTTGACGCCACTGCTGGATACGAGCGGATGAGTTTCCTCGACGCATATCGGGGGTATCATCAGATAGCCATGTTTGGGCCTGATCAAGAAAAGACTTCTTTCATTACTCCACGAGGGCTCTACTGTTATAGTGTTATGCCTTTTGGGCTCAGGAACGCAGGAGCAACTTACCAGAGGCTGGCAACAATCATGTTCAAGAAACTTCTTGGCCAAACTATGGAGGTATACATAGACGATATGGTGGTCAAAAGTAAAACCCGGCAAGGGCATATTCTGGACTTGAAAGAAGCCTTTGAGATTTTAAGGAAATACAAGTTGAAACTCAATGCCTCGAAATGTGCGTTTGGGGTTGGTTCTGGAAAATTCCTGGGCCACTTGGTAACTCTGAGAGGGATCGAAGCAAATCCTGATCAGATAACGGCCTTACAGAAGCTACAAAGTCCCAAGACTACGAAGGAAGTCCAGAGGCTAACTGGGATGGCTGCGGCTGAAGAAAAGAGAAGGATTTGAATGGGGAGCAGGCATTCCAAGACTTAAAGAAGTATTTGGCTCAAGCCCCCCTCTTGTCAACTCCAGACCCAGGTGAGACTTTGGTTTTATATTTAGAAGTCTCTGAACATGTTGTGAGTGCGGTTCTGTTAAGGGACAAGGGGCCCGAACAAATCCCGGTTTATTATGTGAGCAAAACACTCCTAGACGCAGAAACGAGGTATCTGCCCCTCGAAAAACTGGTCCTTGCTTTAAGGACTGCAACGAGAAAATTGCCTCATTATTTCCAGAGCCACAGCGTTGTGGTTTATACTGAATTTCCATTAAGATCACTGCTACGAAAGGCAGATTTCTCTGGGCGGATCTCAACTTGGTCTGTTGAGTTAAGTCAATATGATATTGACTTCCAGTCGCGCACTACAATAAAGGGTCAAGTGTTGGCAGATTTTGTGGCAGAATTCTCACCAACGGTAGCACCTCAGCCTCCTGCGAGACAGGAGCAGAAAGTTGAACTGTCAAAAAGGAAAGGTAAGGCGCCTACCGAACAGGACCCTTTGGAATGGAAACTATTTGTCGACGGTTCTACCTGCAACACTGGTTCAGGTATTGGAATTGATTTGTTCCCTCCTGGAGGGGTTATGTTGGAGCAATCTGTTCGGCTTGGCTTTAGTGCATCAAATAATGTAGCAGAGTACGAGGCTCTCTTGGTTGGCTTGAACAGTGCAAAAACTCTGAAGGTCAAAAGGATCAGGATTTATTGTGATTCACAACTGGTGGTAAGCCAACTGTCCGGCGAGTATGAAGCCCGAAATGAGAAGATGGCAGCCTACGTGGAGGCGGCTAGAGGTTTACTTAATACCTTCGAAAGAGTGTGTATAGAACAGATAAGCTCTGGACAGAATTCTCATGCGGATTCTTTGGCTTGGCTGGCTGCAGCTGTTCCAACTGAGTTTAAACGAAAAGTAGCAGTTGACTACTTGGCCGAGCCGAGCATCGGCAGGAGTATAGACTTGGTCCTGGACGTGAACCAAGGACCAAGTTGGATGGATCCAATCGTGGAGTTTTTACGAGATGAAAAACTCCCTTCAGATAAGAAGGAAGCACACAAGATCAAAACCAAGTCTGCAAGGTTTTGGCTGTCCCTCGAGGGGAAGCTATATAAGAAGTCCTTCACTGGGCCGTATTTGCTTTGTGTACACCCCGAGATGGTGCAGAAGTTCCTCCATGAGATACACAAGAGAACATGTGGAAGCCATGCTGGGGGCAGATCTATCGCCCACCGAGCAATTACCCAAGGGTACTGGTGGCCACACATGCAGGAGGACGCCAAAGTCTATGTTAAGATCTGTGAGAAATGTCAGAAGTTCTCACCTATGATAAGAACACCAGCCGAAGACCTGGTGCCTTTGACTAGCCCCTGGCCATTTGCCTAGTGGGGAATGGACATTGTGGGTCCACTCCATAGAGCAACAGGAAATCGAAAGTTTCTGTTGGTGGCCACTGATTACTTCACAAAGTGGATTGAGGCAGAACCCTTGGCCAAAATCACTGAACCCATGATAGAAAGGTTTGTGTGGAAGAGTATTATCACTGTAGGGAGTAAATCCCGAGCAGGTACAAATTGTGCCCGGATACGTGGTACGTGGGACCACGATATAATTATGATGGGGACAGTCGCCGTGCAAAACGGTGGTCGGCGACAGAGACCAATGATATGAGAAATCATTGGTCCAGAGAGTCTATGCAAGGTCAAGGTCCAGTGACACGAGATGATATTGGACCAAGGGATTGACAAGGGACCAGTAACATGTGAAGTCATTGGTCCAGGTAGCTTGTTCGGCAACAATAAGGCCGAACAGGGGACGATCCAGAAGGTTCCAGAAACAGAGATGTTCCGTGAAGGAATGAGATCCCAATAAAATAGGATCTTGGGAAGATACCCAACGGGAATGGGAAGTTCGGCCAGCTGTGGAAAAGAGTCCTAAACGGACTAAGGTAATGAACTGATAAGGGAACGAGAATCCAAGTTATTCTGGGTTTCCTATACGAGATAGGAAACCTAGGGAAATGTGGATACTTGGGCAGCAAGCATCCATAAACCTATAAGTACGAGGCAAACCTAGAGGAAAAAGGTACACAATACATTACGGATTTACATATTCTTCTACTTGAATCAGGGTTTTTGACCAGTACGTGATACTAACTTAGGCATCGGAGGGCCTTTGCCACGAGAGGCAAAGGTGCACTCACCCTTTGTCTGTTTTGCAGATAAAGACTCCGGCGACATATTAGGGTTCCGGCGAGGACCTCGAAGTAGCCGTTACGTTCTTGTGCTGCTTAAACCACTCTCGGTTTTTCTGCACTTACAATTGGCGCCGTCTGTGGGAAACGAAAGAGATCCCTCTGAAAAGCGACCATGATGGAAGAAGACCCAAAAACTCCACATGATCCGAAACACCGGTTGGGGGGAGGAGGTGGCGATTCCCCACCGGATCCTCCGAGAAAGCCCGACGGTGGGCGAGCAAAGAAGCCCACAGACATGGATAATCCCCTGACTGTCCATGGCGACTCCAAGAACAAGGAGGGAAGGACGGCCACAGGCTCCACGAGAAGGAGTAAATCCCATCGTGAGGGAGAATCAGTGGCACATTCAAGGAGTGCACACAACCGTGACGATATCTTGGATAAAAAGAGACAAGAGATCGAAGAATACGCTCGTTTGATTAAAAAACGAGAATATGAGATACAGGAATTGCAACGGATACGAGGACATCCGGAGGATTCTGGACTATCACGAAGAGATTCCAGAGGAGAAAGGCTGGCAATAGTGAAACACAAGAAGGCTCCTTCACGAGGAAGGGGGAGCCGGTCCAGGAGTCCCACTCCGAAAAAGAAAAGGGCTTCTTCACGAAAAAGAAGAAGCAGAAGCCTCACCCCCGAAGAAGGAGAGATTAGAAGACATCACAGGGATAGGTACGAGAGACCTGATTCCGATTGGGAAAAGAGTACTCCCAAGAAAGCAAAAGAGCGAGAGGAGGGAGCCATGTCTGCACGAGAGGCGGCACGGAAAGCCCTCAGCAACATAGCCTCATCCCCCTTTTCAAAGAGATTGCAGGAGGCAAGGCTTCCGAGCAGGGTGAAGCACGGGGCATTCGTACTTTATGAAACAAATAATGATCCCGTGGCACACGTACAACACTACCGGCAGGCAATGTTCATGCACGACGGGGATGATGCAATCATGTGCAAGATGTTCCCATCGAGTTTGGGGAAAGTGGCCTTGTCATGGTTCCATAAGCTGGGGCCGAACACCGTGCGAGGATGGAGACAATTGGCCGAAGAATTCACTGCTCGGTTTCTGACGAGCAGGAAAGCACCAAAAACCTTTGAAAGCCTCTCTGTTATGAAACAAGGAGAGAATGAGCCGATCAGAGATTATGCTAAGAAGTACTGGGAAACTTTCAACGAGATTGAAGGGTGCAGTGAGGAATATGCCATAGCCACGTTCAAAACAGGGTTGCCTGTTCGGGGAGAGCTGCGTAAATCCCTGAACATGAACCCGGTAGATACACTGGCAAGGCTAATGGAACGAATCGAGCAGCATGCCAGAAACGAGGATGACATACTGCGTGAGGACAACAGGATGGTTGCCGAACAGGCGAAGGTTCTACCGAAGAGGGCGGACAAGCCAGAGCCCAAGACCTACAGAGATAGGAAGGAATACGGGCAGGTCAAGAAAGAACCGTATAAAGAGAAGCACGCCCCAGACCCCAAGTCTTTCTTTTCGGTGACAACGGTTTGGAAGGAACCAATCTATCGGATTCTTTACAAAATAAAGAATCGCCCATATTTCAAGTGGCCCCCAAGGCTGGAGGGGGACAAAGATGCGAAAAGGGCTACGAGTCAGCATTGTAGTTACCATAAAGACTGGGGGCATATGACGGAGGATTGCGAGATGTTCAAGCAACACCTCGATGATCTGGTCTCACGGGGTTACCTGAAAGAATTTATTCAGGAGGAGCACAAGGGTGCGGAGAAAGTATTGGAATTGGATTACGAGCAGAATCCAAGAGGGGTAATCCATATGATACATGGATTGGCCGCGCCTTACACGAGAAGTGAGGTGAGGTTGCTCCAAAGACAAGTAAAACACGACCAGCACGTGATGCAGTTGGGAAAGAAACGAGGACGTGAAGGAGAAGAATGCACTGGGGGCATAATCTTCACGGATGAGGACCTGGGAGGAATCCAGGTACCGCATAATGATGCCCTAGTCATAACCCTACGAATTGGGGAATATGACATGGAGAGAATCCTGGTAGATTCGGGAAGCTGCACGGAGATACTGTATTATGACGCGTTCAAGAAGCTAGGGCTGACACAAGCAGATTTGGTGCCGTCAACAACTCCTTTGGTAGGATTCAGTGCGGGAGCAGTATGGCCATTGGGCAAAGCAACTCTCCCTGTTCGGGCAGGAACAGTTGTGCTAAGAACCGACTTTTTGGTGGTAGATATACCATCTTCCTATAACGCGATTATTGGGAGGACGTGGTTGCACAAGATGAGGGCGGTTTCCTCCACTTACCATCAGATGGTAAAATTTCCCGGGTCAAATGGTATCGAAAGAATTAGGGGAAATCAGAAGGTCGCCCAGCAATGCTTGGTTTCTATAATCAAGAAGGCACCAAAGGCCCAGTTAGTTCAAGCAATCGAGGTTCCGGATCGGCCGACCATTGAGGATGTCGGAGGGGATCCTGCCGAGAAAGTGGTGGAAGGCTTGAAGAAGATTCAGATCAACGAGAATGATCCAGAAAGGTATTTTCTGATTGGGGAAAATCTGAATGAAGCAGAAGAGGAAGAGTTGGTGAGATTCCTCAAGGAACACGTTGATGTGTTTGCTTGGGTGCCTGAAGAGATGCCCGGAGTGGATGCAAACGTGATTTGTCACCACTTGAATGTGGATCCACAACATAAGCCTGTGATGCAGAAAAAGAGACGATCCGCCGTACAACACGTGGATGCTGTTATTGAGGAGGTGGACCGATTGCTCGAAGCAAAGGCTATACGAGAGGTATACTACCCAGAATGGCTGTCCAACACTGTGGTGGTAAAGAAGAAGAACGGGAAGTGGCGAGTTTGTGTCGACTTCACCGACTTGAACAAGGCATGCCCCAAGGATAGCTTCCCCCTCCCCAGGATAGACCAGCTTGTCGATGCAACGGCTGGGTATGGGCGGATGAGCTTCCTTGATGCTTATCGGGGTTATCATCAGATAGCCATGTACGGCCCCGATGAGGAGAAGACATCTTTTATCACGCCAAGGGGGCTGTACTGTTACAGTGTCATGCCTTTTGGTCTGAGGAATGCCGGTGCAACATATCAGAGGTTGGCAACGATTATGCTAAAGAAGCTGCTCGGTAAGACCATGGAGGTTTATATAGATGACATGGTGGTCAAAAGCAAAGAGAAGGAAAACCACATCGCTGATTTAAAAGAAGCCTTTGAGATATTGAGAGAATATAAGCTGAAGCTCAACGCCTCGAAGTGTGCGTTTGGGGTAAACTCAGGGAAGTTCCTGGGGCATTTGGTCACCATAAGAGGGATAGAAGCAAACCCCGATCAAATTACAGCGTTGCAAAGGCTTCAAAGTCCAAGGACCACGAAGGAAGTCCAGAGGTTGACTGGGATGGCTGCGGCTTTAAACCGATTTATCAGCAGGTCTAGTGACAAGTGCAGACCCTTTTTTCAGCTGCTAAAAAAGAGGGAAGGATACGAATGGGGAGCAGAATGTGAGCAAGCGTTCCAAGACCTGAAGAAGTACTTGGCAGCAGCCCCCCTTCTGTCCACTCCCGAACAAGGCGAGTCCCTAACTTTATATCTAGCAGTCTCCGAACATGCTGTAAGTGCGGTGCTACTAAGGGACAAGGGATCCGAGCAAATCCCTGTCTATTATGTCAGCAAAACGTTGCTAGATGCAGAGACAAGATATCTGCCCCTCGAGAAGTTGGTCCTGGCACTAAGAACAGCGGCACGAAAATTGCCCCATTATTTCCAGAGTCACAGAATTATGGTTTATACTGAGTATCCGTTAAAATCTCTGCTACGAAAAGCAGATTTTTCGGGACGTATCTCAACTTGGTCGGTCGAACTGAGTCAGTACGATATAGACTACCAGCCGCGCACCGCAATAAAGGGGCAGGTGCTAGCAGACTTCGTAGCTGAGTTCTCACCTACGGTTGCTCCCCAGCCTCCTATGAGACAGGAGCCAAGAAAGGAGCAGGGAAAAGAGCAATCGACGAGGATGAAGAAAGCTCCCGCCGAACAGGATCCCACGGAGTGGAGATTATTTGTCGATGGCTCTGCGTGTAATACGGGATCAGGAATTGGGGTGGTACTTTTTCCTCCTGAAGGTGCAATGATGGAGCTATCCCTTCGATTGGGATTCAGTGCATCGAATAACGTGGCAGAGTATGAGGCACTCTTGGCAGGATTGAGAAGTGCAAGGACCCTGAAGGTGAAAAAGATACGAGTGCATTGTGACTCGCAACTCGTGGTGAACCAGTTGTCCGGGGAGTATGAAGCCCGGAACGAAAAGATGGCTGCCTACGTGATAGCCGCCAAAGATCTGCTTGACACTTTCGAGAAAGTATACATCGAGCAAATAAGTTCTGGGCAGAATGCCCATGCTGATTCTCTTGCCTGGTTGGCCGCGGCTGTACCAACAGAATTTAAGAGAAGGGTGACAGTAGATTATCTTGCTGAGCCGAGCATCGGAAGAAGTGTGGAATTGGTCTTGGACGTGAACCAAGGACCGAGTTGGATGGATCCAATAGTGGAGTTCCTACGAGATGGGATACTCCCCACAGATAAAAAGGAGGCTCACAAGATTAAAACAAAGTCTGCACGGTTTTGGCTGTCACCAGAAGGAAAGCTGTACAGAAAGTCCTTCACTGGACCCTACTTACTTTGTGTGCACCCCGAAATGGTGCAGAAGTTTCTCCACGAGATCCACGAGGGAACGTGTGGGAGTCATGCTGGGGGTAGGTCAATCGCCCACCGAGCAATAACCCAAGGATATTGGTGGCCTCACATGCAGGAAGACGCAAAGGTGTACGTAAAGATTTGTGAGAAGTGCCAAAAGTTCTCACCGATGATACGAACACCAGCCGAAGATCTGGTGCCCTTGACAAGTCCTTGGCCCTTCGCACAATGGGGGATGGATATCGTGGGTCCACTCCACAAGGCAACGGGAAATAGGAAATTCCTGTTGGTAGCAATAGATTATTTCACCAAGTGGATCGAGTCAGAACCATTGGCTAAGATCACCGAGCCTATGATAGAGAGGTTCGTCTGGAAAAGTATAATCACTCGATTTGGGGTCCCTTATTCGCTAATTACGGATAATGGGTCCCAATTTCAGAAAAAATTCAAGGCCTTTTGTGCCCAGTATGGAATAAGAAATTATTATTCCACCCCAGCCTACCCACAGAGTAATGGGCAGGCAGAGGCTTCCAACAAAACTATACTTGATGGGATCAAGAAGAGGTTGGACAAGGCGAAGGGGAAATGGCCCGACGAACTGCCACTTGTTCTATGGGCGCACCGAACAACGCCTAGGAGGTCTACGGGAGAGACCCCCTACTCATTAGCATATGGAACTGAGGCTGTAATCCCATTGGAGGTTGGTCTGCCGACCAACAGGACCGTTTTGGTTGAAAGTGGGGGCAATGACAGGGCCCTGGAAATAGAATTAGACCTTGCCGAAGAACGCAGAGAAAGGGCCTTAGTGCATTTGGCTTCTTATCAGGAGCAGTTGATGAAAAGCTATAACAAAACTGTCCATCCACGAGAGTTTGGCATTGGGGATCTTGTGCTTCGAAAAGTGCTCGGCAATACCAAGGTTGCCAACGAGGGCAAGTTGGGGGCGAACTGGGAAGGCCCATATAGAGTTACAGAGATTGCGGGCATTGGGGCATATCGCTTGGCAGACCTGGATGGGAACCCGGTGCCAAGACCATGGAATGTCCACAACTTGAGGAAGTTTTTTGTTTGAAAAAATTTTCAGCATATTTTTTATGTTTTAGGATGCACATCATGATTGTGTGGGAATTACGAGTACAATTCCTTTGTTTTTTATTTAGTTGCAAGGGGTACGAATAACGCCCCCTTGAGTTTTTTGAATTATGAATAAAATTCTGATTTTTATTTAAGACATCGTTTCTTTTGTCTTCATCATGATTAGAATACGAAGTTTGGTCCTTGCTCCTCACTTCGTATTGGGGAGCAGAGGGATAGGTTTATGCCAAATACGAATACATTTGAGCGGATTCAAAACTTTGCAAGTACAAATATACTTGGGTACGAGGAAACCAGGGCATGTATACGTGGAAATACACACTTTTCCCAAATATGAAAACATTTGGATAGACTAAGTATGAATACACTTAGGAGGGTTATGTTCCAAACCAACGAAAAATGGGCTGCATACGAGGATATGCAGAAATACCAAAAATAGCCAAGTACGAGAAAAACTTGGGCAGCATACGAATATATGCAGCAATTGTCTAGGTACGAATACACCTAGAATCGTCTCTAAGTACGAGGAAAACTTGGGCAGCATACGAATATATGCAACAATTGTCTAGGTACGAATACACCTAGAATTGTCTCTAAGTACGAGGAAAACTTGGGCAGCACGTGAACACATACAAAATTGTCTAAAGTATGAATATACTTAGAACTGTTTCTAAGTACGAGGAAAATTCGGAAAGCATACGAAGACATGCTTAGCTAGTATGAAAAAACTTGGGAAATGTAGGGTATACCCCAGCAAAATTAGACAAAAGGCCACGAAAGGCCAAACAACACAAAGTTAAAACGCCACGAAGGGCCAGAAAACTTAAAGTATTGGGAATGTACTTGTGCCACGCAAGGCAAGCCTTACAGCCACGCAGGGCCACCGTAATATCATAGTCAAGGAATTGGAAGAGTTCCAAGGAAGGGAGATTCATACCTGCTGATCAACAGTAGGGTTCTCAATTGCAGGAAAAGAAACTTGTGCAGGTGTGGCCTCTGCAGCTGTGCTATCGTCAGTTGGGCCACCACTGGCTTCCTTCTGGCCAAGGTTGGCCTCCTCAACAATGAGTCCGGCATCTACGTCATGCTGCTCGGAGATGTTAACAGTAGACTCTCCATCCAAATCAACTTCTTCCACCTCGACCCCATCCTCTTCCTGAGCAGCCATAACGCTTGGGAGATCAATCTCAGACCAAAGAGGGGATGACTCTGCTGCATCAGATTTCCTAAGACAAGCCGTCCATCCAGCAGCAAACACCTGGTCTTGGATCTTGGGCATTTGATTTTTGTAGCTTTCCGTGGCTACGTTGATCCCTTCGTTGTATCCCTGCTGGTAGGCCTCCTTCGCTTCGTTTTTGCTTGATTCCAACTCTGTCAGAGTTTGGTTCAGACTATCTTCGGCACCGTCCAGCTTGCTCTTAAACTCGTTCATTGCATTTCGAGCCTGGTTTCTTTCCCTCTCGAGCCGGATGATGGTACCCTGGAGCTTGGAGTTCTCACTGGCCAACTTCGCTCGCTGAGGCTCGGATTGGCCCAGCTTTTGCGCCATAGCTACCATTCTTTGCATGGCCTAGAATGTTTTAAAAGAAAACCAAATGGAGTTCATGACCGACAAATCTGGAACTATTGGTTTGCTGAGTATAAAAGGCTTACCTGAGCATTGCAAGTCATAAAAGACCCGAGGAGATTGTCAGGGGAGCTAGTTACCACCTTTTGCATGTCCCCAGGCAGCATGAAAGCTTGGGACAAGGCAAGAGCTGTCCCCGCAGATTCTATACTATCCCGAACAGTGATTGGACGCCCACCATGAGTGAATTGGGGAGCCCAGATTGGAGTTGGGATTGCAGGTGTCTGAGTCGAAGGCCCTTCGGGAGCTTCCAAGCGTTGGCGTTTTTCCCTGTGGCTAGCCTCGATTTCCTCGGGGGAGAATCCAGGGGGGGCGTCAGTTTGTGCAGTTCCTCGGCGGCCATGAGAAGGGACTGGGCTCTGGGAGCGACCTCGGCCACGAGCAGTGCCGCGGCCTCTTCCTCGGCCAGCCCCGGGGATCGTGAGGAGGGTTCCGAGGTCAATAGGTTGGTTCATCTCTTGAAAAGGAGGGGGTGGAGAGTAGCCGCTCGAAGACGTGGATGCTTCCTCGACAATTTCCACAGATGAACTGCGGAATGGGGGAGTCCGAGAACGTCTATCCTCTTCTGTTTGCTCGGGCTGTGCAGCGGCAGGACCAGGAACTGGTGGATCGTCTGCTGCTCGGATGCGCCGATCAATGAAGCCCCCGTAAGAAGCCCTGTAGCTGAGGAGCACTTGCGCAGCTCTTGCACGGCCTGCTAGATAGGTACCCTCACCATTGAAATTTAGGGCCTGGTTGATGTGAGCCACATGTACTTGGGGGGTGATGATGGCGTGCCCTTGGTTGATGTTTTCAGCTGCAACATGTGAAGTTGGCAGTTAGAAGATAGGAAAACTAAAGAGTATGATGCGATTAAAGTTGCTCGATAAGTAAATTTTATAAAGAGGAAAGAACTAACGTGGTTGCCCAAATCTGTGAGGGGCATGAAAGCCTATCACTTGACCATCCTCATTTCTGGGCTCGAAATGTCCAGTAACGACGAGGAAGTCATCGTCATCTCCTCGGGCGGAGTCAGGCAACTCAAGCACCAGTCGCCTTCTGGAATCCCTACTCTTTAGGTAGTAGGTAAGGGCATCTTTGGTACGTGAAATGCTGTACAGATGATGGATGTCATATAGGCCTAGAGACGTGCCTAACATCTGGTTTAGGGCATGTACGCCCATGACAACCCTAAAGAAGTTGGCAGAGACTTGCATAGGGGATAGCCTGTAATAGGCCAGAACCTGGCGGAGTAATGGCGCCAGGGGGAATCTAACGCCGCCCTCGACAATGGCGACTACCGGGATGTGGAGAGTGTCGTTGTTAGGACTCTGGCGTATGGCGTCTACGGGGGCCAGACTAGTAGCAATATCATCAGGAATCTCATAGCGAGATCTGAATGAAGCCATGGCCTGAGGAGTATTGCAGTGACGTCTAAACCTCCCCATTATGAACAGGGATGGTACAGACGAGTAATATGGGAACGAAGAAACCCAGAAAGCGATTAAAAGAAACCCTAGACCGACAAAAGGAAAGGGAAGAGGGAAGTGATGACTTACGATTGAGATGATCAGGGGTCCTAAGTGCACAAACGAGGAATCTCGAGGTATTGAACAGGGCTCCAATGGCGGATGTGCTTGTGAGTTCTGGTTGCAGAGGGAATCAATAACAGAGAAAGGGGTTTCGAAATGAGGGGAAAATCCAAAAGTGCCCCAAGCTTAGTGAGGTGGCGTATGCGAAACGTCATCTCAGCGCCGTTTGGGCGTTCCGTTTTCCAAAGGACGTCCATTCGCATTCAATACGGGCGGTACGATTTGTGCCACGTGGAAAGGTTGGGGCAGGAAAGGCTTGTCCAGCCCAAACGACGAGACGATTTTAGGCTGGTATAATGATGATATTTGCACCAGTTTTTGAGAAACGAAGAGTGCATGAACAAAAACAAATGTTATTCGGACCCTAAATAGCTTTGCTCGTCATATATGAAGAGATAACGAGTAAAGCTGGGGAGCAATTGTAGGGGGTAAATCCCGAGCAGGTACAAATTGTGCCCGGATACGTGGTACGTGGGACCACGATATAATTATGATGGGGACAGTCGCCGTGCAAAACGGTGGTCGGCGACAGAGACCAATGATATGAGAAATCATTGGTCCAGAGAGTCTATGCAAGGTCAAGGTCCAGTGACACGAGATGATATTGGACCAAGGGATTGACAAGGGACCAGTAACATGTGAAGTCATTGGTCCAGGTAGCTTGTTCGGCAACAATAAGGCCGAACAGGGGACGATCCAGAAGGTTCCAGAAACAGAGATGTTCCGTGAAGGAATGAGATCCCAATAAAATAGGATCTTGGGAAGATACCCAACGGGAATGGGAAGTTCGGCCAGCTGTGGAAAAGAGTCCTAAACGGACTAAGGTAATGAACTGATAAGGGAACGAGAATCCAAGTTATTCTGGGTTTCCTATACGAGATAGGAAACCTAGGGAAACGTGGATACTTGGGCAGCAAGCATCCATAAACCTATAAGTACGAGGCAAACCTAGAGGAAAAAGGTACACAATACATTACGGATTTACATATTCTTCTACTTGAATCAGGGTTTTTGACCAGTACGTGATACTAACTTAGGCATCGGAGGGCCTTTGCCACGAGAGGCAAAGGTGCACTCACCCTTTGTCTGTTTTGCAGATAAAGACTCCGGCGACATATTAGGGTTCCGGCGAGGACCTCGAAGTAGCCGTTACGTTCTTGTGCTGCTTAAACCACTCTCGGTTTTTCTGCACTTACAATCACTCGATTTGGAGTCCCTTACTCTTTGATCACAGATAATGGGGCACAGTTCCAGAAAAAGTTCAAGACTTTTTGTTCTCAATATGGAATAAGGAACTATTACTCAACCCCTGCTTACCCTCAGAGCAATGGGCAAGCAGAAGCTTCCAACAAAACCATTCTCGATGGGATCAAGAAAAGGTTGGACAAGGCAAAAGGCAAGTGGCTTGATGAATTGCCCCTGGTGTTGTGGGCCCACCGAACAACGCCTAGGAGGTCTACAGGAGAGACCCCCTATTCATTAGCATATGGTACAAAGGCAGTTATACCCCTGGAAGTTGGCCTTCCAACCAACAGGACTGCATTGGTTGAAAGTGGGGGTAATGACAGGGCCCTAAAGATTAAGCTTGATCTGGCCGAAGAAAGGAGAGAAAGGGCCCTGGTCCACCTGGCCTCATACTAGGAACAACTAATGAAAGGCTACAACAAACATGTCCACCCTCGAGAATTTGGTATTGGGGACCTTGTGCTTCGAAAAGTACTTGGCAATACCAAAGTGGCTAATGAGGGAAAACTAGGAGCAAATTGGGAAGGTCCGTATCGAGTAACTGAAATTGTGGGCATTGGGGCTTATAGGTTGGCGGACCTGGACGGGAACCCGGTGCCAAGGCCTTGGAATGTCCACAATTTAAGAAAGTTCTTTGTTTAAAAAGACTTTTTTATTCTGTTTTAGGATTACGTTATTGTGTGGGGATTACGAAGAAAATTCCTTTGTTTTTACTTCTGTTTTAGGATTATGTTATTGTGTGGGGATTACGAAGAAAATTCCTTTGTTTTTTAGTTGCAAGGGGTACGCGTAACGACTCATTGAGTTTGAGAACGATGAATAAAAGTTATGATTTTTTCAGAAATTTTTATTTCTTGTGGAATATGGTTGTGTGGGCTACCTGCCCGAAAAAATAATCATATTCTTCCCGCGTTTGAAGAAAAATGTGGTTTGAAGAGTTGAAAGAGTCGCCACCCGGATTTGTGGTATATCACCCGAGAAACCGTTTTGTTTTGAAAACCATTGATCGACTTGAAAACCAGAGATTCGTTTGAGGGTTCGGAAGCCATGTTATGAGGGGGGAAGGGTTTTACGGCACCCCCCTCGCCCGACGCGATGTTGGTCTCTACTAAACGTTTGTGGGATTTTGAAAAGGGATTTTGTTCATTAAGCATTTAGCACGTATCCGCAAGTATATCACATAAGAAGGTGTATACATGTGCATGTGTACGATGGATGATAAGATAGCAGTAGAATGCAAAATAACAGGAAACTGAAGCCCTGTAACTGACTCCACTCTCGAGCGCTCGGGAGTGGTCCCGAGCGCTTGGGAGTTCTGTTGTCCCACCTGCAAACTTGGTTAGCCACAAACAGGATGTAATGCTGAAACTGTAAACTGAAACTATGTTAAACATATGGAAGGCTCATCAGATGGCTTTGGAGGCTAATATTGGGCCTCAACCTCTCCAAACCATGCGTCCTTGCCTTGAGGGAAATGGAGCTACATGACTTTAAGAGCAAATGAGCACAACTATACATGCAGGAATTCAGACAACACAACAGACTGGGGAGAAGTGAATTACAGTAGCATGCATGCACCTTTGTTTTGATCTTTCCCGGGAGGAAATCATCTTTTTAACTTTGGGGAGGCCTTGTTCTTTCATGGAAACTTGTAAGAAATGTTTCTGTTTCCAAAAGAAGTGATTTGCTATGTCTGCATGCCATGATAAAAACATTTATTTTAAGAATGCGCCTCACCTCAATCTGCTGTTTAACAAAACGCCATGCATGGGACTGGAGACAGTCCCGAGCGCTCCAGAGTACTCCCGAGCGCTCGGGAGTGCTTCCAGTGAGTTTATTCTGAAAACACTTTCATGCCCCTTTGCTCTTGCTTTTACACTAAGGTATCCCAACCACGTTCCAGTATTGAGGACTGGAATGGGCCAAGACACCTCCCTCAGAGAGGAAGAACAGCCCTTTTTGTCTGAACCAAAGAGATAGAAATCTTTCTACCTCTTGAGAGTCCTTGCTTCTTTGAATGACCTTGAGGGATGAGGGAAATGGGGAAAAAATGCAAGAAGTCAGAGGCCTAGAATGCTCTGGATTTTCTTGGTGTTTTGATCCTTACCAAGCTTTGTTTTGAAAATGTTTGAAGTTTGAAAACAAGTTTGAGCTTGAGAAAGAGTTTGAACAGAATAGGGGGTTTTAGAGAGAGAGGGAGTTCGTGGTCTCCAAGCCCAGCCTCTCCTCCTGTCTTGCCTCAGCTGAAATCAGGCCTTTTTATAGGCAAAATAACCTATGGTTTTTTTAAAAAAATCATATTGATTTGAAAAAAAACCATTTTTAATTGGTCAAACCCTTTAGCCTGAAGATCTCAGACTGTGATGAGTGCTTGAAACGAACCTCAGCCGGCTCAAGGCGACCGCAATGATGGATTGCATGGGTAATGAGGAACCCTGCCATCCATTGGGCAGCGCAGGAGACACGAGCGCTCGAGAGAAGTCTCGAGCGCTTGGGACTTAACTCCCGAGCGCTCGAGAGTGAGCCAGGCCAGAGGTTTTTAAAAATGGTTTGGAGCGCTTGGGACTTCTCCCAAGCGCTTGGAAATGATTTTGACCATTTTTAATTTCCCTTTTAAAATCCTTCAAGGAGCAAAGTTTCACATGGTTCGAGGCTTGTTTAATCCAAATTCATCATCGGGGAGCCTCCGGGCCACGAATCAAGGAAATTTGAAGAGTTCAAATTGGGGTGTCTACAGTTGCCCCTCTTTGGGCGATGCTCGGCATCATGTCTGGATACGAGTGCCGTCCAAAGATCGAGACAGCCCAATTCAAGCCAGATCAAATCCTCAATTCAAAATCAAATGCAAGTAAAGACACCAACATCCGATGCATGTGGTCGCGTCTTTTCAGACTGCCTACGTACCCTTTTCTGCAAGGATCAGACCAGCGTAGTTCTTTGGGGCAAATGCAAACATGTAGATATGCAGACATGCAAGCAAATGATGGAAAGGTGTCCCTCATGACGGTGCCAAATCTATGGCAGGTAAGAAAGGCGGTGCCAAATCTATGGCGGAAAGAAAGGCGGTGCCAAATCTATGGCTGAAAAGAAAGGTGCCAACTCTATGGCAGAAGACGTTTGAAGGGTGCCAAATCTATGACAGCGGATGATGATTAGAAGATGTCCCTCAGGACAATGCCAAATCTATGACAGCGGATAGCGGTTAGAAGATGTCCCTCAAGACGGTGCCAAATCTATGACAACGGAAGCGATTAGAAGATGTCCCTCAAGACGGTGCCAAACCTACCGTTTGTACCATTATTGGGGCAACTACAAACACGTGTAATGCATGCACCAGAAAAGCATCGACAAGACATTGATGAGAAAAGTGCATGAGGAATCCCCATGTTGCTCTGTTTGGAGGACACCACAAGGCTCCTGGGCAAATCCACCTGTTGCTCTGTTTGGAGGACAATACAAGGCTTCTGGAGAAATCCACCCGTTGCTCTGTTTGGAGGACACCACAAGGCTTCCGGGCAAATCCACCTGCTGCTCTGTTTGGCGGACAATCCACACGTTGCTCTGTTTGGCGGACAATACAAGGCTTCTGGAGAAATTCGCCTGTTGCTCTGTTTCGCGGACAATACAAGGCTAAAACCTTCTGCGAATGAAATGATTAGACGATTTCGACATAAAGTATCAATTTTTAAGCGTGAACCAACTGCGGGTTATCAAAAGAAGTTCGTAATCGACTGCCTGTACACTTCGTTCTGAAAACAGGACTGAGATTGATCTCGTAAGAACTGCAAAACAATAAAGTTTGCAAAATGAGAAATGCTCGGGGGGGTCGACGACTCGGCACGGAACACGAAGAATAGTCTCAAGCGCTTAGAACCACTCCCGAGCGCTCGGGACTGGTGTCGAGCGCTCGGGACAACCTGGCGGGGTCCACTGTCTTTTCATCTTCTTCTTTGATCTGGTGCACAAATACCAATTCTCGAGCGCTCGAGAACCAGAGAGTTCGACGATTCTGAGCATCCTTGATCTTCGATAACCCTCCCTCACACTCTCTCGACTGAACCTCTCTCTTCCTCTCGACTGATTTCCCTCTCACAGTCCGACGATCCCTTTCTTTCCAGAGAAACCACGGACCGATATCGAGACCTCGAGTTATCTGCGATCTTCGACTGGGCTATTGTGTGCTCTGAAATTCGATTCAAGGGGAAGAAGAAGCTTCAGGAAGAGGAAAGGAGGGCAATGGCCGACCCTAGGGAGAGGGCGACGGTGGGAGAGGACTGCAGCGGCGCCGCTGCGCCTGACGGCTGCTTGGTGGCATCGATGGTTGCTGCGACAGCGATGAGTGACGTCGGTGAGAACCCAGCAGCGGTGGCACCAACTGGTGGGAGCTTAGAGACAGTGGACGGCGGTGATAGGGGTTCTACGGCGGTTGGGGGTGTCAGAGATGTCACGGCTGAGATGGGTGAGAGCGGGATTTTGGCAGCAGTAGGAGGTGCTGCTGGTGACCCTACGGTGGCAATGGAGGTCGTCGGAGATGCGATGGTGGCTGGAGGTGGTAGCGGGGGTGATACTAATGTCGGTGGTGAAAGGGAGAGGGTCGACGGTGGTGGAGATGCCACGGGCAGTCAGGGAGGTGGTACGGGCAGTAGAGCCACGGGCACTCCTCCCACTCCTACTGCGGAGGAGTTGTTCGCGGCTGTGGATCGGGCCCGCGACGAGGGACTAGCTGACGAGGTGGTAGTGGGTGGTCGCGTCACGGCCACTCCTGCCTTGAGGTCGACAGCGGCACTACCGAGGAGGGAGGACAGCAGAATCGGGGCCTCACAGCCCGTTCCGTTCGAGGAGGGCGACTTTCTAGACTCTGCGGAGCCACAGGACCTACTAGACGTGCTTGGTGTTGACTCAGGGGTCGCAGCCGTGCTGAGGGGTGCTGAGACTACGGAGGAGCGGGCCGCAGCGCTCTTGCTAGGGGCTTTGCTGAGTGACGCAGGAGCGTCAGGTGCTGGCGGGCGCGGGGTAGAGGAGGAGGAGATAGAGGAGATGGAGATGGAGAGGCTGGAGCCGGAGGCGGAGGTTGAGGCACGGGTGACCGCAGTGGACGAGGCGAAGGCCTACTTAGGAGGAGAGCGGCCTAGGTTCGCGATTGCGACCTACGCTCCGCGGGTTCACTTCTTCGAGCCGGTGGGGATGGTGAGCTACGTCCCTGCCCGGGCTGACTACCCCGAGGACCTACTGCTCCGAGACCGCGACACGCACATCTCTACGGGCTGGACTACGGTAAATCTCGACAACTTGAAACTTTAAATTCGACGCTTGAGTTAAGAAACTTGACGACATGAAACTTTTAAAATCGACACTTGAATTACGAAATCGACGGCTTGAAAGTTTAAAATCGACGCTTGAGTTATGAAATCGACAACTTGAAAGTTTAAAATCGTTGCTTGAATTATGAAATCGACGCTTGAGAGTTTAAAATCGACGCTTGAATTATGAAATCGACGCTTCAGAGTTTAAAATCGTCTCTTGAATTATGAAATGTTGAATTGATTAAAATGTTGTTTCCTTACTCTGTTGAAACAGCGCACGACGGACGTTTATGGCCACGGAGGCTCAGCCAGCTCGCTGAAGTACTTCAAGGCACTGCCCCGGAGAGTACGGGAGTTAGTGGAGGCGGCGGGTTTCGGGCCGTTCATCCAGCTGATGACGGCAGTGAGGGTGGACCGCGCTGTGCTTACAGCGCTGACCGAGAGGTGGTGGGATACCACCAACACCTTCCACCTTCGGTTTGGGGAGATGACGCTGACACCGCTGGACTTCGCAGCGATTACAGGACTGAGAGTAGGAGGAGAGCCGATCCCCTACGACTCGAGCTTAGTACTAGACGACGCAGCGCTGCGGTGGTTCCTCGGGCGGGTCCCACGGCACAGCGGAGGAATGGCAGAGTACGGGCAGTTCGTGGAGTACTGGGACCACGAGCCTGCGGATGACGAGGAGGCGGCGAGGATGGCTCGGGCGTACCTGCTCTACCTTTTCGGGGCTTCTCTGTACCCGACTAGGCGGTCGCGGGTGCACCTCTGCTACTTGGCAGGCCTGGTTGACTTGAGGGCCGCTGGACGGTTTGACTGGGGAGGGGGCGCCTTGTGCACCCTCTACTGCTTCCTAGGAGCTGCTTCACGCGGAGTGGGCAACACGATTGGCGGTTACTGGAGGATCGTCGAGGTATGGTTTGAATCACTGCTTTAGTACTACTTTCGACTGCCTAATGATTTGAATACCTGCTTGAATTTAGAATTGATTCGAATTTGACCAATTGCAGCTTTGGGCTTACGAGGTTCTCGGGATGTTCCCGCCTGAGAACACCTGCCGAGATCCTGGTTTGCTTCCTCGCGGGCTTGCGTGGAGCAAGGCTTACAGGAGAACGAAGGAGCGACGCGGAGAGGTGATGACCTTCCGACGTTGGCTGGACAGCTCGACCGGAGTCACGGTATGATATGCCTTTGTCCCATTTCTCTTACCGTATTCGATATATGCTTTGCTGATGTTTCGAAAATCGACATGCAGGTGTACTGGGACAGGTGGTCGAGGGTTGAGGCCGACTTTCTTCCGAGGAGTCGAGAGGTGACACGGAGCAGGGTACTACTAGAGTGTCCCTTGGGCTGGCAGTGGTACCTGGGGGATCGAGTGACCCGACAGTCACTTGGTCTTCCAGCGTTCGTGGTACCTGGGCTTCTCCCTCCACGCGTGCAGCGGACAGGGACATACACTCGTGCGGAGCTGGAGCAGTTCACTGTGCCAGATACGGACTTGGAGCGGTACCTACGACGCGGTTTGGACTACGCGGCTTACATAGGCCAGTACTTGGCCACGAGTCTAGGGGTGGACGCCGAGTTAGAGAGGAGGCTAGCTGAGGGAGGGCGAGGCCCTGGTGGAGGAGGAGAGGCTGGGGCACGGGGCCGCGGTGGCCGATCCGCGCGAGGTAGAGGGCGAGGAGGCGGTAGGCAGCCTGCTGGGAGGCAAGGTGCCAGCCCACCAGGTAGAGGAGAGTGTGACAGCGGTACGAGGGTCCTGGGGACAGCGGAGGCTTCGACTTCTACTACACTGCCGACGTTGGAATGGACCGTAGGGGCGACGGACTCTTTGGGGGCACGGGTGGTGATAGACGTCCCACGCCTCCCGCAGCCGCCGATGCGGCTTCCTGAGCAGGTATAAATGAATCCGCACTTCTGATTGTCTTGAATATTGCTTGCATGTTTCTGACATTTGAATATTGCAGGTGCCACGAGAGTGGGCCGAGAGGGCCATCATGCTGATGGTGGGGATGCGCCACCTGTTGAAGGGGTGTGCGAGAGGGAGGGTCCTGCAGACCAGACCTGCCCCTATACCTGCTTCTCCCGCTGCTCCACAGGTACGAAAAATGCATGCATGTATAGGATTTTTAATGCACCAACTGAATTTGAACTACGTATATGATGATCATATGCTTGTGATATGCAGATGCAGCCACGACGTTCGGCTAGGGCACATCCTCAGGCTACCACGAGCTCTCCAGCTTCCGGCAGCGCACGGGGACGAGGGACACATAGAGTGTCGCGGTCCGCTGCAGAGACTGGACAGTTCGAGGTGGTTCCTAGGGCGGCGTCCCAGCGGAGACTCGCTCACGTGGAGTCAGAGGAGGGGGACGAGTCAGAGGAGTCCTCTGAGTCGCGTGTGCTAGGGTCGACGGACTCAGAGAGCGCTTCTGGCTCTCCTAGCGCAGACGACAGTGACGACGGTGACGAGAGCGAGAGCACAGAGCCCGAGGGCCGCCAACCGAAAAGGACTCGTCACGTCTGAGTTTTAGGCTTTTGCTTTGCTAGCTCTCTTGTACATGGGCCTGCGTGCCACCGTAGCTGTAGCTTCTAGGCCTGCGTGCCTTGATTTTGTTTGGGCTTGCATGCCCCGGTAGTTAGGGTTGGGCGCGTGTTTGCCCCAGCTTCTGTACTCCCTTCCTTACTCATTGTAAACGCTGTATTTATTTATGAAAATTTGCACTTTTGTTCTCTCCATTCGTTCGCACTTCCTTTTAAGAATTGTATTTTATGAAATATGTTTGCCAAGCTTTTGAAAGAAAGTAAAAAGCACACGAATTCAACCGATATTCTCAAAGTAGGAGCGAAAACTTGACATTGATACATAATAGCAAATTTTGAGCGATCGACCATGAAATTTAGACTCAAGGGCTTTTGATCGTAATCGAGTGCACTGTACCGCTGGCAATGAGTGTCGTGACCTGCGAGGACCGCTAGATTTACAAAAATGCCCTTGTCACAAAGATTGACCCTCACTTGTGCTTGAAAATGATGATTTTGGGGTGCTTGAAAGGCAAAAACTTGAACTAACAATGTTGATGCGCGTTTTGAACATGCCATACAGTCATTAATGCACAATGCGACCTACACGTGTCACCGGACTCAATCAAACACACCTAACGTGGAATTTGACATATTCGAGGGATGGAAACTTTGAAAACCTTGGGTTTTTTTTCGAAGAAAAAGGATGAATACACGAGAAAACACGTAATGGAAAACGTTTTATTCCCTGGGAACATGCTGAAAGTCAACTGACCTGAGCTGGATGTATTCATACTGCTGTATTGAGGCTGAAAGGTTGAGAATCAGAAACTGCTGAAAACAGCAGAACTCTCGAGCGCTCGAGAGTGGTCTCGAGCGCTTGGGACCTCACTCCCGAGCGCTCGGGACTTCTGATATATGCAGTCTCCTGTGGTCCCTTATTTGGCTGAAAAGTGTCCTTCCATGGCAGAAAATAGTTGAAAGGTGATGCCAAATCTATGGCTGGACCTGATTTGAAGAGAGTGTCCTAAGAGGACCATGCCAAGTCTATGGCGGGAGTTGTTTGAATAACGTCCAGAGGATAATGCCGAGCCTACGGCAGCAAACGATCGAACAGTGCCAAGTCTATGGCGGGAATGTCAAGTGACCACGTTGACAGAATATGAAAGCGACCATAAGAGGCCGGGGCTAGAAAGCAAGACCCGTGTTTCGACATTTGACAACAACGATGACTTTTTTATTTTTGAAAAACGATGGATATGCTCGAGTATCCTTTCTGCTTTACTGTCCTTGACTAGTGGGCTGGTATTTTCAGTATTTTGGGGGCCTGTGTTGTAGCTTGATGGGAATTGGGTTCGAGTAGCATCCGGGGCTTGAGTTTGATTTTGTTAGGGCTTGAGTTTCGGGCAATCATGCCCCAGTCTTGACATTGGCTGAACGCTTGCAACGATTGATGGCATTGGGTTGCTGTGCCCCCCTTGAGTGACGGACCTTAGTTCTGGTTCTTTCCCTTGATTCCATAGATAGTTTTGGCGACCAGCTTTGTCATGAGCGCAAGTGCGGGTTCTTCCATGTACTGGAGCTTCTCTCACGAGTTGGGACCTCGTGACCTTGTGTGAATTTGGACAAGGCCCAGATGACTCAAAAGACAAGAAAGACCCTTTATCAGAGGACTGACTTTCCATGATGACTTTGACTTGACAAGAAGTTTGATTTGACTGGACGAGAAGTTTGATTATTTGTTTGAAATTGTCATGATAAAATCAAGTTTTGATGACTTTCCCATTCTGGGTTTTGAAATTGTTTTGGCAAAACACGAGGACTTTTATTAGGAATCATGCCCCAGGTTGCTGATGACAACCCATGGATTTAGAAAATGCCTTGGTGCTTCTTGTTTTTCTCCTATTGTCCAGGATCTTTGTTATCAAGTTGTGTTTTTCAATCTGACAGGACTTTATTCGGGTTGTAACGTGGCCAAGGTTTTGGCTTAACAAAGAAAGGATAATAGGCTCAAAAGTTTTATTGTCTTTTGGGTTTCGAGAGCTAGCAGCCATCTTGAATATTTTTGTGCCCTCTTTGCTTTTGATAGGCGCATTCTTTTACTTGCTTTGCTTCGCCTTTTGTTGTGCTGATGTGTTCGGCACTCTCGTTGATTCTGAGTTTTCTCTGATTTTTCTTCGATGTTTTGCATCTTACTGTACCTATGTATTTTCATGCTTTGAATTCTGATGTGCCGATGATAAACAGGTGTTTGGCACATTTTGTCTTCCTCATTTCACCCCGGTGTGGGGGATAGCTGCCTAGCTGGGCTCTTTCAAAGAAATTGATTTAGGCTCAAAGGGGGTTATCAATGGATATATATCTTCAAGCGTGTGATAAAAGAAAAGAATGCCTTTCTTCACTTTGAATTGCACAACTCGATAACTGGATCCTAGATGCAAGTTAAGAGATTTGTGTGCTCTAACTTTTGCCTAGATCACATTTTGAGATTTTGATCTAGCGAGCTTTTTCTTGGACCAAGGCGTTGCTTCTTGATGGCGTCCGGGAGTGGTTCCATGAAATTCTCCTTCTTCAGAGGGCAAAGTATCTCGTGTCTTGAAAAACAATTCTAAGTTAAGGGATTATCACAAAACGTGAGTTTATTATCACAATTTCGACTCAAGAGGCTTGACATCAAAAGACGGGACGGACCGATAAAGGATTGACTCAAAAGATTGTGACCGAATTTTGGAATCGACTCGAAAGAACATGACCGGGCCTCGGGATAAGGCTGCCTACGTATCCTTCTTGCAAAGGAATCAGGTCATAACGTAGTTCAGGCTACGAAACTGACTCTCTTTTTTTTTTTGGTTTTGTTTTGTTTTGTTTTGTTTTTGTTTTTTTTTTTTTTACTACAAACTTGAATTTGAAAGCGTACAGACACGGAAGCATGAAAGACTGACGATACAAACTAACTCGAAATTGAAAGACTCGACTCGACTTGAAACTCAAAAGCTTCCCAAACTCGTGAGAAGTTCCACTCATGCCTTACTGCACTCAAAATCCTCCTCCAAATCTGTGGTCCGGTATTGAGATGATTCCTCCATCAATTAAGTCTTGGATGGTGTGACGGAGGCGGAAGCAGCTGTTGGTAGCATGACCGGGCATTTGATGGAAGGCGCAGAAGGCGTTTGGGTTGTGAGACGAGGAGAGCTTCTGAGGTAGGGGAGTTGGAGGGAGCGGCTTGATGAGGCCGGCTTCACGGAGCATGTCATAAACTGAGGACAAAGGTACAGGGAAGCGGGCGAGGATCCTTGGTGGGGTTTTGTGGCTGGGTTGAGGGTTCATGGTGGCGCCAATTGGACGCTTGGTGGAAGCTTTGCTTGCTCCGCAACTGCATGACACACCTTTGCATTTGGGGTTGATTCCATCAATGCGCACATCTTGCCTTTCAGCACCAATTTTAGGCAAGGATCCAGTATTCTCATATGAGTGAGCTCTGGCATCATGGAATTCGGCCAAGTCATTGAGCATGTCAGAGAGCTTTACTTTTGAGCGTGGTTTGGTTCCGATTGTTGGAGGGTGGTAGGTTTGTGGATTTTCTCTGATCCTGGCCTTATCAGCATTTTGTCCCCGAGCTGGATTCGACATGGCGGAGGTGAAAAGGTCAATTAGCTCCTGTAACAGGGTCATCTGCTTATCCATTTTCTGAGTCATTTCCTCCATAGCCTTTTTCAGCTCAACCAGCTCTGTTTGCTCTGTCATTGCGAGGTGGTCGAAGAAGGCGGTATGGCTTTGAATGGGATGGGTGGCCCTAGTACTGACAGTAAAGCAGAAAGTGAACTTAGAATGTGCCCCTGTTATGATTTGTTTGAAAAATACGTGTTAAATGAAAGAATTGTTGTTGATGTGTTGTCATTGTCGACTCAAAGGGTCAAACTTCATGGATAGTTCCAGCAGTCACGGGTAGGTCGGTGTCAGGCAGGTTGAATTCCGCACGTTGGGAATCAGAGCCAATCTCCTTATCTAAGACCATCCGAGGCAGAGCAATAAGACTGCTGGTAGATGCACTTGAGGCTAGATGGAGCCGTTCGGGCACGGCGAACACCGGAGGTATCTCAAACTCCATGGATTTACGGTCTCCTAGACCCTAACTCAAGGAATGACATCTTGTGAGGGATTGCCTTAGTCCTCAGAGATTGTTTTAAATGTGTATCCTTCGATTAGGAATGACAAGATTTGAGAGATATCAAGAGAGATTAAGCCTTTAACACTCTTCATTTGAAATTTATGTTTTGGTTTTGAAAACTGTTTAGCGTAAATGACATGATACCGTAACCGGAGTGGCGTAAGTGGCATGGCGCCATTAGCCTGGGTGGTGTGGGTGTCACGACATTGTAGCCTAATTGTTTCGTTAATTTTCATTGAATCCATGATTGAAAAATGTATTGACGACCTAATGAATTTTGATATCCCCAAAATCTCGTCATTCCAAGGACTAATTAATTTCAACAACGTGCCTTTTAGAAAGCACGACTCTTCATTGGTCCAGGCAATCCTAAACAGGCTGCGCAAGCAAGTCTAAGAGTTCTATACTAGACATAAGATGCAAGGTGTGGTGTGCAAGCGGGATAAGATCATGGTCCTTTGAAGGTTGCCTCATTCCTCAGAATTTCTTTTAGGGTGTATCCTTCGATCAGAACGACAAATTCTAAGAGATGTCAAAATGAACTAAGTATTCAACTAGTCCTCGTTCGAAATTTCAATTTTGAACTTGGAATAACTTAGTATAGACGACGTGATACCCCAACCATCGTGGTGTCAGTGACATGGTGCCATTAGCCAGAGTGGTGTAAGTAAAGTGGCATCACGGCGTCGTTTCCTTGTTATTCCTTATTCTCTGTTGAATCTCCGATTAGGCATTAGTCAAGGACTTAGTACATTCTGATTTCCTGAAGTCTCATTGTTCTAAGGACTCATGTAGTTTCGATAACGTACACCGGGGTGCACGATTCATCATCGGGCCTCGGCAACCTTCTACAGACCGTGCGAGCGAGATTAAGAGCACATGACACGAAATCGGACGGACAGCATGACGACATGACATGGATGAGATGCATGGTGAGATGCAGAAAGCAGTAGCATGTAGGCAGGATATAGCATATAATCCTACCCTGCGGGCCCCTGTCCTAGTTTGGAAGGATCTATGGCTTGCTAAGCATGTACAAAGGCTGGTTTTGGCTTGAAGAGGGTTCCCCGGACTAGAGTCAAAGTATACCTCCCACTATTGAGCGTAAACCCAATAATGGTACGAACGGTAGGGACGACTCATCACGGTCGAGGGTTGCTGAGCATTCCGGGATTCCCCATCACCGGCAAGCCGGGTAGGATTGCCGAAACACAACAGCGAGGCTGCACAAGATATATACACAAGAAATAGACAACGAAACAAAATCCCTTTGAAAATCCCACAAACGTTTTTCAAGCTTGGCTCACAAGTTTAATTGATATTCAAGGAAAGCGGGCCGTTTTATCAACAAACCAACTTTTTCTCAAGTATCAATTAAACATCCCCAGCAGAGTCGCCACTGTGGGCTACCTGCCCGAAAAAATAATCATATTCTTCCCGCGTTTGAAGAAAAATGTGGTTTGAAGAGTTGAAAGAGTCGCCACCCGGATTTGTGGTATATCACCCGAGAAACCGTTTTGTTTTGAAAACCATTGATCGACTTGAAAACCAGAGATTCGTTTGAGGGTTCGGAAGCCATGTTACGAGGGGGGAAGGGTTTTACGGCACCCCCCTCGCCCGACGCGATGTTGGTCTCTACTAAACGTTTGTGGGATTTTGAAAAGGGATTTTGTTCATTAAGCATTTAGCACGTATCCGCAAGTATATCACATAAGAAGGTGTATACATGTGCATGTGTACGATGGATGATAAGATAGCAGTAGAATGCAAAATAACAGGAAACTGAAGCCCTGTAACTGACTCCACTCTCGAGCGCTCGGGAGTGGTCCCGAGCGCTTGGGAGTTCTGTTGTCCCACCTGCAAACTTGGTTAGCCACAAACAGGATGTAATGCTGAAACTGTAAACTGAAACTATGTTAAACATATGGAAGGCTCATCAGATGGCTTTGGAGGCTAATATTGGGCCTCAACCTCTCCAAACCATGCGTCCTTGCCTTGAGGGAAATGGAGCTACATGACTTTAAGAGCAAATGAGCACAACTATACATGCAGGAATTCAGACAACACAACAGACTGGGGAGAAGTGAATTACAGTAGCATGCATGCACCTTTGTTTTGATCTTTCCCGGGAGGAAATCATCTTTTTAACTTTGGGGAGGCCTTGTTCTTTCATGGAAACTTGTAAGAAATGTTTCTGTTTCCAAAAGAAGTGATTTGCTATGTCTGCATGCCATGATAAAAACATTTATTTTAAGAATGCGCCTCACCTCAATCTGCTGTTTAACAAAACGCCATGCATGGGACTGGAGACAGTCCCGAGCGCTCCAGAGTACTCCCGAGCGCTCGGGAGTGCTTCCAGTGAGTTTATTCTGAAAACACTTTCATGCCCCTTTGCTCTTGCTTTTACACTAAGGTATCCCAACCACGTTCCAGTATTGAGGACTGGAATGGGCCAAGACACCTCCCTCAGAGAGGAAGAACAGCCCTTTTTGTCTGAACCAAAGAGATAGAAATCTTTCTACCTCTTGAGAGTCCTTGCTTCTTTGAATGACCTTGAGGGATGAGGGAAATGGGGAAAAAATGCAAGAAGTCAGAGGCCTAGAATGCTCTGGATTTTCTTGGTGTTTTGATCCTTACCAAGCTTTGTTTTGAAAATGTTTGAAGTTTGAAAACAAGTTTGAGCTTGAGAAAGAGTTTGAACAGAATAGGGGGTTTTAGAGAGAGAGGGAGTTCGTGGTCTCCAAGCCCAGCCTCTCCTCCTGTCTTGCCTCAGCTGAAATCAGGCCTTTTTATAGGCAAAATAACCTATGGTTTTTTTTAAAAAATCATATTGATTTGAAAAAAAACCATTTTTAATTGGTCAAACCCTTTAGCCTGAAGATCTCAGACTGTGATGAGTGCTTGAAACGAACCTCAGCCGGCTCAAGGCGACCGCAATGATGGATTGCATGGGTAATGAGGAACCCTGCCATCCATTGGGCAGCGCAGGAGACACGAGCGCTCGAGAGAAGTCTCGAGCGCTTGGGACTTAACTCCCGAGCGCTCGAGAGTGAGCCAGGCCAGAGGTTTTTAAAAATGGTTTGGAGCGCTTGGGACTTCTCCCAAGCGCTTGGAAATGATTTTGACCATTTTTAATTTCCCTTTTAAAATCCTTCAAGGAGCAAAGTTTCACATGGTTCGAGGCTTGTTTAATCCAAATTCATCATCGGGGAGCCTCCGGGCCACGAATCAAGGAAATTTGAAGAGTTCAAATTGGGGTGTCTACAGGTTGTTTTTTAACCTATCAATACGAACAATGGGCAAGCTACCCCTCCTTCGTATTGGGGAGCAAGTAATGAGTATAAATGACTTAGAACGTACGAATTCACGTATTAATTATCTTAGTATGAGAAATTTAGATTCACTAAGTACGAAAATACTTAGAATAAGGGATGAAAGCCTTGTAACGTACGAATATACGTATTACGGTTTAAGCACAAAAACATACTTAGACTATACAAGTACGAGAGAAACTTGTATGCACGGATTGTTAAATACGACAAACTTAACCTTCTGTTCAAGTACGAGAAACTTATAAAGTATGAAATACTTGCTTATTTCTTCCCCAAGTAAGAAATACTTGGAAAAGAGACTTATGAATTCAGTAAGCATGATTTTAACCTACGACAAATATGTGATGAAGGACACTCAAAGGCTACGAAAAGCCGAGTAAACATTAAGGCCGTACAGGGCCACAGGACAACTGATAAAGTACGAAAAGACTTGATTTCTTGTCTAAAGTATGAGAAGCTTAAATCAAAGTAATTCCAAAGTACGAAACACTTGGAACAAGACATACCGAAATTATGTACACAAATGATTGACCAGTTATGAATAAAACTGGTATCAGATATTAGTAAAAAACATAGATTTTACAAGATACTTGTATTGCATACTTGTATATGTACAGATTCTTTTTTGAGTACGATAAAACTCAAAATCTCTGGTTAATGTGTGAGAAACTTATAAGCAGGTACGAGAGCCATGCCTCTTTTCTAAGTATGAAATACTTGAATAGAGACATTAATACTTCTGGTATTCAACTAAGTATGAAATACTTAGAGTCAGGCTTAAATATAAGAAACTTGAAACAAGCAAACATACGAACAAATGTTTCAGAAATGAGGATTTATGCACATGGAGTGCCGAGCAAAACATAAAGTATAGTGATGTGCCATGAAGGGCCAAATACCTGTTTTAAAGTAAGTAATGGTTGATGCCACGCAGGGCTAAGGATCACGGCCACGCAGGGCCCCCCAAAAAAGAGAGAAGACTGTTCATTGAAATAAAAAGGGACTTACCGAGATCAGTCCAGGTTTTGGATCTCTGGAGTAGTGTTGCTTGGAACCTCCGCAGCATTGCTACCCCCGACTTGTTGTTCCTCTAGAATGACAGGATCATTTGCTGCTCCCTCCACCTGTGTCTGTTCAGGATCTGCTCCATTGAGTTCGGTTGGAACGCTTTGGGACTCCATCTGAATCTCCTCATCTACATCAGCAAAGTCGTCGATCTGCTCCTCAATGTCATCAAGAGTGGGCTCCTCGGAGTCATGAAATTGCTGGAGACGTCTGCTGGGCAAATCGTTGTCTATTGCTTACGTCCCGACCTCGCCTTCAAATAAGAGGTTGATAGATACCCGAAGCGTAGGGCTAGGTCATCAGTAGCATAGTATCCGGAAATCCGGGATCGTTCCCACAGAGAATTCGATTATAGCTTGATTCGGATTGTAGATTTTATAAGGTAGGATGGTGGCGTTCAAGGCGGCCAACTATGGTTTGCTTTAAAACGGAAAGACTTAAACGAAAACTAGATTAACGCTTGATAAACTTAAAGAGGCAAGTCTCGGGGTCTTCTAACCCTTGACAAAGACCATTACCGGTTCTCGATTATAACTCAGGCGAGAGTCACGACCGCGCGCTCACGCCCAGAGGATTTTACTTAAAAAGACTACGTTTATCAAATGGTGTGATTTCCCGGAGGCGAACCAACTTGTTTTTAATATTTATCGAACACAAAGGAGGCCACTAGGCCTCGATAAGTCACTTGCCAAGACCGCTTGACTAAGCTCGTTACCAAGGGGTTAACACCCCTAGTTTAGACCGAAAATGCAAATTAAATCCTATTCCGGAAAATCATGATTTAAAGCCTGATGGCTCGAGAACCAAATAACAACCTAAGTCCTCGGGAAAGATTATCCCGAGACTTAGCCTAACGACTACTCACACATAGCTAAAGCACAAGACAAAGCATAAAAACGAGACAACATATTTAACCGACGAAATCGAAAACAAACTTGATTTTATTGAAATCTTTAACCGTAGCAACAACTTTAATAAACGAGAATTTAACAAACGAGAGTTAACTTACAAGATTTAATGAAAACAAAAGCTTGGAAAGCTTACATTAATGGAGGAAGAACAAGAGCACTAGAAATTAAGAGAGAGAGACAAGGTGAGATAATCAAAGAGAGAGAGACAAAAACAAGTCTTAATAGGTCCCCTTCTCTCTCCAAAAATATCCTAGAAATATCCCAAAAGGTGAGACAAACAAAATATCCAAAAAGCAAAAAGCTGATTTCGGATTCCAGCATGAACCGGTACATAAGTAGCCCGTACCGGTTCATGGCCTTGCAAATCTTCCAAACTTCGAAAACTGGCCTTCATGTACCGGTTCATAAACAGGTCGTACCGGTTCATGGACGACAGACTTGATTTTTTTCTGCTTCGCTTGGCGTAACGGCCCGACATCGGCCCAACGCTTCCTTAATCCTTCCAAAATCACCCGGCGGGGCTTGACGGAGCAAAGCCACGTGGGCTCGAATGGCGGAATCCTTCCAAGAGGAATTCCTTGACGTCAACAGCGAGAAATTACCACATTTTACCTGAAATCATCAAAACAAAACCATACGCGTAAAATGCGATAAAAAGGAATAATAAGGGACGAAACGCTACAAATATTAAGATAAAAGCCACCAAGATTATACAATCTTGGGTGCGGATCACGCCCCCCAACTTAAGCGTTGCTAGCCCCTAGCAACCAAAAACAACCAAACAAAAAGAAAACAATGTAAGCCTTCCGGAAAAACAACTACGGCACATGCTCGGTCAAACCTAGTTCGCAAGAGTTCAAAACTAACCATTTGACGTCCATAAAAACTTATAGCATGTTAATAGCTGAGCAACTAAATACTATGCACGTAAATAACAAGTATACAACGCGCGTATCCAAGATCAAAAAGAGGATACGACACGGCCAATAATCCTTTATGCAAAAGCTACCACATCCCACAAGTGGTGCTCGAAGCTAAGCTCGGTGAACAAAAATTCCAAGCCTTATATATGGAGAGCACCAAGGAAAGAAAGCTAAGCTAAACCAAACAATAACCAAAAACAAATATGCCACAAACTAAACATGCCAATAAACAAGAATTGAATCAAACCGGAATCAAAACGTACGAACGGTCAACTAAGGACTTTCTCGGCTTATAACGACCTTGGTTATGAAAGAACGGTTAACAAAACGGTGGCGACCTCAACCAAGCTTGGTTTATCTACCCTTGGCCACCACCAACACTAACTACCAAGTCAAAAGGCCACATGCCGGCCCAACAAAAGCTTCATAAAACTATGTACAAAGCGACACTAAAAACTGAAAACAAGATAGACTAGGTGGGCTGTCAACCACCTTGCACCCTGACCAAGTAGAGGGTTTTACAAGAACGGACACCACAGACACTACTCATCACCGTCATACTCCTCATCCTCATCATCCTCACCAATCACATGTTCCTTGCCTTGCCTCCTTGCACTAGACTCACCACCACCTCCGCTAGTACCAACTCCCGGCTCATCCACAGACACCTCGGGGGTCGACTCTCGCAAGTTCGCCTCAACGGGCACATAAACGTCACCCTCCTTGCCACATCTCGCTGCAATCCATAAGGCGACCTTCTTCACAACCGAGAGATCCCTCCTTGTCCTACGCAACTGAGTCTCTTGCCTCAATTGACGTGCTTCCATAATCTGAATTTGAGTCGCCATACCCCTTACGTACTCTTCTATCCTTCCCGTTGGCGTCTTAGCAGTAGAAGTAGGAAAACCAGAAGGTTCGGCCAACTGAGGCTGCGACAATGACTTACTCTTCTCCACGGAACCACCCGTAATCGGACCGGGCGTTCCGGGAAAGAGTCTCTCCGGGGTAAGCACACCCTGCGCTCCACAGATAGCAGTCACCATTGCCGGAAACGGAAAATTAGGCTTATACGGGCTCGCACGATTCCTAAAGATCACCATTGCCTTCCAAATCATCAAGGCCCAATCCACTACCTCCTCACTCGACCCAAACACGAATAGTACCTCCGCATCCTCCTTCCGCGGCCTCTTTTCCGAACCGTGGGGGCATAAGTTATAGTGGACCACCTTATTGATCACCCGATATTTCTCAAAAAGTTTCCCATTCACAAAACGATCCGTTTTCAAAGGTTTATCAGTCAAAGCATCACGAATCTCCTCTTCGGGTTTAGACCAATTCAAGGCGGGGTAAGTTGTGGTACCAAAACGGGGCCGCTGATAATCATCCAGATACTTGGCAATAGTGTTAGGAGTTACGAGCACGGACTTCTTCCCCATCACCGAGATAATCTTTTGATCCTTCTCAAATATCTCCATATTCACATAGAAATCAAACACCATCTTCGGCTTATATCCAGGAACGGGTTTAAAGAAAAATCGTAGGCCACGTTGATTGATAATGTCAATGATAGGATGATTCCCAATTTTAGCTCGGTCTACTTGACGCTCACATGTGTAATTCCTTCCTTGTAACTCCTTTTCCCATTTCTTCTTAGCTTTATCTTTTTTCTCTCTCTTTCTCTTCCTATTTTCCTCCTCCTGCCTATCAGCCCGCTCAGCCTGTATCTCCGGGTCCGGGCGTTTATAGTAAGATGTTTTCCCGATCGTGGCATCAACCGACGCCACTGCCTCCGTTGATTTCATTGAATCCCCTAAAACTTTCTTAGTTCTTCCCATTATCACAATCAACTACCGCAAAACAGAGTAAAAACAGAGCAAACAGAGCACAACCCCCGAACTACAGTTCAACAACCACCTGCAGGCAAACTCAGTACAAAAACAGCCCACTAATCACATTCAAACTCCAACTGTAATCCATGCACAGGAGGGCAAAAAGTAAGGCTAGGGTTTAGTGGAAAATTTCGGATTTATGGGGTGGGAGAGAGAAATTTTCGGATTCCACTTGATTTTGGGGATCTAGGGTTCAAATCCTTGCAAAATCTAACAATGCATCTTGAAAAACCCTTCACTTGGTGGTTTTAATTCAATAACTAACCCAAGAACTTCAAGGGAAAGAGAGAATTTCGGATTACCTTGAAGAGAATCAATTTTCGGATGGAAAGAGAGAAAACCCAAGCTTGAACTCTTGAAAACCCTTGATTTCCCACTTGAATCTTGAAGAAAACTTGAATTTGTGAAGATTGGTGGAGGTTTTTGGTGATTTTAGTGGAGTTTTGGTGGAGAACCGAAGAGCAGGGGAGGTGGAGGGTTTTCAAGGTCGGCGGTTATGATGGAAAAAGGGGGGGTGGGAAGTTATAAGGTGGGGTAAGAGAGAGAGAGAGAGAGATAACCGAATTTTATTTTATTTTATTTTTTTCAAATCTGGGCTCCATGAACCGGTACATAAGTAGCCCGTACCGGTTCATGAGCCAAAATCCTGAATTCTCTATGAAATCTGCCCTGCATGTACCGGTTCATGAGTTGGTCGTACCGGTTCATGAGCCAAAATCCTGAATTTTTTTCCAAACTTCATCCTTTTGACCCCCACACATATCCAACATCTCCCCAACACCCTCCAAACACCTCAGAGCATCCGAAAAGCATTTCACACATCCCTCCTTACTCCGGCTCCCTAAGTTCATTGAATAAAAGGTAGGACACGGACTAGGATACGAAATAGGACAAGGGGACACTTTGTGGTTTAATCAAAGAAATATGGCCTTGTATCATCCCCTAAGTACGTTATAGATTCCGAAACGATTCAATAATGATATGAGCACACTTAGGCATGACATAAGATGAATAAAAAAAAACTACGAACGAACGAAGAAACAGAACGGGATATGGGTCAAACTTGCTCAAAACACACTTAACACCTAATTGCTCAACCTTAACATGCCAATGAGTTAAAATGGACACACTTCACGAAACATGTACCACGAACTCTTGCCAAATAAGAAATACTAAGCATGTGCCAAGTTGCTTTAATCCACTAAATTTGTAATAATGGAAGGATTACCAACCTAAAAACGAAGAAAAACGAAAAATTTGTACAGAAAACAACAAACGACAATATATGACAGATATATTCCCTCCCCCCAACTTAAGATATGCTATGCCCTCATAGCATGGAGAACAACAGTATTGAGAGGGAAAGGGAGAAAAGATGTTACCCACGGGGGAATGTCAACCCCCTTATACCTCGACCAAGTTGGAGGATTTTTGCCAATGCCCACTTCGATCCGGAGTTAGGTGCTTCCAGGGCTTCACTCCTTCGGCCGGAACCACCAGCTAGTCACACAAGGCCATAGTCAAAGCTTTTCGGACTAACAACCGCGACACGTAATCGCACCCATGCTTAGGGCTCCTGAATGCCTCAATCACTCCAACGGTAGACCCAAACCACCAAGGCTGGTGTGGTAGCATGTTAACCCTGCAGAAGCGAAATTGTACGAAGGACCTACCAGCAGGCAAATGACATTAGAACCGCCCGGCTCGTGTTATCCGGGCAACCACAAACAGAGATAAATACATAAAAACAACAAAGAACACCACCCGATTTTCACGCAATCTTACGAGTCATACTTTTCTTCCCGAGTCTCACCGAAGAGATAAAACTCGGGTGGCTATACTAGACCGTCCAGTATGTTACATCATGCCCGTGGTAAAATTAACCGTTTGACCTCGCCAAGCAATTAAGCCCAGCGTTCCCATGGTCGAAACAAAGTGAGACAAAAGGTCAAAAGCAAAACTCACCCAAAGACCTAAGTTGCCACCGATAGGGACGATCGCGGAGAGCACGGATCATTAACGGCAAACTACCACAAGGAAGGGCTAATAAAAGCCCGATGCAATGATGCATTGGTGAAATCTCTTAGTGATAAAATCCCGAAACATAAAAAGCAAACAAAACAAGAAAAGAAGAAGAAACGATATATACAATATATACAATATGTACAGACATGCATAGAATTAATATCAGAGCTCGGAGCGTCCAAGTCACCGCTGGACTCCGTCATACAATTAAGTCCAGCGTCCCCTAAGATCGTAACTAGGCAGGCACAAGATAGAGCCAAGTGCGGTTATGGAGCATGGGATTACCAAGGCCTAACCTATGATCTATACCGCCCCCGATGGGGCTAATCTGGTAGACGTGAGTGGTGCACGGTGAATTACTCCTATCAGAAGAGCTAATGAAAGCCCTATGTCACTGATATTAAAAAGAATTGCCCTTCGAACCGGAGCTGGGCACACGATTCTTATTTTAGTAGCGGCGTGCGGAGCTACATATACCCAAGTCAATGGAGGGTACCCCATACAATTAAGTCAAGGGGCCGGGTCCGACAAACAGTTAAGTTCAGCGGTTACGCTTTCGCTCCCCGTGCAAATTCAATCAACACAACACTAAACCGACGGGCCATCCGCGTAGGTAGGATCGGCCAAATCCTCGTCAGGTTCACCAACTTCAAAATTACCAAGAAAAGGCTTAAGCCTCTGTCCGTTCACCTTAAATGTGGACCCATTTTGCATACGTTCAATTTCAATTGCCCCATGAGGAAAAACAGTTCGAACTATATAAGGTCCGGCCTAACGGGACCGCAATTTAGCGGGATGGAGATGCAAACGTGAATTATACAACAACACCTTTTCACCGGGCACCAAGTTTTTAATCACAAGTTTCTTATCATGCTTGGCTTTGATTTTAGACTTATAAGAACTAGAAAGATCGTAAGCATTGTACCTCAATTCCTCAACCTCCGTCAATTGCAACTTGCGGCGAGCACCAGCTTTAGCCATGTTGAAATTGAGCTTCTTGATCGCCCAATAAGCTTTGTGCTCGAGTTCCACCGGCAAATGGCAAGCTTTTCCATAAACAAGTCGATAAGGAGACATCCCCAAGATAGTCTTGTACGCAGTACGGTAAGCCCACAGTGCATCGACCAACCGAGTTGACCAATCCTTGCGGGTAGGATTAACCGTCTTCTCCAAGATATTCTTAATCTCTCGATTCGCCAACTCTGCTTGACCATTGGTTTGAGGGTGATAGGCCGTGGAAACTTTATGCACAATGGAATACTTCTTCATCAAAGCGGCAAATGAGCGGTTGCAAAAGTGAGAGCCCTGATCACTGATAATAGCCCTTGGCATCCCAAAGTGTGCCAAGATATACTCCCGCAGAAATTCAACCACAACCGCGGCGTCATTGGTACGAGTAGGAATAGCTTCTACCCACTTACTCACGTAATCAACCGCCAACAAAATGTAAAGGTACCCGAAAGACGTAGGAAAAGGCCCCATGAAATCGATACCCCAGCAGTCAAAAACCTCGATAATCAATATCGGCGAGAGTGGCATTTCATTCCTCTGCGTGACACATCCCAAAAGTTGACATCGAGCACAAGCCCGACAAAAGGCAAAAGTATCCTTGTGTAGTTTTGGCCAATAGAACCCACATTGCAAAATCTTTGCCGCGGTTTTCCGAAACGAGAAGTGACCCCCACAAGCTTCAGTGTGACAAAATTGAATGACATTCTGTTGTTCGGAATCGGGCACACAACGTCGAACCAATTGATCGGCACAATACTTGAAAAGGTACGGGTCGTCGAAGGTGAACCGTTTCACTTCTGCTAAGAACCGGCGGCGCTCTTGAACATTCCAATGGCCTGGCATCATCCCGGTAACCAAATATTTCACCACATCCGCATACCATGGAGCCGTAGAGATCCCAAACAACTGTTCATCGGGAAAGGAATCCCGAATCGGAATATGAGCCGTGTGGTCGTCAAACTCCAAACGAGACAAGTGATCGGCCACTACATTTTCAACCCCCTTCTTGTCCTTTATCGTAAGATTGAACTCTTGTAATAGCAAAATCCAACGAATCAATCTCGCCTTGGCATCCTGCTTAGTAAAGAGGTACTTAAGCGCCGAATGATCGGTATAAACCATAATCGGAGTACCCACCAGATAAGATCGAAATTTATCCAAAGCAAAGACTACTGCTAACAATTCCTTTTCGGTTGTAGAGTAATTCATCTGGGCTTCATTTAACGTCTTACTCGCATAGTAAATCACATACGGATCCTTGCCCTGGCGTTGACCCAAAATGGCCCCGACAGCGTAGTCACTGGCGTCGCACATAAGCTCAAACGGTAAATCCCAATTTGGCGTCCGAACTATGGGTGGAGAGGTGAGGCTAGCCTTAAGCTTTGCAAAGGCAGCTTCACAGGCTGGAGACCACTCAAATGGCACATCTTTCGCAAGCAAGTGACACAACGGCCGGGCAATAGAACTGAAATCCTTTATAAACCGCCTGTAGAAGCCGGCATGCCCCAAAAATGACCGAACATCCTTTAAACACTTTGGCGTTGGGAGATTATCAATCAAATCAATTTTTGCCCGATCAACTTCAATCCCTTTTGAAGAGACGATATGACCAAGAACTATACCTTCGGTCACCATGAAGTGGCACTTTTCCCAATTCAAAACGAGATTCTTCTCCTCACAACGAGCGAGCACAAGTCCCAAATTGGTCAAGCATGCTCCAAATGAATCCCCAAAAACCGAGAAATCATCCATAAATACTTCCATGATCTTTTCTACCATGTCGCTAAACAAACCCATAATACATCTCGAGAAAGTACCGGGGGCGTTGCAAAGCCCAAACGGCATACGTCGATACGCAAAGGTCCCAAATGGACATGTGAACGTGGTCTTTTCCTGATCCTCCAAGGCCACTTCAATTTGATTGTAACCGGAATACCCGTCGAGGAAACAGTAAAACTCATGGCCTGCCACTCTTTCCAAAATCTGATCGATAAAGGGGAGTGGAAAATTATCCTTCCTGGTACTCGCGTTCAACTTCTGATAATCGATACACACCCTCCAACCGGTATGCACTCTTGTCGGAATAAGCTCATCCCTGTCGTTTCTGACAACCGTAACCCCGGATTTTTTTGGCACCACTTGAATCGGGCTCACCCATTTGGAATCCGCTATTGGGTAGATTATGCCAACATCCAATAACTTAAGAACTTCCACTCGAACTACATCCTTCATAATCGGATTCAAATGCCTTTGAGGCTGGCGGGACGGTTTGACGTCATCTTCCATATAAATACGGTGAGAGCAAAGAGAGGGGTCGATACCCTTGATGTCGGCGATGGACCACCCAATGGCCTTGGAATGCTCCCGTAGCAAAGCTAGCAATTCCAATTCTTGGGACTCGCTTAAAGAAGAAGAAATCACCACCGGATAAGTTTGGCTTTCGCCAAGATAGGCATATTTGAGTTTATCCGGTAACGGCTTAAGCTCGAGCGTTGGCGGCTCCTCACTTGACGGAACGGCTCGCTTGTCAATAGGTGGCAACTCTTCAAACTTAGGGACCCACGGATTGATACCACACATATCCCCCTCATCTAACAACGAACATAAGTAGGCCACCTCGGGGGCGTCAAGAAAGTCGGCTTCGGCGGACGTGAGTGCTAACTCCAGCTCATCCTTACAAATGAACTCGTCGACATGATCTTGGACAAGTGAATCTATCATACTCACCCCGCACACATCTTCATCGTCCCCCATTTGACTTCCAATGTGGAACATATTGACTTGCATTTTCATATTCCCAAAACTCATATTGAGACGGCCATCCCGACAATGAATCACAGCATCGGAAGTTGCCAAGAACGGACGCCCGAGAATAATTGGCACGGAAGACTGAGCTGCTGGCACCGGACATGTATCAAGCACCACAAAATCGACAGGATACACAAATTGATCAACCTGAACCAGAACGTCTTCAACCACCCCTTTTGGAACGCGGATACTCCGATCCGCCAATTGCAAAGTCACTCTGGTAGGCTTCATTTCACCCAAACCCAATTGCTCATAGACGGAATAAGGTAAAAGGTTCACACTTGCACCCAAATCAAGAAGTGCCTTCTCGACAACTTTCCCTCCAATGGTAATGGATATCGTAGGACACCCCGGATCGTTGTACTTAGGTGGAAGGGCCGATTGGAAAAGCGAACTCACTTGCTCGGTTAAGAACACCTTCTTTTGAACTTGCAACTTACGCTTGTGAGTACAAAGGTCTTTTAAAAACTTGGCATATGACGGAATTTGCTTGATGGCATCAAGTAAAGGAAGGTTAACCGTCACTTGCTTAAGCACGTCATATATATCCGACTTGAGGTTAGGCTTGGTCGGCGCTCTCAACCGGTTGGGAAAAGGGGCCGGAACGGTAAAGGGTGACGGAATATCGCCTTCCTTTCCCTTCTCCTTGCCTTTCTCCTTCTCGATAGACACTTGCTTGGGAGATTCCCCAATTGGCGGTGTCGGCTTAGGCGGGGTTGAAACGGGAACCAATAATGGTATCATCGGTGGCTCAACTTGAGCGTTGTCCACCGTCTTCCCACTTCGTAGAGAAATGATGGCTTTGGCATGCTCGGGGAAAATCACCGAAGAGCTACCACTTGATTGTTGTCCTTGTGGATTGGGCAAAGGTTGGGTGGGAAGTTTCCCTCTCTCCTGTTGTAATAACCCGATGGCCGTTGTCAATTTCCCCATCTGAGTCCTTATGTCATTCACCGCCTGGGTGGTTTGCTCATTGGTCGTAATCTGCATTTGGCAAAAGGTATTCATGGTATCCTCTAATGATCGCCGAGGCGGTGGTGCTTGCTGCTGAAACTGATTCTGACCCTATCCTTGGAATTGGCCCGATGGAATAAACCCTGGCGGTCCTTGGCTTGTCGGAAACCGAGGTGGCCCTTGAAATTGAGATTGGCGCCACGTTTGATTCTGAGCCGGAGGCGGAGCTGGTGTAGTTGAAGATGATCCTGCTTCATTCTGATTATTCCAACGGAAAGCCGGATTGGACCTCAATCCCGGATTATACGTGTTCGAGTATGGATCCCACCGCTGATTAAGTGCACACACTTCTTCTTGAGGTAGTTGACTATAATGGAGCCAGAGGGCGGGAATGGTAGGGCAATTATCCGTCGAATGGCCCACGGTTTCACAAATAACACATACTTCTTCAACTTGGCGTACCTCCTTCACATCCTTTACCGGCTTTGCTTGGCTCGCATCCAATTTCATTTTATCTAACTTGGTCGACAATTCCTCCAACTTTGATTCGAACATAGTAAGCTCACTCACTGAAAACTTTCCGGAACCTCCGGGTCCTTGATTTCTCATTGCTTGATCCCCCGGGTCGATGAATTCCCATGTTTGAGCTCGTTCGGCCAATGCATCCAAGAATTCCCATGCAGCTTCCGGATCCTTCCCCAAAAAGTCACCGCTTCCCATAGTGTCGAGAAGTTGCTTGGCTTGTTGATTGCATCCCACATAGAAGTAGTTAATCACCAAGTACATTGGATAATTGTGATGTGGCACGGCCGCTAGTAAATCCTTGTATCGCTCCCAATACTTATAGAAGATCTCCCCATCTTTTTGTTTGAAATTCGCGATCTGATCCATAAGAAGTTTAGTTCGGCTGACCGGAAAATATTTCTGAGTAAACACATCCTGAACTTCCCTCCAAGTGCGCAACGACTGAGGCTTCAACGAATGGAACCACTGCTTGGCCTTATCCTTAAGCGAAAACGGAAACAACTTCAACCTTGCTTGATCCAATTGCCCCGGTGTTGTCACAAAAGTACTCACGATAGTCTCAAATTCCCGAATATGACAATACAGATCCTCTAGTTCACGCCCCCGAAATTCCGGTATAACCCGATGATACTCTGGCTTGAAAGCAAATGCATTGGCGGCGGTGCAATTTGGAATAGCAATCGGTGAAACATGCGGACCCCTTTCTAGAGTCAAATAATCTCGCAGCGTTCGGGCTGCTGGTTGTTCTGCCATTTGCCTTAGCGGTGGAGATAATTGACGCGGTGGAGAGTATGCCTGAATAATAGAACGAACCCTTGGTGGAGAAGCAGAACGGTGTAGCCGATTGGAACAAGGGCTACGATATACGTTAAGCATATAACCTGCACAAGACTTAACTACCAGACTAGAGGGGCTATACCGCCACCTCGTTCACAAACAGTCTCGTGGGGTTATGCCACCACCACGGCTAGAGAATAGAAACAATAAAACAAAGATAAAGAGAAAATGATACTCAAACTAGCTTCGTTACACCTCAGGTCGAATTGGTGGCTCGGTTAGAGGTATCCGCTAGGTTGAGTATACGGTGCACAAAAGAGAAATTAAATGGGATACTTACAGCGGTTTGTCGTATCCTCCAAATAAGCTAAAGAAAGATTTTCCCCGGCAACGGCGCCAAAAATGCTTACGTCCCGACCTCGCCTTCAAATAAGAGGTTGATAGATACCCGAAGCGTAGGGCTAGGTCATCAGTAGCATAGTATCCGGAAATCCGGGATCGTTCCCACAGAGAATTTGATTATAGCTTGATTCGGATTGTAGGTTTTATAAGGTAGGATGGTGGCGTTCAAGGCGGCCAACTATGGTTTGCTTTAAAACGGAAAGACTTAAACGAAAACTAGATTAACGCTTGATAAACTTAAAGAGGCAAGTCTCGGGGTCTTCTAACCCTTGACAAAGACCATTACCGGTTCTCGATTATAACTCAGGCGAGAGTCACAACCGCGCGCTCACGCCCGGAGGATTTTACTTAAAAAGACTACGTTTATCAAATGGTGTGATTTCCCGGAGGCGAACCAACTTGTTTTTAATATTTATCGAACACAAAGGAGGCCACTAGGCCTCGATAAGTCACTTGCCAAGACCGCTTGACTAAGCTCGTTACCAAGGGGTTAACACCCCTAGTTTAGACCGAAAATGCAAATTAAATCCTATTCCGGAAAATCATGATTTAAAGCCTGATGGCTCGAGAACCAAATAACAACCTAAGTCCTCGGGAAAGATTATCCCGAGACTTAGCCTAACGACTACTCACACATAGCTAAAGCACAAGACAAAGCATAAAAACGAGACAACATATTTAACCGACGAAATCGAAAACAAACTTGATTTTATTGAAATCTTTAACCGTAGCAACAACTTTAATAAACGAGAATTTAACAAACGAGAGTTAACTTACAAGATTTAATGAAAACAAAAGCTTGGAAAGCTTACATTAATGGAGGAAGAACAAGAGCACTAGAAATTAAGAGAGAGAGACAAGGTGAGATAATCAAAGAGAGAGAGACAAAAACAAGTCTTAATAGGTCCCCTTCTCTCTCCAAAAATATCCTAGAAATATCCCAAAAGGTGAGACAAACAAAATATCCAAAAAGCAAAAAGCTGATTTCGGATTCCAGCATGAACCGGTACATAAGTAGCCCGTACCGGTTCATGGCCTTGCAAATCTTCCAAACTTCGAAAACTGGCCTTCATGTACCGGTTCATAAACAGGTCGTACCGGTTCATGGACGGCAGACTTGATTTTTTTCTGCTTCGCTTGGCGTAACGGCCCGACATCGGCCCAACGCTTCCTTAATCCTTCCAAAATCACCCGGCGGGGCTTGACGGAGCAAAGCCACGTGGGCTCGAATGGCGGAATCCTTCCAAGAGGAATTCCTTGACGTCAACAGCGAGAAATTACCACGTTTTACCTGAAATCATCAAAACAAAACCATACGCGTAAAATGCAATAAAAAGGAATAATAAGGGACGAAACGCTATAAATATTAAGATAAAAGCCCCCAAGATTATACAATCTTGGGTGCGGATCATCTATCCAGAGTCTGGAATCTTCAGGGGCTCCCACTTTTGTCAGGTATGTCTCCCGGCACACACTCCAGATCTGGTCCTGAATACCAGGCATCTGCTCCACGTAGCTTGCTGTGGCAGCATCAAAGCCTTTCTTAAAACCATCTTCATGTGCTGTCTTTTTGGTGCTGTCAATTTCGGACAGCGCCTGGCGAAGATTTTCTTCGGCAGCATCCAGCTTCACTTTCATCCCATCAGCTTCCAGTTAAGCTTTGTCTCTCTCTCTTTCTCTCTCCAACCTTGAGACTGATCGAATCAGACTGGTGTTTTCATTCATCAGCCTGATCCTTTCAGCCTCTGTCTCTTGGAACCTTTGGCCCAGTGTGACCATTTTTTGGATAAACTAAGAGAATGACAAACACAATTTATAGTTAGCTATTCTTAAAACTACCGCAACAGACGTGGGATGAAAAACAAAAGTAACAATTAGGGATTACCTTGATTCCACTGACGAGTCCAGTGGATACGAGCCGATCAGAGGAATTTGTGGACTCTTTCTGCATGTCCACTGGTAGCAGCAACCCTTGCGCAAGGGCCAGCGCAGTCTCAGAGGAACTCGCACTGTCCCCAACGTTTATTGGGCGGTCATCCCTTGTGAGTTGAGGGGCCCAGGCATCGTGAATTACTTGGGTGACCGGGGTAGGAGGCCCTAGACTTGCAGCAGCAACAGCTTGTGAGTCTGAGGCCCCGGCTTCTTGATGCCTTGGGCGTTTGTCCCGGTGGGCATCAGTAGCCTCATGGGAACTGTCCTGTTCCCGAGGAGATGAGGAGGACCGTGTGGAAGGACCCCTAGTACGACGGGGTGGCAGAGGGGCTTGGCCAGTGGATGCCACCCTGCCCGGGGCACCACGTCCCTGAGGAGAGATTGTGAGAAGAGTGCTGAGGTTCAGAGGTTGGTGAGACATTGTACCTGATCCTGGAGGTGATGGAGAATATCCAGGAGAGGACGATTGACTTGTGTGTTGTTGGAGGGCTGGCTGTTCGGGCTGTTCTTGGATGACCTCTTGTCGACAGGAGGACCTCCTAAGAATCAAGCGAGGCAAAGGGATTCCTTCCGAAATTGGGATTTCACCTGGCTGTCCGGCAATCGTTACGCCGGCACTAGATCTTGAACTCCTTAGCTGGGGAGCATTAGAGGTTGAGGCACCACTGGTACTAGGGTTTGAGAGCCTTCTGTCGATGAAACCCTTGTAAGCTGGATCGTAGCCTAGCAAGACATTTGCATCGCGTCCCCGTCTAGCTGTTCGTGTACCTGGCACCCCTTTGTATTTTAGGACTTTGTTGATGTCCCCTGCTCGGATGTAGCTAGGTTCCCTGGTTGGGCGTTTGTTGCTGAAATAACAAAAGGGAAACATTCAAAGGTATGTCTTCAATATGGAAAGATGAATGAACAAACTGAAACATAAGAAAGAACAGAAAAGAGAAGCGTACGTGGGAAGCCCCATTCATGGGGAACGTGGACACCCACCACCTGGCCATCTTCCCCCATGGGCTCGAAGGCTCTAGTTACGTAGAGGAAATCCATCTCGTGATCCCGAGCAGAGTCTGGCAGGTTAAGCACGAAGCACTTCTCTGCCTTTCTCACTTTTAGGTAATAAGTATTGTATTCACGGTTCAATACAATACTGTACCACCACTGGATGTCCCAAATTCTTAATTGGGTCCCCAGGATCCTATTTAGAGCTACTACTCCCATCACTAATCTGAAAAAATTAGTGGATACTTGCATGGGATTGAGTCGGTACCAGTTAAGGGTTCGACGAAGTAGTGGGTCGAGGGGGAAACGAACTCCACCCTCGACAATAGCCACGATTGGGATACACGTTCTATCCCATTTACAGGCGTTCCTGATCGCACCCAGAGGGGCAAGTTCTAAACCGACGGTGTCTGGAATATTATAATCCTTCCTAAAGGCTGCCATTGCAGCCGGAGTTTCACAAAGCTTTCTAAATTTTCCTGGTTTGGGTTCGTTATCATCATCCGCCATGGATGCTATAGGAAGTTCTAACGAAAATGGAGTGAAGTCTGAAAATGGGAATGAACAGAGCCCTAACTGGAAAATGAATCTGAGAACGATGTCTCGAGATGAAATGAAACAAAAGCGAGAATAAGAGTCTTACAGGGATGCAGGGAGGATTTCCTAGGATGAAGTCGAATTCGCAGACGGCGGCGATGGCGGACTGGAGAGGAAAGAGTTCACCTGGTTTAGGAGAAAGAAAGACCTGAGATTCGAGCTTTTTGGGTAAAAACCCAAAAAGATACCCTTTTTGGGTTTAAGAGTAAAGCGACGGAGACGAAACGTCTCCGCTGACGACGTTACGTGAAAAGTAACGGTTGCAGCAGATGGATAGCTGACGATTAAACGCCGTTTGGCCAAAACATCAGTTCGAATTTAATACGAGGTGTACGAAACACGCCACGTGGAGTCATTATTTCGAGGAAATCATGACTAAACCGCCAAAAGACATCAATGGGAGCCCAATGACTATATCTGCACGAGATCTGGTTTGTTCGGCCTCAAGTTCATTCTTTGAGCTTTACTCATCATCTTCGAATAAAAGTAAATGAGCAAAAGCTGGGGAGCAATTGTAGGGAGGTGTTCCCGAATAGGTACAAATAGTGGCCGAACACGTGGTGTGCCAGATCCGTGTAATGAGGAAAGTGATATGGGACTCCTTTAAGATGGACGACGGCGGAAAGATCCGGTGCGCAAGGTAGGCAGCAGATTAGACGGTCTGTTCGGCTGGGGTGGCCCAATGACATGAGAAGTCATTAGTTGGTACAGTCTGTTCGGCTTAGGTGGGCCAGTGACATGAGAAGTCATGTACTTGTGCAGTTTGTCCGGTAGGAGCATGTGCCGAACAGATGGAGTCATCTGATGAAACGTTGTCTTAAGAGATAAGGCAGTGGGAATATTCTAGAAGAAGAATCCAGTGTTCAGTAAAGATAAGTGAGATGGTAGTCCTATGATGGGACGAGTTCCATAAAGATGAGAGACCCTATGAGTAAGGGATCTCGGTTGATTGGGTAAGAGATTCCCAGGAAGGCCAGGTTTCCTATACGAGGCAGGAGACCTGGGGCAATAAGGATGCTTGAAAAGCAAGCAAATGTATGATTATAAATACAGGGTAAACCTAGAGGTAAAAGGTACGCAATAAGTTGCATTCATTCCACACTTTCCTACTGATAATTAGGGTTTTGACACAGTATGAGATACTAACTTAGGCATCGAAGGGCCTTTGCCACGAGAAGCAAAGGTGCGCTCACCCCTTGTCTGTTTTACAGGTTAGGGTTCAGGCGAAGGTATTAGGGTTCCGGTTGGACAGCACGTGAAGGAAGGAGATTCAGCGCTGTTCTAGGTACTGTCCATTTTTCTCCACCTACAGTAGCTGCACCGAGTCGACTTACATATCGGATGGTGATCCTATTGTACCACACTACATACGGATCATTGCCAGGGTACGCAACCGAGTCAGGAAGGTCTACATCACCATGAGGTACAACATGGTCAAACCTATTATTCCACAAATTTACTTGAGCACGGTATTTAACGCTGTAGTTCTTTGCTCCTGACTTGAAGTCGTTTCCATGCGGCGGAGCTGTACAGTCACAAGCATCCGGGATTGTCTGTCGAAAACCAAATTGTCTCATGACTCTATGAGGCATGTGGTTCTGAACAAAGGGAAAACAGAGTAAGGGGACCTTGGCCATCCAAATAGCCCTTCCAGCACGACAAATAAGAGGAAGGCTATCAATCAACTCGTCACTATACGGCCTCCATATCACCTACAACAATATGTTTAACCATTATGCCTCAATGAATACAGTAGACATAATGACATTCAGTTTATGTAATGAATCAACGAATGGAACTTCATGTAGGTTCATAACTTCATAAAGCAAAAAAATTCAGTCGCGAAACTTAAAAGAGCATAAGTTCATATGTTCACAACATGAGAGCACATAAATTTTGCAATTTAGAAAAATGTAGAGCATGACTTAAGTCACAAAACAATTGGAATACAATGCATAAACAACTGGTGAACAGTTATTACTTCATAGAACATAACTACTGCTGGTATTCCAAAAAACAATGCCTACACTGCTGGAAAAAGGGAATTGAAATTCAGTAAACGTCACCACGAACATGTGTGTGTGTGTGAGAGAGAGAGGGAGAGAGAGAGAGAGAGAGAGAGAAGATGGTTTATCTGAAAGTGGGAGTAATGGAGATGAAATCTCAATTATCCGCTACTCAAAATGTCAGGAAGTACAAGAAGCGGTAATGGTTTGAGCGATGTTTTCATAAAAAGTCACAAAATTGACTACAACCATTCTTTTATATGAAGACATCGTATAGGGCCGTATATGAGGTACTTCAAATAATGAACCTTTTATTTCCAATTTCTATAGGCCCGTATAGATGTGTGCTTCTACATTTGAAATGAGACACGTACAAAACACATATACTATTAACAGTTTACGCATTGCTTACCAAGCAACAATAAACGTTTTCATACTGTACAAGGACATCGCAGGTGTTAAATCATATCAGTCCCTTGTGTTCTTTCCGGACAGCCAAAGTTGTATGTTTAAAGTTAACTAGGTGCATGCCAACGTGCAAAGCACGTTATTCATGCCCGTTGTGTAGATGGGTTTGGGTTTTTCTTGAAATTATGGATCTTGTTGATCATAGCAAAGGTTATATGGATAAGTTTGTCAAGTGTATGAACAGAAGTAGCTACCTATAGTAGTTATGGTCTAGATAAGTTTTTGAGTTGAACAAAAGGCTTGGAGTTATTTGAGGGTTAGACATAGCAAATGGTAGAGTTTATTCTAGTCAAACAAAGCAAAAGTTCTTGGCTTGTTGGTTCTTCATGCCAAAAGGTTGCAGAAGTCTTGGAGCTGGTACGAATCACACTCAACTCACCACTTGGCTAATCCCTTGTTGGGGTTCCAAATATGTGTTTTGGCAACAAGACCCTTGTCCATACAATTGATGATCAGAGTGCAGAAAAGAACATCTCATTTAAGATCAGCAGAGGGTGTGGTGCAATTATTGGAATTGTATAAAGTGAATCAAATTGGGAGGCTAAACCAGGAGCAATTCTGTCCCACACCTGTAAGAAAATTGAACCAAATATGGAATATCATTAGATGCCACATAAGAAATTTTTTACTAATCTACAACCGATTCGATGTACACAATGGTAAATGCAACTGACCTTCTCCACCACTTCCTTGTCAATGACACTCTTGCCCAAATCAAACCGTGCTTCTGAAACCAAAATAAAAAAATTCAATGGAGTTTGTCCAAATCAACCTGCGCTTCTGATAAAAAATGCATGCACTGAGTTGATAAAATATGCTTCTAGGAAAGGAGAGATGATATGCAACACATATTCCATAGAACTACTACCTAACACACAAATTTAGCAGACAAGTGCTCTTTCCCGCGTTAACCATCATATAAAATGTAACAAATGATCCTTGCAATATTAACAGAGTACTCTACTTAATGGAGTTTGCATCAAGTACTCCTATCAACAATATCATAGATTTGAGGCTTTATTTAGTGAAGTCTCCATATAAAAGATATTTGTAGTAAAATTTGCTGATGCTAGGCCAAACAAGTAGTGCGAGAAAATTTCACACTGGTGTCAATAAACACTCCTAGTTAAGTACCAACTAACTTCAATTTTCTGATTAAGATTTTGTGGCCTCACCTTCAAATTCATCCTTAATGCTGTCAACCCGACTCCGCCACTTATCATGATCAATAGCCCATCGAAATCCCTGTGACATAATGCATGAAAACGAAAATATTCCATTACAGTTAGCAAGACCAACTAAGGGATGTAAGAAGTACTTAAGTCATGTTATTCATGCAAACAAAACAAAACTTAAGAAAATTAAGTGCTCCAATTTTTAATCTGTTTGGACCAAGATCTGATCATAATATTGTAAAGGGTCATAACTAATTTTTATCTCTAGGGGCTCTCATAATTAAGTATCTACTTTTTATTTGGGACTTTTTAACTTTCTCAATTATCATACTATATTTCCTAATCTCTTATATCTTGCAAATTAGATAAATGCAATTAAGCACTTTTAATTCAGTCAAGTCTAAGAATACACAAAAAATGTCCACATCTGTCCAGGTCACACCTTTCATCCATTACAGTATGGTAGTCGTACCAATAGACATACTCTAGCCACTAACCCAACTTAGTAAAATGTTTAAAACGAATATGTGGATTAATAGAGTTGGTTACCTTCCGGAAGAAGTCTTGGAGCCATATTGACACGCAGTATATCATTACTCCAACAGGAAGAGGAGCAGCAGCAAGAGCTAGATACTTCTTCTTTACTTTTTTGTCCTGATGATAGAAAATACAAAGATTCAGAGCAAAGGGCCTGAAGCATAAATTTACACACTTTGGGTTGCAGCTCTTCTCTGGATATTTTAAAATATACTCTGTGAATCAGAAAATGAATTTACGAACTTACTCAGATCTTTCCATGGAATACTGAACAATACTCCTTCGTTCTAGCTAACACAAGGCTGCAATAGATAGGAAGAGATTACCAAATACTCGTTAATAAAATGCCGAAACACACAACTATTTTGATCCAGTTGAAATACCATACCAGCCTTCTGAGCAATTATTAATCTGATGCATAGTTTTTAGTGGCTCTGTAAATCCCAAGGCTCGAGTAGAAAACTTTGCACAACTTTATTCAAGATTGTCTGTAGTTCCTGCCACCTCAATCAAAATAGAGGTGTGCAGTAAGGCACAAAATACAAATCAATGCAACATTAAAGGAGAATATCACTTGATCACTCAATCCAAAGGGGCAGCAACTATGCAACACTAAAGGTAGTTGTTAGAGCAAAAGGAAATGGAAAGCCTTGATCCAAACACAGCTAAACAAAATGGAAATTCTTTTTTCCCTTTCTGATTTTATTATTTTAACCTTAAAAACACATGCAATACAATTAGGACCATTAGAAATCCATAACTCACAAACTCAAATTTGTCATTTTCAATTTACCTATGTTAACAAAAGGAAAGCATCATTTCCACCAAAACAAAATAGCACAGGAAAAACTTTCAACAACCCAAAGCATTGTTAGCATCCATTTCAATACAAGACACCACAACGTCCAGTCATAACAAAATCAGATACTTTAAGGAATCTGCATCAGAATAAACCCTAAACGCAAATCACAGACATATACATCCAACCCAGAGAAATCAACAATAACAAACACATGCAAAGTGGGCAAATCATATGCATACCTTATGCAATTTTGGTAGTCGGGTTCCATGGCCTAGGGTTTAAGATTTGACAGTGGATCGTCCAGTGAGCGTGAGTTGACTGGTTTTCCTTGCTTTGCGCGTACTCTTTCTCCGTACCTGAGGAGCTTATGGCTGGTGACCGAGATGACCAAAAACAACGTGCAGATCTTCAAGGGGGATGAAGAACTGGTTTTACCCCAAATCGGAGGAGTACTCGCCCAAAAACTCCTCTCTCTCTCTCTCTCTCTCTCAGTCTCTCTGTCTCTCTCTATTTTCAACCTTTAAAGAGGCAGCAATGGCGGACGGAGGAGAAGAATAAGCAAGAACTGGTTTTACCCCAAATCGGAGGAGTACTCGCCCAAAAACTCCTCTCTGTTTTCAACGGACGGAGTAGAAGAAGAAGGAGAGTTCTGGTAGGACAGCTGGAGCTTCAATTACAAGAGCAAAGGAGTGGGGGCCACGTAGCCCACTACATGCAAGAGGCGAAATGACCATTCCGCCCAATCAACCAAGAACATAGTCGCCCAATCAAGGGTTAAAATCGTCCAAATTGGGGAAATTGGCAAGCGAAAAAATTGCCCAAACTTCCTCTTCTTAAAGAGGAGGAGGATACACTTCCTCAACTAAACTTCATACAAGAAATGGTAACATGCAGTCCATTTACAGACATAGGGTTATCGTCCATTTACTTGCAAACATCCCATGTAACTAGTACAATTGTGGGTTTCCTTTTCCAAATATGTAGACGTTTAACTACTAGATGCATACCTCATCCGGTTTCTGCAGGTCAAAAAAATGTCTGTACACTCCAAGCACGTGGGCTGCCAAATCTGGATTGTGAAAGTTATCATGCCACCTACACATTTTATAGATTTATGACACATATAAAAATGTAAACATCAAACAAGATAACAGACAAATGTAAATATTTATTGCTATTATGTTAACGTACCGTGCACCAAGGGGAGAACCAGCAGGACGAAACCGCTTTCCAAGTAGTCCGGGAGCAAGGTAGGGAAACCGCTTCCACGCCCAAAGCTGTAGAAGAATGAAAGGCCCGCCCACATTATCCGAACCATGTTTACAACCGTGACATAGGTAGTGGTATAGATTTCCCAAACAAGCACTACCCCAACTCCGCACAACTGAAAGATCGTCCAGGAGAGTCAAGTAACACAGGTGGACGTACGACCCCGAGTAGTTAGGCATAAGAATTCCACCTATCAACTGTAGAATGTATCCACGAGCTTGCTGCCGAATATTTTCATCTGTATAGCCTGGTTTCAAGTGACCTTTAAACCTTGCCTGCAACCATGTCAATGATATCTTACCACCCTTTATTTCTTTCTTTTCCCGGTCCGGAACAGCCCCCAACAAACGCTCACACAAACCATTCCATTCTCTCTTTTTAGGAATCGTCCCGACAACCGGTTCTCCATCAACAGGTACCTCGAGCAACACCTCAACATCTTGCAAAGTCACAGTCCACTCGCCTGTCAGGAAGTGGAACGTGTGAGTCTCCGGCCTCTAACGCTCAAGTAATGCCGTGACTAAGGCTAGGTCCATGGAGATAAAAGGCAAGTCAAGAAGACCGCCAAAACCAGCCTGCCGAATATATTTAGCAACTAGTTCCTCTGGGGGTTTCAGCTTCTTCAAATGAGCTTCACTCCTTCGAACAACAACCGGCTTACAATCAAGTGGCCGCTCTCCCTGCAAAAAACTTGTTATATAAGTTACCAGACAAGTGAGTTTTACATAAAGTTTACAATTGTAGGAACATCACCATTTATATATTGTCAAATACATACGAGTGTTAACTTACATTGTTTTTCCATATAGCATGGGAGCGATGGAATTGCTGAAACCGCAATAAACTACATTCAACAGGTCCCTCTGTAATAATTTGCTCATGCTCCTCCATAGCCTTTCAATACCAAAAAAAAAAAAAAAAAACTCAATATTTATGTCATATTGAATGATAAAACTCCTAATTCATATGTAATCTTGACAACATAGGATCAATTGCAATCATGAATAAACTTTTAACCAACAGGATGCTATGATTCGAACTTATAATGCTATGCAGGAAAGGAACAAAATTACAAAATAGGCTACAATCTGACTAGAGTCTACATTTGAAGACATATATACTCATTTGTTTAAATGAGTATGAGGGACATCTTAGTAGAAAATTGTTAGATGATGGGGCAACAAACCAGCAACTTCCGTAAACGGAAATAGAATGGGCCAACAAATTATTCGTGATGGGATACAAGATAATCCACTGTAATCATTCTCATTTTGTTTTTAGGAACTTTGCCCAACCGTGATGGTGCTTCACTCTAATATGCCCATTTGATTCTCCCTGCGAACCTCTAAATAAAGGAACCTCTCCAAATTCCCATGCTTGTAACACATGTTGAAGTAAACCCTTATAAAATAGTTGTTCAACTAGAGAAATCAAAGTTGCAGAACCTTACCGAAGACAACAGTAAATACGTAGTTTGAAGCCCTAAACGCACTATACGATCCAATGCGTAACAGGTTTTATGTCGGCATTAAACGCATATACAAAAGTTAATTTACATGTGTATATACTTAATAATTTGTACATATATAATCCTCTCTATATATATACATATATACATATTGTTACATAGAGACAGAGAGAGAGAGAGACAGAGAGACTTACAATGACAGAGAGAGAGAGAGAGGGAGAGAGAGGGGGAGGTTGATGGTGGGAGATGAGGAATCGAATTGGTGCTTGTCGGAAGAGGAGCGCTGGTCCGTGGTGGCGTCAGTCAGATCGCCGATCGATCGACTGTAGAATGTATACAACAGAGGAGAGATTTGTCGATTTATACGTTTTTTAATAACTATTTGCCAAAATATACATTTTTTCAAACTATTTTTAAAAATAGTTCAAAACGCACATTCCATGTGCATCACGCATATCGGATGTGCATTATCCGTGCTGGCATATAAGAGCGGGGCCAGCTGGAAATCCACCGTGTATCACGCATACTCAATATGCGTGATGCATATTCCATGTGCGTTAGGGTTTAAAATCAAATTGCACTCTCTGTATGCGTCTCACATACGCTGTACAACACTCCCTATTGGCCCTCGCGATCTACGATCGCCGTCTACGTTCACCGCCGTTCGCCGTGCTCTCGGATCTCCGTCGCCGTTCGTCATTCTCTCCTCCCTCTCACTGTAAGTCCCTCTCTCTCTCGCTCTCTCTCTCTCTCCCCGTAGGTATGTATATATGTATGTATCTCTCTCTCTCCCCGTAGGTATGTATATATGTATGTATCTCTCTCTCTGGGTATATACAATTCATTCCGAAAAGTTTCTAACTTTGACGTGATTCGCAGTTCAATATCCCGAATCTCCGCGTCGGAAGCTTGGATTCCCTTCTAGCCCTCAGTGACGACCTCTACAAGGTGAGAATTTTTCGGAATTCGACGAAAAGTTGATGTTTTTGCATTCAATTCGATTCGATTGTGCTGAGATTTGTGTAATCCAATGTGATGGGCAGTCGAATTTTTCGGAATTCAACGAAAATTTGATGTTTTTTGTTTTTGGAATGCCTGATTGAATGATTTGATGGATTGGGGAGATAAACAAAAAAGCATAAGGTACAGAAAACTTCAAGTGTCATTTGCTACAAGAACCAAGTTTTGGGTCTTTCCTGGTATATATCGAACTATGCCTGGATTGAAAAATTCTAATTGCTTCACGTCACCTAGTCTAGAGCGTTCACAGCACAAATTGGAGTGCTTTTCACAGTTGTAACGTAGGTAGGTTTGTTAGGACCTGGAAATTTTTTGTGACCTGGAAATTTATGTTGAACCTGGAAACTTTTGGCTAACGTAGGTTCATTTATGTTGAACCTAGAATTTATTTGTGACCATGTGTGATGAGGTTACTAACGTAGGTAGGTTTGTTACGATTCCTCTTTGGAAGTTTTGCTTGTCTTTGTCATGACTGGGAAATTGTTTGTTTGCTTTCTTTTAAGAATTAATATGAAACAGGACAAAACAAGGCAAGTTGAGTCCAAAACTAAAGTTACATATATATTTGGATTTTGGAATACGTAATAGCATATGTCAGGTGGTCCCATATATGGTGGTTCTGCCTTTCTATATTTTCTTGATTACACTCCACATCAATGTGTGAATATGCACCCCTCTTTTATTATTATTATTTTTCTAAAACATGCATCTCTCTTTTAGTTCGTCCCGTTGGGCAATCTATTCAGAGGTGATGATAATACTACGACCTAGTGTTCGGTTCCTGGTTTTTTTTGTATTTTTTTTTCTATCGGCGTGTTCGGTTCCTTAAAACACATTATTTGGATTGAGAGACAGAATGTCTATACAAAACCAAATGACATGGAACTAACAACAGTTTATGTGGCATTATGGTTTTGTGAACTATAATGAGACATGTATAGCAAGTGACAGATAATCGATAATAACGAAATGTTTCTTACCTTACCAAATGATGTTGCTTATGGCTGATTAAAAAAAATTGATGTTGCTTATGGACTAATGTAATAAGAATTCTTTCAGCTATATCATTCCCTAAGCATGAATATACACATTCGTCAAGTTCAAGAACGAATTTGTAATTGGTAGTAGTAAGACATTTACGTATGTATGGAGCCATGTTGTCTTGTACTTGTTTTAATTTGAAATCTTTGTTTTTAAATTCATAATTTGTTGTTTGCTACTTTCGATTATGTCAGTAATTTATATGATTGTGGTCACATTATAGGAGGAAGGTAGAGGCTTCTTTCCAGTTTGTAACTTTCGATTATGTTTGTAGTTCAAGAACGAGATTATGTTGGTCCATTTTCTTGTTTTTTTCCTGAACGAAATCGTTGATCCATTTCGTTACTTCAATGACTGTTGATATCAGTTCATTAATATATACCACCAACCGTTATGAAGTATTATGATATGATTTTATGTTGACTTTAGAGGAGAGAGCAAAGTCTAATTGGCTAACATGTTTCCATGTTACCCTTTTCAATTATTCCTATATGGACAACTCACCAAATAGAGAATTATGTTTATGTTATAAAACTTAGGAATGACTCGTAGGACAGAGAGATGAGAATAACACTAATAGTCTTATACTGCCTTTCAAAAAAAAAAAGTCTAATACTTCTGAATTAATAGGACTGAAAAGTTTGAAGAAAGTCTTGGAATGATTTTTTCATTTGGATTTTATCCTTTTGGTGGAAAGTAGGAACCAGAAGGGTTTGGTAGCATTGTACGTATTTTGACCAAATGGCCAGTTAATTACACTTTGAGTAAGTTCTTCCTCGGGTGCATCCCCTTCATATAAAAGCCAAGGCCGGCCCTACTTTCCAGGAACCCGGGGAGGTGCCATGCGGCACCGTGCTGTGCATATCCAGGCTGTCCGTTCGGCAATCCGACAATTTAGATTTCATCTCGGCAATAAACAGCTCGGACATGCTCAGATGATGGAGATGGAATTTGGACCGTTGGATTGCGGAACAGACGGCTTAGATGTGCACAACACGATACCACACAACACCACCCCCGAGCTCACTTTCCGGAAGCCTAAAGCAAAAATTAAAGATGATCAGAGCCCTTTTGCTAGACTACCATATATATTAAGAATATCAAATTCGGAAGAACCCCTAAAATTCGTAAACTTTTTAAGGCTTAAAGCAGGTAGCCGCCTCTGTTAACTGGGGAAGATTCACCTCCCCTCTCAAACTTGAATCTGGAATGTTACCCTTATTTCACTAAGAATTTGATTAAAGACTTCATTCGGTATGATACAAACTCAAACGCATCACGCATCACGCACATTCAATGTGCATGACGCACATGGAATATGCATCATGCATATGGAATATGCATCACGCATATTGAGTATGCGTGATACACGGTGGATTTCCAGCTGGCCCCGCTCCCATATGCCAGCACGGATAATGCACATCCGATATGCGTGATGCACATGGAATGTGCGTTTTGAACTATTTTTAAAAATAGTTTGAAAAAACGTATATTTTGGCAAATAGTTATTAAAAAACGTATAAATCGACAAATCTCTCACAACAGAGCGGATATAATACTCTCACGCAGTCCAAATATGCGCTATATGGTTGAGTTGAGGTTTTTAGGGTTTTAGGTTTCATTTCATTTACTGATAATAAAGAAACAAGTTGAGGTTTTTAGGGTTTTGAACATTGGGTTGAAAATTTGAATTTTTTTTCCGAAGACGGACATTATTATTATGTTTCATTTCATATACGAATAATAAAGAAAAACAAATGAAGATGGGCATTTCATTTACCAATTACAAAGAATGGCACCATCACCATAAAAAGGGGATCGATTTTGTTCGTCTATATTTTCCTTGTCTACATTTTCCATTTTCTCATAACGCACTTGGTTATGTATTGGGCCTTACATATTTTCAACAACTCAGATTTTCGTTGCGAGACTCGTATAACACCTATAACACTATTCATCTCTACGTAAGTATACAAAAGGGGAATTTTTTTGTAGTTTCAAATATTACTATTTTAAATTGCTAGAAAAAAATCAAAATGAATGCTACATAGAAGTGATCTATCTCCTTGAGATTTTGGAACTGGGTAGCCATGGGTGTTGTCCCATTTCGACAATGGACAACTCAAATTTCATATACGCGAAAACAAATATAAACTCTGAAGCATCCATTGTCAACATTGGACGGCCCGGATGGGGACAACATATGCTCGCCAGGTTCGAGATTTTGTTAATGTTAAGGAGGGGGGTCACAAGTCACAACGTAATACCATACACTGGGTCTCGTTTATAGGATTTTACCCATTGCCTTTTTTTTTTATGTCTTTTTTCTGAGGGGGAGGGGGTTTAAATTAGCTTCAAATAAAAAAGGATAACCAAATATACAACCTACAATGGGCATACCCCAGGACGAAACAAAAGAAGGAAAAAAGAAGAATAAAGAAAAGTGACCCGTAAGCCAATTGGCTACAAGATACTAAGTAAATGGGTACCAATTGTTTTCCATTCCATCTAAAAAATAGGGATCGGAAACAACAGAACATATGTATGGAGAGTTATGAGACTGGGTCTATTACATAAGCCTTGAAATGGAAACAAAATGGTTAAGGACTCCATTTGTTTCCTTAGCATTCGAAGCGTCTACAAAAGGGCAACTTTGACAAAGCCCACATGACTGAAAACTGGATTCGTAGCAGTCCGGGCAGTAGATGAAACTTTGACAGGGCAGTTTTGACAAAGGCCACCGTAAGGCACAACCATAGTAGATAAAGCAGTAGCTGCAGAGAAGGACCATCTGTGCAGCAGCAATCAGCAAGCATTCAAAAGCAAATGCCACACAGAACTGTACATGAGCAAGGCTGCATGAAACTTGGACACAGGTGAACCCGAAAGTACTATCAGTAGACATAGTTCAAGGCTAGGGACAAGGCCCCTACATAGGCTTAAACAGGCCAATGGACAACCCCCCAAGGGTAGGTACAAACATTCAAGACACGCAAAGGCAGCCAACTCAATTGCAAGGGAACAGAATACTAGTTTGAGTTACCAAAGCAGCAGCTGCACCTGGACAGCAAGAAAAGGAAAAGGACATTCCAGCAATAAAATGCCGTTGCAACAAAATGGAGACACCGATGGTCCAGCAACAAAATGAACAATCTGCACCAATATCCAAGAGGAAGATAATATGAGCAACTTATACAACAAGAAAAAAAAGAGGATTAAACTTACTAGAGCAATCTGTACTGCTTTTTCCCTTTTCATTTTTCTGTTTTTCACCTGACTATAGGAAAAGTGATGGGCTATTGGAATGAGTTTCTGATATGATCACCCTTTAGTTTGTGATATCATGACCCTTTAGGAACAAGTTTGTCATCAACAAGTGGTCAACAGTCACTTGTTCGCTTTCTTAGCCCCCTGCAAACAAACAACTTTCTCAAATAAAGATGGTCAAAACGGAGGGATGCATATTTGTAGTTACTATTCACTATTAACAAAAGTGCAAGCAGGTTTCTCGAATGAAAATACACGCAATTACAAGATACAAGTTCAATTTACAATCTGAAAAGTTGTAACCATATCAGATACATGAACTTGAACTATTACAGACATTTCAGATATGAATATGTGAAAGTCCATCCAGCAGCAGTTGGGGTTACTCCTTTTCACAGAAACCAAACATTTCCTCATCTACGGAATGAACACTATTAACCAAAGTGCAACCGTCATGTAAAAGAAAATACACGCAAGAATACACCGATACAAGTTCCCTTTGACACAAAAAATTGCCTAATCCACATCAATTACTTCCTTTGTTGCTACATCATAGCCGATGATCTCTCTGAACTTCTTAATGGCCGCGCCATATGGTACACCCCAATTTTTTGCTACAGGATCACGAAACATTGTCCACTTGCAAGCAATTGGCGGCATGGGAGAACCGTTCTTAAGAAACACTTGCCATTGTAGATTTTTATGAAAAATAAAAACATAATCAGAATTTAACTTCAACACCATTCACCATGTACAAATGTTAAAATGGAAAATCCAATAAACATACCTGTACAATGTGCCCACCATCGACAAATCCAATGGCAATAACCTTTCGCCTCATGGAGGGTAAGGGCTTCGATCGAAGGGAAAGAAACGTAAGGCATTGGTTTTTTGATAAGTGGACAAGGACACAATTATAAGTAGACGCTATTAAGTGACCCATGTCCGGCATTGTCATCCACTTACTCTTTGGTGCAGGACTATCAGAGCAATTTAATATGAAATGTAAATCCCAAGCCCTCCCAGTCCTAGCTACCATTTTTTCGTACAAGGAAAAATTTGCATCCAACTCTTGTAGCAACTCTCTCCTTACCTCTTGCCACCCATGCTCACCGCCACAATCCTCCTTCATGAAAGCCGATATTGCCCGGAGCCCACAATTCCCATCAGACTCAACATCCTTAACCGATTCAATATATGGTCTTATTGCTTCCGGGAACTCATTGATGAAGTTAGATGTCGATGCATGTGCAACTTTTGCTTTGGCTCTCGAATTGCGCCGCGATTTCTATTGGACATGGTCCACATATTTAAGGGAGGCTTGCGGTGCAACAGGTTGGGCTATTGGATTGCACTATGGTTTCTCTTTGACACTCTCCACGGATGGAAGGGAGGCTTGTGGTGGAATAGGTTCCACTTTCGGATCACACCGCGATTTCTCGTTGACAGCCTGCTCAACTTCAAGGGATGCTTGTGGTGCAACAGGTTGGCCTTTTGGATTGCGTCTTGGTGTCTTTTTCACTGCATTCGGATTTCCGTTTTCAAGGGAGGCCAGGACATGCTCAAACTCCGAAGGATCCCTACGCGTAGAATTTTGTACCTTGGTTGCATTTTTTACTTTCTTTGCATACTTTTCTTTTGTTGACGGGCGACCTCGCGTCTTAGCCTTACGTTTGGGTTCCATGAGGGTAGTGCATTCCGGATGGAAAACCTCTTTCAACTTGCTTGCCAAATGAAGCTGGCCTGCATGACTTTCTTTCATAAACCTATTGTAGAAAATCTCAAAGTCAGCCTTCACCGTCTCCCCCAATGAACCATCAATCTAGGGAGGAACCAAAGACAACCTCTTCCAATGGTCATGGATTAAGTGAAGTGGAATGGGGATATTTCCCATTTTGTAGGGAGCTATCTCATGAGCACAAGGTAAACCATGGGTTTTCTTTGTAGCACACCCGCACGCACTGTTCGATTCCACTAACCATTGCACTTGACGGGATGCGACTAGAACAAGTGTCATGGCATTCTTCGAAACAACTTAACTCCCCTCAACAAGTCAAATAGAGGAATCCTAAAATCATGCTGGATACAAGTAAGACTCTTCTCAAAGGAACCTTTGACTTCAGTTTCTTGTAACAAAATCAGTCGGTGAATCTTCTCCCATATACTATCAAAGTTGCATTGGGAATGCTGAAGTTGATGTTTTAGCGTCGCATGTGCACTCTCCGCCCTACAAATAGATATGGCAAGCCATTAGGCAGACGTTACCCATAGCACAATGGCATAAATAGATTTTAAATGGAGAAGTAGTAAAGTGCTTAAGTTTTATGTTAGGCATATCACAACAGCGACATAAATATATGACAAAAAACATATATAAAATGCAAAAGTAAAGTGCTTAAGTTGCAAATGAAACATTTACCTATTGCTTGTTAGGTTCCCAAAATGCATGATGTTATCCGTCCAGGCTCCAACAAACCTCTCCTTATATGGCACCAACCAATTTTTCTCCAAATACTCAAGTGCTGCAGGAACCATTTTAAAATCACGCTTCAAAGCACGAAGGCGCTCCTCATACTGATCAGCACTAGCTGAAAGGACAACTAGGCCCCAACTACAACTAAACTCCTCCCACATCTTGTCATCAAACATCTTTCTACACTTTGCTAAGACATTCTTTCCAACATGAAACCTACATAGCAAATTTGTAGCATCAGGAAAAACACTTCGTATGGCATTCATAAGCGCCAACTCCCTATCCGTGACAATAACAGTCGAAAGCGCATCAACATCCATAATGCCCTTTAACTTATCCAACACCCAAGTATAGTTATCCTCATTTTCAGCCTCAATGAATGCAAAGGCTGCATTAAAAGTCGAGTCCGTACATGTTACTCCAACAATTTCCAACAACGGAAACCTGTACCTATTTGTCTTGTACGTGCAATCCATCAATAACACTCGAGGGAAAGCACGTAACAAGTCCGTAGCATGAGGGGGAGCCCAAAACAAAGCCGTGACATTCCCATGCTCGTTAGAACGCTCCCAATTGACATAGTGATATTTTTTGAGCCGAGCCTTTAGATGTTGCATCTGACTTCTCCCAGCTTTCTCTATCACTCGGTATTTATGCCGAGCATTATACACATGTTTGATTGTCGTGACATTGGAAGGATCATTGAGCTTCAACTGACTTAGGATTTGTTTGGGATTAACCATAGACACTGACAAATCCACCAACGTCGAAATCTCATCAGACGTCAACCTCCCAGCATACGAGTGCCCCTCCAAGTACACCGCTGGAGCATGGTTGTGAGTGTCATTGTGGACAGAGAGAGTCCAACCACCATCGCCCTTAACAACTTTCAGTTCAAATGGGCATTCACATTTCTTAGTGCCTGTGGAACGCTCCCTCTTCTTCACAACCACCTCCTCCCCCAAATACTTCTTCACATACTTCCTATACTTACCACTCCTCTCACATGCAAACCGCATCCTTGGTTTGTGATTCTTAATCAATTTCTCCGAGGCCTTTATGATAATGACAAAGCCATGTCTTCTACCCATACCTCTTGTCCACTCCACCAAGGATTCATCAGACGAAAACACCAAAACATATCAACAAATAATCATATAGTGTAGCATCAAGGTTGCACATGATAAAATTTACTCCATGGTTTCATAAAAACACTCACCTGGCTCGTTGTGAAATGCTTCGTAAAATCATATTCCGTAGGAACGGGAGTGGGAGTGGGAATGGGAGTGGGAGTGGTATTGGTATTAGTTGACGGCCCTACATGACTACCGTGCGTTGAAGTGTCGCCCTAGAACAACCAATGTAAAACCAATTTAACCAGTCAGCAGTTTCATAACACATAAAATCTGAAAACTGTCTGAAATCGCATAACCCTACAATAACCTTGCAATCAATCCGAACCAAATTTTGAGTTTCACAGTCCGAAATTTTCTACTATCATATAGGGCTTCAAAGTGTCAAACAGAAACAATAAAAAATTAAAAAAACCTGACTGAAATGAAGATAGAGGGAAAATGGAGGGAATGGGCTTACCTCTTGCACCGGTTTTGGCTGCCCATCTACAACATCCGTGCCTAAATATTCCTTGTCAACGTCCATTTCTTCCATTGCACCATCCAAACGCCAATGATAATACACATTGCTCTTTGGGTCCAAGACTTCTTCTTTACCAATGGAGGGAGAGGAAGCAATGGAGGTTTCCATTTACAGTTAGAAGGTAGGAGGTGAGAGAGGCAGTGGTCGACTGGGTTTATGGAGGTGAGAGAGGCAGGGGTCTGGTCGTGGAGGCTGAAGAGGATGAACAAAATGGAGATGGGAGGGAGAAATGGAGGGAGATCGGTCGTAGTAGATGTGGTTGTATGTATGTGGCTACATATAGTATTTGTGAGGGTATTTTCGTCCATTTATTATAAGGCCAGGGTTATTTTTGTCCATTTTTTAAAAGGGCATTTTTGTCCGAAAATCATTAATTTTAGGACGGGCTAGGCTTAGGAAATTTGTGGTTGCAAATAGTCCTCCCCCTTTAAAAAAAACGTCAGCAGTTGTGTGAGTTGTTGTGTGTTCGTACATTGTGTGTCTAGCATTTTTGCTTATCTTTGTTTTGGCTAGTGATTTTGCCACACCTTTTTTTTGTTAACGCCACACCCTGCAAGTGTATTTTTGGAGCAAAAATACACTTGTAGGGTGTGACGTTAACAAAAAAGGGTATGGTAAAATCATTTCCCTTTGTTTTTCCTCCCTAAATCCCTCATATTTTGACACCTCATGTTTGTCCAAGAGTTAATACCCCATACACAAATCTAAAACCCTTTTTAATATCCTTTCTTCCTTTTTATTTTAAAAAATGCTAGAGGTACATCACCCCAACCACACCCCTATCACATATAGGTAGGTTCCATTGAAATGGGTCCCACTTGTATGTAAGAGGGGTGTAGTTGAGGTGATGTGCCTCTAGCACCTCTCTTTTATTTTTGTTTCCCAGAGCAAACCTTTCGACAGAGGAGAGAGAGAGAGAGGAAGAGAGGAGACAGCCGGCACCACCTCCGGTCCTCACCTCCGCCGATCAGCGTCACCACCTTCATCACCCGAACTCCATCACAACTTGAACCCCGCTGCCCCGCCTCGCTCCACTCCCGAACCAGCCCATAAATAGTTCCAAACCGGCTGCATTTCAGTCTCAAATTCAGCTCCAAAAATCAGTCCCAAAACTGATCCATAACAGTGCCGGAAACAGCCACCGACGAAGCTCCGTTGCCGTCTGATTCAACCCCATCCGGAACCATCTCGGCGGATGGTCTATATTAATTTTATGTTCGGTATGTTGATTTCCGGACCCGACGGCACCGGTCGAGCCCGGGCCGTAAATCCACCGTTATTACCGGAAGATTATCGCCACTGGAGATTTTTGAAACATTGATTTGTATAAATACGGTTTGAACCTGCATGTTTGAATAGCTTATTAAAACACCCTAGCGAATAAGAAAGTAATAAGTCCCTAAGATAAAAAGTTTCGGATCGATCTAGTTTAATCGCATGATAAATTCTATAGCATGATAAATTTTATCGCATGAGTAGTTTTATCACATGAGTAGTTTTATCGCATGATTGGTTATTATTGTAAAATTAATTATTGTTAGTCTGTTAGCATGTTCGTAAAAATATTAAATTGTGTGAAATGTTGTTGTACTGATAGATTGGACAAATAGGTTCCCGGGGTTGGTTGCGATGTGCGAATTTAACCTATTAGACCTGATAATAGGATTAATGGAAAAAATAAAATAGGTGAGATGATGGTGAGACGTGTGTGACTCCCCATAGCCAGGTTGAGTCCGGGTTCTGGAGTCGAGTCCCGGTAGACATTTGGATGGGTGGTCACGATGTTGGATTTGGATTTGATTACCGCGGTTACGGAACCCTGAGTATGGCATGGCTATGATTAACTTTTGAGAAACGGGATTGAAGCGCAAGGGGTGGTGTAGAGCAAGGGGTGGAATTTACCGTGTTCGTTCTCCTTGTATTAGAGCAAGGGGTGGAATTTATTGCGATGAATTCTCTTAAGTAGATAACTTGGGGTCTTTCATCGGGGCACAAGGAGGGAGTTGAATCATGCCATGGCCATAGCTTAGTGGTTAAGGGTAGGAGCGGATCTGTGGATAAGGTCCGAGATTTCACATAGGTTGAAGGATGGTAATGAAATGATTAATTGTTCTCTTTTTATGTTATTTTAATGCATTTCAATTGTATATCCTATTGCTTGTAAGTTATGGGTTCGGGTGGGTTTTGGCTATTGAGCGTCATCGCTCACGGTACTATGTTGCCCTGGTAACTCGAACGCCAGGTATTGAAGACGGAATAGAAGTGTCGTACGATTCGATCAAGTTCAATCCTAGTGAGGAAGAAGCCGAGAATCTTGGTTTCCGTGCACATAGTTGCTCTGATTAATTTAAGTAGACTTTATTTTGGAAACTTCTAAGTTTGTTTGGAAATTGTAATAGTATGATTTAATCGAATCGGTTGTAATATAATGACATATGCTTTTGAAATGGTGACATTGTAAATCTATGAATTTCTTTTGTGAAAATAATCTTTTAAATATTTATTAATGCCTCCGAATTTTCGGGGTGTTACATTAGTCAAGACCAATATTCAAACTTTTTGCACACCACAAATGTTTTGATAAGTTTGTTTGTAATTTATTTTCACACTCCCCATTTTAATAACTACATTATGTTTTTTGTCTTATTGTGATGTGAATTTACAATTTTGTTCTTCCAAGTGTGAAAGAGTATACAAATGAAATATTATTATTTTTAAATTCACATCACAAAAAAAAAGAGTGTGGTTACAAAAAATGGGAGAGTGAAAATCACTACCATAGCCCTTTTTTTTTGGTTTTAATTTTACTTTTAACTTTGAATATCAAATTTTCAAATGAAACACAATTAATTAAAAATAAACCAAAATAATTTATTTTCACTCAATAAGCACTGGTAAAAAATATGTACAAATAACCGTTAGAGAAAACAAATTGTATGACCTATACTTCGTTATGTTTGATTTATATTTTACGAATATCATAATTTTCTTGCTTAAATTAGGAAGCTAAAATAGCATGTTTAATCCTTTATCTTTTAGTAGCAAAAAAAAAAAAACTTTTACTTCATATTAGCAGTTATAGTGATTTTTTTTTTGGTTAAAATGAACTAGGCCTCATTTTAGAATTGGCTTTAGGCCTCTAAAATCTCAAGGCCGACCTTGGTGTCAAGTCTCCAGGATTCTTTTTTTGGCAAGTTCCCATGAAAGCCTTGAGCTCCTATAGCCATTATTCTTGAGTAAAGATCAAGGCATGAGACATTTGGCAGACATGTGTGGAAGCAACGCTTCTGTCTATAAACACCAGAAATGAAGACTTAGAGGAGGGTTCAACACCAACCAAGTCCAGCATTTATTCAAATTATTTCAATTATCTTTACTTTCCAGCAAAGTAGTTTATATCATTGAGTATCCATACTAGTCTAGCCTAATTTCTATTTTCATTCCTTGTACTGATTAACTTTGTTAAATTGTAAATGGACTTCAATTAGTTACATCTTGTCTCGTTTTCTTCCATTTTCCACTTGGAAAATTTTAAGTCCTTCTCATTAAGGCAAATCATGGACCATTTTACAGCCTTACCCTTTGGGCCATACTCAATTGTTCTAATATAGGAGTAGCATGCATGCGTTAACACGAATTCAGACTGCAATCCAATTCTGGCATGCCCGCAACCAAACCGCGCACACCTTCGTGGTTTATTATTTCACTTTCGAGGAAAACATTTTCAAATCCTGGAAAATGGTGAAGGCATCCTGACGTTTCATACCATGAGACTGATTTTCTGAGTGAAGGGCAAAGTCAAGTTTGTTTCACTAATTTCGTGTCATTTCTTCCAATGAGAGGGTGATCCAGACAAATGTGACTACTTGAATCCCGGATAATTCACTTGATGGCGCAAACCTTTGCTCCCTCATATATCCCGTAAATGAAACAAAGATTTCAATGCTTCAACAAACTAAACCTAGCAGAAGCTCTGAAGAATCACATTTTCATTAACACTATCCCATCGCCAGTGGCGGACCCAGAAAATCACAACGATGGGGGCACATATTGTTTTGTAATCTTCAAGAACAAATTTGTAAAAAAACCAATGACGCAAAGCTTAAATATTCAATACTGACTAAAATTGTATAATATGTATGTTTTCAAAAAAGTCCCATGTTCAAAACCTTTCAAGAACTCCTTTTGGGGTTATTCCTTGTCGGGTTTTGCTCTAGCTTTCTCTGCGCTGGTGAATGGTGCTAGTGGTCCCCTAAGATTAGTTGAACTGCGCCTAAGCTGGCCCGAAACCTAAATTATCAAATAATGATCGACTCTAGTCACGCCTACCAAAGCACACCAGCATGAGTGCTGCTTGCAACCCTATTTTGAGGGTCGTAGCATTTTTGTTGCACAAAACAAGTTTTTCTGATATTATATTCTGCTCATGTTTTTCATGTGCATTTGAGACAACCAAAACACAACGAAGGAAAAGTGGGCCATAGATATTTGCCGACGTTTTTTAAATGCCAGAAATCTAAACCGACATTGGCGCCCCCGGCGTTTACAAAAACGCCGCGAAAACTTTTTGTAGTGAGTACTGCATTATAAGGTAAAGAAGATAAAATACGAACTTGTTTTTATAGCAATAGTAATTAATCATTGTTGTTTGAAGATTAAAGAAGAAAGAGAGAGAATCAGATTAACATCACCAGCTTCCCCCTACCAAGCAGTTATCCACTCTTTATTCCAAATAGATTAGAATTCTTTCGAGTTTGGCTCGTTCTCCATTCATGTTGTAATATGTTCAACGTATGACGCTTCCCCTTTCAGCTCTTCCTCTTTCCAATTATAGTCGGTAGGTGTAATCAAACTTTCCTCATACGCAGTTACATAAAAACGGCCATCCACTGGATTTGAAATTCTCCTATGGGAATTGTCAGTCCGATTGAATGCCCTAATTGTATGCCCACCGCGTTCCCAACCCCAAGTTAGAATTTCGCCATTCTTTGTATAACCTAATGGCACCAACAACTCATGATAAGGACTAGAGGTCAAACAAACTGAAACAACGATAATACTAGTACTAGTCCAAGAATTTTGCACACCATATTCTTTCATTACTAATAGCTCGACACTTGTTTCACCATAGCCTGAACCGTCACAACGAAACATACAAAGGCATCCATCCAGAACTCCTAATCCACAAATGATATCTCCGTCCTCACCTCTAGGATCTGGCATCGGTACCTCCTCGAATTTTTCCATATGAGCATCAAAGTAAATAATTTGGTGGGGTGAAAGAAAATAATTACCTGAATCATTAATCTTAGAGGCATACCAATGAAGATTTTCGTTGACTATAGACCCCGAATTCACTGTACGTACACTATACGGGAATTGAATCATTGTCCAAGTTTTACCTTTGAAGCTACCAACCACTACGAATTCACCCTCGTAACTTGGAGTCTGGTGAGCAAGGGCAAGAACGGCCTTATACTCATCACTAGTGGAGTGATAGCAAAGCCCCGAACAAACTTGGTAGCCCTCGTCACCCAATCGGTCAAAGGCTAGCACTTTCTTGAAGAATCTAACCAGTGGATTCCACAAGAACAAATCCTCGCCGGCATGCATGAGCAACAACCCCTTACACGATCCCAGGAGTCGAATCTTGTTCCTATTAACGAATGCATTCATGTTCCATGGAACACGAACGCTTTTCATGTGAAGTAATTCCTGTTGGTGTTCGTCAATGGAGTGGGGTGAAAAGGAATATGCTCTTGCTCCCGAGTCGGACAGGATGAGAACCATCGATGGGCTGGTTTTCGCGACGGATATTTCAGAGATCAAAGAACGCCATTGCTTGGAAACCAAAGTGAATCGAATAAGAGAATCGAGAGGTAATCGTGATAGTATTTCGACAATCATTTCTTCTGGAATAATAATATTTGGGAAACTTGATTCTGCTCTCATTGTACCGTTGTTTTTCTTCATTGTTCTCCTTCCTCCTGACCTATTTTTCTTCCTTCCCGTTCTCCCTTGAAAACTGTTTATGGGGGCTAGGGTTTTTCTTTTCGGCTTTACTAGCAATTTATAAAGGTGAGAAATTTCAACATTGACACGTCGTAATATCATGCAAAGAATCAATAGAAAATTAGTCTTAGGTCCATTATGTGAACTTCATAAGCCCATTAATCCACATATTAATTTTGAAAGGTCTAAAGTCCATTTTAGGGCACCCTAGAGTACGGTAGGATACCCTAGGGTTTAGATACTTTCATAAGATTTTAGGGTTCACTTTTTTATTATAGGATAGATTACCCTAACGTAGGGTACCCTACGGTAGGGTATCCTAGGGTTTAGGCACTTTTATAGGGTTTTAGGGTACACTTTCCTATTATAGGATTTTAGTGGTTTAGGCACTTTCATAGGATTTAGGATTTTAGGCACTTTCATAGCGTACCCTAGGGATTGTTTGGTTGGATTAATTATTTTCCTGAACTAATCAATCTGGAATTAATTAATTCGGTGTTTGGTAGACATACACATTGAGACTATTTATCCTGAGGACAATTTAATCCCTCTGTCGTAGGATTATTTATAGCCACCCCACCCCAACACTCTTCGTAATTAATCCCCTTGCCTAGATACTAGGGGTGTACATGGTCCGGATTGATCCGGTTCTCTAGAAAATTAGTAACCGGACCATCTCAAACGATTCTAGAAAATTGAAAACCAGAACCTAACCAATATATGCGTGGAACCTAACCAGAACCAAACCGCAAAACTGGTCCGGTTTTGGTTCGGTTCCGGTTCTATCCAATTAGCATCCAAACCTATCACCGGTGTGTAAGAAAGAGAGATGTGAGATTGAAATTGTAAAGATTAATCTGTTAAATAAGGTTGCAAAGAATTGAAAGAATAGGAAGGTAATAATCTACTAGAATAGAAAAGGAAGGAAGAAAATAAAAATTTTCCTAACAAATGAGATTTCATCTCTAAATAAAGTAAGTTTAGCAAGAAAGAGATTAACCTACCAAATTACACACACACACACATATATATATTAGTTCTAAACTGTCCAGTCCGGTTCTAACCACAGTTTTTTAATTGAGAACCAGTAACCGAACCAAAATTAACGGTTCTTATTTTTTTAGAACCATAACCAGACCGCAAAACCAGACCAAATAGGACGGTTCGGTCCGGATCGGATCGATTTTACGGTTCGAATGGTTTTCTTGAACACCCGTACTAGTTACTCAATTACCACTCCCCACATGCAAACCCAACATGTATTTTATTTTCCAAGTGTTTGTCATTCTGCTACTCTCTTTTTTTCCCATAAAAAACATAATTTGTGGTATTTTAAATTTGAGCTGTGTTATGCTTATAGATGTCAGTTGTCATTAACAACCATCATGGAAGACGACTTATTCGACCACCTTAATGTCCCTGCTTAAATATAACAATTTGTGGTATAGCCTTCATGGATTCTTTTTTGAAAAAAATTTCCTTATATGGTTAATATTTATTTAAATTTTTTGAAATTACCGTTCTTATTTAAATGTCATGGTGAATATTGACAACATGTCAAAAATTAATTCTTATTTTTTGAACGGCAGAAAGTATCAAAAATTAATTATACCTTCCAGTTATGCAAGATGCTTTTAATAAAGAGATTACTAAGCTCAAGGCGGCCTGAGACTTTAGGGGTTTGCTTCTTTTTAAATTTTTAGGTCCAAAATCTGTTAGGTGTTATCACTTCATTTGGGGTTAATCAGTAAGGAGCATTTACCCCAGCTTTAAGTAGGGCTTCTGCTAGTGGACGGTGAATTTATGGTCCCTCAGAACTAGTCGAGGTGCGCGTGTCAGGGTGTGTTAGCCGGGACATTTGGTTATAGGAAAATAAATGTAATAGAATAAATTATATGCCATGCCACGTCAATCAAATACAGTTAAAAACCGTTAAAAGGGCATCCCTTAGGAGATTCATGGTTCGGGCCATCGCAACTTGACGCTATCATCCAGCGATGCAAAGACTGGAAACGGTGGTAAACATATACTGTACATTTCAAAAACAAAACAATTTATATACAGATTAATCCTCTCCTTCATCTCCAACCTGTTCCAAGTACTTCAAATGTCAAGTAATCCAACCTGGAACGGAGCCTTAATGTGGTTGGTTCAAAACTGCAAAACATCCAATCAATGTCTGTGAAAACCACATAATACCACCTTCTCTATTTGCTGCAGGATATCTATTTGTTTCACAGAAGTCGGGTCTTAGGTTTGGTTCTTGCTGCCAGCATCTCTCAAGCGGCTCAGCAAGTTTTGGATGAGTATTGTTTGGGATGGTAGGCCATCGACTCTGAATAAAAATTGTTGCGTGATGTCATATAAGAATACCTAACATGCTTCCAACTAGTAAGCTGACAGCGGCACCAAAAGGAGAAGAGGAACAACAACAAAAAACTGGCAAAACTCAATCGTATGGATATTTTGGGCATGTACCTCCCTACTCAAACCATGGCCACAGTTTGAATTAGGGACTTAGGGGGATTTGTGGAGAAAAGGTAAAGTAAATATAGGAAGCTAATGAAGTAGAAAAGCTAAGGGGGTGTTTGGTAACCTTTTTATTTTCAGTTTTTACTTTTTATTTTCACTTTTTTGAAAATTAATATAAAAAACTTGTTTGGTAACATATTTTTACTTTTTTGTTTTTATTTTCACTTTTAAGAATTTCTGGAAATTATGAAAACTAGAAAAGGGAGTTTTACACAATTTTGAAAATAGAAGTTCGGCTGTCCGCTGTCGATCCCGATCCCGATCGTCTCTCGCGATGTTCTCTGGTAGACTGGTACGCTCCTCCCTCCCTCTCTCGCTCTCTCTCTCTCGTCTCTCGTCTCTCGTCTCTCGTCTCTCGTCTCTCGTCTCTCGTCTCTCGTCTCTCGTCTCTCTCTCTCCTTCTCTCTCTCGTATCTCTCTCTCCAACTCTCTCGTCTCTCTCTTCCCCTCTCTCCCAGTCTCCTGCAAAACCCTAGATGGATCCCTTTGGGTTTGTGTATTTGGTCCATTGATATTTGTTCCTCTTTATGAAACTCAAATTCTGCAGTTGTATCTATGTTCTTCTTGTAGATTAATTGAAGAATACAATCTTAAAGGGGTAAAGGGAAACAGTTTGGGGATGCTATTACTCTGTCTTTGAATTTTGATGGAGAGTTGAGTTGTACGTAGAAGCTAGCTAGCATTGGAACCACTTTGTTATGAAACAGTAAGCAGGGGATCGATGAAGTCACGGATCTGATCAAATTTTTGGAGTTGCATTTTGCCTGAATTGGTGTAAACAGAGTACTTAGGGATTTGGTAATTTGCATAGTTGTGCTATGTGACTCCCAAATTACTAGAGTTTAGAAGGCATTTTGTCCTTTAAACCTGTGAAGAGATTTCAACATTCTGGGCACACCATATCTATTTACTTCCACCGAGTACTGAAGGCTGTTTGCAAGCTAAAAGGCATTTTGTCCTTGCTTTTTTTCATTCAGGTTTTTTTCTCTTGCTACTTAAAACTCACTTTCTGAAACTCATAGTAGAGCAAATAAGGATAGAAATACTTACAGTGCAAATGAGGTATTGACTTTTTGTAGTCATAGACAGAATGTGCTTGATTCATCATCTGCTTGAGCATTCTTATGAATACATACTTGTAACGGCAAGGATCATGTCATGAGTTAAAACAGGAAATCATGTTTAAATGCGGTTGTAGCTCTATTTGCTTCTGTAATGATTATTTGTGTTAGTAATTCTACTTGATGAAGTGCACTACTAGCTGTTGATAATTGTCATGTCGGAGTAAGAGTACAGGATTACGTTGCTACATGTGTGATACATTAAAAACAGTACCTTAGTTTACTTGGGTTTTCTTCATTATGTTTCATGACTTGGACACAGATAGACCTTTTCAATTAATTGTACATTTAGTTTACTTGGGTTTTGTTCAATATGTTTCATTGTCAAGTTTGTTCGTCTCCAAATTGGTTCCTAATCATAACTCTTATGTTGAGAATCATATTGAAGTGGCTGCTCATTCACAACTCACAAGTCAATTTCTGTGTGCATCTGATGCAGCATCTTAGTAAGCCAGTAAGAGTTTCCTGTTTCTGCATAATGTAGACACCGTAGGGGAGTTTGTGTGTATGATTCTTTTACTGAAAACCGAAGAATTGGCGACTGATTAATGATTTTGCTCAAGATGAGTAGCTTTTGATAGTTCACATGCCTCTTTTGTATCAACTATTTGAGTTCCAATTTAAATAGAAGACTTTTTTTTTTGAAGCTAGGACTGTGTTGGAGCGATTGACGGTACCCACATATCGGCAAGTGTTCCGGCATCCGATCAAATACCATATCGTGGTAAACACACTGTTACGACCCAGAATGTAATGGCGGCTTGCTCTTTTGATATGTGGTTCCCACAGCTTCTTGTACGGTTCACAATTGGATTAGGATGCATGATGACAATGATGATCTATTCAGAGAATATAGCCAAGAGAATAGGGTGATGAGACAATGTCAAAGAGCTAGCGGGAGTAGTTCCCAAAATCCAGTTGAGATTGATATCACTCGTGGACAATTCCATCGTATGTCCAATGTTCGTGATCGGATTGCCGAACAAATTTGGGCTAGCATGAATCATAGTGGATGATACCACTGCAAATGTAATTATCATTATTTAAAACTATGTTACCCTTATTTGAGGTTTGAACTCAAAGTGAACATCATTTATATGCGATTGATGGATTTAAGTTTTGGTTTAAGTAAACATGTTTCTTGTTTTTGTTAATTGTTTGTATGTGAAACTTTTTTCTTTCATTTCTTCTAATTTCATTCAATTTGAAGAATAAAAACAAAAACAAAAATGATACTACCAAACATGTTTGTGTTTTCAATTTTTGTTGTTCTCAAAAAGATTATTACCAAACATGTTTTTTGTTTTTGTTTTTATGAAAACATAAACCTGTTTCTATTTTTAGTTTTTAAAAAACTGAAAAGGTTACCGAACGCACCCTAAAATTGTTTGTATGGTTTTCCTATCATTTACCTGGGGGTAAATCCCTCCGAAAACAGCTACCAATAAAGACATTGTTCCAAGTGACAAAATGAACTGATACTGGAACGGATGTTTACCTTTTGAACTACTCCGACGGCAGCTTGTAATGGGGTTAAATACTCATGCGGTAGCTGGCAAGAAAAATACGAAGGAATGAAATTACCAAGCTACTTAAAATGTCCAATCCAATAGTTCTCAAACCAAAAAATACCTTTCCGGTTAGCAACTCCCAGAATACAATTCCGAAGCTAAAAACATAAGCTTTGTGATCATAGGGCTTGTGTTCTATCACCTTCAAGGCAAAATAAAAATCATAAGAAAATGCCCAATATAACAAACGACCCACACTTCGAAGCATAAATTACCAGCTAGAAAGATCCATTAATTACATCCAAAATGCACATTAAAGCAGCAAGGAAAATTATGGATTCTGCTGGCTATGACTATATCTTTGCTACTGCTTCAAAAATCTTGTTGGCTACTAAATTAGACTTATTCCATCTCAATCAGGTGGGAACACAAATGTAGATGTAATAAAGAAAGAGCACCTCAGGAGCCATCCAACGATAGGTCCTGGTTTCTGCTGCCTGTCATTACTCCAGTTTGAGATTTTACTCTCGCAACTCCAAAATCAGCCACCTTAACTACCTGCAACACAAGACAGTAATATGGACCAATATTCCAGATAGAGAGTGAGTATCCTTGTCAAAGAAATACATTTTAAGAAAAAAGAGTCAGATCATTGAGATCCAGATAAACAAAACGTCTTACCTCATTTTCATCCATCAGAAGATTGGCAGCCTTCAAGTCTCTATGAATTATATTATTTTGGTGTAGGTAGTTCACGCTCTTTGATATAGCACGTGCTACACGAAGAAAAGATGGTAGTTTAAAAGTACCCTTTTGTTTGTGGAGATAATCATACACACTTCCACCAGACATAAACTCTGCACTCAAAAAATGTAACCATAATGGTCAATACAAACAAAACTCTGATATAGGCATTTAGAGAGACATTCACACATTCATTACGAACTACCTGTGAGGTTTGGTGCATGACCCTATGAATTGCACAACATTCTTGTGTCGAACTTTCCTGCAATCCACAAAAAGGATAAACTAAGAAGACCTGAAGTAGAGTCGGTGCATCACATAAGCTAGAGCTTGTCCCACATTGGTTAAAAACACCTCCTGAACTAGCACATCAAAACCTTGATGGTAATAGCCAATGTATCGGAGCAGGGGTTTAGGGGACTGGGGCAATAAAAGCCAAAGAAAAGTCTACAGTTCGACTAGAAAATAAATCACCATGCCCCCATCTTTCTTCCTTCTTTTTTCAAATTAAGAAGTGTTGACAAAAGGAGCAGGCCATAAAGATACCTTAACTCATTCAAAAAGTAAGAGTTTAGGATTTGGCATACCTCATGATAAATATTTCTTGAGCAAACTCCTTCTGCAAGTCAGAATCTATACGGTCGGGCTTGAGGACTTTGATTGCCACTTCGTGACTACAGCATGTGCCTTTGTAGCTGCATCAATTGAAACAAAAAATCAGCTTGTTGAAACCTCAAAACACAATAAAACAACTGTCCAAGATATCCTAAACTTACAGATCACCATATGACCCGGATGCCACTTTAGTCTCAAATTTTATAAGTTGAGGATTGATTTCCCAAACATCAGTCCCATCGTTAGGTATTGTCAAATGATCAGATTCGTGTTTGATCCTCGTCTGCTCTGGCTCGACCATAGGGGATGACAGATGGTTGGGCCAATTGTTTCTGTTTAGCAACACAAAAATCCTAGTTAAAAATCAATACCAACTAACAATAAATGGAATAGAGAAAAGCACAGCATGCATATTGTAAAGTTAATATAAAATCTAAACTGTTCACATTAGCAATGAACATTTCGAAATAAGAAGGGGCCAAAATCAAAATGTAAGGATTTTTACAGATGCCTGGTGACATCATATAAGTTTTAGGAGTCTCTCAACAAGTTACAGGCTCAACATTTCAGAACAAATAGCAGCTAATTACCTCAATCTTCAACAATTCCTTTTCCAATGTAGCTTGATGCTGCTCGGTGTCCTAAAAGTTCTCAATGAATCAGCCAGAACAGTTCAAACAAATTGAAATAGAAGAAACAGTACATATTTATCAAACTCAGCCACTATAGTGAAAGGTATTCCTCAAAATCTATGTAGATGGACTCTTCAAAATAAATAAGGTAGACGTATCAGACACTTAACACACAGATAAGGGTGTGGGATATGTCTTCGACACTTATATCTTGTTCCGGAATTGCTCGATTGGAAGGAAATAAACAGGGTAGTTTTTGCCGAGTAAACACACCCTTGAATAAAGATTTCATTGGTCCGACCCTAAATACATAACCATACCTGAACTCGTATCCCAGTCCATATAACATAGCTTAAAATGCTTAAACTCTATTAGTCTATTTCGTCTAAACAGTGACTCCCAACTAGATTGTTAAAAGTATGTCTCCAAAGTCACTTACATTACTAAACTGGTTAATTTCAGAAAACGACAACAAAAAACTCAAACCAAAAAGTGGAAAAACATTTCACAATTCTTTCATATTCAACATAATCATGTATGTCTACATACAGATACAAATACAGCCATACAATACAACAGGTAGCCGGATTTGTTTCTCTGAGGATATAAGCATTGGACTGCATAAATGGATGAAAAATAATTAGAAAAATATACCTCGTATGGCCAACCATCAACGACAAAGACATCTAAGGAGTACCCGTCTACTGTAGAGAAAGCATGTGCCTGCTGTATGTTAAGCCCAACCTCAGCTAGTAAGGCCGTCAACTGCAGATTTTCCACAAATCAGAGACCACGTGGTGGAAGCACAACCAGATAGTCAAATGATACTTTTATTTTCATCAAGAACGTGTTACATGTCCTTGGTCAGTAAGTTTGGATCTAAAATACTGTTCGAACTATACTCCACCGCTACTGTGTCTGTCTTCCACACTTGTGGACACAAACTAAGCATCCAACATGGGCCTATCGTAAGATAGACAGGTTAGGACAAAATGTCTTTCAAAAGAATAACATACAACTAAGACTCTATTTCATGCATTGCTCTCCATAAATGGTAGAAATATGAGCTTCAAGCTAAGCTTTATTCGACAAAGAGTACTAACACATCTACCTCTGGTTGGAAAGTCAAAATGCATTTTTATCTATTGGTGAACGGGTAAATCCAATGCTTGAAAACAAAACATTATAACTGATATCCTCTTTTGTATTGATGAGAAAGACATGTTCACAAACACATGCCCTCTTGATTCTTGGTGGTACCATAGAGAACATGGGAGCTACCAAAAAAATTGTGCATGGTTTGTTTTGCAAGTAACGTTGCTAGTTAACTGGAACAAAGCTGCAACAGTAAGCCTTTACCAAGGTTTCTAACTCAAGAGTTCATATTGATGTTCCCCAAATGTTTTCACAAACATAAAGATAATACAACAACAACAACAATAACAAAACTCATCTAGTCCCCAATTATTGGGGGTATGGGCGGGAGAGGATTGGAGACAGACCTAACCTTTGGCAAGATATGCACAAAGTGGCTGCTCTTAGAATACCACTGAAACAGTAAAGTCGGCCCCCATTGTGCGAAGACCACATCTTCCCAGTTCATGAAAGCAATCCATCATTCCATCCACTTCAGATTCATATGAACATTGAACACATATTTGAAGTAAAATAAACCAACAGGCCAACTACCTGACCGAGGAGCTTTGGCTTGTCATCTGTGGAAAATGTAATTTCATGCACAGGCCTGCATATTTGTCGATCATATGAAAGCATAAGCTACCAAATGCAAAACAGAGAAATACTTGTGATAAAACTTACAAGAAACGAGGACACAACTACTTAAATCAGATGTTCAATGGTTTCCCAAGAAAGGAATACACCATTAGAGGTATTGGGTTTGCACGACCAGGGAAATTGACTGAATAAAATTCATTTTCAAATGCAGTTTTTCCTCCATGGCAATACATGAGAAGCCTCAATCTCCTTCATAGCATTCCCTGAACAATTTTACTGTTTTCGACATAAAACCAGAGACTACTTCTCAAAACAATAGGCAAACCAACTACCCGTAATTTGCATATATAGTGAACGTCGTGCAGAGTCGCAAAAGATCAGGGAGATAAGAATCCATCAAGAGCAAATTAATGACTGTCCTAGAGTAGATGAGGCACAAGCATGCAAATGAAAGCAATCACGCACAGAAGTGTTCATGCCACATCATAATTTTTTTATACTTTCACAACAATCACATGCAAAAATGCTTTTGTTGGGCCCGGAGTGCCCCCGTGGATTTTGTTACACAATGCCACTCCTTGCGACCGCTCTAAAAACAGACTTGCGGGTGCGATGACGAATGTCATAAAAGACTTAATTAAAACCCTTCCTAACACCAATTGGTTTTAGGAGAGATGGTTGAAAAGCGGTCCGACAAGTGATATTGAAATACAATAAAAGCCTCAAAAAGATATTCTAGCAACAACAGAACTAGGGGCAAAAAAGAGCTTAATAAATCTCGGCAGCATATACCTAGAGCACTTAACATGAGAAACAGTACTATCGCCATTTTGAGATTTGTTTGCTTCAAGTGCAAGGCCTTCAAGATTAGGAGATGACCCAAAGGCAGGTGGTGGGTGGATGCTTACATATTTAAAAAAAAAAGGTACCAATGTCAGCATCGTCATTGAGAAATAGTGATAGAAGGAATGGTTGAATGAACAACGAAACAAAAGAAATGGACCACTGACATACAAAATGTGACCCACATTTTTGGCTTGGTTCACTGGGGAATGCCCCTTTGATTTTGTATCCTGTTTGTTGTGAATAAAAATTTTAATTACCCAAAAAAAAAAAAAAAAATTGTGACCTACATCCAGCAAAAACCACGAAAATATTGAATCAGGTAACAAAAAGTACAAACCTTTGGGCCCCTTTGTTCCTTGGAGAGCTTGAACAAGCAGAATCGGCTATATTTCCGTCAGAGACTGGAGGAACCTGCACAAGACAATGAATTTGGAATTTTCAACTGACAGCAGAGAATCAATTCTCATCCGAAACCGGTTTCCAATATGCAACCCTTTGAGCTAATGATGCATTAGCTCAAGTGCATGTAAGTACGCAACCAAGTTACTCATTGTGCCTGGTCCAGAAGAGCATCAGAGTCTGCAATATGAAATGAAGTAACCCTACCCTGATGCAGGGACAGCTAACATACCTGCAGTAACCGAATTTCGAATGCAGGTCTGTTGGAAGGTTCGTGAGCTAGTTATAGTAAACGCTTATGCATGAGAACATCTTCTGCCCTCTCCGCATTCACATCAAGTGCATACCTGCAACGCAGAAGATCAAAATCATCAACAAAAGAAACCAACTCCTTTTCTTACGAGATAGTCATCAAATCAAATAGATAACTGTGACAATTATACGTTTGAGAAACAGAGAGGGAGAGATTCGTGAAATTGAATGTCTGTCTACCAAAAGAATGTCATTCCAATCAAGCAATTCATGAAATCAAAGTACATATGCTTGCTGTTATTACTTCTGCTAAATTGCAATTTTATTCGATCGCAAAGACTCCACAGTGGACACCAACCTTTGATGAGACGATTTGAACTTACAAGTTAAGAATCCAATGGTTGGCCCAATATTGCGACAGACTATCCATTAAAGGCCCAAAACTGAAATGAATAATTGTTGGACTATCCAATGTCATCTGCCAGAGGAAGGCTGGAATAATATCTAATCCTTTGTTGACCACTAAATTCAGGGTGTGTTTTACTACCTATAATAAAAACTTATTTTCTAAATTTTTTTTTTTTAAATTAATGGTGATGTAGGCTAGGTTTGGATTAAAAAGACAAGAATGAATTTTATTTGTCTTTATTCAAAAAAAAAATCACATTTTTTAGTTTTGCAACAAATTTGTGACTTATTTTTTTCCTTTTTAGAAAAAATTACATATTTTTGTTTCCTCTCGCCGACATGAATCAATAAGTCACAAAAAGTTTGACCCAAAAATAACAAATGCAAATTTTTTTTGAATAAAGACAAAAAAAAAAAAAAAAAATAGTGACTCTTAACTCTTTAATCCAAACCCACCACCCGTTTTATGAGAGAATGACCTATGTCGTAAACTGAAAAATTAAGAACTTAACAAATAAACACCATTTATAGATTAAAAAATATAGTTAAAAAATTAAGTGTTTCAATTTTCAATTTGTTTGAACTGATATAAAGATCTTATTTTTCTGAAATGGTCATAATGGATTTTTGGCTCTAAGGCCTTTCAATGGAAGAGAGCCGTGAAACTAAATAAAGAGTCTTAGGGTGCTCGTTGAAAGTCCTTAGAGCCAAAAATTCATTACGACCATTTAGGATAAAATGATCAAAAAGATAAGATCTTCACATCGGTTCAACGTGACTAAAAATTGGAGCACTTAATTTTTTAATCATATCTTTTTAACCAAAAAAGAAACCACATATTCCGATCAATTTTTTTTCTTAAAAGGATTAAATCCTTTACCTCTCAGTGACCGAATCGAGGAAAAACATAGATTCTCGTGATTTCTGGCAAATGAAACCAAAATCCTTAAATGCATAGAAGAGTGGGCTCTTCGTGCAAGTTTTCTTACACCCTAATTACCAAGTACCACCCATCCCAAAGTAGTGGTGGAACCATGAATCGAACGAAGCTACAGGATGGGCTAATAGTTATATAACACGTATACAATTGTGGTACGAAGTAATGGATATAAGCGTGCCAGGAGCAGAATTTGGAGGAAATATTGATTAGAATTTGTGTTTTTATATATTTTCATGTATTGTCAATATTTACTCAATTATAATAAAATGAAATTTTGTTTAAATTTATTATTATTGATTAGAAGTTTATTTATTTATTTATTATTCATTGTTAAGATAAATTAATTAACGAATTAATATAATACAAAGTTCTTAAATATAAATCAAATTTAATTGAAAATATAATTTGCGTTAACCAAATTAAAATTAAATAAGACCTTGTTCCACTAAGGCCTAAACGTACTTTTAGGACTTTTTAGATTTTTGTTCTTATTTGAAATTTTTTTCTCGTTTGTTACTTATGCGTCAATTTTTTTTGACATTTTGATTCGTCTCGTCGAGATGAATCGAAAAAGTAAAATTTCTTACTTTTACCCAAATATTTTGAATAAGGACCACTTTTAAGTATAAAAAAAAAAGTCAATTTTTTTACTTAAAAGTGGTCCTTGTTCAAAATATTTGGGTAAAAGTAAATTTTTTTACTTTTCCAATTCGTCTCGTTGACGAATCAAAAAGTAAAAAAAAAATTGGTGCAAAATGAACAAGCGCGAAAAAAATTAAATAAAGACAAAAAGTAAAAAAGAAAAGAAAAAGGAATTTGGGGGAGGGGGGCGGGGGGCGGGGGGGTGGTGGTGGTGGTGGTGGTGGTTGGTTTGGAGTATATATTATGGAACTCCTATAACATAGTTACTATTTAAGATATTCATTAAAAATACTTGGTAACACTTAAATACACATATAAAAAATATTCCCATAAATCAATTTTGGATATATTTTAATAAAAATAGATTTTACCTTTATTTTTTTAGTTTACTTGTGAAAAGTGCCTCCTCTAAATGGTATTTCTGGCTCCACTACTTATTTATTGATGACCAATTGGCTGACAAAATCAAGCAAAGTGGTATGAAGTTGTTTGTTTTCCTAAACCAATAAGCCGGCAGCAATTGTGTTCTAATCATACTAGTAACAATCAGCGGGGGTGTCGGGTAACTTTTCCAAAAAATTTGTACTTGGTAAAAAAAATGACGTGTGTCCCACAAAATTTCAAAATAAAAAGTGACCAGAAAGACGGTACCAATATTATCAAATAATTAAGTCCAAAAACATTCCTAAAACTAAAAGCTGAAAAATTAAGTATTAAAACTAAATGCTGAATTCGTTAAGCTGAAAAGTTGTTTGGTAAACATATTTTTTTGTTAATATATTTGGTAAACATATTAAATACTGAATTAAAAAAAATGATAAATTAATTTTAGTTTTGATTCTCTCATATTTTACTGATGGTACTTATGGTAATGGTGAAGTGGTAATTGTTGGAGATTCGCGCGTCCAAACCCGCAAGCAAACGCACACAATCGAAGAACAAACCAAGAACAGAAAACAATATAAAGCAAGAAAAGAAACAAGACACAGAGATTACGTGGTTCCGACTTAAGCTAATTGCTTAATCGTACGTCCACGGGGTGCTGGGGTGTTTCACTATGATGTAAAATATGTCAGAGTTATGAAAGGAGGCAGCCCTAACTTTGTTTTTATATCAGAAGCATACAATGGACCCAAACCCTAAAAAGACTGACCCGCACGCATCTCGGTTCACGCTCAGCTTAAATAGATTTCATCCCAACAAATCTCCCACTTGAAAACTGTTTACAGCGGCACCCCCAAATATACATCAACGATCATCTTCAGACACCACCAATCATAAACACCACCAGCACCCAGTCTCCCACTCAAGCTTTTTTTTTTTTTGTCAAAAGTGAGAAGATTATATTGATAAACGCCCAGCGGCACTTACAAAACGGAGATCATTACAAAGAAATTGGACAAAGCCAAACTAATCGTCTAAAAATACAAAACAACTAAATCACAAGGCAATTGATATCCTTCATCCTAACCCAGACATGGCCTGACGCAATAACGACACTTTTAAACTGCCTAACATCTAATTAGGAGTCTCAAACGAGAAAAAGTGCAAAGTTAAGGACAAAATACACCAAATACCCAGACGATCAGATGCACTCCACCAAAGTATGAACGCACCAATGAACTCCCAAGAACTACAGATCTGCCAAACTGCCACGGGTTGTCTCGCCAAAGATATCGTATAGGGATAGAACGCTGAAGCACAGATATCGTTGCGAAGCAACCTCAATTGAGAGAATCCGATCTGTAGACAAAATTCGTTCAAAGACGAAACTAATAACTCTCGATAAATGAGAGACAAAACTCTCGTAGAACGAGAGACAAAACTCTCACAGATCAGACGATAAGTCGATCTGGAGAGACGGAAGGAAAAAAAAAGAAAAGAAAGAAAGGGAGTCGGTAGTACCATGGCCTCCCCCTCCCGCCGCCGCATAAGGATATGGAACCCACGGGGGGGAGGGGAAGGGAGAAGATCGAGGAGTTGTGGTGGCTAGGGTTGAGAGAGAGGAAGAGAGAGATAGGGTTGAGAGAGTTGTCCTCCCACTCAAGCTTGGAGACCCACGAAAGCTGAACAAGCCTTCAGCTTCCCCACAGTAACCACCTTCGTGAATATGTCTGCCAGATTTTCACTTGTGTGAATCTTCTCCAAAGTGAACTGCCCTTCTTCCAATAGAGAGCGAATAAAGTGATACTTTATGTCGATATGTTTGGTCCTCGAATGAAAGGCTGTTGATAAGCACCCAATTTTGTATATATTTGGTGCGCCTAATCCCGCTTTAGGATGTTTATTTTATGTTTTTCTGTCATTTTTAGTAATTTTGCGCGTAAGGTTTTTCATGGAACGTTTCAGGTAATATGCAAGTAAGAGAGCTTGTTTTGATGATTTGAACAACTCTTGAGGGTATCCGAGTGGCGAGGCCTTATGGAGCTCAACCGTCGGGTGTCTAAACGGGGCACGAGGAACTTGATCTGCCAAGAAGCATCTCGGTATCGATACGGCTCTTCGCGTATCGATACGGATCTTTTTGTATCGATACAATTTCATAACAGAGAGCAGGGAAAAATTCAGCCTTCAGCGTATCGATACGGATCCTAGCGTATCGATACGGGTTCTTGCGTATCAATACGGTTCGTCTACGGGGAATCCTGGATTTCAGAGCAAGGCAGCCTCGGTATCGATTCGGCTACGGAGTATCAAAACAGGAGGCTTACCGACTTACTTTTTGACAGCTTTTAACTTTCCAGAAGTGGCAAGTTTCCATTTTTGGCTGTGTTTTGGATATTTTGGAGGAGAGACACTGTCACTTTGTATAAGTAGGACCACCCTCTCTCTCTCTCTCTCTCTCTCTCTCTCTCTCTATATCTAGTTCATTATTCCACTTTAAGTCATTTTTTATTTCCTAGAGCTCCATCAATGTCTTTAAAGTTTTTAAGCTAGTTTTTTCAAGAACCACTCAAGGTATTAATCAAATCTCATTTTCTTGTTCATTAATGTTGTAGCTACCAAGTGGATCCTTATATAAATCAAGTTTGTTTTCGATTCTATCGGTTAATAATGTCTTCCATTTTTACCATGGTTTCTAGTCTTCTCAATATGTGTGAGTAGTCGTTAAGGCTTGGCTATGGGGCGATTAGCGCCTCGTGACTAACGTCTATCTTGCCTTTCTCAACTCATGGCTTGAGGTTTGGTACGAAAATGAGAAAGGTTCGCCTTTTATGTAACAAAACTAGCAGATGTTAATCTCCGGTGATCATGTGCTTGCTCACATGGTTTCGGAGCGATGTCTCGGTTCGTGTTTGTCAAAAGAACAAAAGAGCCCACTTGTTTTCCATACTAAATTTCTAGCCTTTCAATGGTTTCTGTAGACACCCCAATCTGGATCTCCCAATTGTTTTACTTTATTTTACGGTTTTCTTGTTTCCCTGATGATGAAATCGGATCAAACGAGCTTGGATTGGGAATGGATTGAGCTTGGAGTGCTTGGAACCCCACTTAAAGCCTTTTGAACCCCTCTGAACCTTCAGTCAAACCCTAGGGTCAGGATTGACCATCGCGCGATCCTTCATGTTCCTCGCGCGATACTCAGCTTGCCAGGTGTTGGTCAAAGTCAAACTGTTGACTGTTGACCCTCGCGCGATGGTTTCGAACCCTCGCGCGACAGTTCTCCCCAGTCACTATCACACAATCCAGCTGGATTTGTGATGATTGGATGTCACATGGGTCCCCATGGACTGGAACCCCGTTTTCCTCAGCTGAACAGAGTTCTGGCAGGTTCAAGGCACATGCACCCTCCCAACCACTTCACCACCTTGTTGGCTAGCTTTTCCACCATGTTGTGACCAGCCTTGTTGGCTGGTTGCAAAGCCAAGTTTGGCCACCACCTAGCCCACTCACTCTCCCTATAAATACCCTCATTGGTTTTTCATGTTAAGGGTTCCAAGAAAAAGATTAACAAGGTTAATTACCATTTTACAAGGCAAATTATCTCTAGCATAAAGTTACTAACTCAAACCACTTCCTAGTCTTTCAAATCTAGTGTTCAATACACACTTAGTTGCAAGGCTACACCACTCAAGCAATCCATTTTCCAAAACCCTTTTCAAGCAAAGGTATAACATTTAGCCTGTTTCTGTTTTGGATCCCTAAGGGGGGCTGACAGGGCCAAGGCTGGTAATCAATACCAGTCCTGGTCCTAAAGTCAGCAGAGTTACAAGAAGCTGTTGATAGCCAAACCTTCGCACGATGGTCCACTATACTCGCGCGATAGTTCTTTAAGCAAGAGAATGGTCCTCGTGGGGAAGGGAGGCTGGTCATTTATGTTTTCATTATGAGCATGCCTGTTGTAATTTATTTTCCAATATAGATCACTGTGATGCATGTCAAAAACAAGTTCAGTAGCTTAGCTTACTACTTTAAATAGTTTGGAATGTCCTTAGGTGATCCCTGAATCTGTCTCAGGACCCCAAGCATGCAAAGCAATTCCTGGAAGTCCAGTCAGGAGCATCGCGCGAGACTCTTTCTCTGTCGCGCGATGGTTCGTTGAATTCCAGAAAAATCCTTTATCCGCTAACCCATAACATACAACAATAGGTCATAGAAATTGTATACCAACTCATGTAAGTTCAAAACTGTTCATGCCAAAACATTTAATAATGACACATTCACATTCCCTATTCATCTATCGTTGGTGTCTGTGATATTTGAGTTTCTCCTACGCGACTCATCGTAGACCGTGTCACCATTTTCACCTTTTATTTCCAAATCAACATTTTCAAAATCGTCTTTTACACACCCAACCTCGGTTCCGCCGTTCCGGGTTCCTGAGTATCCTCACAATGGTTCCGCCGTTCCGGGTTCCCATTGGCACCCAATAGCATTGGCTCCGCTCCACGGATAACCAAGCCACAATTCAACCTCACAATGGTTCCGCCGTTCCGGGTTCCCATTGGAACACACACATCCCACAATGGGCAAGTCCGGCCACATTGCGATTTCAAAACACACCTTGTCATTAACACACCCTAGGTGTCATGTTTCTATTTTTCTCGATTTTTGTGTCTCGTCACATGCATAGACTCCGCGGTGGAACTTTTCACGTACGTACACATAAATCAATGCATTGAAATCTTGAAACTAAACTAGCAAGATCATCCAATTCTATATTACTTATCATGCTCGTATTATCATGTAGTCATGCTCAAACACTTAGCATACAATATAAAACATAGTGTCACATGGACGGACACCTAAGGGGTTAGCCTTTCGTGTTTAGTCAATTCTAGGTCTAGGTTGTAGTCAAAATCTAGGGTGATTAAGGGCTAAGTTGTAGGATGATTAAAGGCTAGATTTGGTGCTTGAAATAGACTAGAAATGGGTTGGCATGGTAATTAGACTTAAGGCTAAAGATGGGCTAAAGGGTAGCTTGTGAAAGTGTACACACATGCACACGCATCTTTCTCTCTCTCTCTCTCTCTCTCTATTCCCCATGTGCCTATATCTATGTGTGTGTAAGACTAAGGGTGTTTAGGTCTAAGTAGCCTTATAAAGCTAGGAGAAAAAGCAATGATTATGGTTAAGGTTTTAATGACAAGTCAATACCCAATGGTCAATACTTCCCCTATAAAGTAAGTATATGTATATATATATATATATATATGGGGCCGGTTCTAGAGACAATACATTTGACAACAATTTTGACAACACATTTTTTGGAGCCCCACCTGAATAATCGGAGCCGTTCAATTTGTTTAAAACATGTTTTTAAAGGTTCTCGTAAAAAAATCAACTCATTTAGATATCGACAAGGGCTTGATCGGCTCATTCAATTTTATTATGTCAAATTTGACAGAAATCAACTAAATGAGCCGATCAAGCCCTTACCGATATCCAAATGAGTTAATTTTTTATAGGACCCCTTAAAAACATGTTTTAAATACATTGAATGGCTCCGATCAATTGTATGAAGGTCTCATGTGGAATTTTGAAAAATGTGTTGTCAAAATTGTTGTCAAATGTATTGTCTCTAGAACCGGCCCCTATATGTATGTATGTATATATATATATATATATATATATATATATAAAACTAGGAATACTTAGGCCTAAGTAGCCCTATTAGGTCTAAGGAAGGTAATGATTAAAATTAAGCTTTCATGTGGAAGGTATTGTCCAATGGATAACAATTTCCTAGAAAGTAAACCTATGGATATTTAGGCATGCTTATAATAGGCTATGGGGTATATATACATATATATATAGGTATATATATGTACTTAGGAAATCTAGGAAAGTAATTTTAGAGGTAATTAGGTTTAGGGCTATTAATCTTAGGTGTGCATGCATGGGAAAGCTAGGTATTTCTATTTTTGGAAGCATAATGATGACTATCTTTGGTCCAATGGTTCTTAAATGCTAGGGAAAGGTAACTAAGTCAAATAGTACTTAGGTTTGGCTAACCAATTGGTTGGAAACTAATTCTACTTGCTAAGTAGGATTTCTAGCCAAGAAATAGGGAAAATTTCAAAATAACACCTGACCTTTGACACAAATCACGCATAGGCACCTGACCTTTTAATATTATCAAAATAACACCTGACCTATTTAAAAACCCATCAATTTTTCACCCGCTGTTAACTTTACATCCATAAACAGACGGAAATGCTGAAAATGGCCTACATCTGGCCATTTGGAGGGAAACCAATATACATTTTGGGGAAAAAATACATTACTCTACTGATTTCTCCCGTCAAAACCCACCTGAGGGGCACCTGAGGGGCCATGAAATTCCAATGGTTTGTTATAGAAAAAGTAAAAATAGTTGTTATTGGAACTCCATGGCCCCACAGGTGAGTTTTGGCGGGAGAAATCAGTAGAGTAATGTGTTTTTCCCTCAAAATGCATATTGGTTTCCCTCCAAATGGCCAGATGTAGGTCATTTCAACATTTCCATTTGTTTTTTGATGGAAAGTTAACGGCGGGTGGAAAATTGATGGATTTTTAAATAGGTCAGGTGTTTTTTTGATAATATTAAAAGGTCAGGTGCCTATGCGTGATTTGTGTGAAAGATCAGGTGCTATTTTGAAATTTTCCCCAAGAAATATAATTAAAGACTTTGTTTCACTTACTAGGAAAATATACAAGTGCTCTTATAGCATACTTGTCTTTGGAAAAGGACTAGATCGTACAATGTCAAAAGATTCAATTTTATAATTTTCAAATCTATTTATGACGGATTATGAAAGTTAAAAAGAAATTTATAAAGCAATCCAGAAATTAATAAAGAATTTTCAAACATTTGAACGCTATTTTTATTTACTAAAAAATCAGAGTCGTTATAGTACCTGTTATTGCTGCATCCCATTCCTCAAAATCCATTCTCAGTTGAAGTTAAGAAGGAGACTACAGTGTAGTAGTCTCTTCCTCTTTACTGCTTTTTAGGCATTTTTTCAGATCACGTACAGAAGAAAAAGAGGGTGGGAGTAGGGGTGGGTAATCTTCGTGCACGTGATATTCAAGCGAAGAGGGGTGGTGAAATACCGTGGTTGTCCCTTAGTTTGACTGGGAAGTGAAACGGCATGAGCCTCAGGGACTCTTTAAAGTCGAATCGAAAACGTTAGGGACTAAATCTGTGCAATTGATACATTGGGGACCAAAACGGAACGGATTGAATATTTTGGGGACCAAAAATGTCAAAAAGCCTCAGGGCTAGGGTTGGAAGTTGGAACCGACTCAAACCAGGAAAAGAAACGGTGGTCACCTCGTTAATCAAACACAAATTTCATTTCGAAAAAGGAGGGAAGTGAGAGAGAGAGAGAGAGAGAGAGAGAGAGAGGCGATGGCGAACTTCTCAAGCTTAGTTCTCGAGCTTCGTGAACTCATCAAAGCTTCGTCATCAACATCTCCGAATCACCACGGTGACGACGACGCCCTGGAGACCAGATTTCGCGCTGTTCTTCCCAATCTCCTTCACGCCTATGTCGTTCCCTCTTCTTCAGGTCTCTCTCTCTAAATTCCTTTTCTCCACTCTTTCTCCAATTTCATGTCGTTCATACGTACTAGAGGCCAGGGAGCCGAATTTTGGCAAAATTTGCCCTATAGCTTCCCACTTATTATTTGTTTGATCAAATTTTGTCAAAATTCAGCTTGCACACAGTATTAACCTATTGTGAAAGATTAACAACAATTAAACTCTCGAAAATTCAATCGAATTGTTTATATACTGTAATAACCAAGGTTGTGAATCTCGTTCCTTACCGGCCAGTAGGTACCGGATTTGTTTGAAACCGGTATCCTAGCCTTCAATTTCCGTTCCGGCGCCAATACCGGCGCGGTTTTCCGGTGAATCTCGGTCGAGATCAGGGTACCGCTGATTTCACCCGGTAGGTTTCATTGCGTGAGATTCCTGCAATGACTTCCCAAAATCAAGCCTCAACGGCGCTTGTGTAGCCGCAAATCCTCCAGATCTGCGTCTCTGGCGAACTTTGTCTCGTCTCCAGTGACCTCGTCTTGTTTCCGGCGACATCGTCTTGTCTCCGGCGACCTTGTTTACCTCGTCTTTTCACTTAGTCCTCCCCTCATCGGTGTATAACAGTCACGAAAAAATATGTATGTGCATCTGAGCATATCGTCGTTGCCATCGTCCACCGATGTACTGATTAGCACAGAGAGAGAGAGAGGGAGGGAGGCTGGAAAGTGGAAATGGGTTTTGTCGAGACATGGGAAAGTGGAAATGGCTGGGAAAGTTGGAATGGGCTTTGCCAGATGGGAATTGATAGAGTATTTTTCCTTTTCTTTTTTTGGATTCGCGAGGAAAATATGAATTTATAACTATATATCGGTAATTGCGTAAAATCTAAAACGGTATGCTGATAAAAAAACCCCCGAAACAGTAGCTATCATACCAGTAGAAAAACCGGTACCCCCTTGCCAGTACAGTATTTAGAACCTTGGTAATGGCAATTAACATGTACGTACATATCTATACATTACCATTCTAAGCATTGCAAAATAAAGTATATATTTCCGAACCCACTGTAAATTATTATAATTTTTGCATGAATATGTACCGGTCAAAATATAAAGTTGAGGGAAACATACCTCGATTTATGAAGACAAATTCCCGGTAAAACACGACCTATGAGAGGTACTACATATAGGCAGAAGGGGAAAATGTATTAGAAATTGCAATACAACCTATAAACTAAGACAATGATAGGCTAAAACAAATGATAGAGTAAAATTCACCATCACACAGTTACAAAGGATTGTCCCAATTAAATAATGGAAATGTTAAACAACCCAATTTTACTTCCTACCAGAAAAGGTTAAAAGGAAATGGAATGCCAAAATGAATGCATGGAATCCAACGCATCCCATGTGCTCCAATTAATTTATGATAGAAAAGGGTAAAATACGAGAACTAAAAATGAGTTGCTGAAAATATGACATTAGACCAAAAAACGTAGCAGAATTTGTGAAGACGATTTCCCGAATTCCCTCTATTTAACCAAACATCCTATAAACAAAGACAATCAAAATGTTAAACAACCCAACCCAACCCAACCCAACCCAACCCAAGCCATTTAATTTCTTTTCAACATAAACAAACCAACTGCACTCCCCGTTAAAGAAAGGCCCGAAATGCATTTAGTCCCACACATTCATGTTCTGCATTTAGTCCTACATTATTTTGTCTCTAAAATCCTCATGCAGTCATGCTTAATGCTACAGGGCAAAATTGGATAGGTAATGTTACTGTACACATTTGGGTATGAAAAGTCTAGAAAGAGAAGAAAATGGCATGGTTATAGGATGAGTACGAAAAGGATAGGTTGTACCTTTGCACCGAAACTTTTATTTTGGCAAAGATGGGCAGAGAAACTGTTTGTTTGAGTGGATGTGAAACTGTTTTTTGATCGTGGAGTGTGTGGTGTTTTGTTTAAGTTGACAATTTTACCCCTACAGTTATGGAAAGGTAAGGGTAAGGGTAAGGGTAAGTCAAGTGGAATTAAGTGCTTCCTGGTAATTAGGGAAACAAAAGTTTGGCCCAATAACACATTTTTGTCTACACGAAACATGTGCTCCCCCTTTATATTTTAGAATAGATATTTGTTGATAATCGGATTCATTCTTGCTTCTCTTTGTGTGCAGCCAATGAGAGGGAGGTCATTGCGGTGTTAAATCTCTTGACTCACACAGCAAAGAATTTCCCCGGTGTTTTCTTCCACGGGAGGCCTGCAGCAGTTCTACCTCTTATTGGTTGCATATTGCCGTTTTTTGCCGAACCTGCATTTCGGTAAATGGTCAAGAAAAGATTATATTTATTAAGTTCATTCCCTTGTACTTATATTTGGTTGTGCGGTTTCTCAAAATGTGATGGTTCTTGTGTCAAAGGATAGTATCCTTACTGCCTCTGTATCTTTAGAGGCCCATTTGTTTGCCTGATTATTAAGGGGATTACATTTTTTCTGCATTTGTCTTTTATTCTGCCTGGATTATGAGGACTACCACTTCCTAAAGAAGCTTGCATTTTTCTTTTGCATATGAAATCCCTCTAAATTGATACTCCCACCTCTATCAGTAAGATTACTTCATCGTTTGTGCGTGTGTATCCCATCAATGTTAGTCCTAGCAAACAAAAGGGCCCCTCAGGTTGGGGATATTCTTGATAGTCTTCCAGTTTGTTTTTAGTATTTTCTTCTACTTTTTGTGTTTGAAGTGCGTGTTCCAGAATCTATCTTTTTTGCTGGTCATTGAATTGACATTTTTTTATGTTTCAGCTCTCGACATGGAGTGATTTTTGAAACGGTTGGATCCCTTATATCATTGCTTCGTACTGGAGACCACAATGCTTACCGTCAATTTTTTATGGGCACGATACTAGTTGTTGAAGGTATGAAATTCAGCCTGCAAATTTTGTGGTTTTAAAAGTAAACATGATTGGTTTAATTTAAAGAACTGATCATCTTATTTGTTTTTATCTGTTGGGGGACTATTGTTTGGTAATGTCCTCAAATTTACGAAGAGGCTTCATGGAGATTTTTTTTTTCTATCTATGCATCTACTGTCTACCTATGTTTTATCAGTAACGGGAACAGGAATGGGATAAGCCACATGCCCTATATTGGGCTGCGATTGGGTAAGCTACTATATACTGTAACATTCTATTGTGCTAATTAAGCAATGAACATCCATTAAAATGAAGTATTTACTAATTATTTAGGGATAAGCATTAGGACCGATATGTTTTTTTTTCCCCTTGCCAAAGCTCCACCCTCTCTGGATTTTACTGTATTACTTTTATTTCTTCTCCTAAGTAAAATGAAATAAATTGAAAAAACTTTTGGGATTGCTTTGGATCACGAAGGGGGTGTACCGGGCTTGTGAACATGTGGTCAGAAACATAAAACTCTACTTTTCCCTCTCTAGTTAGGTGTAGGTTATGGGGTGGATGGGGGAATTTAATAAGGCTAGGGTGGGGGGTTTTGTGGCGGGTTTGAAGTAGATGGGGGTACTTGATAAACCCCTAATTTTTGATGCACACGCGAACTCTGCCATTATTTGGTTTATTTGTTTCTGTTGCCCCCCAGCAATTATTTCTTCCATGATGTTTTGGTGGTTCGTACATAGCTATGATTCAATCCGCTGCTATGTTTTTGCATTAATAGTGATATTCCTTATAGTCCTGACTGGACCACCCCTTTTTTTTTGATAGGCGAAATTAATTCCATTCATCTCGAAAAGATACAAAATGAAATAAGCATTAGACAGTAGGAAAAAAAATGCATCGAGCAACTTCTTCTCGTGAGATCTTGACCTACTATTTCACCCCCTAATTTTGATTAAAAATCCTGTTAGCAAGACGCCAACAAGACCCAAAATCCACTCCTAATGTTTGAACCAACCCCAAACTCACCCCAAACCAAGTCAAATAACCCAAATGTATCCTAATTGGGCCATGCCCGTTTACATTGGGCCGGCCCACACCCCTCAGCTACCCTAGCCCAATCAGCTCCGCTACTGCTGCAACACTGCGGCTGCTCACAGGTGCTTCACCATCGCTGCCAAACCTAAGACCTAAACCTAAGCACACCACTGCTGCCGCTATTTCTCTGCTGTCCCTGTGCCTCCATCACTGCCTCTCCTCCACGGTCCACACCAACCCAACCCTGCTGACCTTCCGCCGCTACTTATTGATCCCGCCAACACTGCTACCCACCCAACCGCTGTCCGTCCAGATCCACCTCCCTAGTCACAAAAACCAGGCCCAAAGCCTCCTACCTCATCGCCGCCCAAAACCACCTCTGCAACCCAGAAACACCTCTGCGCCTCCTTAAACACAGACCGAAAACTCTGCGCCTCCTATCTCATCGCCTCAGATCCTCCCATCAACACCTGCCATCAGAAACCCCAGATACAGCTCAAAAACAGCTCCTTCGGAAACCCCAAAGCCATTTCCTGTAGCGCCTCAAATCCACCCACCATCCCTGCCGTCAAGCCCAAAACAGGCCCTATGCCACCCAAAGAAAACCCCTCCGCCTCCTACACAAACACCACCCAAACGAAGGCCATAAAAAGAACGGAGATCAAAGGGGAGAAGGTTCAAACTTATTATGCGAGTAGAACGAAAAACGAGTGGGGGGGGGGGGGGGGGGGGGGGGGGCTCCCCCCAAACGAAATCCTAGGCTGAGGTTGTTAGAGAGAGTTTGGGGCTTGGTTGATCTCTTGCCAACCATATCGGACCATCCTATAAGCTCACATGGCAATTTTCATGCAGATCTTCTACATGTGGCTTCACTCTTCACTGATAAGTCAAGCTGTACAGTATCAGGCAATGTGTCTTTGAAGTGCTTCTGTGAGTCATTTAATAGAATTTCCAGCGACCTCGCTCATCTCAGTGATCTTCCACCTAGCAGCAAAACTATTGATGGTCTCGGTGTTTTGATTAATATCACGGGCAGACAAAGTTGGCAGTCTTTTGCTACTTGGGTCATTAAGCTTATCTGTAAATGCCTAACTGAGGGAACTCTATACATTGAAGGACTTGTCAGTGTATCATTTGTTTCAGCTGCATGGAGTCTGTTATGCTACGGAGATGCGGATCTGCATATGGTGGGTAGCATATTGGTTACAAGTTGGCCTTTGGAGTATAGACTTTTGCTTTTATCATTTTACCTTATCAGCTCGTTCATACTCTATCTGATTCTGTCTTTGTCTTTGTGAGCTTTGTCATGGTATGGTTTCTAACGGATTAACTTTGGTGAAGGCATGTTTCGACTTCACTCGCATTATTGGAACTGTTAATTTTGGAATTGTTCCTACTGAGAAATTAATTCACTTGATATCAACTATATTAAGTGAAGATGAGGAAGGGCTTCCAGTTTTCAGGTACATTTCATATGTTTAAAACTTGCTATTCCATAATTTTGTGGTAACCCATCCTGTATTAAGCTTGACTCACCTGTTAGTTAAAGCCACATAAAATCATTGTGAAACTGAAAGAAACCAGCTTGTTTTGGAGTTCTATTAAAAGGTCACATAAGCTGACTTTTGTGGGTTAAATGCATTTGAAGGCTGGTTTTTGTGGACTTTGCGGGTACTTGTGTTAATCGTACTTTACCATCACCTAAAAGGTTGGCATGGTCCTAGAGTCATGAAGGAAAATTTTCTATATATAACTGCAAGGTCGCTGGCTTATTGTAATTTTGACTTGGTCCTAAACTAGGGAAAAAGGGATAACATATGTGGAGTGGAGAGGGTTGTGTGTTACCACTGTTGAAGCATGTTTTCAAGTAATCAGTATCTGGTAGACGTCAGTGGTTGTCTGTGTGGTCATGGAGTTCAAGAATCAAGACGAAGGGTATGAGATGTGTTTCCGGCGTAGTTGGAGGCTGCTGTGAATTTGGCTTATTGAACATGTCATGTTAGAGTAGCTTTGACGCGATAGTTATTGGTCTTGTGGGAGTTGTCTGCATAATAGGCACTCTCCTCTCCTCTCCTCTCTCTCTCTCTCTCTCTCTCTCTCTCGCTCGTTTCAGCATTTGAGAGCCGTTTATTAAAAGCCATTTCTCCACTTGACCAAGTTATGTGGATGGTAAATTCAGAAACGGTTCCATCCACCTTGCACTCTCTCTCACTCCACATCTTGGAAGAGCTTTTATGTTACTGGACTCAGTATTTGGGGTTAATGGATATTCTTCAGTTAATGAAGCAGCAAGTTTTCTTCACAAACCAACTGAAGTCTGAGCATTAAACATTTCTGTAACGGTAATTTTACCTAGATTATCAAATGATTGCACTTCTCATTGTAGATTGGCTGATATGTTATAAGATAGTACTGGGAAATAAGTTTAAGGACGTCAAATTCTTTTGTACTTTACTCTTTGATGGTTAAATTATGATTCTTTTCCTCCTCATCTGTGGTAAACTCCATATGCTTGGGATAACTAGCCTTCGCTACTCCCTTTTACAACCACTGTTGGTGGGACTTTGAATTTCAGCGGGTTCTACGGTTCTACCCCTGAAAACCATCGATCTGAATCTTCAGCCGCTTCGGATTTTGTATTACCATGTTGTAGGTTATATAGTTCCCGTTGATATGATGATTGTCCTTTTCCCAGGAAACAATTGTTATCCACTATGGCGACTATTGCTTATATCGGCATGGGCATTAGGCTATTGCTAATAGTCGTCTCAAACTGCAGAAACACTGTTTATGATTCTTCCATGGGTGGTTGCCTTCAGGCAGTTCACTCTTGTTGTCCTGATGATGTTGTCAAGTTGACTGCTGCGGATTTGGTCAAAGTTTTTCTGGAGTCAATGTGCTGAACAAAAAGTTCAGAGCTGAAGGTTAATTTCGTCCCTGTTGGTCTTTTATAGACATACATGGTTATTCTATTAAGGGACTTTCAAATATTTGGGTAGCTCATAGAATTGATTTCTTAATGTTTCAGAAAGGTAATAGCTACTCTCTTTTTTCAGGCAGCTTTATGCAATGCATATATCAGAATAGCTAAAAGTTGTCCCCCTCACATTTGGAGGCCAGAATCTCTTATGAGTTGGCTTTGTTCCTCAAATGGCTGTTTTGCATTGATTGATTGCTTACGAATGGTTTTGTCTACTATTATTCCTGATGCTGTTGAAGAAGAAACAATTGAAAATCGTACAATGAATAGATCACCCTCAAATCCTGGTGGATGTGAGAGCATAAGAGTTGGAGGGAAAAGACCTCTTCAGGACCAAAACCCTTTCCAGACAAAACATCAAGAGTTTGATCAAGACGTAATAACTTTACAAGCTGATTCTCTGGATGAGAGAATGATTTCCAGTAAAGTCACAACTGGAGTGATAAATGAGAATATGCTCAAATCGCTTTTTTCCTTTGTTGAATCTCTGATTCCTCGGGGTGGAAAGGCAAATTTTTTAAGCCTGGAGGTTTCCTTAACAGCTCTTAGCATGCTTAGCATTGCTGTCTGCATATACCCACAGACACAACTTGCACGTTGCATTTTCAAGAAGATACATTGGTGGATCCCTTGGATATGTCAGCAGGTTCTGTTATTTTCTGAACATTGCTCATTCACTTACTCTATATACTTAACACATGTCGCTAATTAATTATATGATGCAGGCTAGTTAGGGTACTGCACTATCATTTGATTTATTCATCTTTCTGGAAGCAGTTCATAGTATCTTGCTGGTGGAATGTAAGCCCATATATCTGACTTCCCATTTGGTGTAGCATAAATGCATAATTATGAAGGGAAGTTACTTTCTTGGAGTATTGAAGTTGCTGGTTCCTGTCAATGCTTTTTTCTGGAAGTTCTATTTATGTCGAAAAGTTGTATACTTCATGTTGTATCTTTATTCTTGTGATGCAATAATGAAGTGGTAAGCTTACTGTTGGGTAGTGTTTGGTTGACTGGAATGAAGCTGAATGGAGTGATCATTCTCTTGCAACATTCATTCCGATTGGTTCACTAAGAAAATACATAATGTACACTACAAAGGGAATCATCACCTATTTAGGTGAATGGCCACTCCATTTGAAAGGCCAATGAATGACCCTTCATTCCCAAAATCACTCCAGTGATCCAAACACTACCTTAGTGGAACGCTTCTTTGAAGGTAAGACCCAGACCGACATGGGATACTGTGGTTAAGAAGGATATCAATTTTCAAAGTATAGTTGAACTTACAGCCTTTGACAATGGCAGAAAATGATTCATGTACCTGACCTTTATTCATTAACATGAGGCTTAGTTTGGTTTATCTTTTTTTTTTTTTCCCTGGTTCTTGATGATATTTAGATTGTTACTTAATGAACAAACAAAGATACACAAGCATTTAAGGTGTCCTGAACTTGCTGCAGATAATTATTTAATTCTGTTCTCTTACTTTCTGTTAGTTTGTCATCTGGAAAGTGTGCTAGTTTAATAAAAAAATGTTATGAGTTTTAACATTTTGTGACTTACGTCACCTATATGTGTTCTTTAGGTATCCTTCCCAAGGAGAATAAGCTTTTCAGAATCACGGGTGATGGTGCAGATCAGCTGCATGTAGTGCTAGAACTTCCATGGACGCATACCCTTGTTGATGCTGAACCTCATCCTCCATGGAAGATGAAATGTCTCTCTGTCCAAGTTCTGTCCAAGATGGGATGCATAATGGAAACTGGAATCAATCTCAAATCTCTGGATTTTGCTCTACTAGATGAAGTAGACGAAGTTAGAGCTGAAGCTGTTATTTCTATGCCTATATTTTGTCTGTGGTCTGGACTTGGTATACTGAAACATTTGTTCAAATGGCTGCAGTAAGTAACCAATAGCTATCAATGCTATGTTTTTTTCAAACTACGTGCTATGTCAAGCATGGTGAAAGCCTGAAACTTTTGGACTCTACATTTTTCGCTGAAAGTTTTGAAAGTCTTTCCATGCATGACTGGTTTGTTGAGTTTTGGGAGCCTACCTACTCCAACTGTGCTTTTGGTTCATCTCTGTGATGCATGTAGGCAGTGTAAAAAGTTGTACGTTTGACAGATGCAATTGACAGAATTTTCCTATTTTGATTGCTCTGTTCACTGTGCATAATTGGGTTTGTTTCCTGTTTCTAATCTGCAGATTCTTGGAGGAAGAGAAGAGTGAGCTAGTCAAGAGAGTCATTCCTCTTTCTCTCAGTTATTTGGCATGCATTTTTGGATCCTGTGATGGTATTGCTGGTCTTTGTGAAAATGAATGCAAATTATTCCTGACGAAGGACACTGTTAAGCACAATGCGACAGTAGATCTTTTGTCGGCTGGATTTTGGTGTTCAAAGTGTGACAGTAGAGTTGTACACAATCATGAATTGTATCCAATAGTTGTGCATCTACCTGATATTCAAAGTGCAGAATTTAATATTCATTATGATTTTCTCCGTATCCAGTCTCTGTTCTTTGAGCTTCTTTATGATGATTCATCTGAAGAGGTTCAAGTTGCGTGTGTGAGAATAATTCATAGGATCCTTGCACATGGAACCAAGGATATGCTGCTCAAAACAAGATCTGAATGGATTAAATGTGTTGATTACCTTCTTCTTCACAGGAAAAGGGCTGTCAGAGAAGCATTTAGCACAAGGATTGGCTCCTTCCTTGAGAACCCCATGCTCAATTGTTTACTTTTGGACGAAGAGGAGTCAAACATGAAGAAAGAACAGAAGTTATTGGACAAGATAGAACATGCTTTGGCAGAAGCTGATGATCCCCAAATATGCATTACTCTACTGGAATCAACAGCAGAGATTATGGTTTCAGTTGATATCAGCAGTCAAGTGTTCTTATTCTCTCTTATTTTATTGGTTGATCAACTTGATAATCCACATTTGACGGTGAAGTTATCTGCATCAGAGTTAATACGTAGTTCTTGCTACATCCATCTTAAAGGAGGATTTGAACTAGTCCTGTCCAAAGTTATTCATGTTCGGAATGAGTTGTATGATTATCTGTCCAATAGGCTTGCAAGCCGTCTGCAAATGGTCACAGAGTTTGCAGTGGCTGTCCTCGGAGTTGAAACTGAGCAACTTGTCAAAAAAATGATTCCTGTTGTCCTTCCAAAGCTTGTATGTGATCAAGCAGTTGACACCTTAAAAGAATTTGCCAGGATCTTGAACACAGATATGGTGCAACTGATCGTGACTTCGGTACCAAAGGTGCTTGCATTTGCCCTTCATCAAGCTGATCATAAAGGTTGGCTCTCTGCTTTGCAGTTTTACCAAATGCAGACTAATTCCAGCAACCAAGAGATTGTCACAGCTGCATTGCGTGAACTATTAGACGAACTTGTGTGCTTTGTAGATGGTGATTTGGATGAGACAAACAAAAGGTGCTCAATTCTTCGCCCATTTTAGATTCTAAGGAATTGAGTCTATTGACAAAGACATTGTTGGCTGGTTGGAGTCCAATAAAGCACTCTGATTTTCTTGGGTATACTGATCTTGAACATTCCTAAAAGGGGCTTTGCTTCCCTATGAATGCATTTTGAACAATTCAATGAAATCTCTCTCTCTCTCTCTCTCATTCTAGATTTTTATATTAAACATTGATGTTACCAAAGTCCAATGGATGTCAACTTTTTTTCAAGCCTGAATTGGTTGGTCTGGGCTTCTATTTTAGGGTCTCTATAGCTGATAATATATGCTCCATTTCATGTACTGCTGTTACATCTGTAAAATTGTGGTATTCGTCAGTAAACGCTTTTAGTTTTGTGTCTACAGGTTAGCTAAGGTGCCTCGGATGATAAAAAAAGTTGCAAGAATTTTAACTAAGTCACTTTGTTGGTCTTCTTAACAGTATTGATAGAAAATTGATTCACACAGAGGACCTGTTATTGCAGAAACAAGCCATAAAACGTATAGAGATGCTGATCGATATGATGGGTTCCCACCTTAGAAGTTATATACCTAAACTCATGGTTCTTCTCATGTATGTTATAAATAAAGAGCCACTGCAGGCTGACGGTCTCTGTCTCTTACACTTTTTCATAAAGCAGCTGGTAAAGCTAGCACCTTCTAGCACTATACATGTAATATCTCAAGTTTTTGCTGCTCTTGTTCCCTTGTTGGAGCGAGATAGGCATTCTTCTTCAAATTTCAGTAAAATTGTGGAAATCTTAGAAGTACTTGTTTTTGAGAGGGATATCCTGAAGCAGCATATCTGTGAGTTCCCTCCTTTGCCCAATATTCCTGCCCTAAGAGAAGTGAACAAAGTGATAGAAGAAGCACGTGGGTCCACAACTTTGAAAGATCAATTGCGGGATATTGTTCATGGTCTAAATCATGAGAATTTGAATGTTAGGTATATGGCGAGTAGCGAGCTGTGCAAATTGCTGAACCTGAGTAGGGAGGACATCACTACTTTTGTCACTGGGGAAGGAGGTTCGGATATGGACGTCTTGAGTTCTTTGATTACTTCCTTGCTTAGAGGTTGTGCAGAAGAATCAAGAACTTCAGTGGGACAGCGGCTGAAGTTGGTATGTGCTGATTGCCTTGGAGCACTTGGTGCAGTTGATCCTTCTAAAGTAAAGGGTGCTTCAAGCCAGCGCTTTAAAATTGCTTGTTCAGATGACGATTTGATATTTGAGTTGATCCAAAAGCATCTAGCAAGGGCTTTTAGAGCTGCACCTGACACCATTATCCAAGACTCTGCAGCATTGGCTATACAGGAGCTTCTGAAGATTGTGGGTTGTGAGGCATCACTAGATGAAAATGATACAGCTTCTGCGTTACAGACACTGAAGTGTAAACAACCTTTGAATGTCCCTCCTTCTGGGATCAAAATCAATTCTAATACCAGTGGAATTAATGATAGGGGTCAGAGGTTGTGGGACCGTTTCTCCCCCTATGTGAAAGAGATAATTGCCCCTTGTTTAACCTCAAGATTTCAGCTTCCAAATGTGGCAGATTCATCATCTGCTGGACCTATTTACCGGCCTTCCATGTCTTTTACAAGCTGGATTTATTTCTGGATAAGAAAGTTGACAGTGCATGCAACTGGTTCCCGTGCAAGTATTTTCAATTCTTGCCTTGCTATAGTGCGTCACGATATGCAAACAGCAATATATCTGCTGCCATATTTGGTCCTTGATGCTGTCTGCCATGGCACTGAGGAGGCACGATGTGGCATAACAGAGGAGATCCTAACTGTTCTTGATGCTGCAGTATCAGAGAATAGTGTGACTGTGACTCATGGAATCAGTTCTCGGCAAAGTGAAGTTTGCATTCAGGCTGTGTTCACTCTTCTTGATACTCTTGGCCAATGGGTGGATGACGTTCTTGCTCAGTCTCTTGACTCTCTTCAATCATCAAAATCTAAGCAACAAGCTTCCAAGTTAAATGATCAAAATACGAATACTTCAGTAGATTCAGACCAAGTCCTTATGCAGTATAAATATGTTTCAGAGCTTTTGGCTGCAATTCCTAAGGTAACCCTTTCTAGGGCCTCATTCAGGTGTCAGGCTTATGCGAGGTCTTTGTTGTACTCTGAGTCTCACGTGCAGGAAAAGTCGGGTTCTTTTAACCCTGCAGCTGAGAGGAGTGGTGTATTTGAAGATGAAGATGTCTCACTTCTAATGGAAATATACAGCTGCTTGGATGAGCCTGATGGTTTGTCTGGTTTGGCATGTCTACGCAAATCTAAAAGCTTGCAAGACCAGCTCTTAATAAACAAGAAAGCGGGAAATTGGGCAGAAGTTTTGAATTCCTGTGAACAGGCATTGCAGATGGAACCCACTTCAGTTCAGAGGCATTCAGATAATCTCAACTGTCTGCTAAACATGTGCCATTTGCAGTTGATGGTTACTCACGTAGATGGATTGATTTCTAGGGTTCCTCAGTACAAGAAAACATGGTGTATGCAAGGTATTCAGGCTGCATGGAGGCTTGGCAGGTGGGACCTGATGGATGAGTTCATTAACGGAGCTGATGAAGAAGGTTTACTTTGTAGCAGTTCTGAGAGCAATGCTTCCTTTGACATGGATTTTGCAAAGATTCTGCAGGCAATGATGAAGAAAGACCAATACTCGGTTGCTGAACGAATTGTACTCTCAAAACAAGCTCTGATTGCTCCTTTAGCTGCTGCTGGCATGGACTCCTATATCCGGGCTTACCCATTTGTTGTAAAGCTTCACATGCTAAGGGAGTTGGAAGACTTCCATAGTCTCCTTGTCGGCGAATCTTTCTTGGAGAAATCATTTCATTTGGGTGAATCTGGATTCTCAAAAGTGGTGGAAAATTGGGAAAATCGGCTCAGATTTACACAACCATCTCTGTGGACGAGGGAGCCACTCTTAGCTTTCCGGAGACTGGTTTTTGGTGCCAGTGGTCTTGGTGCTCGAGTTGGGAGCCACTGGCTGCAGTATGCAAAACTCTGTCGATCCTCTGGTCATTACGAGACAGCTAATCGAGCAATTCTAGAAGCCAAGGCTTCTGGGGCACCTAATGTTCACATGGAAAAGGCTAAGCTTCTGTGGAGTACAAGGAGATCAGATGGTGCCATTGCAGAGCTGCAGCAAAATCTCCTGAACATACCAGTGGAGGTTATTGGCTCTGCTGCCGTGTCATCTATCACCAGCTTGTCAGTGGTTCCACTAAACTCACCTCCTTTACTCTGTGATACTCCAGCCTCCAATGATAATCTGGATATTGCAAAAACTCTCCTCCTCTACTCGAGGTGGATCCATTATACTGGCCAGAGGCAGAAGGAAGATGTCATCGGTCTGTATTCTAGGGTGAGGGATCTCCAGCCCAAGTGGGAGAAAGGATACTTTTATGCGGCTAAGTATTGTGATGAACTGCTTGTTGATGCCAGAAAACGGCAGGAGGTTAATTTCGATCTAGGTCCCAGGGTTACATCTGTTTCGTCTACGAATTGGTGGTCCTACCTTCCTGATGTACTGTTATACTATGCAAAGGGTCTTCATAGAGGCCACAAGAATCTCTTTCAAGCCCTTCCAAGGTTGTTAACCCTTTGGTTTGATTTTGGAAGCTTTTATCAGAGAAGTGGTTCAGCCAGTGAAGATATGAAAAATACCCATGCGAAGGTAGTGATCTTAGTGTCCTGATCTGATATTTTCCAAAATAAAATGGTGACTTTGCTCTTCTTCACCATTTATCAATTAATGCCGTTTTTTCCTTTCTTTTCAGGTAATGAGCACCGTGCGAGGGTGTTTAAAGGATCTGCCCATATATCAGTGGTTAACAGTGCTTCCTCAGTTAGTTTCCAGAATTTGCCACCAAAATGATGAAATTGTGTGTATGGTCAAACACATTATCACCTCTGTTCTACAGCAATACCCACAGCAAGCCCTCTGGATTATGGCGGCAGTTTCAAAATCCAAAGTACCTTCAAGGAGAGAGGCTGCTGCGGAGATCATACAAGCTGCGAGACAATGGTCAAGTCAGGGCAACAACGGTAATAAATTGTTTGATCAGTTTGCTACCCTGATTGATCATCTAATCAATTTGTGCTTCCATGCTACCATGTCAAAGGCCATCAGCATCTCAACTGAATTCAGTGCATTGAAGAGGATGATGCCACTGGAAATCATAATTCCCATCCAGCAGTCCCTGACAGTAAATCTATCCACATATGATATGGATCTGTCTGACTCGCTTAGATCTGATATCTTGTTGGCCACAGACCTTCCGACAATATTAGGTATTTCCGATGAAGCTGAGATCCTTTCGTCTCTTCAGCGACCCAAGAAAGTAAGCTTCTTGTATGATCTGTGATCTGTCGTTCGAATCAGATTGCTTGAACATGTTTTTCACAAGTATTTCTCATTTCTTTCCCATCTGGTTCAAATTTTTTTGATGTTTACATTTATTATGTTCTGGAAATTGGTGTTGAAGGGCCATCACCATCTTTTCGTTCAAGAGTACATTTGTTCTTTTGCCCTCTCAAACTGCTGGACAGGTTACCGTGCTAGATATGTCCTTGGTAAAATTTACCCACGGATCATGAAGTAGAGAAACCAAATTTTCTCATTGCAAAACTAAAAAGAAGTGGGAAGCACCTCCTTGCAAGCTCATGTGCTTGTGCTACTATCTGTCTATTCAGATAGTTGGAATAGGTCCGCTCTTTCTATACGTTATGGTCATGTTGACTTTGTTCAGCCATATCTTTGGAGGAGTCTATTTTGTCGCCTCTATAACATGGTAGAGATGCACTTGATAGTTTGTCCTTATGGTCATTGAAGATTTCACTATGCATCATCTTCATAACAAGAGTCCCATACGTGTTGTTTACAGGTGGTTCTTCTGGGTAGTGATGGCATTGAACGTCCATTCCTTTGCAAACCCAAGGATGACCTCAGAAAAGATGCACGCATGATGGAATTTAATGCTATGATCAACTGTTTATTGTCCAAGTGCCCAGAAAGTCGCAGGAGGAAGCTTTACATTCGCACCTTTGCAGTGATTCCGCTAAAGGAGGACTGTGGTATGGTTGAGTGGGTCCCCACACCCGTGGGCTCTGAGGGATTCTTGAAGACATTTATACAAGCTGTGGGAAATTTGACGAGACAACAATGCTGCAAATCCAGGAAATTTATGGAAAAAGCAAAAAAGGGAAAATGCCGGAAGATGAGATGCTGAAAACAATTCTTCCGAAATTTCCTCCATCTTTCCACAAATGGTTTTTGAACACTTTTTCTGAACCAGCTGCTTGGTTCAGGGCTCGAGTTGCATATTCCCACACTGCTGCAGTTTGGTCAATGGTTGGGCACATCGTGGGCCTAGGAGATCGGCACGGGGAAAATATTCTTTTCGATTCTACCACAGGGGACTGCATTCATGTTGATTTCAGTTGCTTATTTGACAAAGGTTTGAGGTTAAGAATACCTGAGCTGGTGCCTTTCAGGCTAACCCAGGTAAGAAAAGCACATAGGTATATGACCTGCATATTATCGCCAAATTTTAGCTGTTGTCAAGAGGCCAAGATGTGTAACTTGCTTACTAGGCATATGCAATTTGATCATTTTTCTGATGAACTTTGTACGCATGTATTGCAAATAAAGTTTAGAATTCATGATTGCACCTAACAAAATACCGAGTTTGTAAAAATGCAGTATTCTTACCTCAATCGAGTGCATTCTTGGGAATTAATTTAAACTATTCTGTTTGATTTCCTACTTTTGACCGTGTGACAGCTAATTTCTTCAATTGAATTTTCTGATTGAATCTGCAGAATGTGATTGATGGATTGGGCATAACTGGATATGAGGGTATTTTTCTGAGGGTTTGTGAGATCACACTTTCTGTACTCAGGGCCCATAGGGAGACTCTACTGAGTGTTCTGGAAACTTTTATCCATGATCCTCTTGTGGAATGGACTAAATCTCACAAGTCCAGTGGAGTAGAAGTTCAGAATCCCCATGCCCAGGTTAGAATCTTCATTTTTCTCTTTTTCATCTATTTTAATGATGCTTTCAAAGTTGTTTCTTAACCTTAGTCAATTTTGAGAAGTTGAAGTCAGGTGGTGACTTAGATGTGACTGCCAAATCTTTTTGTAAGCACAACTATAGTTGTCGAATCAATTACGATTTGGCCGTGCAATGGCGTTTACAAGAATTTTGCCAAGACAACTTTATGCATACAATGTGTAAGTTTGGCTGCAAACTGTTCTACAAAATCATATGAAGCTATCTGGTTTGTGAATCAACTAGCAGAAAAGGGCTGTACTTCGAATCTCAGGACTTCATTATGCACTCCATTTTCCAAGGTCGTTTTACTGTTATCTTAGTTTTACATGGCAGGGAATTAATTTTGGCTGGTCTGTTATGACTGTAAGCATAAGTTCATGTTAAGCTAGTTCCATTCACTCAAAGAATTAAAAATATTTAGACTTTATGGTTCTGTTTAAGTTGAATAATTTCCTTTTGACGAATCAATAGCAAAAACAAGAAAAGAACTCGGAATGCGGATTAGGCGACTCTGGTGATGCTTTTATTCGTTTCACATATTTGATCTTGTCTTTCTGAGTTCAGTCCAAGATATCTATTTGTGGGCCAAATCTTTTTTTTTGTTTTTGTTTTATCGGCAATTTATGGGTAAAATCTTGCAAGGAGATAAGACTCAACAATTTTGTCTCCGGAAATCGCAGTGTGCCATCAGTAATATCGAAGCACGGCTGCAAGGAGTTGTTGTCGGTGTTGGAGCAGTACCATCTCTGCCCCTCGCTGTAGAAGGACAGGCACGTCTCTTAATTGCAGAAGCAGTTTCACACAAAAACCTTGGAAAGATGTTTATAGGGTGGAGGCCTTTTTTCAAGAGGTGCAAGCTAAAGACGTGTTTTCTGCATTCATCGGGGCTAGGTATGCCATGTTTTTTTCTTTTCTATTGTCACTGGTTTCCATCTTGTTAAGATATGGCCTCGATAACTAAGTGCCATTAAGCTGAATATCTGGTTGAGTCATGTCTTTCTGTTCGGTTGTTTCACATACCTTTCCAAGTGTTTTGGAACCATATAACCTGATTCGTAGGAAAAGACCACGGCGCATAAGGCGATAGGATCCTAATAGCTCTTTTATTTGTCTCTTCAAAGGCATAAAACAAAGGTAAATCGAGATTATGAGCCATTCTCATACCTCGGAATGGTGCCCTTGTGTAAGGTGTATTTCTTCCCCCTTGTGTCTATTTGTCCATAAGATACTCGCACATTTAATTTATCGAAAGTCTAGCAACTTCCTCAACATTAACAGCATCCCAAGTCATATTGAAACTTGATTCAGCCTTGCACCATTTTTTAATGTACTAGAAGCCGCTGTATTTTTTCTTTTGATGGTTATATTAATGTACCATATTTCTTGTTACAAGTTTGCCATTGGACAAGAAAACAGAAATGAATAAGCTTTATCAGGTGGTGGAAACTCTTTGATGCGTGGTTTTTTGCTTCTTGCTGTTGGCATTGTTGTTCGCTTTCGAGCATTAGGGTGTGTGATGTGATTAAAGACCTATGAAGGACAATATCGAAGCCATCATGAAGCGTCTTTTTGAAAAATAGAGCTTAGGTAAAGTATTGGCTCTGACAATGATACTTCACATTGTACAGCCACCAGATCATAAAACATTTTCTTGCTACCAAGCTCGTCGTCGATGATTCAGCATTACAGCTCAATTTTCTCATCGATGAATGCAGTCGTGGTAGAGAGAAGCAAGTCTCTTTCTGTAAGACACTACTTGCCAGCGGCAAGTGAGTATCTTTCATGAATTTGACATAATTTACCGTTCAGGTGAATGTACAATCTGCACCAGGAAAAGAGCAATCTTCCTTTTAACTTTACTTTGCATGAGAGGATGTACCTCAAAGAAAAGAGCTTCTACATAGTTTGACCGACTTCTCCCTGTTGCTGCGGTGCGCACCTAGTTCAAGCAACATTAGACTTCAGTTAAAAGAATATGCAGAATATCAAAGTGGATTTGGTTACCTTTTATGCGAAGACTTGGGATATTCAGCCAGACTACTTGGTTTATACTCAACACCACTTAAAAAATAAGGGTGTCAAGATTTCTTGTGAATAAGAAACTTGCCCTAGTAGTGGGTCAATGCTTGTCATTTCCTCGAGAGATTACAAGCAGCTATTCTGCTCTGTTTCACTTATCCAATGTGGTACAATTAAGTTTCCATGCGTCCAAATATATGTGATAAAGATTAAACAACTTGGTGTATTGCATGTAAATATGGTCGAAGCAAGGTTAATCTCATAATTACTCACAGTTTGATTAAATGGAATAATGGTGTTGGAAGGCTAGGACACAGTTGTCAGCTATCTAAAATACTCACAGTTGGATTAAATGATAACGGAGTTGGAAGGCTAGGACACACTTGTCCAGCAGTCTAAAATTTACCTTGAACTTGGAGATTTCTGTAAAAGATCCGTATTTGATATATTTTGATTATTTGCTTTTCGGTGCAGTTTAATTGGAGGATTGCTGGGAGAGTTGATCATTGCAATGTTCATCGGGATGGATCCATGGCTTGAGCCCCAACAGTTGCAGACATGGGCAAAGAGCTTTTGGTTAAAGAATGTAGTTAAAACTTGAACTTGAGTATAACACGCTGCCCTTTGTCATTAACATCTGAACTATTCATCTGCTTCTGTAACTCGAGTATAACACGCTGCCCTTTGTCATTAACATCTGAACTATTCATCTGTTTCTTGGTAATTTTGGTGTTGCCAAATGGTAGACAGCAAAATAATAGCAGAAGACATGTGAAACCAAAAAATAGCAGAAAATCCTAGCCTATTTCCTTTTGAGATAGATACGATGCTTCAGGAACTCTGAAGCACTGTTGAGGTGTTTAACATCAAACAGAAAGCTCCTTATACTAATGTAAGCTAGAGCAGAGATTACAATGGGATCGTTAGTTGAGTTTGCTTCCTTACTCTGCTCCCCTGCGGGAAATTTGTCCGCGCTTGGTACCCTTAGTTTATATTGATGGGTTAATGTTTCGGAGATAATGCTAATATCAGGTTGGTTCCTGTTTTTGCAAATGGCATAACGTTTACAATTAATTCCTCCTAGTGCGGCAGACTCGATAGCGACTATGGCATGATGATTGGATTACTCTCCCCTGGCTCCCACAAGCCTCAGCAGAATGCGTTAGATGAACCTAACTAGTCTTTCAACACGCATCCCTTGGCAACAAAACATCCAAACATTGTTGCAGTCAATTCTCATCGGACATTTCATCCAAATAATCCTGTTTGATCAGTCGCTTCTCGGTGACTCTCACCTTATAGAACTGTGCTTTCCCATCCCACAAACCACTGTGGTCTCTGCCGGAACAATGCAATTCCCGTCCTTAAACCTTGACCAGAGATCCACTCTCCACTCTCCACTGTAACATAATCAAATAGGCAGACCCCAAGTGCATCCCATGCAAATCCAACTTCACTTCAAGTGAATTCCACTCCATTGCATCCTCTAAAACCGATGATCCAATCAACTCTTGGACCAACAAGCCCTCGTCACCTTGTAAATTGTCCGTCAACTTGTGGATTGTAGTCGGAACACTTTTGAGGTCTTGAAGTAGTTCCGTGATTGTTAGCAATGACTTCAACACCGAGTTATACGTTTGAATTGATAATCCAACACCTGTTTGAATTGATAATCCAACACCTGAATTCCTAATCCTTTGGAGCCATAGAACCATCTCAGAGAGTTTGCCATGATCCAAATGACGTTAGGATCATATTTGAGCAAACTGTATCTAACCCAAAATCCTCACTTTCTATTAGATGCAAACATCTCTTCATATCATTCAACAAACCTAATCTTCCATCTACATAATAAGGGAGAAGGGTTTTTGAATCTTATCTCTCTATAAATCCTAACCATTGATTTGCTCCATAAATTCTACGGCTCTCCCTCTCAAACAATATTAATTGCACAATTGCCACTAATTAGATCTCACGTTGCGCTGTGCCTTTAGGCACGGGCAAACCCTAGTATGCGTACATTATGCACCTAAACTCAAACACAGATGGCTTGAGTGCTAAATCTCTCATTTCTTCCATCAAATTCTCAGCTTCGAAAGGTAGGTCCATCACGCACACTCCACTGACCATCGATTCAAGTGCGTGACGTTTCATATCCATAGGGCTTGAACTACTCACCAGCAGCTTCAAACGTGTATGGGAATCGAAAAGCCCCGGTGTTGATCTGTGTTTGGAGTGAGAGTCTATCAAATTGCAGTAGAAGAGAGCCAGTTTGCGTTCTTGAAGCCGTAATTTGGAAATGGCATCGGACATTAGGGTTTGTGCTTGGTCCATTCGTCCTCGTTTATCAAGCAAAGCAATGAGGTCTGCCACTAACTTAGGGTTCCAAGCGAACCAAGTCGCTTCGCTTATTTTCAAATACAGATGCAAAGACAAAGTCAAAAGTTAGTCGAAGAGTGTGCGACTGGGTGAAAGGAAAAATTATTGGTGCCCGGACCCCTCTTCTATCACACATTGTGGTAGTCCAAGACAAAGAAAGTGGTGGAGGTGGACCTGGTGGTTGAAGGTGGTTACTTGGCAGTTGCAGTGACACCTTGAAGCAGGCACCCATTGCCATTTGGGATTGAGATTCGAAGGCAAGCACAACACAGTTGGGAGTTAGATAAGTCGACCCAACCCATATTACAATCATTTGGCAGTTATAGCATCTCCACCACTACTCTCTTCTCTACTTTGCATATTCACTTTTTCATCAATGAATTTCAACACTACTCTCTATTCGTGCTCTCCATCAAAATAAGTATTTATCTTTTGAACATCTCCCATAGAATTGAGTGGCAAAAATGTAAATATAATGAGAGAGGAAGAGAGTCTCCTTCTTTAGCTACTAGCTAGTGAAGATTATGAAAGGCAAAGATGTTAGTGAAGTAAAGAGCCTCTTGGACCACCCAAAATGAATTTTGGGTAGCTACTATAGCCAAGAGAGCTTGAGTAGAGAGCCTCTTGGAGATGCTCTGCAAGAGGGAAATAGATTTAGTAATCCTTCACAAGTCAGGATGATCGGCTCAACAGCAAATAAGTTCGTTCAGCACTTCAAAAGAAAAACATTTCAGTGAACAGGAGAAGGGAAAGGCAAAAATAGACAGAAATGGTTTTTGGAGTTCCCTGCGCGCATGTAGGTCCTTCTGCAGGAATTTTTTTAGGAGAAATTCGAATATCTAGTTACTTATCAAAAAAAAAAAAAAAATCGAATATCTAGTTTGATGGATACAAGCTACAAAATTGAACCTTTTGGCAGTGCCCATGGATTTGCATACTTGGGACTCTTAAAATTTATACAGGTCATTTATATGCTCCCATTCTATGAAATGATCACAATGAATTCTGCAGCCGTGAAAGTTCGGTAAGAGAAATGAGAAATCATGTTGCCCTGATATCTTTAATACTTTTTGATGAGCAGGAGAGTGAATGCTCTTTGAGAAGTGTTTGATATTATAAATCTGCATTGAGAACCTCCCTGCACTATGTAGGTCCTTCTGCAGGAATTTTTTAGGAGAAACTCGAATATATATAGCATGATGGATACAAGCTACAAGATTGAACTTTGTGGCAGTGCATGAATTAACATACTTGGGACTCTTAAAATTTATAGAGGTCATCCGTCATTTAAATGCTGATGGTCCATAATGCATAGATAGGTTCATGAATCCTTGGGAGTACATTAGTTTTTGTACGGATACCACTCAAACCCTTAATTCACCTTGAGTTTCTTCATGTTTGCTACTATTTGAGATTCGACATGGAGAAAGGGTGTTATGTCTAATTGAAATGTAGAAATTAGTGCTTTCAGGATAAGAGGATTTCTCCAACCCCCCCCCCTTCATGTTATTAAAGCTATCTGGGATTTCTCCAAACAGGCCGTAAGGGATCCCGGACGGAGTGTTTGGTGCGGGATTGGGTCGTGAGCCGTTGGATCTCATCCAACGGCTGGGATTTTAAAAAAGAATTCGCGGGTCTAAACAGGGTAATAACACTCCGGGTCGAACACGGATCCGGGTTTAAACAAAACCCTTGTTCTCCTCATTTCTTCGATCGCGTTCAAACAGAGAAGAGAGAGAGAGAGAGAGAAGAAACAACGAAGAAAGAGGAGAAGAACGAGGAAGGAGAACGGCTACACAGCAGATCGATCTGGTCGCGACCACCACCAAGGTCTCTCTCTCTCTCTCGCTGTGTGTGTGTTTGAATCTCTCGAATCTCTCGAATCTGTTGTTTCTTTTTAAGATCTGTGCAATCTGGTTTATTAGGGTTTTGAATCTCTCATATCTGTTGTTTCGATTTGGAAGCAATTAGGTTTAGATTTTGTGACAGGAGGTGATTAGGTGAATCTCTCAATGGCCGACAACGTCATCTTCAACGTCAATGAAGTTGATGATATCGCGGAGGTGAAGCGTATTTGTAGGAGTCAGGCGGTAATTATCGTTTTGTTGGTTTGGATATTAATTATCTTGAGTGGTGTCTATAATATTCCCTTATCGCTTTTCCCTTTCCATGGCCCATATGCATTTGATGGTCTCAATATTGGCTGGATTCATTAGGAGCCATTACCAACAATGTTGTGCATTTTCATGTATCCAGAAAAGTGGTTAAATGCAGCTTGTATTCAGTAGAGATCTAGAATATGGCTTTTGTGCATCTAATTTAGGCGCAGCTTGTTACTTCTTTGCAAGTAGGTGTTAACGACTAGGCAGTCGCTCAATTGTCAGATACGCCTCTTTTAGGGTGTGAGGTTTGGAATCGGAGCGAGTTGAGTTTTGTTCACCCTCCACTTAAGAGGGTGAACATCACCTTCATTCTTATTGGTTGAAATGGTGTGGATCCCACCACAAAGTGATATCATGTTTACCAAAAAGTGTATTGCACGGTAAGCATGATATCACTTTGTAGTGGGATCCACACCATTTCAATCAATAGCAAGGAAGGTAATGTTCACCCTCTCTTAAGGAGGGTGAACAAAATTGCACTCAATTGGAGCAGATGGAGGAGGTAATCTAACCAACTTACTCATTGCAAGTGAGTTCATTTCTTTGTTCTAGAAATTTGTGACTTGCAAAAAGGTTGGGGCAACAACACCACCTAGATATATATACTCCTTTTATGCTTTGGTTAAAGGTATTTTTAAAATTTTCCAATGTTGAGGTCATTAGGTGCAATAGCAGTGGAATGGTAAAGAAAATGGATTAGTTGCTTTTAAGGAGGCTGAGTGCCCTTAAAGTGATTTAGGTGAATAATCCCTTAGACAAAGCCATCAAATTTTGGTGATTTGGTTTGTGATTAACCATCCACACCAGCGTTGTATCACTTGATATAGAAGTAAAAACCTTTCGTCGTCCTGAAGTACTGCAGAGTCTGATTCTAAGTTCTAACCTGTGGCCTTAACGAAAGATTTATGAGAACATGGTAAAACATGACTTCAGTATCGGATTGTGGGATGTAATGTTTGAATTTAGGAGCTTGCCTTCATCAACAGTGGGGCAAGATATGGGGAGCGAAGCTATAGTGCTGAACCTTTTCCATTGTAAGATTAGCTTCTTTTGTTACGTTTCTCTTCCCTCAAAGAATCAATGAAACAAAAATTTGTGTGAGGAGATAGAAATTTATTCTTCTGTGGGGTAAAAGAACTTTGCCAAGATATGGTGAGTGAAAGTGACCTAGTTGCAGAAGGTAAATAAATAGCTAGATATTTAGTTATTCTAGAACATGTTGAACTTATCATTAGCGAGTAAACGTGGTCAAATAACACTATGAATCAAGAGCTCAAGCAAAGTCGAATAGGTTGGCCTAGTGGACAAGGTAATTCCTTCGCACAAAGCAAGTAAGTTAGAGTTCCTTGCGACTGCTTTGCTTTCATAGAATATGTTCGAGACCGTTTATGCCGACCAGTTAAAAGGCTTTGACTTCCCTTCATACACACCCAAAAAGGAACTTACTATACCTATAGTAAACATTGCCACAGTATAATAAACAGTTTCATAAGGCTCTAATTTTTCCTTCATATTATTGTTGCTTTATATTTCTTCTATATAAGTGAGATGAAGAGTTATTCAGTATGGTATAGTATATGCAGTATTAATAAACTAATTTAAAGAAATTTGAGTTGCGAGGCTCAATTTTCTTAAGATTTTCCAGCATAACTCGTGTAAGATCGTCCTCGTATTCTGATTGATTCCACTGCTTAACATTTCTGCCAACAATAAGTCAACATCTCTTAATGGTTAGAGTTAGAGAGGAAATTTTTTCAAAGTTGGGGAGCTTAGAACTTGTGAATGTGTTATAAGTAGTTTACGGTTTACCTATTTACATCCTCATCAAATGTGGTGGGCGAAATAAATTTAGCTCTTTGAGTTTTGAAAACGGCTATTGGAGTTGCTCCACCCTCCCCATCTTTCATCAATTCACCACCGAAGTCAATTTTTTTGGTTGGTGGAAACTGCATAAGGTAGAGCAATTCCAATAACCGTTTTCAACTTGGAAGAGCTCCATTTACGCCATTTGTGATGATTAAATAGCGTCTATCCCCAGTAGATTCCCCAACACAGCTTCATTTTTTCAAAGGAGTTTTCTCTCTATTTATGCCGAAGGATGTCGACTTGTCCTTTGCAGGGGGATGCTAATGGATTTGTTTGAATTCCTCGGTTTCAATATCTTGTTTTGTATTCCTACCTTAACAAATGAATCTTCACTTTCAACTATGAAGTAAGTTATCATTTTACAATTGTAATAAGCAAGAAATTATAGACCTAAGAGCATTGCTTATGTGTTTTAGTTGCCAAATGTTCCCTTCGTCCAAACTATCTAAGTTCTTTTCGTTTTTGGCAATTTATGGGAGAGTGATGGAAGCAAAGTGAGAGTCTTTTAATTAGTCATTAGAATTTGTCTTGGACATCGTTTTGTAAGGATGCACTTCTTTCACTAAGCCAACCTATAAATATTTGCTCGAGTTCCTTATTCATAAGAGTGTTTGAGCATTGTTTACTTGCTACTATCTAAGTTAGTTTGACTGTATTTGGCTGTATTGTGGACTGCTAGAGCCCAAGATTGGGGAACAGAAAATGTACAGGATATTAGGAATTTGCCGAATGGAAAAGGTCATCTAGGTGGAGCTAGGGATGCAGGTTCTCAATTTAATCCCTTAATTTGTGCCTCTTTGTCCTCCTTCTAAATGGGATAGGACTGAGGACAATGATATGTTAAGGGTTGGCTTGGAGAGCGCAATGAATGAGCTGACTTGGTTCGAGCACTTCAGCTGGAATAGGATTCGGGTTTTTGATGGTAGGGGGCGACAGAGCTGCTGCTATATAGTGGTCTTTTGCAGGGATGCTCCTTTTGACTTTCAAGAGAATCCCTCATCTAGAATTGCCTTTTTTTGATGTCTTGTAACTATCGTTATGAAACAGCTGGAAAAAAAGGAGTAGGTGTACGTTGATTTAATACATTGACTTCTTTTTCTTTTTTTTAATATCTTATGCCTATTCCTTGTTTTTGCAGGCGCATTTTTTTAGGGAAGAAGACAATGTCAGAAATGCTTTTCAAACTGTGTGTCATTCTCATGTAGGAATTTATGAGAAGTTCTTGCTCAAAAGTGAACAGCAGACGAAAGCTATAGAGGTATGCTATAGTGGTTCCTCATTGGCAGAAATTGTATCAACACCATATCAAATCTTAACTTCACTTGATTAGGAGCGACAGTCAATGGTAGCACGGCTTCAGGAGTTGGGAGAAAGGAAAGTGGCGGCAGTTACAGAAAGGGAAAAAGTCAAAAGGAAATTCGAGGAAATGACAAAGGAGAGGAATAAATGGAAGGAGGTATGCCCTCTGTCCCAATTTCTTTGTCTACTTTTTTCCTTTAATAACTAGAAAAGTGATGGTTATTTTTCATTTTGTGTTGTAGGCTAGTGAGCTGGAGCCTCTACCTCTTTCGGACCCATGATATTTGGTGTTAGGGTGTTTGGAAGCCTATTTTTTGGCTTTTCATTTTCTACTTTTTAGTTTTTTGGCTTTTTGGATTATGGTCGGAATGAGTTTTTGAACCTGGTAGAGTGTTTGGATGATATATGCAGAATGCATTTTGCAACAGGAGTATTGTTTGAGAGATATGTGATGAAAATGAGTTATGAATTGGTTTCTTACCCCTCCCCCTCTGTTTTTCTCTATCATTTTTCCATCGCGAATGCTCACCTGCCTATTTGAGATCAGTGGTAAAAATCTTATACATCTAAAATTCAAAAGCCACCCCATAAGAAAATCCTTCCCCTAACACTTTTAGAAAAAGTGTGGTTTTGTTTTTATTTGAATTTTTTTTCGTGCTTGTTTGTTTTGTGCCGAAATTTTTTTAATTTTAAAAAATTTACTTTTATCCAAATATTTTGAACAAGGACCATTTTTAAGTAAAAAAAAGTCGACTTTCTTACCGAACACCTTCTCAAATAACCATCCAAACACCTTATTACAAATCCACCATTCTTAAGAGGTGGGGCCACCCTTCTTAACATATCACCCCTCATTACATATTCACCTTCAAATCTTCCTTCATTACAAATCTACCTAAAACAAATCCTCCATCCAAACATGCCGTAAGGGATCCCGGACGGAGTGTTTGGTGCAGGATTGGGTCGTGAGCCGTTGGATGAGATCCAACGGCTGGGATTTTAAAAAAGAATTCGCGGGTCTAAACAGGGTAATAACACTCCGGGTCGAACACGGATCCGGGTTTAAACAAAACCCTTGTTCTCCTCATTTCTTCGATCGCGTTCAAACAGAGAAGAGAGAGAGAGAGAGAGAAGAAACAACGAAGAAAGAGGAGAAGAACGAGGAAGGAGAACGGCTACACAGCAGATCGATCTGGTCGCGACCACCACCAAGGTCTCTCTCTCTCTCTCGCTGTGTGTGTGTTTGAATCTCTCGAATCTCTCGAATCTGTTGTTTCTTTTTAAGATCTGTGCAATCTGGTTTATTAGGGTTTTGAATCTCTCATATCTGTTGTTTCGATTTGGAAGCAATTAGGTTTAGATTTTGTGACAGGAGGTGATTAGGTTTATGTTTAGGTTTTGGGATCCCTTCCAGATTAGGGCATTTTTGGTTCCTTTTGATGTGGCTATGTGGGTGAATAGACTACCATCAGCCCATCCCTAATACTGGAGACGTGATCAATGCATGACGTTGTCAAATTAGGAGCAGCATCTACAGATTTTTTGTTGTTTAGAATGTCCTATGTTGTAATTGTTCATTGGGTCACTGACATGGAAGTTGCTTCTTGTTTATACAGTATAACCAAAAGAATTACATGAAAAAATACAAACTGCAGTCTAGTCTGAATCTGCAGTAATGAGAACCATCTTTGGAACTTTGTTGATTTTAGCACAAGGCAATGAACCATCTTTGCATTGGCAATTTCCATTTGATTGGTTTCATGCACCATAAGGAAAGCTTTTATTTTGCACTGCCCTCCTCATCCTATTTTTTCAAAGAAGAATGGAAAGTGGGAAAAAAGGGAACATCTGAAAGGTGAATTTCTAATTGTTTGATTTTGGCTGTTTGTTTCACCAGAGTTGCAATGGAAGGAAGTAGTTCGAGTAACAATGGCAGTAGTGATCCCAATTTTTTGATCTTTTGTTTTTGCAGAGAACCAACACCATTGAGGAAATCTGGAACGCAAGAGCTACCGCTTGCACTGTTGAAAACAATCCTTTTCTTCAGAAGCGAACACATCTTCTGAAAGTTAGCAAAACCATGAACGATAAGGAAGCAGAACTTGAAGTGTTGCTTTGTAGAATGTTCCTTGTTCTTGTTTATGAAATGGACATGTTTTTGTACTGATGAATGAATGGAATGAAGATTTATTAAGAAAATGGTTGCAATATGTGTGATGTTGCTTTCAATTTCCATTTGTAACAAGAACAGATGGACACGGTGCAAAGTTTGACAAGTACATTGCACAACTATTGCTATACAAAAACAGAAAAATTTGTATCCAAAAAGAAAAAGATCAATGAAATCATTTTCACTTGCTCCTAGCTTAATACATAGTAGTACATGGTATGTGTACAAGGGAAAAAATACAACACCCTACTATTTGACAAGTTCAGCTTATAAACAAAGTAGGTTAGCATACCATTGTTAACATCCATAAGATAGCACTGGAGAGAATACATAATGGATAGTTTTTCCGTTAAGAGTGTAACTGGTACAAAATACAAAGTTCATGTATGGTTCATAGTAGTGCAAGAGCACATCTTAAGCTCTACTGCATCTATATAAGTAAACTATCTTGAGGAAAATCACACATTCTAATCTTCTCCGGCCCCTGGTCGGGCAATAACCCACACAGTGGTGGAGTCACTCCGCTTGTCATCCCCTCAATATTGGTTCAAGTCCATGGCACCTTCTTCGCCTTCTTTGCCAATCCTATCGTCGCATTCGAAATGCAAATTCCGGTGAATGGATCGCTAGAAATCCCCTCCAATCTTGCCGCCATTGACACGTTCTCGGCCACCACGTTCATGTAATTGATTCTTTGAATCGCTGGCACCGCCTTTGGGTCATATTGGGTGTCTGGATGGGACCCATAATTTCCGATGTCCTCTGACCTGACATCTTGGATCCCACCTACAATGGCGGAGCAATGAAATCGATCAAAGAGGAGCAACATTAGAAATGGCTCATTATGGATAGGCTTAGAGCAAGCAACCGAAACAACAGCTACAGGAGCAGTTCTAGACAGTAATCAAAATAGAAGAGCAGCCATTTGTGTCATGAGCTTCTCCCATACGGCAGCAGCTTTGGACAGTAGCTCTGCCTTGATCCCCATAGATTGAACAACAGCTACAGCAACAGCTATGTGTGAACACAACATAGCAGTAAATGCATGATACAATGAGCCTTCTACACAGCAGCAAAAGGTAAACTAAAGACAGCAACAAGTGCAGCTCATGAACAGGCCCAAAACAGACCAAAAGAAATAGAAGTAGGCTAGGGACAAGCCCCCTAGAAAGGCTTAAACAGCCCTAGGGACAACCTCCCTAGGGTAGGTACAATACAAGACAAGCAAGGCAGCCAACCCAACAGTAGGGAAAACACAACACTAGCTTGAGCTGAAACTGATCAGAGGAAGAACAAAAGGACTAACTGAAAGCAGCCAAATTCTGGACAGCACAAAAGCACATACAAATGCCCATCCACCTTGGCATTCAGAATCAGAAAATCATATGCAAAATGCCTTGGGAACAAGGACACCTCACATGTTCAAGTAAAGCAAGCTCCAGCACAAGTTAAATATAAGTAAGTAGCCCAAACCTACCCAGATCTAGACCACAAATGGCCAACAATAATGAGGCAGAGCAGTTCCAATTTATACAATGCCCAGTAAAATTGACAGGCAAATTTAGAAAACAGATGCAGAATGCCCTAAGTACAAGGACACCTCATATGATAGAGTAAAATATATGTTTCATAATCAAATAAAACGCAAATTTTTGGAAACTTGAGGAATGGCACGTGTCCCTACTAGGGGGTCAGACAACTTTGCGTTACAAGGCCTGGCCAAACCCAGATTCGAGAGATTCAAAACCCAGTACACGGTGTGGGAACAACAGATTCGAGAGATCCAAATCGAAACAACAGATTCGAGAGATTCAAAACCCTAATAAACCAGATTGCACAGATCTTAAAAAGAAACAACAGATTCGAGAGATTCAAACACACACACAGCGAGAGAGAGAGAGAGACCTTGGTGGTGGTCGCATCCAGATCGATCTGCTGTGTAGCCGTTATTCTTCCTCGTTCTTCTCCTCTTTCCTCGTCGTTTCTCCTCTCTCTCTCTCTCTTCTCTGTTTGAACGCGACCGAAGAAATGAGGAGAACAAGGGTTTTGTTTAAACCCGGATCCGTGTTCGACCCGAAGAGTTATTACCCGGTTTAGACCCGCGAATTCCTTTTTAAAATCCCAGCCGTTGGATTAGATCCAACGGCTCACGACCCAATCCCGCACCAAACACTCCGTCCGGGATCCCTCAGGGGATCCGGAGTGTTGCATGTAAAACACATTTTATAGATTGTAAAGTATAAGGGCGTGTTTGGTAGGAGGTTTGGGAGGGGGGATTGGATTAATAATTTCATGGGGCTCCTAATACCTTGTTTGGTTATGTTTTTGTGGAAGGGACTAGTTGTCCCATGGGATTGTTAATCCCCCAAAATGGGGGTATTAGCAATACCATGGGGGAGGTGTTACTAGTAATCACATCCCCATGGGATTGAGCAAGACATGTTTAAAAACCCACCTCAATCCTAATCCCAATCCTAATCCTAGCCAAAACAAACATGTTATTTACCATCCCACCTCATTCTCAATCCCAATCCCAATCCTATGCAAAACAAACATGAATACATGATTCATCCCCTCATTAATAATCCCACTTCATTCTTAATCCCAATCCTAATCCCACCTCATTACGAATCCCCCCAAAATGAAATATGCAATCAAACACGCCCTAAGAGTTCAAAAAAGGCACACATAATCTCCATACTCCAAGAATCAGGACCCAAATTGCACCTGCCCACTTCTTCATCACGTTTGAAAATCTCTGTTTTGTGGGTAACCATTATCCCCATACTCCAAGAATCAGGACCCAGATTACACCTGCCCACTTCTTCATCACGTTTGAAAATCTCTGTTTTGTGGGTAACCATTATCCCCATACTCCAAGAATCAGGACCCAGATTACACCTGCCCACTTCTTCATCACGTTTGAAAATCTCTTTAAAATGCTGCACAAACGCTCCTTAATTTGCTCCTCATTCGTAACATCACCCACACCCTTTTGCCAAAAAACATATTTTCTTCCTCCTTGATCTTACTATATCTGCTACATGAAAAAAACTGAGAATTTCTATCTCCCAAAGCCAACAAATTTTGTTTTGCTCTCTAGGCCAATAAAACCTCCTGGAGATCGAGTAGTCGGTTCAATTCCCCACACAAAAAATGCTCTTTCTTCACGTTATCAGTTTGCTCTATATTGCTCTGCACCTATAACCTCATTTATACTCTGTAGAGATTGTTTTGTTCTCTCTTTAAAAGGGCCGATTGTGCTCGCACAATAGGCTTGGCACAGTACAGTAAGACCTACATGAACTATCCATACTTCTGCTAAGTATCGCTCAAGAATTTGAAAATTTAGAAATTAAATAAATAGAGACAAAATTGAAAAAACTGAAATAGGTTTTACCAGATCTATGGTAAGAGCAAATGCACAAGCCTAGGTACAAAGTAAGGCAAAATACAAAAAGTACGCTGCAAATGCCTATTCAATTGTATCAGTAGTGATGAAATGCTAATATTCCAACAGTGGCTCAGTTGATCCCTCAAGCCCCTCTATTCACTAGGCATTGTAGGCAACAAGGTTTACGTAATTTCACAGTACTTACAAATGGTTTTTTTTACTTGCAATTAAGTTATAAGCATACATTGATCACTTAAGTGAATTATCTGAATCTTTCTATAAGGCTTGTTGATAATAAATTTTGGGGTCGGGTATGCCAAAACCACCCCGCCTCATGGCAATTCCTAAAGTGATGCGTTTGGACCATACAGTCATCAAGCAAACTTATAGTTTGGGGGTGTCCGAGAGATTAAGTTCTTTTTAGGGGTTTTGGTCATAACAAACTTATAGTTCGGGGGGGTGTCCGAGAAATAAAGTACTTTGATAAATAATTGAGTAAATTACACTAAGCCCCCCTCAACTAACCCGCATTTTTACTTAACAGAAGGGTGTTAAGTGTCAACTCTGGATAGTTAGAGGGGGCACGATGTCGGGTTTTATAGTCTGAGGGGTTAAGTAAAAATTCGGATTAGTTGAGGGGGGCTTAGTGTAATTTACTCTAAATATATTGAAACCCTAGAGCGGCGTGAGACAGCAGAACGGAAATCGACGAGAGAGAGAGAGAGAGAATGGCAGCAAAGGAAATTGTTTGTTCGGACTTTGGCGACGACTCGGAAGCAAAGGAAGTTTGTTCGGACTTTGGCGACGACTCGGACTTTAGCGACGAAGAATTGGATGCCATGAATCTGGTACCAACCCCCCCCCCCCCCAAAGGAAGACATCACTGTTCGCTCGTTTTTGCGTTTGTTAAATCTTTGATACCTTGATGATCAGTTAGGTTGTTATATTGAATTTTTGTTTGCTAGATCTGTATTGTCGGGGTTGAATAGTTTGTTAGGTTCTATTCATAATACGTAAAGGCATTCAAAACCCTAACCCTAACCACACACTTGCATGATACGGAAGGGACTTAGCCTCCTCTGAATTCTCAAGCCTTTCATCAATTGGGCAATTCGCATCTCTCAGGCTTTCTCTTGTATTTTCATCCAAAAAAGAATTATAATAATTCAGAAATATGTGTAGTTATGATATCCATTTCATCTGGTTAAATTAATTTGCCAAAATGAGACGAGAATAGGGAGCTGAGCTCCGAATTTAAACAGTTTGGTTTTTTTTTTTTTGTGTGCTTTTAAAAATACTTCTTTTTTGTGCTGTTTGTTGTCTTTCTATCAGGAGGAATTGAAGGCATTTTTTAAAAAAAGAGTCCAGAAGGACAACAAAGTTGTTGCAGATCTCGAACAAGCGCTTTTGATACTCACGAATGACACTGCGAGGTTAGAAAAAAAGCGTGACAAGAAAAAGATAGAGATGTTACGGAAAAGAAAAGAAACTGATAATCTCCGGGCACATGTTGCAGCGTTGGTAAGATTCATTTGTTCCTTTCTTGTTCCTTCTTTTTCTTTTTCCTCTGAAGCTCATGTGCGTCTCTCTTCGTAGTATAGCGTTGGGGCACACGTATCAAAGAAATTGACAGCAAAATCCAACTCTTCGTTTATTACTACTGTTTTTCCTGTATTCCGTAACAAAGGAAACTGGTCACAAACGTTATCAAAGAAAATTTCAGTATACCGGCTTCGCTTATGAAAACTTCAAATGGTATTTTGGGGAAATAAACTTGTGCAATACTCTGTTTCGTAAAACGTGTACACCAAGATCCCAGACACCGTCACACAACCCATTAGAAAGGGTAATTTTACTCAACGGCAGTTTGGTACGCACACTTGCTATGGACACCGTAAATACCAAAATAAAATTAGTGCCAGAAGATAATGAAGCTTTAAAACATTAGCAACGAATTTTTAAGGGAAACAACAATAGTTTGAACTTAGAAGGAAAATTTCTAGCAACGATATTCAGTATTTTCGTTTTTGAATTAACTCTTTGACTGGATTAGTTAGGTTGTTCTATTGACAATTTTTGGCTTGATCTGTAATTTCGGAGTTTTAGCGGTTATTGGGTTTCATAATCATATTAAGTAAAGGCCTTGAAACCCTAACCCCACACACAACATACACCTCAACAAGAACAATAACATAACCCATTTAGTCCCCAATCATGGGGGGTATGGGCGGGGATGATTGGAGACCGACCTAACCTTGACAATATATGTACCAAGTGGCTCTCTGAAACAGTGACCCCCCTAAACCTCCAAGAACCGAGGAGTTGCAGGGACGTTTTGTTGTAGAATCATGCCCCTAAATCAAAGCCGGAAGGCATTAGAGAGGGCAGGCCTAGAAATCCCAATCAATTTTTGTGCTAATTACCACGCTTCCTTCGTTCATGGTCAGTGGCGCAGCCAGGATTAGGCATCACTGGGGGCACTAAGAAAAAGAAAACTCTTGAGGACCTCCAACCTCCAACATCCCACTGTCCCACAACTTGATAGTTGTTGGCGATCAACGGTGGCTTGTGCGCTTGTCAATTGTTACATCATGAGAAACGAATAAGCTCTTAGGTTTTGGAGTACTATTTTGTTTACCCACCTAAACAATGGGGAACAATTTTCATTGCACATATTGGGTCAAGAGCTCATACCGGATTTCTACTTTGATAATTTGTAGCATTCATTATGTGGGGCATGTTTTTGCGTCAATTCAAGCACGTAATGAGACGAAAACTACCAATTTTCAGCTATTGAGCAAGATATCTTCATTATGTGTGAACTAATTGGTTGATGAACTATATAGAAAGCGATAACCGTTTGATTCTGATAAAACTAAAACTACAATTTTCAGAAAAAAGAGAAAGAACTAAAACTAAAACTTTAAAAAAAAGAAAAAAAGAAAAACAGTGTGGGCCTGTGCCCATGGCGGTCCTAGTGTGGATCCGCCATTGTTTATGGTCAAGAGCATCTGACTAATGAGCACATACACAACACACACCTGCATGATTGATTTTGAGGGAGGAGGAAACACACGGAAGCGAAGGGACTTAGCCGCCTCTTAAATCTTCATCAATTGGGCAATTTGCATCTCTAGGTTTTCTCTTGTATTTTCCTCCAAAAAAGAATTATAATAATACAGAAATATCTGTAGTTATGATATCCGATTCGTCTGGTTAATTGATTTGGAAAAATGATGGGACTAGGGAGCTGAGCTTCGAATTTTTAAGAAATTGTGCTGTTTATTTAAAAACTCTTTGTGCTGTTTGTTGTCTTTTTAACAGGAGGAATTGAAGGCATTATCTGCAAAAAAAGTCTGCACTGACAAGGAAGTGCTTGCAAAGCTCAAAGAATAGAAACTGGTAATAGACGTTACTCCCTTCGTCCCCTTTTAAGTGTCCACTATAGGAATACGTGCATTTTCATACCCTTGGAAATTATATTTCTCCATATGAGATTTTCATTTTTTAGCACTTTAATTTGGTGGGAAAAAATTTGAAATCGTCCTATGGAAATACATTTATTTGTGTCCAAGAAAATACATGTATCCCAAAGGGAACTCTTAAAGAGGGACGGAGGGAGTATCAAACAAAATTTTGGTGAACCAACAGCTTCGGTTAGAGGAAATAAAGTTGTGCGCTTCTCTATTTCATAAATGTGTACGCCAAGATCTCAGACACCTTCACACAAACCATAAAAAAAAAGGTAATTTTACTTGGAGAGAGTTCGGTACTCACACCACCTGTAAACGCCGTATTTACCAAAATATAATTGGTGCCAGATAATAATGAGAGGCATTAATGCATTAGCAACGAATATTTGAGTGAAACAACAATATTTAGAAGGAAAAGACCTGGCAACAAATTTCAATTTTCTCCCTTTATTTAGAGTTAGTGAATGTTGGGGCTTATTATGTTGTTTGTGGATTGTATAGTTGGGACCTTCTCATATCGTTGAAATGTCCAGTTCAATGTTAGCTCAATGATAATAGTAAAATAAACTCTTTTAGAGTTAAATTATATTCTTTTGGCTGAGAAAGGAGGGTATGTGAGAGGCTGAAGGATGAGAAATCGAGGCTCAGGGACGAGTTAAAAAGGCAAATGTTTGCAAGATTTTAGATAATTCTTATTCTGTTGTCTTAGATCCATCTACAATGTAGACTACAAGTTCTTAACATTATTTTATTTCTTGATTAGCAAATTTGGATAAAATGCAGGAAGCCGGAGCAGGGTAGAGAGAAGAAAATGCCGCTTGCCTGTTTTTTGGAAACTTAACATGAGAAGTCACAAGGCAGTGTGTGTTGCCTCTTGCCTTTTTTTTTGGAAACTTAACATGAAGAAGCTCCCTTTGTGGTACTCTTTGCGAACTTTTGGCAGGATATTTATCTTCCTAAGAAATTGACTGATGTATGTCTTTTAGATTGGAATTAAGCCCCTATTAGTATATATTTTCAGTCTAGTTGCTTCCTTGTTTTAATTTTCTTTCCTGCATGCAAATGATACCTGAGGAAAGCTCTCCACGAAAGGGAGCTTCTTCAGCTCTGTTCAGCCCATTTCGATGATGGTAACTGTTACAGGAACTTCCCTTCCAAATCACGAACCACATCGCTGTAAATATGGTTTCACTAGAGTGAGTCTATCATAAGAATAAGGAATATTCCTTCATATGCCTCAAGAGGCAACCTGTCCGCTAGGCTCTATACTTGCTTAATCGTATCAGAATTCACAGGGATTTGCTCCTACGTACTAATCAGGGACTTAGGCTATGTTTCCACTGATTGATAAGTTCTGAACCAGTCAATAGTGGTTTTATCTTTATTTTAATTTTTTTTCGCATTTGTTAGTTTTGCGCCTAATTTTTATGAGATATTGGTTTGTCTCGACGAGAGAAATCGAAAAAGTAAGAAATTATTACTTTTACACTAATATTTTGGGAAATATCCATAGAATAGCTCAAAAAGTCAATTGTTGAACTTTTTCTTTGATATTTTTAAAAATATTTGCGTAAAAGTGACAATTTTTCAGACACTCGGAACAGGGTCTAAACTTTCTTCAGATACTAAAGGCAGGGTCTTAACTAAGTATCTAAACTTGCAAATGATATCTGGGATTACTTTCTTCAGACTCTCAGAGCAGTTTGGAGGGACAAACACGAGTGAAGAAGGAAGAGTGCACCCAAATTGCAGCAATGCATCAACACAGTTTCACCACCGCGGTGTTGAAACACTCCATCAATAGTTCATGCACCTCAGCAGAGGAGCAGCGGTGTTGGAGGCGAAGGGGTAGCGGCGCCGAAACTGTAATTTTCAACTCCAAGCAATCTGTCTCTACGTGTACCACCTGTTCCTTTCCCAAAACAATCAAAACATGCACAAGCCACACCAATCCTAATATTCCAAAGCTCTACACCCAATCCTCCAAAAACAGATGGTGAAATTTATCAAAGGGAGAAACTGATGCTATTAACTTCACATAATCCTCGCCACTTTTTTTTTTGATAAGTACGATTTCATTGAAAAGCCCCAACCAAAACAAACAATGTCAAGGAGACTCTCCTGACTATACAACTATACTCCTTTTCAAATGAGAAAAACAAGCTGTGATGAAAAAGGAAAAGAAATTGAAAACCTATACAGATCAAAACTAAAACCAACTCCTATCTAGAGAAAACAACTACAACTTCAACCAAGCACTAGCATCCAGAATTCTACTGCTGCAAAATATAGTGTTCAGCCAGCCTCCAGTTGGCACACAGACCTTTATTTTCTGCGGAAGCCTTCACCCGTCGTAAAGAGCTAAGGAAGTCTCTTATAGAGCTCAGAATCTGCAGCACAACTTGATCACTAGCCATAGTTTTTTGTTGAAAAACTCTCAGATTTCTTTCCCTCCAAACAAAGTAAACAGTAGCAGATTCTGAGCTCACACACACCCCCCCCCCCCCCCCCCCCCCCCCCCCCCCCCCCACACACACACACACACACACACACACACACACACACACACACACACACCCACACCCACCAAGCAACTAGAACTTACCGCGATGGAAGACGAGTACGAAGATGACTTCGAAACACTTATGTGGCCACTGCTCTCTCCAGCCTCTTATCTCCAATGTTTTTTTGCTAAGCACTCTTATCTCCAATGTTAACCCTAAGGAACTTGTGATTACCTAACCAAGTGTAACCCTTTTAAACTACCCACTAATTAACCACGTACACCCTCAACTATAGCAACCTATTAATTAAATTATTTTAGTACGGTACAAAAATAATTACTCTAACTAATTATACTTGTACCCCCAAAACTATAATAACGCCGACAATGCTTATATTATGCGTAGAGATAAAATACTCTCTCAGTCCCTTTTTAAGTGTCCTGCTTTGTAACTCCAATTTATTAAGGAGACATCATCATTACACATTTCACATCAACTTTTATCCTCACTTTCTCTACTTACCCTCTATAGAGACATCATCATTACACTTTTACTCACTAACTTTTCCAAATGGAATATCCTTTTAGGGGCAAAATGGAAAATGCACCAATTTTTACCCATTAACTTTACAAAATGGACATTTATTAAGGGACAGCCCAAAATGGAATACTGAACTCTAAAAAGGGAACGGAGGGAGTATTAATTAGGACCAAACATTAAAACCAAGTAATTTTGAGTTTTCTTCCTACATGTGAAACCCCCTTCCACGCAGTACTGTCGGTGTATGGGAATTAGTAGGGAGAGTTCTTGTATTTCTGTTTGCCAAGTAGCCACTATCTTGCTATTCGGTGTTATGTTCCGGGATTCGATTCACCTGCAATACTATTCAAGAAATTCCTAATAAGAATTCCAAATCCATAGCTAATAGAAGGTAAGTTCCAATAGGTAACAGACCATTTCATGTCTCAGTGAGCAAGTATGAGCAATCATTTTGGACATTTAAACATAGCCAGCTCATTGCTCAACAACAAAATTTATTAAAATAAATAAATGTTCCCCAACTCCTACAACAAGGAAACAAAAAACCAAAGTTCATACGACTGAGATCTATGAGGATGCTTCCAATAACAGTTCGTATTTTTTAAATGTAAAAACAACACATTGGGGGCATGGAAGTTTTTTTTTTTGAAAAACAACAAATTTCAAGAAAGAATTTCGTACGTTTCTCATCGACCAGTAGAAAGTAGAAACACTCACCATCGACAGTGATGAGAATAGAGCATAGGCTAATGGTGGTTTATCAAATAAACCAACTTCCAAGTGGAGAAGGGGATATAAAGAAGAGATCGACAGTAGGGACAATAGGGCCGGTTGCAAAAATTTGCTGTAATCCAAATGACTACTTTTTTTTGACAAGATGCAATACCATTTCATATCAACGTCCGAAGGCATTACAGCTTTCATCACAGAATACAGGAGTGAACCAACATTATCAAAATCTACACGTGAGCACATGTAGAAATTAGCAGGCTCAATCCAAATGACTACTCGGCTACTGGCAAAGACACTAGTAATTAAAACCGGGGATTATGAGAAACGCATGGATAGTCACTTTTTATGAGAAGTCACTTCGTCGTCGCTCTCAGCAAAAACAATGTCTGTGGCCAAGTGATTTAATATTCTTTGCTCTTTCTGAATCTCCCTGGCAGATTCCTCCACAGAGTGACCGTTCCTCCTTATCTCAATTTAGCGAAGTTCATTTAGATTAGCAAACTCAATCGGGATTTGCTTCAGATTTTTGCAAAATTTAACAACTAAGACCTCAAGTCTCGGAAATTGATCTTCGGAAGCATTCCAATCTTCGATGTCAAGATCTTGTAACCTCAAGTACTTGAGTTGAGAGAACCCCTCCTCAAGTTCACTTGTGTTCCAAATTGGTCCTTGACAGGCCCACTCTAATAATTTGAGAACCTCAAGGCTCGGCAAGGTTTGGAGGATTGATAGCTCCTCGCACATTATGCGTGTACCCTTCAGAGTTAGCCGCGTAACAGTTGGAGGAAACTTCAGCACTGGCCGAAGGGTACTTGTCCTGTTCGGAATGGGGCGTTGCACAAAACTGAGTGTCTCAAGGCATTTCAAGAACTCTAGGTCGGGGAGCATCAAAACAAAATCATTGGATATTAGATCTCCATAAAATCCTAGCTTTCTAAGATTGGGAGTCCTTACCAAGAAATTTCGGCATTGCTCACAAGGACATATTGGATGCAAGGTCTGTAGGCTATCCAACATGGACAAAGGGTCAAAACCAACTCCAGCATATAGATGATATTTGAATACCCCTCTTTTAGCATATAGGTGCCTCAACTTAACCATCTTAAATATATCGCGAGGCAACGGAACGGGTTTCCAAACCAAGTCATCCGACGGAGCTTGGAGGTTAAGTGTTTCTAGGTTGAAGAGGTAGGAAAATGGCGATACAAAGTCCGATGCGTCATTTGGTAACTGAAGTGCCAAGTATCTCAAATGAACTAGGTGTCCTCTTCCTATTTTTCCTCGGCATTCAACGGAGATAAAAGACAACACCCTGAGAAGAATGACAGATTTAATTCAAACCATGAATAAGGGGAGTTTTGCAAGCTGAAGAGCAGAAAAGAATGACGGTTTCGAGTACAAGGCCTTAAGAAAAACTTATGAAAGAACTGGCTGCCAATGAAGAGGCGGCGATGCTTAGTTGCAGCAGAAGGTGAAAAAGTAGCATCCCAGTAAATTTGCGCAAGGAAATTATCCTCCTCGGTTTTTTTCAAGCATAATTCACGCAGAAGATCATGAATACGACATGCTTTAATTCCTCCGAAGGACCTATTCCTAGCTTCCATTACCAGATTTCTATCAATAAGACTGCTTAAGTAATCTTTTGCTACGTCCTCCAAGCTTTTATCCCCTTCACTTTGCTGAATAAATCCCTCTGCGATCCATAACCATATCAACTCGCCCACGAGGATTTCAGAATCTTCGGGGAATCCTCCAATATAAACAAAACACGCTTTCAAACGAAGAGGCAGGTGATTGTAACTAAGTTTTAGTATTTCCATGCAGCCGTCCTGGCTTTTGGCAATGATTGAACTTAAATGTTTGGCGACTTTCTCCCACACGTGGAGTGTCCTATCTTTCACTGCTAGAAAGCCAGCTATTGCGACAATCGCGAGTGGTAGTCCTCCACATTTTTCTGCTATTTGCTTACCGATGTCAACCAACTCCAGTGGGCAACAATTATTCCCGAATACCTGTTCAATAATAGATGTCTATAATTGTAATTATATAAAGAAGTTTTTAAATAATGATCCTCAAACCTCAGCTCATGTAAGTATTCATCTTGAGCATTTTGAACAGTTATGTTTTCATCCTCACTTTTTTTTAATCCCAATAGTGCCCTTATATATATATATATATATATATGGCATTGATTTTTGGGATCAAAACATAACCCACCAGTCCCCGTAGATTCAATCCAATCTCGAAATCTCTCCCGAAAATCCCTCCCGAAATCTCTCCTAACTTTTAAAGATAATATGTTCTACTCCTATGTACTTTGTACAGCTCATTCAATTCCAAAAATCTCTCCCGAAATTCTCACCACCACATCCCCAAAATCATACAAAACCATTTTCATCCCAAAACCATTTTTGATCAAAATCTTGATTTGAAATGGTAATACCCCACCAATCGAGACCACTGCTGCCGCCCAACTCATCCGGCCCACCGTTGCCGATCAACCAAATCGTCGCCGACCATGTCACAATCGGATGGCCACAACCGCCGAGGCAACAGAACCAGCAGCGCTCGACAGATGCATGAAGCGGAGAAGATAGGTGGTGGATGGAACGGCCTGATCAGGCGGAGGAGATTGGTGGTGGATGGAATGGTTTGAGTGATTTGTACGGCCACCATGGCCTGAGTAATTTGGAGGCGGAGGATATTTTGTTTACATAGGTACTTGAAATATTTGTAGCATTCACCATGAAATTGGTGGGTTTAATTATCATGACAAATTATTTGTAGCATTGACCATGAAATTCGGGGTTATAATTTTCATGGCAAATTATTTGGGGCGTTCACCATGAAATCATTGCAAAAGATGCCCACCATTTTGCATGCATTATTGTTCATCGATTCATGGTGTATCACGTACAAGCATTGGGGGTTCTAATTTTCATGGCAAATTATTTGTAGCATTCACCATGAAATTATAGAGATTTGGTAAATTATTTTGTATCATTCACGTACAAGCATTCGTGGCTGGAGGATTCTGTTGGAAATTCCGACGATTTTGCTTGAATCGGTGATTTTGTTCCAATTTCATGGCGTATCACGTACAAGGGCTGAGGATTTTAATTTTTATGGCAAATTATTTGTAACATTCACCATGAAATTGGTGAGTTTAATTTTCATGGCAAATTATTTGTAGCATTCACCATGAAATTGGGGATTCTAATTTTTCATGGCAAATTATTTGTAGAATTCAGCATGAAATCATTGCCGTTCATGACAAATTATTTGTAGCATTCACCATAAAATTACAAGAGTTGAATGATGATCATCCGAATTCTTTTAATTAGGAATAAGAGAAACAGCAATAATAGGGATTTGGTAATCTACATGGAAACATTGAAATTTTGAAATCCTCCTATTAATTCTCACTTAATTGCAGGACTGATCGGTTCCCTTTAATTTAGGGATAAAGAAATCAATATATGTACATATATAAACGTTATATATCATACTAAAGGGTAGTAAGGGTATTTCACACATTGAAATGATGAAAACATATATAACTGTTCAAAAAGTCCAAGATGAATACTTATATGGGCTAAGGTTTGAGGATCATTATTTAAGTCTCCCTTAGTTAAACCACACGTATACTAATTTTCTTTTTCTTTTTTGGAACAAAATACCTTCTTTTGTAACGACTCCCAACTGCAACTTTTGTGTAGGGGAGCCAAATAATGAGGGACGCAGTGGATTGTATCAGGTTTAATAAGTAGTCGACTTGTGAACAACACTTTACTGCCCTTGCGTTCCTTAGGGAGTGATCTTTGAATATCATTCCAGGCTTCAATGCCCCATAGGTCATCCATGACAATGAGATATTTCTTACCCTTCAAGCATTTGAGCGTGTCTTCTCCCAATTTATCCTCAGTAATCTTCTCGTAATGTCCATGTTTTTTTGGGGAAGCTGATTCCACAATACGAATCAACAAATTCCTCTTCATAGTCTTATCATAATCTTGAGAAACATTAACCCACGCACTAATTTCAAAGGTTTGTAACGTCCTAGGATGATCATACACTTCTCTTGCCAAAGTAGTTTTGCCGCCTCCAGCTGCACCGACGATTGATATTGTCCCCTCTCCACTGTCGAGAAGCTTTCCCATTAATGTCTGTACCTCCTCCTCGAAACCAACCACCACCTTCTCTTCAGCCACTTTGGATGTGTTTCTCCCTCCTGATGAGCTTGAACCTCCTGTTGGGAAATAAAAAGAAGGGTTATGGTCAAGGAATTTGAATTTAGTATTATACATATATATTATTTTCTCTGTCATTGATGAATTTTAATCACTTAACTTGATGCGGGACTAGTTGAAGTTGACTTGTCTCCTATTTTTACTCCAACAAATCAAACCACTATCCTACTAGTAGTACTCCAATAACAGCCCAGTGGTTTATATGAGTGAGTAAGTTTCTCTCAATAGGTGCATTGCAATAGACTGACACAGTATTTACTCGTCTTATTCTTCCTTCACACACGACGTCTCCTTTGCTCTATTATATCCTCTCTCTTTTTCTTTTTCTTTTTTGTATGGCTCGGATTTCTCTAATATTTTCCGTATCTATTTCCTGAGATTTCATACAGTTAATTAGCATAAATTCTCGAGCTGATGTTTCTGAATGCTCATTGCGTTTCTTCTCCGTGACCTTGAGGAATGCTCTCATATATTTTATCTTCTCCTCAAGATACTTGAGCTGATGTTTCTCCCTCATGATTGATCTGACCTTGGAGCTCGTTATAAGGTGCTTCAAGGTGTCCTGGAAAAAATCCACATTAGTGTCACCCATCTCTCTCTCTCTCTCTCTCTAATAACCGTAAATTCGATAATTAATAATAGCATTAAAAAGATTTATTTTAAAAAGTATTATTAATTCTAATAATATTATTTCCTTTATTGGATATTTACTAGATAATTACAAAAAATAATTATCCTATCCTAATTATCCCTTTTAATTTTTTTTTAAGTTGCACGCATGAATGCAAACTCTTCCACCTCTTCATCTCATATTCCTACTCGATCTCTACCACTCCCCTGACCATATTTTCGTCCATATTTCGTCCCCATCGAAACCCAAGAATTTGAAACCTTTTCGAATACAAATTATTCAACCTCATCGAAAATTCTTTTATAAATAACCCTTAAGCCCGACCCTAGGGTTCACCACGAAATTATTCATACCCTACCAGTCCAGAAAAGAGAGAGAATTCAAAGGAAGTCGGACTCCAATCCATGGAGTTTTAGAGAGAGAAAGTGAGAGAGAGAAAAGTGGGTTTGCGCTTTATAACCCCCTGAGATCCGAATTACCCATTCCAATCATCTACTGCAATCCCAAGCATCGTCCAATTCGAGCCCAAGGTCCCCCGTTCGCCCAAACCGAAGTCATCCTCTTCAAAAGTTCAAGATCCGTTTTTAATCGATTCACTCCGATTCGAGGTACTATAATTCATTCCAATCACTCCTCTAAGTATATTTAATGTTTTTAGGCCTAACCCATAGTCCCCCAAGGTCCCATGCATCAAAACCGTAGTGAAAAACGGAAAAAACCAAATCTGGGCCGAAACTTGTGGCCGCAAGGTACGGACCGCAAGAACTAGCCGCAAGGTCGCGGCCGCGTGCTCCACCGCAAGGTCAACTGGTCAGACCTTGCGGTTTTCTCTGTTTCGTTCCGAATCGACTTTTCGACATCCCGAACCCGATTTTTGACACCCGAACTATTTTTCCTAGCTTTCTCACACCTCAAAGATCATAACTTGTTAATATTATATTTTTTTATTTTAATATCTATTTATTAAATTTTTATTTGTTTTTCAATCAAAGTTTGTAAACGAAAAATGTTTGCGACCTTCCTAACATTGTTTTTAACACCCAAACTATTTTTACTAGACATCTCACATCTCAAGGATGATATCTTGTTAATCTCAGATTTTTTTTATTTTAATTTCTATTAATTATTATTTTTACGCTATTTCCAATCGAAATTATTTTACGACCTTATAAACCAATTTATTAATTCCAGAAATATTTTTTTAAAATTCTTTATATTCCAAAGATGATATGTTGTTAGCCTCAACATATTTTATTTATTAAATAATTTATCATCCATTTATCTTACTTTTGACAACTTTAAAAATCATCTTTTATTTTAAAAATAATTCCGTAACCCCCTGGACCCACTTGTTGATACTCGAACAGGTTACGTAGGACCCTAGGACTCCTTTTAGAGCCATGCTACCTATTCTAGTGTTATTAATTACTTGTTGTATTTATTATGGTCTTTAATCAATCTATTTTGTTAAATAAAATTTATACAAGCCTAGACTTATTTTTATTTATTTATTTATCATAAAACTTTTATTTGATAAAAGTTTCTTATTTGTTTAATCACATCTTGGCCATACAGAACTAAGGGCAACGGCCCATTCATAAAAGGTTATGTGATTCAATGCATATTGTTTATTTCAATTATTATTCTCTTTGCTTAATTATTATTTCCAACTGCTGATTGATATGTTAGATTGGATCCTAGAGACATGGGGTGGTATGCGAAATAGAAATCACCTAGACGATGATAAGTAATGGATGAATTGGAAAAGTTTTTGTTTTAGATTGCCTGTAAGCGTGATTTTGAGTTGTGATGAGATTGAAACTGGCGGGTGTCCAGTGATGAATTGATAGACTGGCGGGTGTCCAGTGATGATTGTGGAATGGTTGTGATGTGGTTTATAAGATAGGCGAACCCTAGTTGTGATTCAGGCATGGTAAGTTTTCTTTTGCTGTATTGAGAGGGATACACACTGGGTACATAACTTAGGTGCAATCCGCGACAACAAAATAAAGTGATCCCATGGGACCGAGCATGGCTAGTGGTTGGGGAGGAAAGATCTCGTGGATTGAGATCTTAGACCACACGATAGGTTAATGGATAGTAATAAATCGATTAATGTGATATATCTTTGTTCTTACTTATTCGTACCATGTTTATCTTGCTGATTGCTAATTGTAAAATAAGAGGGGTAGTTGGGTTGGATTATTCTACTGGGTGATTTATCACTCACGGATATGTCTGTATCCTGGTAAATCGGTTGCTTCGGCGATCAATTTGCCAGAGGATGTAGGATTCAATGGAGAGTATTCCATGATGGTACAATTCCAAGGAGAGGCACAGAATCCTGAAGGCGAACAATTCTATGCAGAAGAGAATCCAGCAGTAGGAGTCGAACCCGAGTACGCTTGGGATCCGTGTCAGACTTAGGAGTCGGCTCTTTTACTTTATTTATTTTATTGTCTCAAAGACTATCATTAGGATTTTCCAGTGGTTGTAATAAATGAATCTCTATATTGAGAATTCTGTTTTGGATTTAAACTTTAAATTAGTAAATTTTCCAGACATTATTATTTAAATACTTTCGATTTTATTTCCGAAAATTGGGGCGTTACACTCTCCAACAAGAGATTGATCAGGTAAAAGGGATTTGGAGATCAGATAGATGATGAGCAAATTGATTGAGCAGGTCTAGAATTGTGGTCTCCCCTTTTTGTAAATTGATTAAAAAAACTTTGGCACGCTATCTGAATTTTCTTTTTTTTTTTTTTTTTTTTTTGAACCGCAAAACACGCCTTAAAGGCTTTCATTTACATCCTTTTTCAAAACCGGTACAAGAGAAACGGGAGGATTAACAATCCAATTACATGGAAGAGAATTCCTAAAAGCTAAAGAGGCAACTTCATGTGCCACTTTGTTTGTGGCCCTTCGAACCCACTTGAAAAGAAGATTTCCTTCCTTTGCAAAGTGCCTAATGTCCATCACCAAAGCTCTGACATCCCATGGTGGCACTAATTCCGACACACTTAGATGTATTGCTTGCTGGCTATCGGACTCCACCTCCACTTCCTTTCAGCCCAAACTGATCAGCATCTCGCAGGCAGCTCGAATGGCATGGAGCTCCCCTCCAAGGCTGGTCCCAACATAAACCGACTTTGCAAGGCCATCCACAATCTTTCCTTTCCAATTTCGAAGCACAACAGCAGCGATACTCCTAAGCCCGGAGGCAAGGATAGCTGCATCACAATTTGCTTTAAATCTGCCCTTGTCCGGAGCCCTCCAGGTGGATAAATCCTCCTGATCATTAGCTGGGTTATCCATCTGGACTCTAGGAATCTCAAAAGCTTTTAAACACTCCATCTCAGCATGGAGAAATGATGTTATTGTATGCTGTGGGTTAACCTTTGTTTTGTGGAAGACAAAATCATTCCTTGACTTCCAAATGTTCCACACTATTTGAGACACTCTGCCCATGAGATTAATTACCTCCTTTACTGTCAAGTTTTCCATCATATCAGCTACCCATTTGATCACAGATGCATTACCACCCAAATCCCCCAACGGTTTAATGTTGCACCCAAACCATACCATTTTGGCCCATGGACACAGAAAAAACAAATGCTCCGTAGTTTCTACTTCCTTCTCGCAGATGGGACACAGATTGTCTACTGCACATCTCCTCTTGAACAGATTTTTCTTTTGTTGCTAAGATGTTCTTGCAAGCCCGCCACCAAAAACTTCTTATCTTATTAGGCACTTTCATTTTCCACATAACTTTCCAAGCTTCTTTTTTCAATTTGAAAGACGATTCAGGCTTTTCTCTTTGACTCTCCAAAATCGCTTGGTGAGCGATATGGTAACCAGATTTGACAGTGTAGATTCCCGAAGAGTTGAAATGCCACACAAGATGATCTGGCCTTTTCACATGAGGTAAAGGGATTTTCAAAATAGCATCAACAACTTTTTGAGGAATCTCCCTCACCATCTTTGAGATATCCCACTGTCCCGACCGATCAATGACGTCCGCCACCAAGTTTATTTCACTGTTAACTGATTTGGCCATAGGAATTTTGAAGTTTGGCAAGGATGGGATCCATGCATCGTTCCAGAAGTCTATGTTTTTGCCATCCTGGACCTGCCATCTCAGTCCCTTAAAGAGCAGATTCCTCCCATGCAAAAGGCTCAACCATGCCCAAGATGCTCGGCTACCCCGAGACTTGCCTGAAGAAAAGATGACTTGGGAAAATAAATTCCTTTGAAAAATCTAGCCCAATATGCATCCTTGTTCATTAAGAGCCTCCATCCTTGACGAGCTAGCAACGCCTCATTGAAAGCTCTATAATTCCGAAAACCCATCCCTCCATCCTCCTTTGCTTTGCCAAGGCTCTCCCATGAAGCCCAACAAATACCTCTATCTTCAGGATTACCCTTCCACCAAAAGTTACGAGTCAAAGCATTCAATTTATCACACAATTTCTTCGGTAATACAAAACAAGCCATAGCGTAGGTTGGAATGCCCTGCACCACAGACTTAATCAAGGTCTCCTTTCCGCCTAAGGAAATAAGTTTATTCTTCCAGCCCTGCATCTTCCCCATTGCTTTCTCCACCAGAAAAGTGTATGCTTCTGCCTTTGACCTACCCCAAAAGGAAGGTAGTCCAAGATATTTCGAGTCCCCCTTCAAGAGATTAACTCCCAAAAAATCACAACACAACTGTTTATCAAAATCATTCATATTGGAGGAGAAAAAAACTCCAGATTTCTCAAAATTTATGAGTTGACCAGAGGCTTTACCATATTCTTCCAACACACCCTTTATCACACAACATTCTTTCAATTCAGCTTTTAAAAAAAGAATGGCATCATCAGCGAAAAAAATATGCGATAAAGTAGGACAATTTCTATTAATACGCATACCTGCTAAATCTTCACCATCTATCCCCGCCTGGATAAGTTTCGAGAGAACGTCTTTGACCAGCAAGAAAAGGTAGGGGGAGAGTGGGTCCCCCTGCCTTAAGCCCCTTTCCGGACACACATTGGTTTTAGCTTCGCCATTCGCCATAACTGTGAAGTTCACTGAGGATACACACTCCATAACCCAAATAACCCATTGATCCGCAAAGCCCATCTTTTTCATCACCGCCTCAAGGAAATCCCATTCCACCCTGTCGTATGCTTTATTGAAATTCAATTTGACTGCCATGAAACTTTCTTTTCCTTGTTTTTTGCGATTAAGGAAATGAAAAGCCTCGTGAGCAACCAGAATGCTATCTTGGATCATTCTTCCCGGAACAAAGGCTGATTGGTTTGGGGAGATGACAGGCTTCAAAATCCAACCTTTGTCTCTACTAGTTGAATTTGCTCTAGAAATTCAACATGGAATAATGCTATTAATCTATGAGGACCGACCAAAGCCAACCGAAATCGTACCGACGGTCACCGCCGGGCCGTCTCCGATCACCGGACGGCCGATCCGAGCCGTTCAAAAATTCTATAGAAAAAAACCGAGGGGGCCTACGCAAAAATCAACGGCATCCGATGTGTGTAGGGAGGTTGGATCAAGCACCAAAATTTTCGTGTATATATGTATATACACGATTACACAAAAAACAGGGTGCTTGATCCAACCACCCTACACACATCGGATGCCGTTGATTCTCACGTGGGCCACCTCGGTTTTTTTTATAGAATTTTTGGACGGCTCGGATTGGCCGTCCGGTGGCCGGAGACTGCCCGGCGGTGGCCGTCGGTACGATTTCGGTGGGCTTCGGTCGGTATGGCTAGCAGCTCTTTATGGGAGAAAAGCACAGCAGTTAGGGCTGTCCAAGAAAAACCGAGAACCGTGAAACCGGTCCGGACCGAATCGATCCGTGCCTTTTGGATTTTGTCCGTGGATTAATGGTCCGGATACGGATTTGAAAATTAAAAAACCGTGAGATGCGGATTAGGATTGGATTTTTATTTCAAATCCGTGGATTAACCGAACCGAACCGTGAGATACTTAAAAATTAAAAAATAAATATATGTGTGTGTGTGTAATATTTATAAATAATTATAATTCTACTACTTATTATGAATTTTTTTTAACAATTTTAAGTTCATAACAATGACCGAAGGAAATCTGCTCCTTATATGAAATTCCTTACTTTTACTTCACCTGCCTTCCCCCTCTGATTTATAACTTGTAGTCAGCTACTACCACTGTGTAAATAGAACCTCCTGCTGCTCCGTGGATGTAACAATGGCTAATGAAACCTGGACTGAATTTTGGACTGAATTTTGAACTAGAAATTTGAAATGATATGTAATACAGTAGTTGAAGTAATTTTGCGTTTTTTAGAGTTTAATGTTTATGGAAGGAAATCCGTGGATAAAACCGGGACCGAACCGTAAGACTTTTGGATTAGGATTGGATTGTATTTTCTAAAAACCGTGAGATACGGATTAGGATTGGATTCATACGAATCCGATCCGATCCGGACCGTGGACACCCCTAACAGCACTGCACAACAGTTAGAAGTTCAAATTCATTTGAAATCAGTTTGATTGTATTTCATTTGTGTGAGCCGCTGGAACTGCTATTAGAACTAGCGCGCATTTGCTTGCGGAAACAGCACCCACATCCCATTCTCCTTCCTTCTCTGGCCAAAAAACCGCGGAAAGCTGAGGGACTCAATCTGTGGCACACCCACTGGATATCCCCCTTCCAACATGCCAACAACATTAGCCATGCTCAGCCTCAGCATCGGGTCTTGGTGGACAGTGAATGGCGGAACTACCCCAAGCCATGCCCAGGTGGTCTCCCAAAAAGTTTTTTAAAAATTAATTATTCAAACCAAATGAGTTTAGCGGCTTTAGCCAGGCCAACCCACCATCCTCTTATTCAACCCAGCCAACCGTTAACCACCATCCAAATACTCCTAATTTCGGTCAGCAGGGGCAGAGGAAACGAAACATCATTGAAAATTTGAAATCGACTCTCTCTCCGACGACTCCTCTCTCGGCTCTCTCTCCGATGAAATCGACTAAGAGGTTACTCCTAAACTTGACAGGAACACCGTCACGAATAGGTGCCTCAATTGCCGCCCCCCCCACTGTGTGTGTGGATTTCTCTCTCACTCCTCTCTCTCTTTCTCTCTGGGGTAAGGCAAAGCAAGTGCGCCGGTCTTTTACATTAGAAGTTAGAAACATGCGTTCAAAATTACTCCTACATTTTATTTTTTTACTTCGGAATATCACAAAATTACTCCTACAACCTTCACACGAATACTCCTCGAAATATCCATCATCTTCTACTTTTGCTTTTAACTGAGTGTGTGCGCGTGCCACTCTATGTACGTGGGTGAGAGAGAGAGAGAGAGACGACTTCAGGAGCCCGAGCCATAACAATTTTGAATATGATTAAGAATCAACTTTACCTATATTACGTCATTAATCTAGGACTAGCGGTGATGATCCAAGCAAAACTAATTAAGTATACTGCTAATAAAAAGATGAAAACTAAAAAAGCAAGGGTCCCTTTCTATTATAATCACACTCTCTCTTTTATCTTTTTGTTGCGATGCAAATTTACAATGTTATCCATCTAACAAACCAAGTATGAAAGAATATTAGTATAAATGAAAAGTTAATTTTGTAAATTCACGTTACAAGAAAGCAAAAGATGGAGTGTTTTATAAAAAAAGGAGAGCGTAAACATCGATTACAAAAGCAAAACTAATTAAAGATAGTACTTCAAAAGATTCTTTTTCCTTCTTTTGACTTTTCTTTTTGTTTTTGTCTTTGACCCATTTAGTCCTTTACCTTGACCTTATTTTTGGAACACCTTGTGTGTAGATTACTATAATAAAGTTGTATTGACAAAAAAAAAATGCTTAGTTCTTAAAAATTCATATATCTCTTCCCAATCAGGACTCTAACGGTCCGTTTGGATAGAGGATTTGTTTTGGGTGGATATAGAATGAGGAGGGATTTGAAGGTGGATATGTAATGAGGGGTGATATGTTAAGAAGGGTGGATTTGTAATGAGGTGTTTGGATGATTTTGTTAGAAGGGGGATTTGGAAGTTGGATATGATGGGATAAGGTGTCAAATGACTTAATTGCCCTTGTGTATATATTTAATGTTTAAAATACAAATAATTGCAATATAATTATTATAGCCTTCCCAACCCAAAATTGTATTTATTATACTTATCATATATATTTACAATAATTGCAATTTAAAAGTCATTTTTATATATATGTATGTATATGTATACCGACAGTATACTCCAAGTCCCCAACCCCATCCACTGGATTCACCCACACACAACCCACGCACGACCCCATCCTCTGGATTCACCCACGCACAAACCCATCCTCTGCCTCCGTCCGCCGCCGATCATCACCACTCATCTGTTCAGTTTTCAGCCGTAAGTCTCTCTCTCTCTCTCTCTTGTTTTGCACAGATCGATCGAGTAGGTCGAGATGGAGTCACCACTCCTCTCTCTCTCTGGTCTGGTCTTACCTCAGCCCGTTGGTCTGGTCTCTCTCTCTCTCTTCGTTGGTCTGGGTTTCAGAACGATGAAAGAAGAAATGGGATGACAGTATAAACGAAAGGGGGATTTGGAGGGGTAAAACCGTCTCAAAAACCCCCGGATTTGCCAACGACGGGGTCGGACCTCCCCTTCACAAATCCACCTTCAGCCAGAGATGGATACTCTACAGTGTTCATCTCCCCCTTCCAAAAAACTGAACCAAACACCGGATTTGATGGAGAGCCGGACTACAAATCAGGGGGGCTTACATATCCCCCTTCATCTCCTCCATCCAAACAGCCCGTAATAAGATTTGTTGCTTATATATCTTCTCAATTGTGCACAATATTCCCCGTCCGAAACCATGGGATAAGGCCATAAGATTCATTTGATGGTATCGTTTCTGATAACGATGATCCATTTGAGGATAAAAAAGAATCATCCCTACTATCTTGTCCTCACGCTATCAAAGTTGTCTATAATCTTTGCATTACTGTTTGCTCCATAACTGTGATTTTCTTTTATCTGTCGATTGGACGACACGTGGCAAGGGCATAAATGGAAGGATGAAAGGTGACTTTGGTTCACCATAATAAAGTGAGTTTGAGTCGGATAACTTGCTTAATGTTGATAAAACTATGGTAAAGTTTTAAGGGTTATTTGCCCGTCAAGTGACCAATATTTGGTATGTTCCCTTGGCTAATTAAATATTATTTAGTTTGTTTCCTCTGTCACGATCAAGTGATAGGTGTCAGAAGAGTGTATGTTCAGTTCTCCCATGATCAGAAGAGTAGTTATTCATAATCAAGGGAGCAGTTTTTCCAGACGTGGATGCCTCATTATTCGTGGAAGTTATTTGCCAAAATTTGAAAGGAAACTTAACTGCCACTTCGGGGGGAAGATTCAAATTCAAACTTGAGAACGGCCTCTATTTATGTTTGAGATCGTGACAGTTTTGTGGACACACAAACAACGCCAACAGGCCTTTATCTTTTCTTTTCTAGGAGTAGTTATAACTTGTAATCGTTCACTCGACTATCTTAGTCGGTTGTACTTCTACTTTGAAGATTAATAAAGTCCATTTATTATTCTTCTTCCATATTTCATCCACTTCATTGTTTGTTTCCAAAGAAGTCCTGAAAACGGTAAGGAACCAAACTCCACTTTTCACACCCACATTCCAGCAAATCACAAAAATAGTTTTTCCTATCGATTCCCCATCGATTCGATAGAACTCATAAATTTGGTAACAATTACTAACCACGTTTATAATACCTAATTTTATTGATCCTCAAAATTGTGTTTGGCCGTTGAACAAATAACCTAAAATTATAGGAAATTGTGATTATTATTTGGAAAAAGAAAGAAATGCCTGAGAGTAGAATTCTTTGGTTTCTTTTCAAATAACGGGGCCAGTGTGCGTATGGGCTTCCCCTTGCGAGGATCATGAAACTTCGATAGGTTTTAGTCTGGATCCGAATGGGCCAAATATAGAACTCGTTTTTTTGTAAAGGCCCGTTATCAAACGGCCCACGGTTTTAGTCTAGATCTGAATGGGCCAAATATAGAACTCGTCTTCTTTTGTAAAGGCCCATTATCAAACGGCCCACGTGGACTGAAACTTTCCAATATAGAACTCATCCAACGTTTTCTCAAGAAAAGAATAAAAGAAACTGACGATGCATTCAGAAGTATCCATGGAGCGAACACCTTCGGTAACTCCCAAGCAAAAGGGGATACCGTATCCTCCGATCGGACGGCTAAGATGATGTCACATATATAAAATTTGACCAAATATGACTGGTCAAACCGGTCATCCACATTTAGTGTAACAGAACACTAAATGGCATAACTAATATGGAAAAAATGCGTAACATAAAATTTAGTGGGTTTAGTATAACATGTCCTTTAACAGGTATAACAATAAAACAAATAGGCATAAATGTCACTAAAGGGCATAATATGTGCCGTAATATGGTGTGCATAACAAAAGGCAATAGGAAGTATGACAAAAAGCCATTGAGGCATAACAAAAAGAAAAGAGGCATAACATCTAAACCTCGATTCTTGTGCAGAGGAAAAAGCAAACAGTATATAACCTGGGCATGATTGAAGGGTTTTTTTTTTTTGGTATGTGTTCAACCGTAGTTAGTAGGTGGAATTTTTTTCAATGTTATATAATTTTTGTAATTATCTTGAACAATAAAATTTAACGGAGCTCAGTACATAAGTTTTTTAATAATCAAGACCGATGATTTGGTTGTTAGCATTGGTTTATGTATTCTCGTAAATTTTGGGTTCAATAAACTTTATTAAGAATTTTTATAGGTACCGAAATTCACTATTAGAGTTATACCTTACGTCCGATGAAGTATGTAACAATGAGCAATTTACTTCAATCTAAACAAGAATTGACTTAATCCCTCATATGTAAAAGATAGACGGTTTGGATTTATAAAAAATAGCTCAAACGGTTCTTGAGTGGTGTAGTATAAGACTTTAATTCTCTAGATCCATCGAATGTGTTGCAATTCTATGGTTGTTTGATATCTGATTATCGCCGATTTTGGCGTCAATTCTTGAATCGATAAGATATTCAATCTTAATGGTTTAAATCGGTCATCAGAATAAATTACTTGCTAAGCACCTTTAGATTCTATACATTCAACCTCATGGTTTCTAAACTTAAGTCTAGTGCTTTAGTGAAATGTACTGCACTCCAACGACCGCAACACAATAACAACAATCGAGACCGTTCACTTTGTTTTGCTTTATGTTTTTAATCAGTCTCGTCATTTTTTGGCCTATCGGATTGAGGAAGCCCTCATCTAGATGAAAAAAATCTTGCTAAAAATGTTATTTTACGTCCGATCAATTGGCTACCAAAACTCCTTTATGTGGGCACACGACCCAAAAATCCCCGCATTTTTTAGTATGTGAAAATTCCGGGTGCGCCCTTTTCGGAAAGCGCGGCGAAACGCTTCGCAAATCAGAGAGTCGCCACTCGGGTTTTGTGGAGAGTACCCAAGAAACCGTTCTTTTGAAAATGTTTGGATTACGCTTGTTTGAGTTTGAAAAAGGCTTGTAGACTGGACCGTCGTCACCTTCGATATCTGAGGTTCAGGAGCCAGGTTACGAGAGGGGAAGGGTTTTATGGCACCCCCTCTCGCCCAATCCGGAGATCGGTCTCTACTCAGGCGTTTTATAAAACATTTGCATTTCTCTCTTTTATTTGATCATTCTTTTAGCCAGTTAGGGCGGGGGAACAGTTAATGGGGATTAAAACTGTAACACATTTGCATTTATGTACAAGTATGACAAAATGTTTATGGATGTTTGATGTTTGATCTACACAAGTATAATAGATTGAGAACAAGCTTTGGTGGACGCTTTAGACAAACTAGTGCACGCCGTCTGTGCGGTGATGCACGCAGAAGCAAGCCTGCATGCACTGGCCAAGCCACTGCATGCAATCACGACCTGCGTGCGCCACCCCACAACTGGCGTGCGCCGGTGAGCCTAAGACCACAACTTCTGTTTTCAACCCTCTGGGCTCTGGAAGGGACCAGTGCACACCCAGGACAAACCACGCAGTTTAATCTAGATTACTAAGCTATTACAGACAGGTTAAGGGCTTAAAAGCCACCAAATGGACAAAAAACCCCTTAAATAGTGAGAGGAGGATGATCAAAGGCCTGGATGAAAGATCCATGCAAGGGCCAAGCCACTGGAACTTGGGTCACTACCGCACGCCACTAAAGAAGGGCAGTGCGCCAGTTGTCCTTTGATCCCAATGCTTTGGCTTTGCATCAACTGGGCTCTGGAACATGACCAGAAGGATCCCAGAGGCCAAACTACGCATAAAAATAGATGGAAGAGAAAGCAATCTTAAGTACAGAAAGCAGTAAACTTGTTTTAACATGCTTGCAAGGTGATCGGATAGTAAAGAAACAAGAAAAATGATGATCGATGATCCCCACGCCAGTTTTGCCATACAGCCATGACTGGCGTACGGCACAAATAACTGGCGTGCGCCAACTGATCATCATGCACGGTTTTGAAACCTTGCCAGCGTTAGGGCCAGGACTGGTATAGATTACCAGCCTTGACCCTGCCAGCCCCCTTCAGGGGTCTTAACAGAAAACAGAAGCAAAAGGTGATATACCTTTGCTTGTGAGTTTTGTAGATGGTGTTGAGCTTGAGCCTTAGGGTTGAAGATTGGAGGATGAGTGTGGTGAGGGTTATGGTTTGTGATGAGAATGTTCTTCACTTACTCTTTCTATGGAGAAGAAAGGAAGCCAAGAACATTGAAGAATAAGAAGACAAGAGAGCTTGGAGCTTTAATGGTGCTAACCCCTTGCAAATGAATGCAAGGGGGGTATTTATGGTGGAGGAAGACTGAGATCAGTTGGCCCCTTAAGGGCTGTTTGGGGTGGTAAGAGGAGAGGGAGCCTCCCATGCATTAAATGCATGGGACTCCTCTTGAAAGGTTGTGTGTGAGAGAGGGGGAACACGTCTGAACGAGGTAATCATCAGGGGCTGCCAGCTGACGTCAGGGGGTTGCAAAATCTCCCGCCCATCTGGCAGAATAAAGTTGATTTGACTGGCATTGACTGGCGTACGCACCTTTGTGAGTGGCGTGCGCCAGTTACCGGTGGATGACTGACACGTGGCAATGGCTCTTGCGCACGCTAGTCCATCACCAGCGTGCTCCAGTAGGGTTTTGCTGAGGCCATTTGGTTCTGGCTCGGAGGATCGACAAGGGTTTGATAAGGGTTCGGATGAGGTTCAGGACGCTCGAAGCTCAAACTCATCAACGAACTCGGGATGTTCTTGACCTTAATCATCATCGGGGAATCAAAGACCGTAAGTAAACTAATCTGGACAGTCCAGAATAGGGTGTCTACACTTTATTCTTGGTAAGGATGATATTATTGATAATATTTAAAAGATAGACGGTTATGGCCAAAAATTACCTCAGGCGGTGCTGTAGTAGTGCACTATCTGACTTAAAAGCCTTTGAAAACATCGGAATGGTACCGATTAAGTGGTTTCCAACGTTTGATTATCTCCAATTTTTGTGCTCATGATAAAATCGGTAAGACGTGAAATCCTATCAGTCCAGATCGACCAAAAAAATAAAATTGTACCGATAAAATTTATAATGTAAATTTTATGTTGGCGCAACTGGGCACATACAATAAGAAAGACTGGGCACATATAATTCTTGGCAGACTGGGCTGGGCACATACAATAAGGAAGATTGGGCCAAAATGGAATTAAAGTTGTTCGCACAATTGGGCTTGTAAAAATGGTCTATCACGCATTTTCAAAATGCATGATGTTAATCGCGCACATACAAAATGCGTTTTACGAAACATGCGTGGTAACAAAATTCACGCAAGCAAGTTGTAGAGACCCAGATAATTTTTTTTTTAATTATAGAAATGTTTAGTAAATGCCTAAATTGGAAAACATGGTTTATTGGGTGATTAATTGAATTGAGGATTGAAGTGAAAGAATAGAGAATTGAGGAAGTGTGGGTGTAATAAAAAGATATAGGGGTATAAATAGGGGTATGAATATGCAGGAGATCATTTTCACTATTTCACTCTCGCTCATCCGTTTCTCTCTCTCTCTCATCCAATCTCTATCTCTCTCTTGCTCTCTCTCACAAAACTCCACTCAATCTCACAAAACCTTCAAGAATCAACCTCCTTCCGGCCTTCCATTTGCATTCTTGAGCTCAGAGATCCTTGGGTCGAGCTTGAATCAAAGTTTTGGAGTTCAAAGAGGCTAAAACTCGACCAAATCGCTTGAATCTCGACCATTGTTGCGAGGTAAGGACTTCTTTACCCCTTTTATGTGTTTATATGTTGATTTGGTGTAGAATCATGCCTTGGATCGTTGGGTTTTGTTGTTGTGTTTGCCCTTGAAGTTCTGCAGAATCGCTGCTCGAAACTCCGTTGTATCGATACAACTTAAGTGTTGTATCGATGCTACAAAGCTATCTTTCTGGTCAGTTAATGTTGTATCGATAAAACTTTGGTGCGTATCAATACCAGGACCCTTAAGTCCAGTTTTGCTCCTGCTGCTTCTCCGTCGATTGTTTTGACCCCTGATCACTTCTAAACCCTTTTGGACACCTCCTAACCTATCTCAAGCTAGCTTGTCTTCCTTTGATTATTGCTTCAGCCACAACCTAACCATCGAAATAGGTTGAATTACCCCAAGCGTAGGGCTAAGTCGCTATTAGCATAATATCCGGAAGTTCGGAATCGTTCCCACAGAGAGGATCTCTATAGCTTGCTAGGATTTTTAGAAGTAAGTGTTTCCGGCGTTTAGACGGCCAACTTTTGGTTTTGCTTTAAAAGGTGATAAACACTTATGAAAAAGACTAGAAAATTGGTTTTGACTAGATTAAACAAGCGGCAAGGTATCGGAGCTATTAACGCCGGCAACTTAGCCCATCGAGCCATTCTCAACGAAAACACGATTGATTTGCACAGCTTAGGCTATCAACCGGAGGATTTAGCTATGAAACCATTGAAAAACAAGAAGTGTGATATGGAAAACAAGTGAGTTCTTTCATTCTTTTGGTAAACACAAACCGAGACATAGCTCATAGAACCATGTGAGCGAGCACATGATCACCGGAGATTAACATCGGCTAGTTTTGTTACATAAAAGGCGAACCCTTATCATTTCCATACCAATCTTCGAGCCATGAGTTGAGAAAGGCAAGATAAACGTTAGTCATGAGGCGCTAATCGCCCCATAGCCAAGCCTAATCGACTACTCACACATAGTGAAACGACTAGAAAGCATGGAAGAAATGATAAACATGATTAACCGATAGAATCGAAAACAAACTTGATTTTATAAAGGATCTAGTCCACGACTACAACATTAATAAACAGAAAAACAATAAACGACAAATACTTACTTGAGTAATTGAAGGAATTAACTTAAAAGCTTCATAGATTAACACTGGAGTTCTTAAAAAGTAGAAAGACTTAAAGCTAGGTAGGTGAAGGGAAATAAATGAAAGGGGAAGTGGGTATTTATACAAAAGCACTCTTCTCTCTCTACAAATATCCCAAAACATGCCAATAATGGAAAGTTGGAAAAAGTAGAAAAACGTAGATATTTTCTGTAGGTTGAACCGGTACTGGCCAACTCCCAGTACCGGTACAAGGTCTTCAAAAACACTGAAAAATCCCAACTCTGGACAGCACGTACCCCCCAGTACCGGTTCAAGGTTGGCAGAACTTGATTTTAGGTCTTGCCTTGGTTTGAACAGCCTGACGATGACCCGACGCGCCCTCGCTTCTTCATTAATCACCCGATGAGTCTTGATGGGGAAACGCCACACGGCTGCGGATGCTTGGATGCTTCCGAGAGCGATCCTAGGCGATAAAAACCGCCTTAATTCCACGTTTAACCTGAAACTAGACAAAAACAGCCTTACGAGCAAAATTGGATATAAACGATACATTAGGGACTTAAACACTTCAAATTAGAGAACTTTAAGCGCCAAGATTATACAATCTCAGTCGCTTATCAATTATTCGATGTTGTCCTTGTTTTGTTGGTCTTTCGTTAGTGAGGAACGAATAAGAAATTACTTAGTTAAAACGTCGTTTAAGTGCATACTATTGATTGTTGGTATTTGTGATTGTTCATGGCGTATTTGTGATAACGTTGGCATATTGTATGACGTTTCATCTATGAATGTGATCATGGGGGAGTCTTAACTTGCATATTGAATGAGAAAGTAGTCGATTGGGTTGGAAGTTAGTTTAGAGAGTCTCGTAATGCAAGGGGTGGTAATACAGAGACTTAGACGGGTTTCATAACGCAAGGGGTGGTAATACGGTAACCCGAGTCGTTAGGGATCACCGTGACGCAAGGGGTGGCAACATGGTAATCCTCGAGGTGTTATACAGTAATGCAAGGGGTGGAAATACCGAAGGTGGGAATTTGGGTTAGTGAGTCGTGTTGAGATTGTAGAGTGCATGAATCTTGTGAAATGCGTGACTATTTGTGATAATGGCATATGTTTGAATGATCGAAATGAATGTCGATACACCAATGAGTCAATTTTTATCTCCTGCTTAAACTACGTCTCCTTGTCCTCTCATTTTGCACTTATCATCATATTTACATATAAGATTGGTAAAGATTTTCCTACTGGGCTAGTGTAGCGCAACCCAATCTTTTTTTCAGGTTCAAATGCTAGACAATAGCTTGCATACTTGTGTGCTTGGGCGTGAAAGATTTTTGGAAGCTAACTTTATTTAGCTACTTGATCATCTTTGTAATGACTTTCTTTTGATAAAGATGGATTTGTAACTAATTATTCTTGAAATTTCTTTTTGACTAAAATGTTTGTAATATTCTAAACATGTTCGTACTAGTTTAAGCTAATTTGGGGCCGAAGTGCCAATGTTGTATTTCCTTAAACTTGGGGACTCGTTTGTAAAGTTAAACAGGTGGGAACCATTTTGGTTATTATGTATGTTATGTGAGGATCTATTGTTGAAAATTATTATTTATTTATGTTGAAAATCGAGGGCGTGACACAAGTGAAGCATTCTAAAAATGCGTTATTCTTTAAAAAAAAATTACATCATCACACATCTTGAAGATGCGTTATATTGCGAGGTAAAAACTAACCATGATAAATGGTTCGCTAGGGGTGTCGAATAAAGGGCCATGAATTCGTGGGGTCCATTTTGGGTCTCCCAAAGATGATTTAGACCGAAAGTTATTCATAAAATATTTTTTTTATACATTCTTGTAAAAAATTAGCTCAATTCAAAATTTGTAAGGGTTTTTTCGGCATTCGTAGGGGCCCTACGAATTTCGAAACACCCTACGAATTCTAAAAGAGCCCTTATCGATATCAAATTAAACTAATGTTTTTCAGGAACCCATAAAAAATATTTTAAAAAATCTTGCGATTCGAATCATCTTTATGGGATCCGTAATGAGCCCTGCAGAAATCAAAAATATCATTGCCCATTTAATGGCAACAAAAATAAAAAATCCACGCATCTTAAAACAAGGTACAAAACTTAATCCAAAAGGCCCCGCTTTTGCTGCTGAATAAATGAGAATGATTTTGCGGGCTCATTTTGAGACCCACAAATATGATTCGAACCGTAAATTATTCTTGAAATATTTTTTATGATTTCTTTAAAAAATTAGTTCACTCCGCTATCCATAAGATGTGCTATAAAGGTAAACATTTTATTAAGAAAAAGAAAAAGAAGCACATCACGCATCTTCAAGATGTGCTCTAAAGGTAAGCTTTAAAAAAAGATAACTATTGTTTCAGCATTCATAGAGTGTTTCAAAATTCGTAAGGCCCCTACGAATGCTGAAAAAGTTCTTACCAATATTGGATTAAGCTAATTTTTTTACAAGAACACAAAAAAAAAAAAAACATTCTAAAAATCTATATTACAATTCACGACGGTGTGGTGGCCCACATATTTTTTCTGCATAAATCTTGACCATTAGCTTAAGACACATTTTTCTGCATAAATCTCCACCATCTATAAAACTTTGGCATTTTTGTAAATACTTTGCATTTTTGGGAATAAATAGTTGAGTAATTATTTTTTCAGTTTTGGTAAATACTTTGCTGAGATTCTGTCTTTTCTTTCCTAAAATCACTCTTAACAATCCAACAGCTAGGATCTTTTAGGATTTGAAATCTCACGAAACAAATATTATTAGTTTACTGCATTAGGTCATCAATTACGCCCGTCGGCCAAAAAAAAAAAACAAGAAGAAGTAAAACCGGTAAATCAGTTTTTTGTTTCCAAAGATAGCGTACTGATCAATTTTGGTAGATTAGTTTACCATGAGATGGCTGAATATTTCTCCCTCAAAGAATCTTTTAGTCAAAAGCGCAAGTGTTTGATGGCTGAGATTGAAACCCAACATTGATCCAACGAACATCAAGCAATTTCCTTCAAAATTTGAACCAAGGATCAAGTGGAGCAATTTGAGAGATCTCAAGCTACCATGAACAACCCTTATTGTTTTTGTTTTCATCCATTACTTCTCTCTCATTCTTTTCTATTTCATTAGAACGTTTTTGTTTCTCATTTCTCAATCCTACCCTACTTCTCCCCTCTCTCCTCTCTTCTCTCCTCCTATCCTTCAATGCAACTGTATATTCCATCGCGCACGGAAAAATTTTCAGTGCCGGGTGGGTACCACTTAGTGCCCGCTCGGCGCATCCAAGCCATCCATTGCATTTTTGGACGGCTTGGATTTGGAAAGAGAAAAAGAAGACAGAAAGTGTTGGTGTGAGAGGAGAGAGAGAGTTTCAATTCGGCTGAGCGGGTACCACATTGGATACACCCACCAGGAACTGAAAAATTTCTCATCGCGCACACCACCACCATGTACATATGTAGTGATTATATTTAAAACGGTCGGCTAGATCAGCCATCAAGTGGAAGAAACCTTTTTTATTATTATTATAACGGGTATGATCCATTATCAATTTTATTTTGCTTTTTGTTGTGGCAATGTAATTCGAATAGTTGTAGATTCTAAATTAAGTTTCATACATTGACGTCTTTTTCAGATTGTTCGATTCTGAACGTGAGGATAATTGAAGCTACAACCACGGAAGTGTGTAAGATCTTTTATTATTATTATTATTCATTTTGCTCTTAATTTCAATTATATTTTAATGTTCATGATGCCATTTTTTTGCTTCAATTTTGAACCGCGTCTGATGAAATGCTTTTACCTCTTATATGGTGTTTCTTACACGTCTTCATTTAGATTATAGTCAATATTTCTTTCTCTGGCCAATGTTCTATGGCTTCCCTTTCAAATTTCCAAACCTGAATTAATCACTTAGATATGTGAAGGTTCTTCCACACATGGAGTTCGTGTAAGGCTCTTGGTTTAAGTTGTGCAGTCAATTTGGTTGGGCAATGCCTAAAGGCACGATCAATTTATTTTATTTGTCAATTTCGCAAGTGGGGGTGTCGGAATCAGGAAAATATTTTTGTACAACATGATTGGATTGAAATGCCACAGTCTGGGATATTGTTGTCACCGTCGCTTAATCTTGAATCGCATCATTGTATGTTCGTTATGTATAATACCAGACTGAATGTATCATTGGGTTTGGCAAATATTATTTTTTCTTTGACCATTTATTTGATTTTTCCTTATATTTTGATTTTTAATCCTGGTATGACACTGTTTATGAAGGTCATATGAGCACAAATGAGAGAGGTATTCTTTTTCCATTTTCTCACCAAAAGTTACATTGATAATTTCAACTACTATTTATGACCATAGTAAGCTCAAAATTCTGTTTATTTCATTCAATTGTTCTGTGCTTCAACTTCTGCGGATTGAATTATGAATGGTGATTGTCCATTACGTGTTTCGATTTATGGGAGTCTGGTGTTGTAACGCCCCGATTTTTCGGGAGCAAAATAAATAATTCTTTAAGAACATTTTGCTAAATAAATAGAATTTCCAAAATAAAGGTTTCGCTATTACAATCTCAAGATAGATTAACTTATTCAAAATACATTAACTTCAGAGCCGACTCTAGGCTTGATACGGATCCCAAGCATACTCGATCTCCATTCCTGATATTCTTTCCGTGTCGAACTGCACCATCGTCAAATCCTCTCCATTGAATCCTGCGCCCTCTGGCAAATTGATCGCCGAAGCAATCGATTTACCAGGATACAGACGTATCCGTGAGTGATAAATCACCCAGTAGAATAATCCAACCCAACCACCCCTCTTACATTACAGCTAGCAGATAACCATATATTATCAATGCAAGAAAATAAAATAGAAGTATCACACATGAATTTATTCATTCCTGTCCAATAGTCTAACAACAAGAGAAAACTAATCATGCCAGACCATAACTAGGGTATACCTATCTTAATCACCACATCAAAATTACTACTGGACTCCCGTCAGTTCTGTCATCACAAAATTTCACTGGACTACTTGCCAGGTTTTATCAACATAAAACGTCACTGGACCACCGCCAGGTTTTATCATCACAAGACATCTCTGGACCACCGCCAGGTTTTACTGTCACAAAATATCGCTAGACCTCCGCTAGGTTTTATCACAATTCATATGAAAATAATAGAACGACAAACATTAAATAAGTAAATCCATTAGCAAGCCTTTGAATCTCACATTTCATAATCATTCCTGCACCATAGTATCCATCGCCTTACGAACGCAGTATTTCATTGAACATATTTTAAACGTCCTGCTATCTTCAATATCACGAGGTACTAGTAGACTATCCTCACAATTCCAGGTCCATCAGGCTGCCCCCAAGGTCCTGCTAGGCTACCCTCAATACCTGAGGTCCTGTCAGGCTACCCCTGAGATCCTACTTGGCCACCCTCACAATTCTAGGTCCATCAGGCTGCCCTCCAGGTCCTGCTAGGCTACCCCCAATCCTTGAGGTCCTGTCAGGCTACCCCAGAGGTCCTGCTTGGCCACCCTCACAGTTCTAGGTCCATCAGGCTGCCCTCCAGGTCCTGCTAGGCTACCCCCAATCCTTGAGGTCCTGTCAGGCTACCCCAGAGGTCCTGCTTGGCCCACAACCTTTCATATGTTTTCCTTTTCCATTAACCATAACATTAGCTGCATAATTTCTCTCATTGTAACCAACCCAGTGCGCGTGCACCTAAATCCGATCGAGCACGTACAATGTTATTCATAAAACTAACACAGAGAGCATTATACATTTTTATGAGATAACAAGTAAATCAATTAATAATGTGTGAGTAATAATCGCATAATATTTTATGATTAGCCGATGCCTTTACGTTATTAAAAATGTGTGAGTAATTAATTTAAACACGTAAATTATCAATTTTGTAATCTGAACAACACTAATCACTAATCATGACTTCTTCTTTTTTTTTGTTACACCAGTTATAACTAAAGAAAGTGAATCATGGGCCGAAATATTACGCTTAAAACGCTAGGGTAGCGTTTCATGGAATTTTAGTAAAGTTAATCTATTAAATGGGCCGCAATAACACACTAATGTAATTAGAAGGGTTTAAGTGTGATTTTACCAAAAGATTAAAAACCCATTACGTATTACTACTGTTCACGGCAACAACAACAAAAAAAAAAAAAAACAGATCGAGGATCCCGAATTCTGTTCGTGCGACGTCGGGATTAATTCTTCCTACACTAAAACGTTAAACACCGATACGTAAACACTTAATATACTGAGGAGAGAGTAGGAGAAGGATTATAATACCTCGAATTCAATCGGGAAAAAAAATACGGCGATCGGTTTCGGACTCATGGAAAAGATTACAGCGACTGGGAACTTCAAGTACTGTTTTGGGTGAGTAGGGGATGGTCCGGTGATGCCGAGGAACATTCTAGGAGGTGCGTAACTTGGAGAGGGAGAAGGTATTTATAGAGATGGGTGGAGTGGGGTGCAAGGAGGAAGGGGATAAGATTGTATTAATGAAATTTCTATCTCTTGGGCTTTGAGATGGACGAGATAACGACGAATATACGATCAGGGAGGAAGTACAGACTGAGTAGGAGAGAGAGAGAAGTCGGCTGGGGGAGATGAGAGAGCCGATTTTTTTGATAAAGGGGTGGTGGAAGAATATTATGGTGTATGTGGCACACCACACGCCTATAAGAAATTTTGATAATTCGATTTAAACCAATATAGAGTTCAATCTATAATTAATTAACTAACTTTATAAAGAAATAATTTTTGTATAGAATTATAATTTAACTTATTAAAAATTTTGGATCATTAAAACATATGGGTAATAAAAAAATATTGTCGGATACTAGTCAGTTTTAAAAAAAAATCGAAATATAAATTTCTAATTGAAAAAAAAATAGGAGCAAAAATCCGGGTCGTTACAGGTGTGACACTATTGATTTGTGTTATTGACTCTTTAATCAGACGCATTGGATTAGCAAGGATAAATGAAGAGTAATGCAGAATTGATACTTACCTAGAAATTTAATTTGCTTGGGCAAAGTCAATGTTATTGTGTAGGGAGTTGTTGTTGGACTGAAGACGAAAATAAACATATGAAACTGAACAACTATTTTGATTTCAATACTGAGTTAGGAGCAAGAAATATGTGGCGTACTTTGAATTTTTGCTTTTGAATTATCAGTATCTTATCTAGCTAGGTAGTGTTTTTTCCTTTCCTTTTCTTGATTTTTAAGTCACTTTTTGAATATGGAAATCTTGCCTATGCACACCATGGCTGCGCTTCATTGAAGGTGCTTTGCCTGGCTCAGTCAAGGCACTAAATATGTTTATTTATTTTTAATAATTCTATCTTTCTTGGAACTTCCTATAAGTAGCAAAAGCCAATTCAGGGGAATGCATGGCTTTGGCTCTTAGGACATTTTCAACGTTTGATTATAAATATTGCCAAAAAGGGTAAAGGCTTTGGCTGGATTGATGGGCTTTAAGTTGAATGCATGATTATACATCTTTTGTCACTTACGAAAAAAAAAATAATACAGCTTTTGTTTATTTTTGTTAGGCTTGCTCCAGCTCTGATTAACACACTTTAAGATTGGTTATTTGAAACAGAGCGGCTTTGGTGATTCATTGAAGAAGTTCAAAAATCTTAAAAGCTTGGTGTTGGGAAGAGGACGATTTTTTGGTACTCTATATGCGGGCAAATCTTTAAAAAACCATGTAATATATTTTGTTTGGTTTTATTTTTCTTTGCATTTTGCTTAGCTTAAAAGAAAACTTTGACGAAGTTAAATTGGATTCGTGGAACAAAATTGGGTGGTGTCATTAGTTGATGTTGTCAACTTAGGCTATAGTACAAGGCACAGACATTCACTAGCGTTTGTTTAAAAAGATTAGAACATTCTAATCTTCATTTTCCTGATGCAATGGACGTATATCATGTTGAATAGAATTATTTCTTCTTATTGGGACCTTTATATACAATTGGTGATCTCAATATAGAGTGGAAAAACTCCTATGTCTGGAGTACCAAGGTTACCAGAACTTTTTATTTTTGTTTCATGTGCTTCATTTGGATTTATCATAAAGTCAATACCCACACTGTAACATAATAGCTTCTACCTGAGTTCACATCATATGTAACCAATTTTGCTGATCATCAAATAGTACGCTTATACCATTCAGTGTCTAGGGAACTTAGGTCCAACATAATAGCTTCTACTTAAATTGGTCTTGGGCCAATTTTTACTTATAAAATGCCTTCTGTTGCTTGGTGTTCATTGTGATTTAAGTACTCAGTTACGTTTCCCATCTATATGACTTCCGAATTGGTAGGTGTTGCCTTGGTCCTTTGTCAATCTAATCATGTTCTCATTGATGGGCAAAGTGGAAGCGAGCAATCAAGAAACGCAGTTCTGGATGGCGTTCGGCATAGGCTTATAGAGAAGGTTGTGAGAAACCATGAAGATGATGATGGTGGATCTTCAAGTGATTAGGGTGCAAAACTAGGAATTGTTTTAACTACACTTTATTTATATGGGTTCCTTTCGTATATATTTACAAAAGCTGAGATCATGCTGAAATTAATTAGTTGTTGATGCTTTTGTTTAAAAGTAGGCCTTCAAAAAAGGACTGCAAGTAATAACTAGGATGCTCAAGTTGGTATATAAGTACTGGAATTGATGTTCAAACCATTATACTAGCTCAATGTTATTATAGATCCATCTTGCCCATGGTTTTTGATTACTGAAGGTTGTTTTTGTCATGGGGGGTTTATTGTTATTATGTGGTAGCTTTGAAATCGTTGAAAAGCAAACTCGCCTGAAGTCAGGTTTGTCGATCAATAGTAGGGAAGGGTGGTTTAGTTCAGTTTCGTTAAGATCATGTCGCGCCGTGCCTTCAGGCACGGGCAATGCCTAGTAACTTACGATTTAAATCATCTTTGTGGGATCCATAATGGGACCCTTCAAAAATAAAAACAAAATAAAAAAAAGGTACTCCCTGAAAAAGTGTACTCACACATATAACACATCTTTTCGACCAACCAGAAAATGCAGATATTACATATAACACATCTTGAAGATGCATAGATTTTTTTTATTTTTGTGGGGATCATTAGGTCCCACAAAGATGATTCAAGCCACAAGTTATTTTGAAAATATTTTTTATGGGTTCCTAAACAAAAGTAGCTCAAGTCAATATCAATAAGAACTGTTTCAGAACTCGTAGGATGGTTCAGAATTCGTAGGGCCCCTACGAATGCCGAAAAAACCCTTACAATAACCGATTGAGTCAATTTTTACAAGAATTCATAAAAAAATATTTTGGAAATAATTTGCGGTTTGAATCATCTTTGCGAGACTCGAAATGAACACACAAAATTATGTCCATTTATTCGAACCAAATAGGGGGCAATGCAAGGATTAAATTGTGTAGCTTACTTACAGGGGAAAATGACGGCACATGACGTGTTTTGATAATTAATACCCGCCAAGGATAAGCTAAGAACATTTGTTAATGCTGAAAATGTCACTGACAAGTATTAATTATCAAAACACGTCCTTGGCCGTCATTTTCCCTACTTATAGCGCATCTTGAAGATGCCTGATTTGCTTGGCAAACTGGGCCAAAACGGAAGACTGGGCACATCCAATAAGGAAGATTGGGCCAAAATCGAATTAAAGATGTTGGCGAAACGGCGCAACGGGGCTCATATAATTTGAGTTTTTCGCTGCTCTATCCATTAATAAGAAACAAATTGGAGAAATGTTCATATTCTGAAATGTTTTGTTAAAATAGTTCATCGCGCATTTTTAAAATGCATGATGTCAATTGCGCACATAAAAAATGCGCTTTACGAAACATGCGTGACAAATCCACGAAAGCAAGTGACGCATTTTGAAAAATTCGTTTTCTTAAAAAAAAAAAACACATCACGCATCTTGAAGATGCGTTATATGGTTTGCTAGGGACATGAATTCGTGGGGTCCATTTCAGGTCCCACAAAGATGATTCGAATTACAAGTTATTCATAAAATATTTTTTTATAGATTCTTGTAAAAAGTTAGCCCAATCCGAATCAGTAATGGCTTTTTCGGCAATCGTAGGGGCCCTACGAATTTTGAAACACCCTATGAATTCTAAAAGAGCCTTTATCGATATCGGATTAAGCTAATTTTTTTTAAGGAACCCATTTAAAATATTTTAAGAATACCTTGTGGTTCTAATCATCTTTGCAGGACCCATAATGAGCCCTGCAAAAATTAAAAAAATATCATTGCCCGTTTAATGGCAACAAAAATCACAAATAAAAAATCCACGCATCTTGTGTTATAAAACAAGGTACTAAACTTAACCGAAAAAGCCCCGCATTTGCAGCCAAATAAATGAGAATGATTTTACGGTATCCATTTTGAGACCCACAAAGATGATTCGAACCGTAAGATATTCTTAAAACATTTTTTAAAAAAAATTAGCGCACTTCGATATCTGTAAGGATTTGTTCTTCCAGTATTCGAAGGGCTTTGGTGGGTCCATAATTATGATGTGGCAGGTGACTGGTCAGATGACATGGTGGATGACTAGGCGCTGGCGTGACAGGGCAATGACTAGGCGCTTACATAGCGCTGATGTCATCATCTTCTTCACAGGAAAATAGGCCGCGTGTAGAGAAAATTGGGTTTTGACAAAAAAAAACTCCAATTTTGACCGAAAGATGCGGATTACCCCAACTTCAAACAGAGGCATATAATACTTTCCAGAATCGTCTCGACGATACGAACATGATGGACGGATTAGATCGTCTTTTTGAGCAGTTTAAAAAAATGCAGATTTGAACAGAGAGACGGAAACAATGGCGTGAACTGAGTTTTTGGTTTCCCTTGGCTCTGATACGGTGATACCATTTGTTTTGTCCAAAGGAATCGAAACCAACAAAGACACAGACCATACACAGATACACTCATCGAGATCACCGGCCTCCGGCTTCGTTCGCCATTTGAGAAATGGTTTTGTTCTGCTGAGAGTTTGAGAGTTTCAGGCCGGAGAAACAGAAATGGAGATGGAGAAGGAAATGAAAAGTTTAATCCATGGAAGGAGAGGTAGAGGAACAAAACTGTATAACCAATTAACCATGGTTGAAAAGGTACTCCGTATCAGTTAAGGGTGTTTTAAAAAATAAAAAAGTGACCGGTTCTTCAAGTATTAAGTATTATGTAATATTTTAATTTAACGGTTGTGATGAATTGGACTACAGATAAATAGGGAGATACCGTGTCCCCAGACAAGAGGGGGCACACTCCAGCATCTTTCATCAATGGAATATTGAAACTTGAAGGAACAAACTTTGATAACAAAAAATCTGCATTGTTTCTTACCATTAACTATAAAAAATTGGCAAAAAAAAGTTTGATATGTAGAAACTGTAAATAAGACACATTAGCTCAACATTTTGTATTAAGTTTTGGTGATTGGTTTAGTTAGTTAAAACTGTGTTTAGAGTTCCAGCTGTCAGGTTGTAACAGAATTCTGGTAGAGGTAGTGCTGTGGATATAAACTGAGTTGAGCATTGTATCATCAACGAAAATAACAAAAAGATTTTGAGTCTCTCTGTCTCTCCTGTATTTCATCTCTCTCTAGTTCTTGATTTCTGGTATATTTCTTGAGTTTTCTATACGGTATCAGAATTCAGCTTATATCCACAGCTCTACCTCTACCAGAATTCTGTTACAACCTGATAGCTGGCACTCTAAACACAGTTTTAACTAACTAAACAAATAACCAAAATTTAATACAAAATGCTGAGCTAATGTGTCTTCTTTACAGAAACGTTGGATTCAACTCAAAAGTTTTAGACTCGGTGGACGAGAGGTTGCAACACTAGACTTAGTGATCATTCATTTCCATGTGGAGTTGCTTTTAATGTTTGACACTTGTAGTCTCTTTTTAATGGTGCTGTAATTTTTTTGAATCAATCATCGTGGTGTGTTTACTGTGTATTGTTAGGTTTGTATCTCAGATTTAGCATAAGATTGTTCTCTAAAGCTGTTCAAAAAAGATTGTTCTCTAAACATGTTTCCTTACTCCTATTAGTCTGGTCATAATTTCAAAATTAATGTATTTTTTCTTGCCATGCAAAAAAGAAAAAAAAAACTGTGAATTGTTAAAAACGTAGGATGAATTATGCCCCGCACTCTCTTATACTAAGTGGAGTGGTCATAATACGATGTCAAGTAATCGCTCATCTTATATCTAACCAATGAGACTCATATTGTCTGATCGAATATGATGTCAAGTGTAAGTCCTTCCCTTGCACTTCTGTTATTGCCTAACTGATTATTTTATTTTTATTTTTAGAAAAAGATTGGAAGTTAGTTTGCATAGTTATCTATACTATATATACCTAAAATATAAAGTTCTCTCCTTAACTTCTCTCTCATAAGCAATTTTTTTTCATTTTTTTCTCTTTTTACTTATTGTTCTACAACTTTTACAAAATATATAAAATATGTACATTATTTTGATTGAAAAAGAAACTAAGTTTCATCAATAACATTAACAGTATATATTTTATTTTACTGACGCACAATACAACAATGGTTAAGGACCAAAATGAGTCCCTTTTTCAGAAGAAATGATTTGAAGTATTTTCAAAGGGTCATGCTACAGTATATGTTTCCGTACCATATGCATCTGAATAACTGTAGGGAGGTGTTCCCGAACAGGTACAGATGTTGACCGAACACGTGGTATGCCAGATCCGTGTAATGAGAAAAGTGATGTGGGACTCCATACAAGATGAACGGTGGCGGAAAGATCCGGTATGCTAAGAAAGCACCAGTAGGTACAATCTGTTCGGCTTAGGTGGCCCAGTGACATGAGAAGTCATTAGTAGGTACAGTCTGTTCGGCTTAGGTGGCCCAGTAACATGGGAAGTCATTAGTAGGTACAGTCTGTTCGGTTGAAGCATGTGCCGAACAGATAGAGTCATCTAATAGATTGTGGCCTTAAGAGATAAGGTGGAGGAGGTATTCTGGAGGAAGAATCCAATATACGGTGAAGATAAGTAAGGAGACAGTCCTATTGAGGAACAAGTTCCATAGTGAGAAGAGATCCTATGAGGTAGGGATCTCGGTTGATTGGGCAAGAGAATCCCTAGAAAGGCTAGGTTTCCTATACAGGGTAGGAAGCCTAGGTCAGTAAGGATGCTTAAAAAACAAGTAAGCACATGTCTATAAATAAGAGGTAAGCCTAGAGGCAAAAGGTATGCAATAAGTTGCATTCATTCCACACTTTTCTACTGATAATTAGGGTTTTCAATACAGTACGAGATACTAACTTAGGCATCGGAGGGCCTTTGCCACGAGAGGCTAAGGTGCGCTCACCCCTTGTCTGTTTTACAGGTAAGGGTTCAGGCGAAGGCATTAGGGTTCCGATTGGACAGCACGAAAAGGAAGGAGATTCAACGCTATTCTAGGTACTGTCTATTTTTCCCCACCTACAATTGGCGCCGTCTGTGAGAAACGAAAGAGTTCCCTTTTAAAAATACGACCATGGTGGAAGTAGATCCAGTTACGCCACTCGTTGAAAAGAACCAGGCTGATGGAGGAGATAAATCACCACCAGGTGCTCTGAAAAAGCCTACTGGTGGGCATAGCAGGAGGGCGACAAGCAGAGATCGTCCTCTAACCATCGAAGATAACTCTAAGAATAAGGAGGGCAGGACGGCTACAACCTCCACGCGAAGGAGCAGATCCCATCAAAGGAGAGAATCGGTTGCACATTCAAAAAGTGTGCATAGCAATGAAGATATCATCGACAAAAAGAGGCAGGAAGTCGAGGAATTTGCTCGACTAATTCGGAAAAGGGAACACGAGATTCGAGAGTTAGAGCGGATCCGAGAACATCCTGAGGACTCTGGATTGTCACGAAGAAGATCCAAGGCAGACGGACTGGCCATGGTGCAATACACGAAGGCCCCTTCACGAAGAAGGAGGAGCAAGTCCAGAAGTCCCACTCCTCCTAGGAAAAGGGCTTCTTCACGAAAAAGAAAGAGTAGGAGTCCTGTCTGGGAGAGATCTTCTCCACGAAAGAGGAGAAGTAGGAGCCGAAGTTCCTCACCCGAGGAAAACACATGCAAACACCACAGGGACAGGTACGAGAGACCTGATACCCACTGGGATAAGTCTGACCCACGAAAGGCCAAAGAAAGTGGAGAAGGGGCCATGTCTGCACGAGAAGCAGCAAGGGAAGCATTAAGTAACATAGCGGCTTCCCCGTTTGCAAGAAAGTTGCGGGATGCAAGGCTGCCGAGCAGAGTGAAGCACGGTACATTCATTCTGTATGAAACAGATGCGGATCCCGTTGCTCACATACAGCATTACCAACAGGCTATGTTCATGCATGATGGAGACGATGCCATCATGTGCAAGATGTTCCCGTCCAGTTTGGGAAAGGTTGCTTTATCTTGGTTCCACAAATTAGAACCACGTTCCATACGTGATTGGACACAGCTGGCAGAAGAATTTACTACCCGGTTTTTGACAAGTAGGAGGGCTCCAAAACTTTTGAAAGCCTCTCCACGATGAAGCAGGGGGAAAGCGAGCCGATAAGGGACTACGCTAAAAAGTATTGGGAAACTTTCAATGAGATTGACAGCTGCAGCGAGGAATACGCGATTGCTACGTTCAAAACTGGTCTACCTGTTCGGGGGGAACTACGACGATCATTGAACATGCATCATGTTCAAACTTTGGCCAGATTGATGGAGCGAATAGAGCAACATGCCAGAATGGAAGATGACATACTTCGAGAGGACGGCAAGATTGTGCCCGAGCAGCCAAAAACACCGGCGAAAAAGGTGGACAAAACAGAGCCCAAAACTTATAAGGAGAGGCAAGAGTACGGACGGGCTAAGAAAGAGCCATACAGAGAGAAGCAGGCACCTGACCCTAAGTCATTCTTTTCAATTACCACTGTTTGGAAAGAGTCTATCTATAGGATTCTTTATCGAATAAAGAATCAGCCATACTTCAAATGGCCCCCAACCCTAGGGGGAGATAAAGATGCGAAGCGTGCTACGAACCAGCACTGCAGCTACCATAAGGATTGGGGACACATGACTGAGGATTGTATCATGTTCAAGAAACATCTTGATGATTTGGTCTCTCGTGGCTATCTCAAGGAATTCATCCAGGAGGATCCCAAAGATAAAGAGAAAGCCATGGAGATGAATTATGAGCAGAATCCTAAAGGTGTGATCCATATGATACATGGATTGGCCACACCTTATACAAGGAGTGAAGTTAGACTACTCCAGAGGCAAACCAAGCATGATCAGCACGTTATGCGGCTAGGGAACAAAAGAGGGCGAGAAACTGACATATCCAACGAGGGGATAGTTTTTACAGACGAGGATCTGGGAGAAGTCCAGTTACCCCACAACGATGCATTGGTCATAACCCTACGAATTGAGGAATATGATATTGAGAGAATCCTGGTGGATTCAGGGAGCTGTACAGATGTATTGTACTACGATGCATTCAAGAAGTTGGGATTATCTGGGACAGATCTGGAACAATCAATAACACCCTTGGTTGGGTTTGGTGCAGGAGCAGTCTGGCCCCTCGGAAAGGTAACATTACCTGTTCGGGCTGGGACAGTGGTCCTAAGTACTGATTTTTTGGTAGTAAATGTCTCATCCTCCTATAATGCGATTATAGGGAGGACTTGGTTACATAAAATGAGGGCTGTTTCTTCCACATATCACCAGATGGTGAAATTCCCAGGGTCTAACGGGATCGAGAAAATTAAGGGTAATCAGAAAGCAGCACAACAGTGCTTGATCTCTATCATCAAGAAAGCTCCAAAGGCCCGTCAGGTTCATTCAGTAGAAGTACCAGACCAACCAACTGTTGAGGACGTCGGAAGAGATCCAGCGGAGAAAGTAGTTGAAGGCTTGAAGAAGGTACAGATCAACGAGGCTGATCCTGAGAGGTATTTTCTAATTGGGCAATCACTACCGGGTGAAGAGGAGTCTGAATTGATAGATTTCCTAAGGGAACACGTAGATGTGTTTGCCTGGGTACCAGAGGAGATGCCTGGAGTGGATGCAGAAGTGATCTGCCACCACCTAAATGTTGACCCGCAGCATAAACCTGTTATTCAGAAGAAAAGAAGATCAGCTATACAACACGTAGACGCTGTCATTGAAGAGGTGGATCGTTTGTTGGAAGCAAAAGCGATACGAGAAGTATACTACCCAGAGTGGCTGTCCAACACTGTGGTTGTAAAAAAGAAAAACGGGAAGTGGCGTGTCTGTGTGGATTTCACGGATTTGAATAAAGCGTGTCCTAAAGATAGCTTTCCTCTCCCAAGGATTGACCAGTTGGTCGACGCCACTGCGGGGTATGAGCGGATGAGTTTCCTCGACGCATATCGGGGATATCATCAGATTGTCATGTTTGGGCCTGATCAAGAGAAGACTTCTTTTATTACACCACGAGGGTTGTACTGTTACAGTGTTATGCCTTCTGGGCTGAGGAACGCAGGAGCAACTTACCAGAGGCTGGCTACAATCATGTTCAAAAAACTTCTTGGCCAAACTATGGAGGTATACATAGACGATATGGTGGTCAAAAGCAAAACCCGGCAAGGGCACATTCTGGACTTGAAAGAAGCCTTTGAAATTTTAAGGAAATACAAATTGAAACTCAACGCCTCAAAATGTGCGTTCGGAGTTGGTTCTGAAAAATTCCTAGGCCACTTGGTGACCCTAAGAGGGATTGAGGCAAACCCTGATCAAATAACAGCCTTGCAGATGCTGCAAAGTCCTAAGACAACGAAGGAGGTCCAGAGATTGACCGGAATGGCTGCTGCCCTCAACAGGTTCATCAGCCGTTCAAGTGATAAATGTAGGCCTTTCTTCCAGCTGTTAAAGAAAAGAGAAGGATTCGAATGGGGAGCAGAATGCGAGCAGGCATTCCAAAACCTGAAGAAATACCTGGCTGAGGCCTCACTTTTATCAACTCCGGACCCAGGTGAGTCTTTGACTTTGTATTTAGCAGTTTCTGAACATGCTGTAAGTGCAGTTCTGCTGAGGGATAAGGGATCCGAGCAAATCCCAGTATACTACGTGAGCAAAACGTTGTTGGACGCAGAAATAAGGTATCTGCCCCTTGAGAAACTGGTCCTTGCATTAAGGACAGCAACACGAAAGTTACCTCATTATTTCCAGACTCATAAGGTCGTGGTCTATACGGAATTTCCGTTGAGATCGCTGCTACGAAAGGCAGATTTCTCTGGACGGATCTCAACTTGGTCTGTTGAGTTGAGTCAATATGATATTGACTTTCAACCACGTACTGCAATAAAGGGACAAGTATTGGCAGATTTTGTGGCGGAATTCTCCCCAGTAGTAGCACCTCAGCCTCCTACGAGAAAGGAACAAACGGTCAAACTCTCAAAAGAGAAAGGTAGGAAACCCGCCGAACAGGACCCTTTGGAATGAAAATTATTCATCGACGGTTCTGCCTGCAACACTGGTTCAGGTATTGGTATTGTTTTATTCCCTCCCGAAGGGGTAATGCTGGAGCAATCTGTTCGGCTTGGCTTTAGTGCATCGAACAATGTGGCGGAGTACGAGGCACTACTGGTCGGCCTAAAAAGTGCAAAGACTCTGAAGGTGAGAAAAATCAGAGTTTATTGTGATTCACAGCTCGTAGTGAACCAGCTGTCCGAGGAATATGAGGCCCGAAATAAGAAAATGGCAGCCTATGTTGAGGCAGCCAGGGGTTTGCTTGATACCTTCAAGAGGGTATACATTGAGCAGATAAGCTCCGGATAGAATTCCCACGCTGATTCTTTAGCTTGGTTAGCTGCAGCTGTTCCAACAGAGTTTAAGCGAAAAGTAGCAGTTGACTACTTAGCAGAGCCGAGCATAGGCAGGAGCGTAGAGTTGGTCCTGGATGTTAACCAAGGACCAAGTTGGATGGATCCAATTGTGGAGTTTTTACGAGATGAAAAACTTCCTTCAGATAAAAAGGAAGCACATAAGATCAGGACCAAGTCTGCAAGATTCTGGCTATTCCCAGAAGGAAAGTTGTATAAAAAATCCTTCACTGGACCGTATTTGCTCTGTGTGCACCCCGAGATGGTGCAAAAGTTTCTCCATGAGATTCACGAAGGAACTTGTGGAAGCCATGCTGGGGGCAGATCTATTGCGCACCGAGCAATTACTCAAGGATATTGGTGGCCTCACATGCAAGAGGATGCAAAGGTCTATGTTAAGATTTGTGAGAAATGTCAGAAATTCTCACATATGATAAAGACACCAGCCGAAGACCTGGTGCCTTTGACAAGCCCATGGCCATTTGCCCAGTGGGGAATGGACATCGTGGGTCCACTCCATAAAGCAACAGGAAATCGAAAGTTCCTGTTAGTGGCCACTGATTACTTCACAAAGTGGATTGAGGCAGAACCCTTGGCCAAAATCACTGAACCAATGATAGAAAGGTTTGTGTGGAAGAGTATTATCATTCAATTTGGAGTCCCGTATTCTTTGATCACAGATAATGGGGCACAGTTTCAGAAAAAGTTTAAGACATTCTGTTCCCAGTATGGAATAAGAAACTATTACTCAACCCCTGCTTACCCTCAGAGCAATGGGCAAGCAGAAGCTTCCAACAAAACTATTCTCGATGGGATCAAGAAAAGGTTGGACAAGGCGAAAGGCAAGTGGCCTGATGAACTGCCCCTGGTATTGTGGGCCCACCGAACAACGCCTAGGAGGTCTACGGGAGAGACCCCCTATTCATTAGCATATGGTACAGAGGCAGTCATACCCCTGGAGGTTGGACTTCCAACCAATAGGACTGCATTGGTTGAAAGTGGGGGTAATGACAGGGCCCTAGAGATTGAGCTTGATCTGGCCGAAGAGAGGAGAGAAAAGGCCCTGGTCCACCTGGCCTCGTACCAAGAACAGCTGATGAAGAGCTATAATAAGCATGTCCACCCCCGAGAATTTGGTATTGGGGACCTTGTGCTTCGAAAAGTACTTGGCAATACCAAAGTGGCTAATGAGGGAAAGCTAGGAGCAAATTGGGAAGGTCCATATCGAGTGACCGAAATTGTGAGCATTGGGGCTTATAGGTTGGCAGGCCTGGACGGAAACCCGGTGCCAAGGCCTTGGAATGTCCACAATTTGAGAAAGTTCTTTGTTTAAAAAGACTTGGTTTATCATTTATTCTGTTTTAGGATTATGTTATTGTGTGGGGATTACGAAGAAAATTCCTTTATTTTTAATTCTGATTTAGGATTATGTTATTGTGTGGGGATTACGAAGAAAATTCCTATGTTTTTTTTTAGTTGCAAGGGGTACGCATAACGACTCCTTGAGTATGACAATTATGAATAGAAGTTTTGATTTTGCAACATATTGATTTTTTCAGGAATTTTGTTTCTTATGGTATATGGTTATTTTTAATACGAACAATGGCCTAGCTGCCCCCTCTTCGTATTGGGGAGCAGGTAATTGATATGAATGCCTTAGACGTACGAAAATACGTGCTAACAATATTAGTACGAAATACTTGTTTGCACAAATTGCTAAGTACGATAAAACTTAACAATCTATTTTAAGTACGAGAAACTTAAACAAAGTACGAAATACTTGTTTGCACAAATTGCTAAGTACGATAAAACTTAACGATCTGTTTTAAGTATGAGAAACTTAAACAAAGTACGAAATACTTGTTTGCACAAATTGCTAAGTACGATTAAACTTAACGATCTGTTTTAAGTACGAGAAACTTAAACAAAATACGAAATACTTGTTTGCACAAATTGCTAAGTACGATAAAACTTACCGATCTGTTTTAAGTACGAACAGATACTTGTTTAAACAAAATAAATACTTGCCTAAAGTACGAAGAAACTGGGATGCACATTAGCATGTGCACGAACAGCTAAATACGAATAAAACTTAGATCGACGTCCAAGTATGAATACACTTGATGGGCATATCAACTGAATCAAACATTTCACACATACCTGAAATTAACTAAGTATGAAAACACTTAGTAATTCAACATGTGGCCACAAAGGGCCACCTGCAAATATTAAAAGGCCACGAAGGGCCGAGCAAACCAGAGTAATGCCACGAAGGGCCAAATACCTATGTTAAAAGTATGTTAAAGTGTACTGATGCCACGCAGGGCTAAAGATTACGGTCACGCAGGACCAGCAAAATGTTTTTGAATATTCGGGAGAATGGATTAAAACTTACCAAGTCAGTCCAGGTTTTGGACCTTGGGGGTGGTGTTGCTTGGAACCTCAGCAACATTGCTGTCTCCAGCTGGTTGTTCCTCCAGATTGACAGTTTCAGTAGTTGTACCTCCAATAGTTGGTTGCTCAGGGATTGCTTCTTGAGATCCAGATTGGGCACCCTGAGTCTCCATCTCTATCTCCTCGTCTGCATCAGCAAAGTCATCAATTTGCTCTTCGATATTATCAAGAGGAGGCTCCTCGGAGCCATGAGATGGCTGGAGACGTTTGCTAGGCAAATCATTGTCAACCCAGAGGGTGGAATCATCAGGAGCCCCAACCTTTATCAGACATGCCTCCCATCCTGCGGCCCATATTTGGTCTTGGATGGCCAGCATCTGTCTACATAACTGGCCGTCGCTGCATTAAATCCTTTTTGATGACCATCATCGTAAGCAGCCTTTTTGGTGGCATCGATCTCCGCCAAAGCTTGTTTGAGGTTCTCCTCAGCTGCCTCCATTTTTGATCTCGTCTCGTCGGCCTCCAACTTTGCTTTGTCTCTCTCCCTCTCCAGCCTTGTTATAGTCTGAAGTTGTCTGGTACTGTCCCTCAAGAGTCTATTCCGTTCAGGTTCGATCTCCTGCAGCTTTTGGCCGAGTACGACCATCTTCTGGATGAACTGAATTGGATCAAAACAAGGATGAATTAGTACATGTGAAAGGAATGTACTAAGATCTTGTGAAAATAATGAAAAAACCTTACCTTAACCCCGCTCACTATCCCAGTCGCCACTAGCCGGTCAGATGAAGATGCAGCCTCTTTCTGCATGTCTACAAGCAGCAGCAATGCCTGCGCAACAGCCAGTGCAGTCTCCGAAGAGCTGACACTATCAGCTATGTTCACGGGCCGGTCACCTCTTTTGAGTTGGGGGGGTCCAGGCCTCGTGATTAACCTGAGTAATCGGTGATGGGGTTTCAAGGGTAGCCACGACTGCTTGGGCATGAGACGCCCCGGCTTCTTGGTGCCTGGGGCGTTTGTCCCGATGGGCGTCAAAAGCCTCGATTAAACCATCTTGTCCTCGGGGAGATGAGGATCGTGTTGAACCTCCCCTGTTTCGGCGGGGTGGAGGAGGAGCTTGGCCGGTAGATGACACCCGGCCAGAGGAACCCTGCCCCCGTGAAGGAAGGGTAAGAAGGGTGCTGAGGTTAAGAGGTTGCTGGGACATAGTACCTGAATCTTGAGGTGACCGGGAGTATCCTGGGGAAGAAGACTGACTGGTGTCTCGTGGGGGAGCTGGTTGTTCGGGCTGTTGTGGAGAAACGGCCGGTCTACGAGACGATCTTCTTAAAACCAGCCGAGGTAATAGGACACCTTCGGCAATCGGAACCTCACCTGATTGGCCGGCGATGGTCACTCCAGCGTTTGACCTTGAGCTTCTAGGCTGGGGAGCAGTCGAAGTAGAGGCGGCGCTGGTGCTCGGGTGGGCTAGTCTTCTATCTATAAAGCCCCTGTAAGATGGATCATAGCCCAAGAGTACGCTTGCGTCACGACCTCTCCCAGCTGTTCGGGTACCTAGCTCACCAGTATATTTTAGAATTCTGTTGATTTCCGCTGTTCGGACGTAACTAGGCTCTCGTCCGGGACGCTTGTTGGCGTTGGTCGCTACAGATTCAAAGATCAAGTATGAATTAGTCACACAAAGAGATAAAAATGGAAGCAGTAAATCATAATGAGGTGAATTAGGAGCATACGTGGGTGGCCCCATTTGTGGGGACAATGGAAGCCCACCACTTGGCCATCTTCCCCGAATGGCTCGAAGGCACCAGTGACATACAGGAAGTCCATTTCATGATCACGAGCAGAATCTGGCAAGTTAAGCACGAGACGCTTTTCTGCTTTCCTTACTTTGAAATAATAGGTGTTGTATTCTGGGTTCAGCACGATGCTGTACCACCATTGGATGTCCCATAATCCTATCTGGGTGCCTAAAATTCTATTTAGGGCCACAACTCTCATCACTAATCTGAAGAAATTGGTGGATATTTGCATGGGGGTGAGTTTATACCAACTAAGGACCCGACGAAGTAAGGGGTCAAGGGGGAAACGAACCCCACCCTCGACGATAGCCACGATGGGGATGCACAGCCTATCCCACCTTCCAGCATCCCTGATCGCACCTAACGGGGCAAGCTCAAGCCCAACGTTCTCAGGGACTTTATAGTCCGCCCTAAATGCCGCCATAGCAGCAGGGGTTTCACAGAGCTTCCTAAATTTCCCTGGCTTAGGGCCACTGTCAGCTTCATCCGCCATGGATGAACTTAAAAACAGTATAAAAGGAAAACTAAAATAAACAAGAGGGGTTCAAACGAAACCCTGGTACGCAAACTGAAATCTGAGAAATGGGAAAGAAAAGGAACCCTAGGAATGAATCTGAGAACGAAATCTCAGAATGCAACGAATAGAGAAGTGAGAATGAGAGTCTTACAAGAGTATAGTGAAGATTTCCTGAGGTCGATTCAAGTTTGCAGACGGCGGCGATGGCGGATGAAAGACAGAAGTTGTCGCCTGGTTTTCAGAGAGAGAGAGAGACTTAACTTTTTGTGGTGTAAAAACCCAAAAAGCCCCCTTTTGGGGGGTTAAGGGAAAGAGACGGAGACGAACCATCTCCCCTCACGACCGTTACATGAAAAGTAACGGAGAAAGAATTAAAAGGAATAACGTTCTAACACCGTTAGACGGAACGTCAGTTCGAATTAAATGCAAGGCGTACGAAATACGCCACGTGGATTTGTTACCTCGAAATAGTATAATGACTAAACCGCCAAAAAGACATCAATGGGAACCCGATGACTATATCTGCACGGGATCTGGTCTGTTCGGCTTCAAGTTCATTCTTTGAGCTTTACTCATCATCTTCGAAACAGTGATCAATGAGCAAAAGCTGGGGAGCAATTGTAGGGAGGTGTTCCCGAACAGGTACAGATGTTGACCGAACACGTGGTATGCCAGATCCGTGTAATGAGAAAAGTAATGTGGGACTCCATACAAGATGAACGGTGGTGGAAAGATCCAGTATGCCAAGAAAGCACCAGTAGGTACAGTCTGTTCGGCTTAGGTGGCCCAGTGACATGAGAAGTCATTAGTAGGTACAGTCTGTTTGGCTTAGGTGGCCCAGTAACATGGGAAGTCATTAGTAGGTACAGTCTGTTCGATTGAAGCATGTGCCGAACAGATAGAGTCATCTAATAGATTGTGACCTTAAGAGATAAGGTGGAGGAGGTATTCTGGAGGAAGAATCCAATATACGGTGAAGATAAGTAAGGAGACAGTCCTATTGAGGAACAAGTTCCATAGTGAGAAGAGACCCTATGAGGTAGGGATCTTGGTTGATTGGGCAAGAGAATCCCCAGAAAGGCTAGGTTTCCTATACGGGGTAGGAAGCCTAGGTCGGTAAGGATGCTTAAAGAACAAGCAAGCACATGTCTATAAATAAGAGGTAAACCTAGAGGCAAAAGGTACGCAATAAGTTGCATTCATTCCACACTTTCCTACTGATAATTAGGGTTTTCAATACAGTACGAGATACTAACTTAGGCATCGGAGGGCCTTTGCCACGAGAGGCTAAGGTGCGCTCACCCCTTGTCTGTTTTACAGGTTAGGGTTCAGGCGAAGGCATTAGGGTTCCGTTTGGACAGCACGTGAAGGAAGGAGATTCAGCGATGTTCTAGGTACTGTCTATTTTTCCCCACCTACAATAACCAAACCATTGAGAGACATATCAATTGAAGAAAATGTTTGATTACACCTCTCAATGGTTTGATTACGACTCTCAATAATTTGGTGACGTCTCTCAATAGTTTGGTTATATTGATGCATACGGTACATAGCATTTCCCTTTTCAAACTAGTAATAGTTATCAACACCACTACCAACAAAAAAGTGCTCCAAAGGGAGAAATTTTTCGGTGTTGGTAGATATATTCAACGTGGTAACCGCTCAATACATCCGGATCATTCAATACACTTTTGGGCAGCTCAAATTAAAATCATCTTTCTCCTCTCACTCCAACACTTTCTCTCCATATTCGAGCCATTCGAAAACACAATGGACGGCTTGGATGCGCCGAGCAAGCACCACGTGGTACCCACCTGGCACTAAAAAATTTCCGCTCCAATGGAGTTGCAAGATCGATCAGAGAAAATCAGAGACAGGATTTCTATTCATTCAAAGCTTCCACTGCTGATCTTAAATCGAAAACCACTGTCCAATTAAATGTTCATGTTTTTAAACTTCATGGCCCTCCATTTTAAAGGAGGTCAATCTCATAACCCAACTACAAGAGACTAGAGAGGAAGGAAAGTTTTTTTTTGAACAGCGAAAAATATTTTTATTATTCTTTGGAAGATAACAAAGACCAAAAGGAGCAAGGGAAAAAAACAAGTACCCATCCGAGACCCAATCCCTTGATTGGCAAAATGCCAACCAAGGAAACACCCAAAGAGGCCTAAATGCCTGGATATCACAATACAAAGCACAACCCAACACCTAAAGGCCTTGAAGCCCAAATATAACAATAAGCACAGATGAGACACCGCCCAAACACCTAAAAGGCCAAAAAACCCAAATAAAGGGAAAACCCAACAATAAGCCCAAACAAACACTAACCCTATCAAACCCACCTAACATCAGCCGCCCCCAAACCTACCGCAGCCAGCCGCTGCCTCAAAGCGGCCAGCCAAAGGACTAACCGCCGCCGCCTCGCTTTGCCGTTAGGCCAAGAAAACCGAACGAACCCAAGAGAAATCGATCGGCGGAGATGAACAGAGAGGAAGGAAAGCTACCAATTGATTGAAACCCCAATGACCTAACAGAACCATGTTTGGCTGGTGTGAGCCCAAGACTTAAATCAACATGGAAACCAGTCATTGACAAAATCAGGTTGAGATTAGCTTCATGGAAAAGAAGACACATATCATCTAGTGGAGAATCACACTAATCAAGTTTGCACTAAAGCCGTTCAAAAAAAATAAAATCAAGTTTGCACTAAACAGTCTTCAAAATGCCAGAAGGGGTTGCTAAAACCATTGAATCAATTCAAGCAAGGTTTCTTTGGAGGTGGTTCTGAGCTCCAAAAGGAAAATCGATATGATTAGCTAGTCAAAAATTACTCAATAGCAAAAGTGGAGTTCTTGGAACTAGAAGATCAGGGAAATGAATGAGGCTTTGTTCTTGGACCTTGAAATAATCTTTTGAGCGACTTGCGATTTTCCTACAACAAAAAAAGAAACCCATCACTTTTTTATAATAAAGTAAACAAGCAGACAAACAAATCGGGACGGAGAGATTACCTCAATGAACATATCCCTCTCCTCTGTCATTTTGTCAAGGTCTTCTTTCTTTTTTGCACGTTGTTCCTTTTCCAACTTGGTCTCTTCCTCCAACTGCACAGTCTGTGCTCCCATGGACTGTAGCTCCTGTTCAAAGGAGTGAACCGCATAACACAATATGTGAGTCATACCATATCACAGGCTAATACAATCAGTAAGTCCAAGAAACTAAATGCAAGATAAAGGACACAAGCAAAAAAAAAACCTAGTTTAAAGATAAAGCGCATAGGGCATCAAACATATCCTAGTTTTAACTTATTTGTAGTAGTGCTCCTGATCAAAGCGCATAGGGCTTCTAGACACTGCACCCAGCAAACTGCGCCAAACCCAACCAGAGGAAGGACAAAAGAAAAAAGGGAATGACATTATTCGCTAGCTTTTCTCTTATCTTTGCTGAGAAGCATGCCAAATTTTAAAAGGACAAAATATTAGTAAATCCAAATCTGGGAATGTCAACATGATGATATAAAACTGAAGGTCAAAATCCTTAAAGCAAAATGCTAATATTGAAACTTAGTGTTCCAGGAACTCATTTGTTGCATTTAGATGCATCTGAACACCTTTATGAACAATGAACACTAGCTAGTATATAAACATTACAATTTACACGTATTGGTACACATGAAAATTACAACACACAATAGCATCGCCTTGCATTGCAGCTGGGCAACAAGTTAAAACCTCATGCACTGGGTTAGCAGACCTAGCGGACCAGAAATAATAACCCGATAAGAATGAAACGGAATGAAATTCAATTCATATTCCATAGAGGTCACAATAGCTATGTTCTCCTATTAAAGATAACAAAGAGGGATAAGAATGCCGGCAAATAGATGTCAAAGTCAAACACTCGCAAGACGGAACATCAAGAATACACTTTCAAACCTCATAAATGCTACACACATCCCCCAAGAGGACGCACACCGTATCCTGTTTCATAACCGCACCTAATGGCCGAAGTAGGTCCTCCACAAATCTTTCCTCAATAAAGGCTATGCCTTCTGATCAGCCAACACATTTTATGTCCTCCACAAATCTTTCCTCAATAAATTTCTAAACTTACTGTTTCTTTGCACTTAACAATTGATACAAGTTTGATTGAAAACAAAAACAACTAAGCACATATCAATTCACAACCCAGTAATCTTATAAACCAAAAACAAAGGAATGAAACTCCAACTACCCATTGCACTACAACTGGACTTAAATCTGGACTAAAAACAGCATTAAAACAGCACTAAATCCACATTACCAAGCCTAACAATGACTGAGATTCAAACTGCAAGAGCTGGAAAAGAAAAAGACAGCACTTCCACTAAGATTCAACATGCAACAACTGGAAAAAAAGTCAGCACTTCAAATGCTATAAAAGTGGTCAAATACTGCTCAGCTCAATACCATGCACTTCAAGAAACTGCTAAAAAAACTGCCCAAAAACTGAACATAGCATATGTGATTATCTGCATGGACAAGTTAACTACCTTCTGATCTTTTCATCATAGAAACCTGTAGAAAGTTCAAAAATGGTGATCCAGTTTTTGGTAATGGAAGCCCTTGCAAGTCTCTCTGCAGTTTCGGAGCTGAGCAAACTAGAATTACGTGAAAAATAGTACGTAGAGTTTACGAAATGGTGGAGGTTCAGAAAACAGTCACGGGGGATTTCAAAAATGGCCTTTTTGGTGGTGGCAGACAGCACCGGCACCCTGTAGTGTTTTAGGTGTAACTCGCATTTGGAAACTCGAAACGATGCACCGATTATTGGATTAGAACCTAGGTCGATATAACAGTACAAGCATATGCATGGGTCGGGTTGGGTGGTTTAATGTGCATTTTCCAACCAACCCGTCTTTGGAAGGTTCGCAAATTTTTAACCAACAGCCAACCCACCAACTTTCAAAACCAGCGGGCTGGTTGAGTTTCTTGGCAGTTTCGACTCAGCGGGCAGGGTTAGAATAACTTAATCATTTGTTTTTTTTTATCCCGAGTCTCTGGTTGTTCACAACCTATTTAATATAAGCTCAAAAAGAAAATCTCTTCTAAAGACAAACCATAGCTAATGGGCATCTACATAAATCTCTGTCTAACCTAACTCATAGACACCCATAGCTAATGGCCATCTAAACATGTTAGCCATTTAGGTGGTGTCACGAGGCACGGAGGAGCTTCACCAATTTACTCTGATTACCTTGATTAACAATAGTTAGCCTGTGGTTAAGATTAATCAACCACAACTGGGGATAGTTTATGACACTTGCTTAATCATGCCTACCTGTCCTTAATCATGAGATACTCAATTAGTTGTTCACAACCTAATGAATCAAGATAGATTGTCGTTCAAGGTTCAATTCATAGCAAACAATAAAAAAAAATCGTTAAGCACGTTGATTAAGAAAGCAGAGAGCTGGAAGCATGTATGACACTTCGACACGACTCTTCAAGAGTAGAATAAAGGGCTGTTTGTTTGACCGGATATGGGCATCAGATTGAACTACATATCCAAAGCAACTACGCATTCAGGGTTCCTCAAAAGATTTTGCCCTGGACTAAACATCCATTGGATATACAAACTCGCAAAGTGTGGGATACAAAGACCATGCAGGGTGTGGTATTATTAATCCGATCACATTTGTCAGTTGAGATAACATATCTAACGGGATATCCATTCACTACTAGTCCCTTTGAACAAACTGGCCCTAAGGGCATCATTCCATGCCCAAGTCACTATATAGAGCACTACCATGGGCGGAGAATGATAGGGTATGATTTCGAAGTAATACTTCTGGCTTTACAACGATTTAAATCTTTTGCTGCAGCGACCAATGTGTATTTTGCTAATCAGTCATTTGCGAAAGCATTTGCATCAATAAGATGAAGCAAGTATTTCTGTTGAGCTAATGCTATGTTCATTTGTTTACAAACTGAAAAATGCTTTTGACAAGTATCTATTTCTTGCTGATGGAATAGCTAGAATCATTCTGCTTTGGAATGACGATGTTTCGGATGTGCAAGTTGTACTGCAAGTCTGCAAAAGTGTCCCATAAGCAGCTCAGAATTAACTTTACTGCTACGGTTGTCTATTGTTCTAATGCAAGAGATCAGAGAGGGCAGCTCTGGTCTGGACTGAACTCTATTTCTTCCTCCACTGCTGATAATAAACCTTGGTTTCTCTTTGGTGACTTCAATATTGTCAAAAAAGAAAATCAAAAGAAGGGAGGTAATGGCATTGCAAGGTGTCAAGATGGAAATGTGCAAATAGCTGGCTGTGCAATTGTTTGGCGGTCTTGTACAGCAGAATTATTTCAGGTGCTGGAGGAAGTCATGCTCCATTGCATCATGGCACATGATATCGGGTGAAGTTGTGATAGTGTGTGCAGGTTGTGTCGCTAGCAGGTTCAGTTAGCAAGTTTCTTTGGTATTCTTGCTATTCGGTTCTTGTTCTGTCTAATGCATACCTACTTAAACATGTATTTGCTCTGTGTTGTTCCTACATATCTAACTGTTCCAGTTCACAAAATTCTGTTTCGTGAAGGGCAGAACTCAGAAGATATTATTCACTGGCTCTGAAATTCTTAGGCTAATAATCTACTTAAAATCGATAATGAAGAAAACAATCTGAAATTCATCAATCAAATGCCTAGACCATAAAATGCAAAGAAGCCATATCAATGATCAAAGATATTCACAGATTTTATATGCCAGTTTGGTTGACTTGGAATTCATGGTTTTCTTTTTTGCTAGTGTGCTTACAGTCAGATAAATAAGATAAAGACTCCAAAGTCAAATTGAGATTAACCAGAAAAAGAATGCAACTTCCACTGTTGAAATCCAGCAACTTACACATTCACGAAACCAACAAAAGTGGGCAGGCACTTAGGCAGTTCTTCATAGAGAAAAATGTTCCAGTTGCAAAATTATATTAAGACAAGGTAAAGTGATCAATTAGCGCAAAAATGACCCGAATTCTTTTTTGGATAACAATGACCTGAATTCTTGTAACCAACCAAACTGGAAAACTTCCATAATTCGAGGGAACATGAAAAAGAAGTCTAATTGAGATCAGGACACAAATTAATTACACAATTCCTTTATTGTCAATACATATACCAAACTTAGATGAATGTACCTGCCGTTCGGGAATTAGTTCCTTAGCTGAGAATGAAGATCCTACACAAGACAGGAAAAAATTAGATGAAAAAGACCAACAAACAAAAGTAAGAGAATTAGAGAGAACCTTAGCTAGAAGAAAATGTTACTAACACCAATTCCTTTTAAGTATCGACAATGCACAATTGCTAGAAATGCGACATGCTATTATCATTATTATTATTTTCTTGTCATTTTTTCCACTAGGCTTCCCACTTCCCTAGTTTCCTAAATCCTACATCTCTGAAAGATGAAAGGACGATGTACATATTCTGGCCAGAAGGCATGTGAATTCAAGATCCATAAACTGGAAAAATGCACAGAATTAAAAAAATGAAAAAGAAATAAAGTAGGAATGGGGTTCTAAAGAGAGACGGTCCTCCTTCTCTCTAGGATTTCCCTAATCTGGTTCCATGGCAGATGGAGCTATATCCTTCGCGGATGGATTATTTGGGGATCGAAAGGCACATATTCTCAGTCTCTTCAATGACCTAGCAGTGGAAATGTGATGCGCAAATATGTGCGCGGAAGGTCGCGAGGCAATATTCAAGCGTCTTAGCGATGCTGGAAAATCAACCAGTAGGAGTCTCAACACCAGTAGGAGTGCTGAAGGTCAATAACATCTGGAGTCTCAACACCAGTAGGAGTGCTGAACAACAAAATGGAAATCAGCTCGTTAATCGATATAACAGTTTCTCCATCGTACAATAACCTACTTCCTTGGGGAATTTACAAACAGGTAGAAGATTTAATCCAATTAACAAATGCTTTGTCGGGTATGATGAAGAAACAAATTCAAACAAAAATAATCTAGCAGGAGATGTATGTTCTAGAAAACAAAGTTTCTTGTCCCTCCTGTTATACAGGTCAGTGAAAAGAAAAGAAAGGGGCAACATATAGTTCCACTGTCCACCAATATACACTCGTAAATGAAGACAACACTTTTTGTAAAGGGAACAATGGCAAAATATAAGGAGTAAATTTACTTGTTTTTTCCCTCAATCCCTACGCTAAAGGGGCATGCCATGCCACAAACATATTTACCCCCCAGCCCTCTCCCAACAAAAGAAAAAGAGAGGGGGGGAAACCAATAAAGAAGTATTGTTTTTCTTCACCACAGTTGGTTTCTTCTTATTTGGAGGGGTTGGCACTACTGCATATGAACTTTCAAATCCTTAACCAAATGCCCATCAGGGCCAACACATTCCACAACGCATCTAGGCTGCGTTTGGATGACAGTATTGTAAAGGGACTTAAGAAGGAAAATGCATAATCTCAAGGACAAAAAAAAAGATAACTTAGTTTGTTTACTGCATTATCTTCTATATAACCGTAGAACCCCTCAATAAACGCACAATCCAAACAAAATGCTAAGCTGATTGTATCCCTTTAGCTACGGATCCTCCTGATATTGGCCAATCTGGTGCTAGTGGTATGTGCTCTAATCCCCTAACCCCTACACCAGATCCTGAATTTAAAGAGCAACATGGTTAAAGAGCAATATGGAGGACCCAATGATCATTGGAGCATATACAAGTCTAAGCACTCCAAAAAGAAGAAGAAGGGGCAGTGACCTATAAAAGTTGTGATGCTTAGTTCTGCAAAATGTTTGCCCATCTGGCCATAATGGGCTAGAATCCCATCTTTAAATACTTGGCTTTGGCCCCACTTTTGCACATTTGCCAACTGCGCAAGAGAATGGGACACAAAGTATTAATCTAGGTCACACTAATGAAATTTCAATCTAAGGGATAGGAAGCTTCAACTCTTATACTAGGAAATATTACCAGTTTTGCGGAGACAACCAACTCAATGAATCCTGAGAAAATTTGGCTTAGCACAACTTTTAGTTTGCACAGAACATGTATATGCTGTTCAGAAAAGAGAGATGTGGTAATATTTTTTGCTGATGGGGTTCAAAGAAGTCCCAACCTCCTTGCTTACTTTTAAGTGCTCAGTGCATTTGAGAAACTTGGTATCATAACTAAATCCGATGCGATCATTTTGAACATAAGAGTTTACATGGGATGAACTTCTACAGTGGACTAGAATTTGGAATTTGGTCTCCTTCCCGCCTGGGATACTTCGGCATCAAATGTTATGAATTGCAGAACAGTATTCTTTTTAACTACTGCTAATTGAACTAAACTTTTCCCTACAAACATGGGTTTAGGGCACGAAAACCTCGAGATCTAAGGACTTGGGAATGGATGGTCCTGAACCATTTTTTTCCCTAATAACAAAGTCATGCTAAACGAAAAAATTGCTCCTAAAAATGGATTATTATACTAACAAAACTTCAACCATATGGCCACTGTGTTCACTCTCTTAACATGCATTTCAACAAACAGCTTATATGCATCTTTGAAAGACCCACATCTATCTATACACAAAATCGAGATGGTCTCCACCAATTTCGGCCAAATAAATAAATAAATAAATAAAGTTTCTTGTACTTTAAAGGAGAGAAAGCCCAGAATAACGAGTGTACCATCGAGAGTAGGTTGACTTAAAAGCAACCGAAACAGGGAATTTCTCTCTCTCTCTGTTCACCGCACTAAAAGCTTCAACGCTTTAGGCGTCAAAGGAGTTGTATTGATAGGCGACTCCCTGACGAGCAGTTCTTTGCGACCGCCCTCCCACGGAACAAGAACACTTTTTCTACGATGAGACCAAATACACAAAATCAAACCAACAGTTTAGCAAATCCCGCAGTCTAATGGCAGAAATAGAACACAAGCAGTACATCAATTTTGCAACTATGAGCATGCAATTCTGAAACCCTAAATGGAGAGACGGGATTCAAGGTTCAAAGGTGAACAAATTAAGAAATTTTGTAAACTCAAAACTCTAACCTAGACGCAAATCAAACCCAGACGCAGAAGCAGATCAAACCCAGAAATTTTGTTCGATCAAGAAGAAATAGTGTACCTGTGATGGTGAGAACCGTGAGATATCATGCAAAGACCAGTGAAGATGGGGATTTTTGTTTGCAGAGAGAGCGATCACCAGGTTTTTCCATTTCGATCGGGGGCTTCCGTTTTTTGGGTTTTAATTTGGGGGATTTTTGTTGACGAGAGATGGAAAAGGAAAAGATAAGAGGGAAAATGGAAAAATTAGGAGGGAAAAAGTACGAGGGAAGTACTTCACAGTGTAACTAGGCGACGTCGTTTAGCAAAGGAAAGAATAAATTGCACGTTCGCGGTAATTAATTTTGGGACTTTCTATTTGCAGCCACTTATTTCCTAAGCCTAGCCCGTCCAAAAATTAATGATTTTCGGACAAAAATGCCCTTTTTAAAAATGGACAAAAATACCCCTAATAAAACGACGTCGTTTTGGGTCTTCTTCTCCCCCACTCTTCTTCTCCAACCCACCTACCGGTCCTTTTTTTTTTTTTTATCTACATCTCCCCACCTACCAGTACCACCACCTCACTCGTCCCCTCCTCCTCCTCCACCCACCGCCGCCATTACATCCACCACCGCAGCAACTGACACCGATTCCGTTGCCACCAACTCCATCGCCAGCGTTTGCTTCCAGATTCAACCGTTCCTTTACTCAGTCCTATTGCGCATTAGAAAAATGCGTTATGTTAATCGCGCATTTTGTGAATGCGTTATACGAAACATGACGCATTCCGAATTTGCGTTTTTTTTTATTTTTAACAGTCAGAATCTGCGTTTTTAACAAAAAATAAAAAATACATGACGCATCTTCAAGATGCGTTCCAAAGGGCATTGCCTCCACCGGCGGCCGTTGGCCAGCCTTCTCCCACCCACCCAATCCCCCCACATCTCTCTCTTTCTCCATATTTCCCTCTTTTTTCTCTCTGTTTTTTCCTCCTCTCCCTCCCTCTCTCTGCCGTCATCGTTCTCCATCGTCGTCGGTTGTTGATTGCCTCTCAATCTTCTGTGTGGTGGGTTGCGTTCCATTCCCCATCTACCTCTACATTTTGGGTTGCGTCTGTGATGCCTCATCGCCTTCTACTCCCTGCAGATCCAGTCAGACCCTGATTTCCTCTCAGCTTCTCTTTCTCCTTCCGAGTCTTCTGCAGCGCCTCCGTCGCTTCTTGCCGCCATCGCTTCTGGAACGGTTTTTTTTTTTTTTTTTGTAATGGGCGATTGGATTTCGTTTCTCGAAAAAATAGAAATCAAAGTGGAGATTCTGTTCAAAATTTGTTCACATTGTTTGTAGATATTTAGCACAGGATGTAAGCCGAAATTGGTTGAGGAAGACATATAGCAAATTCGCCTGCCCCTTTTCCTTCTGGAAGCTACTGGTGATGGAGGTGGTGGTTATGGGGGGGGGGGGGGTGTGGTGGTGGGTACAACAGGAGAAAAACGGAAGAGAGAGAGAATGGGTATTTTTGGAAGCTTTGGGATATTTGTTAGGTTGCATATGGAAAATTGTTATAAGATTTGCGAGTTACATTTAGAACAGGTTAGGCTTAGGAAATAAGTGGCTGCAAATAGTAAGCTCCTTAATTTTGGGATTTGCTATTTGCAGCCACAAATTTTCTAAACGTAGTCTATGTACCATATTATAAACATGTGTGTACCATAGTATATACAAGCTACGTTCAGGAAATAAGTGGCTGCAAATAGCAAGCCCCATTTTCCGCCCATGGAAACTAAAAACGGCATTTTCTGAAATAATGCCGTTTTTGAGTAATTTTTACTGGCATTTTATATCTAATGCCGTTTAAAGATAATATTTTCCGACATTACTATTAATGCCGGGATTAACTAGTATTAGTGACATTTTAACACATGAAAAATGCTATTAATGCCACATTTTCTTGTAGTGTGATATTATCGGAGGAAGTAAGTGGGTTCTTTGAAGAGGGAGGAGGTAACATCCGAAGTTCTTTGAGGAGGGAGGAGGTAACATCAGAAGTTAATCTCAAGTCCTACACCTCCGAAAAAGAAAATTAAATTTAGCAGGGAGGCCTGGTCCTCCAGGAAATCTCGCAAGACTTAAGTCCCAAAGTCTCTCCTCTACCCCTCTTTTTTTTACATCATCTCTTCCCCTCTCTTTGCTTTCGGTGAGAGAGAGGAAGAAACGCCGACCAAGTGGGGAGAGAGAGAAACAAACCGAGAGGGAGGGGAGATCCGGGCCGAGAGGGAGAGAGAGAGGCGCGATCGTCAGCCAAGGGCGATCGCGATGGTGGGCAAAGAGGAATCGCAGAGGAAGGTTTAAACGGCGGGTGCTGGGGTTTTGGTGGGAGAGGTTGGCGGAGGAGGCGATCGAACGGAGGAGGGGGAAATCGCCGTGGGGAGTTCAAACGGTGGGGGTCTGGGGCTTTGGATCAGCAACGAGGTTCTCTATGGTGAGTTGGCTTAAATCGATTGGGTGGGTTTTGGCGACAGGGGTGTGGCGGATCTCTTGTTTCTTGGAGATTGCAGCGAATATAATTTCGTGGAGGTATAACAATACCAGAAGATAATTTTGTGGCGGATTGTTTCTTGGAGATTGCAGTGAAGATAATTTCGTGGAGGTATAACGATCCCAGAAGTTGTGATTTTGCTGAGAGCTTCTTGGAGGTGATTTTTATCATGCTTTAAAAAGTTGTATATTTGCCAAGGGAGCAAGTGGAGTGCCACGGCGCCTCCTCCTTGATGTTATACAGTCTTGTTGTGTGCCAAGGATGCAAAGGGGATGCATTCGGCTCCCTCCCCTCGGCGGAAGCTTGAAAATCTTGTTGCGCTTTTCAAGGGTGCAAAAGGGATGCATGTGGCTCTCTTCCATCGCGAAATTGATTTATGATTGGCTTGTTTGGTATTTGTTTGACAGGTGCCAGAGTTCAGATATATTGTTGTTGAAAGATATGACAGCTTGACCCAAGCTTCCTGTTGCGAGCCATTTTGGGGACGTGGTAGAATCTCGGCAGGAACGTGCTTCTTCTGCAATTTCAAAATCTAGCAAATCCCTTAGAGCTAGAGGTGGCAATCTCAATCCATATTTTTTTAACCCGCTCAATCCGCCCACTTATAATCCAACCCAATCCGCCCATATTATATAATGGGTTGAACCCATATAAACTCATATTTTAATGGGTTTAGATGAGTTAAAAATGGGTTGATATTAAGGCTCCGTTTGGAACCCATGGAAAGGAAAGGAAAAGAGTGAAGAAAATAAGAATTTTAAGTGTAATGAATAGTAAATTTTCCCTCCCATTTTCCTTCCCTTTTATTTTTTTTTCCTTTCTCCAAGTTCCAAACAGAGCCTAAAAGACCCAAATAAAATCTAAATTTTCCGAATGTCTGCAATTCCCGTATGTCTGCTTTTCAATCCCTCTCGGCTCTTGTTCTTTTACTCCCAGGAAAGGAATTCTCTCTCCCCCCCCCCCACACACACACACACACAAACACACACACACACACACCCCCGATGCAAAAAATCTGACCTGGGAAAAATGGTGTGACGGAAAAAATTGGAAAGATTAGATAAAAAATAAAAAGATTGGATCGAGCACCTGCACAGGTTAGTATCCCCACGCAGTGCTAGTTTCACGAAAAAAAAATCAGCGATGAGTGGGTATCATGCACGTGGCACCCGTTCGGCACATCCGAGCCGTCCATTGCATATTTGGACGGGTCAAATTTGGAGAGAGAGAGTGTTGGGATGAGTGGAGAGAGAAGATTTCAATTCGAACCGTCCAAAAGTGTGTTAGATGATTCGGATGTGCTGAACGGATACCACGTGAGATATACTCACTCGGCATCGAAAAATCTTTAGTTTCACACGCCACACACTAAACGTCCACGTTGTCCACACATCTAAGACATCAATTTGGACTTTTAAAATCAATCTCATTGAATCCCCACTGTATTCTAATTTTCTGGTAGGGAACACAAAAAAAAAACAAACCAAAACCAAAACCAAAAAAAAAAGAAAAGAAAAGGAAAACGGGTCGGGTCGGCGCGGGTTTGGGTTTGATTTGATCTATATTTAACCCGACCCGTTTCAACCCGTTTACTATTTGACCCATATTTGACCGTGACCCGTTTCAACCCGTGACCCGTTTCAACCTGCCCAAACCCGTCCAGACCCGCTCATTTGCCAACTCTATTGTTTCCCTTACAAATTCGTTGCTAATGTTTTAAAGCTTCATTATCTTCTGGCACTAATTTTATTTTGGTATTTACGGTGTCCATAGCAAGTGTGCGTACCAAACTGCCGTTGAGTAAAATACCCCTTTTTAATGGGTTGTGTGACGGTGTCTGGGATCTTGGTGTACACGTTTTACGAAACAGAGTATTGCACAAGTTTATTTCCCCAAAATACCATTTGAAGTTTTCATAAGCGAAGCCGGTTTACTGAAATTTTCTTTGATAACGTCTGTGACCAGTTTCCTTAGTTACAGAATACAGGGAAAACAGTAGTAATAAATGAAGAGTTGGATTTTGCTGTCAATTTCTTTGATACGTGTGCCCCGACGCTATACTACGAAGAGAGACGCACATGAGCTTCAGAGGAACAAGAAAGGAACAAATGAATCTTACAAATGAATCTCAACACCGGGGCTTTTCGATTCCCATACACATTTGAAGCTGCTAATGAGTAGTTCAAGCTCTATGTATATGAAACGTCATGCACTTGAATCGATGGTCAATGGAGTGTGCGTGATGGACCTACCTTTCGAAGCTGAGAATTTGATGGAAGAAATGAGAGATTTAGCACTCAAGCCATCTGTGTTTGAGTTTAGGTGCGTAATGTACGCATATGGAAGATTAGGTTTGTTGAATGATATGAAGAGATGTTTGCATCTAATGGAAAGTGAGGGTTTTGGGTTAGATACAGTTTGCTCAAATATGATCCTTACGTCATTTGGATCACGGCGAACTCTCAGAGATGGTTCTATGGCTCCAAAGGATTAGGAATTCAGGTGTTGGGTTATTGATTCAAACGTATAACTCGGTGTTGAAGTCGTTGCTAACAATCACGGAACTACTTCAAGACCTCAAAAGTGTTCCGACTACAATCCACAAGTTGACGGACAATTTACAAGGTGACGAGGGCTTGTTGGTCCAAGAGTTGATTGGATCATCGGTTTTGGAGGATGCAATGGAGTGGAATTCACTTGAAGTGAAGTTGGATTTGCATGGGATGCACTTGGGGTCTGCCTATTTGATTATGTTACAGTGGAGAGTGGATCTCCGGTCAAGGTTTAAGGACGGGAATTGCATTGTTCCGGCAGAGACCACAGTGGTTTGTGGGATGGGAAAGCACAGTTCTGTAAGAGGAGAGTCACCGAGAAGCGACTGATCAAACAGATGATTATTTGGATGAAATGTCCGATGAGAATTGACCGCAACAATGTTTGGATGTTTTGTTGCCAAGGGATGCGTGTTGAAAGACTAGTTAGGTTCATCTAACGCATTCTGCCGAGGCTTGTAGGAGTCGGGGAGAGTAATCCAATCATCATGCCATAGTAGCTATCGAGTCTGCCCCACTAGGAGGAATTAATTGTAAATGTTATGCCATTTGCAAAACAGGAACCAACCTGATATTAGCAAACGTGGACAAATTTCCCGCAGGGGAGCAGCGTAAGGAAGCAAACTCAACTAACGATCCCATTGTAATCTCTGCTCTAGCTTACATTAGTATAAGGAGCTTTCTGTTTGATGTTAAAACACCTCAACAGTGCTTCAGAGTTTCTGAAGCATCGTATCTATCTCAAAAGGAAATAGGCTAGGATTTTCTGCTATTATTTTGCTGTCTACCATTTGGCAACACCAAAATTACCAAGAAATAGATGAATAGTTCAGATGTTAATGACAAAAGGCAGCGTGTTATACTCAAGTTCAAGTTTTAACTACATTCTTTAACCAAAAGCTCTTTGCCCACGTCTGCATCTGTTGGGGCTCAAGCCACTGATGAACATTGCATTGATCAACTCTCCCAGCAATCCTCCAATTAAACTGCACCGGAAAGCAAATAATCAAAATATATCAAATACGGATCTTTTACAGAAATCTCCAAGTTCAAGGTAAATTTTAGACTCTGCTGACAAGTGTGTCCTAGCCTTCCAACTCCATTATCATTTAATCCAACTGTGAGTATTTTAGATAGCTGACAACTGTGTCCTAGCCTTCCAACACCATTATTCCATTTAATCAAACTGTGAGTAATTATGAGATTAACCTTGCTTTGACCATATTTACATGCAATACACCAAGTTGTTTAATCTTTATCACATATATTTGGACGCATGGAAACTTAATTGCACCACATTGGATAAGTGAAACAGAGCAGAATAGCTGCTGGTAATCTCTCGAGGAAATGACAAGCATTGACCCACTACTAGGGCAAGTTTCTTATTCACAAGAAATCTTGACACCCTTATTTTTTAAGTGGTGTTGAGTATAAACCAAGTAGTCTGGCTGAATATCCCAAGTCTTCGCATAAAAGGTAACCAAATCCACTTTGATATTCTGCATATTCTTCTAACTGAAGTCTAATGTTGCTTGAACTAGGTGTGCACTGCAGCAACAGGGAGAAGTCAGTCAAACTATGTAGAAGCTCTTTTCTTTGAGGTACATGCTCTCAGGCAAAGTAAAGTTAAAAGGAAGATTGCTCTTTTCCTGGTGCAGATTGTACATTCACCCAAACGGTAAATAATGTCAAATTCATGAAAGATACTCACTTGCCACTGGCAAGTAGTGTCTTACAGAAAGAGACTTGCTTCTCTCTACCATGACTGCATTCATCGATGAGAAAATTGAGCTGTAATGCTGAATCATCGACGACGAGCTTGGTAGCAAGAAATTGTTTTATGATCTGGTGGCTGTACAATGTGAAGTATCATTGTCAGAGCCAATACTTTACCTAAGCTCTATTTTTCAAAAAGACACTTCATGATGGCTTCGATATTGTCCTTCATAGGTCTTTAATCACATCACACACCCTAATGCTCGAAAGCGAACAACAATGCCAACAGCAAGAAGCAAAAAACCACGCATCAAAGAGTTTCCACCACCTGATAAAGCTTATTCATTTCTGTTTTCTTGTCCAATGGCAAACTTGTAACAAGAAATATGGTACATTAATATAACCATCAAAAGAAAAAAGACAGCGGATTCTAGTACATTCAAAAATGGTGCAAGGCTGAATCAAGTTTCAATATGACTTGGGACGCTGTTAATGTTGAGGAAGTTGCTAGACTTTCGATAAATTAAATGTGCGAGTATCTTATGGACAAATAGACACAAGGGGGAAGAAATACACCTTACACAAGGGCACCATTCCAAGGTATGAGAATGGCTCATAATCTCGATTTACCTTTGTTTTATGCCTTTGAAGAGACAAATAAAAGAGCTATTAGTATCCTATCGCCTTATGTGCCGTGGTCTTTTCCTACGAATCAGGTTATATGGTTCCAAAACACTTGGAAAGGTATGTGAAACAACCGAACAGAAAGACATGACTCAACCAGATATTCAGCTTAATGGCACTTAGTTATCGAGGCCATATCTTAACAAGATGGAAACCAGTGACAATAGAAAAGAAAAAAACATGGCATACCTAGCCCCGATGAATGCAGAAAACACGTCTTTAGCTTGCACCTCTTAAAAAAAAGGCCTCCACCCTATAAACATCTTTCCAAGGTTTTTGTGTGAAACTGCTTCTGCAATTAAGCGACGTGCCTGTCCTTCTACAGCGAGGGGCAGAGATGGTACTGCTCCAACACCGACAACAACTCCTTGCAGCCGTGCTTCGATATTACTGATGGCACACTGCGATTTTTGGAGACAAAATTGTTGAGTCTTATCTCCTTGCAAGATTTTACCCATAAATTGCCGATAAAAAAAAAGATTTGGCCCACAAATAGATATCTTGGACTGAACTCAGAAAGACAAGATCAAATATGTGAAACGAATAAAAGCATCACCAGAGTCGCCTAATCTGCATTCCGAGTTCTTTTCTTGTTTTTGCTACTGATTCGTCAAAAGGAAATTATTCAACTTAAACAGAACCATAAAGTCTAAATATTTTTAATTCTTTGAGTGAATGGAACTAGCTTAACATGAACTTATGCTTACAGTCATAACAGACCAGCCAAAATTAATTCCCTGCCATGTAAAACTAAGAAAACAGTAAAACGACCTTGGAAAATGGAGTGCATAATGAAGTCCTGAGATTCGAAGTACAGCCCTTTTCTGCTAGTTGATTCACAAACCAGATAGCTTCATATGATTTTGTAGAACAGTTTGCAGCCAAACTTACACATTGTATGCATAAAGTTGTCTTGGCAAAATTCTTGTAAACGCCATTGCACGGCCAAATCGTAATTGATTCGACAACTATAGTTGTGCTTACAAAAAGATTTGGCAGTCACATCTAAGTCACCACCTGACTTCAACTTCTCAAAATTGACTAAGGTTAAGAAACAACTTTGAAAGCATCATTAAAATAGATGAAAAAGAGAAAAATGAAGATTCTAACCTGGGCATGGGGATTCTGAACTTCTACTCCACTGGACTTGTGAGATTCAGTCCATTCCACAAGAGGATCATGGATAAAAGTTTCCAGAACACTCACTAGAGTCTCCCTATGGGCCCTGAGTACAGAAAGTGTGATCTCACAAACCCTCAGAAAAATACCCTCATATCCAGTTATGCCCAATCCATCAATCACATTCTGCAGATTCAATCAGAAAATTCAATTGAAGAAATTAGCTGTCACACGGTCAAAAGTAGGAAATCAAACAGAATAGTTTAAATTAATTCCCAAGAATGCACTCGATTGAGGTAAGAATACTGCATTTTTACAAACTCGGTATTTTGTTAGGTGCAATCATGAATTCTAAACTTTATTTGCAATACATGCGTACAAAGTTCATCAGAAAAATGATCAAATTGCATATGCCTAGTAAGCAAGTTACACATCTTGGCCTCTTGACAACAGCTAAAATTTGGCGATAATATGCAGGTCATATACCTATGTGCTTTTCTTACCTGGGTTAGCCTGAAAGGCACCAGCTCAGGTATTTTTAACCCCAAACCTTTGTCAAATAAGCAACTGAAATCAACATGAATGCAGTCCCCTGTGGTAGAATCGAAAAGAATATTTTCCCCGTGCCGATCTCCTAGGCCCACGATGTGCCCAACCATCGACCAAACTGCAGCAGTGTGTGAATATGCAACTCGAGCCCTGAACCAAGCAGCTGGTTCAGAAAAAGTGTTCAAAAACCATTTGTGGAAAGATGGAGGAAATTTCGGAAGAATTGTTTTCAGCATCTCATCTTCCGGCATTTTCCCTTTTTTGCTTTTTCTATAAATTTCCAGGATTTGAGGCATTGTCCTCTTGTCAAATTTCCCACAGCTTGTATAAATGTCTTCAAGTATCCGTCGGAGCCCACGGGTGTGGGGAACCCACTCAACCATACCACAGTTTTCCTTTAGCGGAATCACTGCAAAGGTGCGAATGTAAAGCTTCCTCCTGCGACTTTCTGGGCACTTGGACAATAAACAGTTTATCATAGCATTAAATTCCATCATGCGTGCATCTTTTCTGAGGTCATCCTTGGGTTTGCAAAGGAATGGACGTTCAATGCCATCACTACCCAGAAGAACCACCTGTAAACAACACATATGGGACTCTTGTTATGAAGATGATGCATAGTGAAATCTTTAATGACCATAAGGACAAACTATCAAGTGCATCTCTACCATGTTATAGAGGCGACAAAATAGACTCCTCCAAAGATATGGCTGAACAAAGTCAACATGACCATAAAGTATAGAAAGAGCGGACCTATTCCAACTATCTGAACAGACAGATAGTAGCACAAGCACATGAGCTTGCAAGGAGGTGCTTCCCACTTCTTTTTAGTTTTGCAATGAGAAAATTTGGTTTCTCTACTTCATGATCCGTGGGTAAATTTTACTAAGGACATATCTAGCAGGGTAACCTGTCCAGCAGTTTGAGAAGGCAAAAGAACAAATGTACTCTTGAACGAAAAGATGGTGATGGCCCTTCAACACCAATTTCCAGAACATAATAAATGTAAACATCAAAAAGTTTTGAACGAGATGGGAAAGAAATTAGAAATACTTTTGAAAAACATGTTCAAGCAATCTGATTCGAACGACAGATCATACAAGAAGCTTACTTTCTTGGGCCGCTGAAGAGACGAAATGATCTCAGCTTCATCAGAAATACCTAATATTGTCGGAAGGTCTGTGGCCGAGAAGATATCAGATCTAAGTGAGTCAGACAGATCCATATCATATGTGGGTAGATTTACTGTCAGGGACTGCTGGATGGGCATTATGATTTCCAGTGGCATCATCCTCTTCAATGCACTGAATTCAGTTGAGATGCTGATGGCATTTGACTTGCTAGCATGGAAGCACAAATGGATTAGATGATCAATCAGGGTAGCAAACTGATCAAACAATTTATTACCGTTGTTGCCCTGACTTGACCATTGTCTCGCAGCTTGTATGATCTCCGCAGCAGCCTCTCTCCTTGAAGGTACTTCAGATTTTGAAACTGCCGCCATAATCCAGAGGGCTTGCTGTGGGTATTGCTGTAGAACAGAGGTGATAATGTGTTTGACCATACACACAATTTCATCATTTTGGTGGCAAATTCTGGAAACTAACTGAGGAAGCACTGTTAACCACTGATATATGGGCAGATCCTTTAAACACCCTCGCATGGTGCTCATTACCTGAAAAGAAAGGAAAAAACGGCATTAATTGATAAATGGTGAAGAAGAGCAAAGTCACCATTTTATTTTGGAAAATATCAGATCGGGACACTAAGATCACTACCTTCGCATGGGTATTTTTTATATCTTCACTGGCTGAACCACTTCTCTGATAAAAGCTTCCAAAATCAAACCAAAGGGTTAACAACCTTGGAAGGGCTTGAAAGAGATTCTTGTGGCCTCTATGAAGACCCTTTGCATAGTATAACAATACATCAGGAAGGTAGGACCACCAATTCGTAGACGAAACAGATGGAACCCTGGGACCTAGATCGAAATTAACCTCCTGCCGTTTTCTGGCATCAACAAGCAGTTCATCACAATACTTAGCCGCATAAAAGTATCCTTTCTCCCACTTGGGCTGGAGATCCCTCACCCTAGAATACAGACCGATGACATCTTCCTTCTGCCTCTGGCCAGTATAATGGATCCACCTTGAGTAGAGGAGGAGAGTTTTTGCAATATCCAGATTATCATTGGAGGCTGGAGTATCACAGAGTAAAGGAGGTGAGTTTAGTGGAACCACTGACAAGCTGGTGATAGATGACACGGCAGCAGAGCCAATAACCTCCACTGGTATGTTCAGGAGATTTTGCTGCAGCTCTGCAATGGCACCATCTGATCTCCTTGTACTCCACAGAAGCTTAGCCTTTTCCATGTGAACATTAGGTGCCCCAGAAGCCTTGGCTTCTAGAATTGCTCGATTAGCTGTCTCGTAATGACCAGACGATCGACAGAGTTTTGCATACTGCAGCCAGTGGCTCCCTACTCGAGCACCAAGACCACTGGCACCAAAAACCAGTCTCCGGAAAGCTAAGAGTGGCTCCCTCGTCCACAGAGATGGTTGTGTAAATCTGAGCCGATTTTCCCAATTTTCCACCACTTTTGAGAATCCAGATTCACCCAAATGAAATGATTTCTCCAAGAAAGATTCGCCAACAAGGAGACTATGGAAGTCTTCCAACTCCCTTAGCATGTGAAGCTTTACAACAAACGGGTAAGCCCGGATATAGGAGTCCATGCCAGCAGCAGCTAAAGGAGCAATCAGAGCTTGTTTTGAGAGTACAATTTGTTCAGCAACCGAGAATTGGTCTTTCTTCATCATTGCCTGCAGAATCTTTGCAACATCCATGTCAAAGGAAGCGGTGCTCTCAGAACTGCTACAAAGTAAACCTTCTTCATCGGCTCCGTTAATGAACTCATCCATCAGGTTCCACCTGCCAAGCCTCCATGCAGCCTGAATACCTTGCATACACCATGTTTTCTTGTACTGAGGAACCCTAGAAATCAATCCATCTACGTGAGTAACCATCGACTGCAAATGGCACATGTTTAGCAGACAGTTGAGAATATCTGAATGCCTCTGAACTGAAGTGGGTTCCATCTGCAAAGCCTGTTCACAGGAATTCAAAACTTCTGCCCAATTTCCTGCTTTCTTGTTTATTAAGAGCTGGTCTTGCAAGCTTTTAGATTTGCGTAGACATGCCAAACCAGACAAACCATCAGGCTCATCCAAGCAGCTGTATATTTCCATTAGAAGTGAGACATCTTCATCTTCAAATACACCACTCCTCTCAGCTGCAGGGTTAAGAGAACCCGACTTTTCCCGCACGTGAGACTCAGAGTACAACAAAGACCTCGCATAAGCCTGACACCTGAATGAGGCCCTAGAAAGGGTTACTTTAGGAATTGCAGCCAAAAGCTCTGAAACATATTTATACTGCATACGGACTTGGCCTGAATCTACTGAAGTATTCGTATTTTGATCATTTAACTTGGAAGCTTGTTGCTTAGATTTTGATGATTGAAGAGACTGAGCAAGAACATCATCCACCCATTGGCCAAGATTATCAAGAAGAGTGAACACAACCTGAATGCAAACTTCACTTTGCCGAGAACTGATTCCATGAGTCGCAGTCACACTATTCTCTGATACTGCAGCATCAAGAACAGTTAGGATCTCCTCTGTTATGCCACATCGTGCCTCCTCAGTGCCATGGCAGACAGCATCAAGGACCAAATATGGCAGCAGATATATTGCTGTTTGCATATCGTGACGCACTATAGCTCGGCAAGAATTGAAAATACTTGCACGGGAACCAGTTGCATGCACTGTCAACTTTCTTATCCAGAAATAAATCCAGCTTGTAAAAGACATGGAAGGCCGGTAAATAGGTCCAGCAGATGATGAATCTGCCACATTTGGAAGCTGAAATCTTGAGGTTAAACAAGGGGCAATTATCTCTTTCACATAGGGGGAGAAACGGTCCCACAACCTCTGACCCCTATCATTAATTCTACTGGTATTAGAATTGATTTTGATCCCAGAAGGAGGGACATTCAAAGGTTGTTTACACTTCAGTGTCTGTAACGCAGAAGCTGTATCATTTTCATCTAGTGATGCCTCACAACCCACAATCTTCAGAAGCTCCTGTATAGCCAATGCTGCAGAGTCATGGATAATGGTGTCAGGTGCAGCTCTAAAAGCCCTTGCTAGATGCTTGTGGATCAACTCAAATATCAAATCGTCATCTGAACAAGCAATTTTAAAGCGCTGGCTTGAAGCACCCTTTACTTTAGCAGGATCAACTGCACCAAGTGCTCCAAGGCAATCAGCACATACCAACTTCAGCCGCTGTCCCACTGAAGTTCTTGATTCTTCTGCACAACCTCTAAGCAAGGAAGTAATCAAAGAACTCAAAACGTCCATATCCGAACCTCCTTCCCCAGTGACAAAAGTAGTGACGTCCTCCCTACTCAGGTTCAGCAATTTGCACAGCTCGCTACTCGCCATATACCTAACATTCAAATTCTCATGATTTAGACCATGAACAATATCCCGCAATTGATCTTTCAAAGTCATGGACCCACGTGCTTCTTCTATCATGTTGTTCACTCCTCTTAGGTCAGGAATATTGGGCAAAGGAGGGAACTCACAGATATGCTGCTTCAGGATATCCCCATTCTCAAAAACAAGTACTTCTAAGATTTCCACAATTTTACTGAAATTTGAAGAAGAATGCCTATCTCGCTCCAACAAGGGAACAAGAGCAGCAAAAACTTGAGATATTACATGTATAGTGCTAGAAGGTGCTAGCTTTACCAGCTGCTTTATGAAAAAGTGTAAGAGACAGAGACCGTCAGCCTGCAGTGGCTCTTTATTTATAACATACATGAGAAGAACCATGAGTTTAGGTACATAACTTCTAAGGTGGGAACCCATCATATCGATCAGCATCTCTATACGTTTTATGGCTTGTTTCTGCAATAACAGGTCCTCTGTGTGAATCAATTTTCTATCCATACTGTTAAGAAGACCAACAAAGTGATTCTTCAAAAATCCGGGAAGATCATCAGACTCAGTTAAAATTCTTGCAACTTTTTTTATCATCCGAGGCACCTTAGCTAACCTGTAGACACAAAACTAAAAGCGTTTACTGACGAATACCACAATTTTACAGATGTAACAGCAGTACATGAAATGGAGCATATATTATCAGCTATAGAGACCCTAAAATAGAAGCCCAGACCAACCAATTCAGGCTTGAAAAAAAGTGGACATCCATTGGACTTCGGTAACATCAATGTTTAATATAAAAATCTAGAATGAGAGAGAGAGAGAGAGAGATAGATAGATTTCATTGAATTGTTCAAAATGCATTCATAGGGAAGCAAAGCCCCTTTTAGGAATGTTCAAGATCAGTATACCCAAGAAAATCAGAGTGCTTTATTGGACTCCAACCAACCAACAATGTCTTTGTCAATAGACTCAATTCCTTAGAATCTAAAATAGGCGAAGAATTGAGCACCTTTTGTTTGTCTCATCCAAATCACCATCTACAAAGCACACAAGTTCGTCTAATAGTTCAGGCAATGCAGCTGTGACAATCTCTTGGCGGCTGGAATTAGTCTGCATTTCGTAAAACCGCAAAGCAGAGGGCCAAACTTTACGATCAGCTCGATGAAGGGCAAATGCAAGCACCTTTGGTACCGAAGTCATGATCAGTTGCACCATATCTGTGTTCAAGATCCTGGCAAATTCTTTTAAGGTGTCAACTGCATGATCACATACAAGCTTTGGAAGGACAACAGGAATCATTTTTTTGACAAGTTCCTCAGTTTCAACTCCGAGGACAGCCACTGCAAACTCTCTGACCATTTGCAGACGGCTTGCAAGCCTATTGGACAGATAATAATACAACTCATTCCGAACATGAATAACTTTGGACAGGACTAGTTCAAATCCTCCTTTAAGATGGATGTCGCAAGAACTACGTATTAAATCTGATGCAGATGACTTCACCATCAAATGTGGATTATCAAGTTGATCAACCAATAAAATAAGAGAGATTAAGAACACTTGACTGCTGATATCAACTGAAACCATAATCTCTGCTGTTGATTCCAGTAGAGTCCTGCATATTTGGGGATCATCAGCTTCTGCCAAAGCATGTTGTATCTTGTCCAATAACTTCTGTTCTTTCGTTATGTTTGACTCCTCTTCGTCCAAAAGTAAACAATTGAGCATGGGGTTCTCAAGGAAGGAGCCAATCCTTGTGCTAAATGCTTCTCTGACAGCCCTTTTCCTGTGAAGAAGAAGGTAATCAACACATTTAATCCATTCAGATCTTGTTTTGAGCAGCATATCCTTGGTTCCATGTGCAAGGATCCTATGAATTATTCTCACACACGCAACTTGAACCTCTTCAGACGAATCATCATAAAGAAGCTCAAAGAACAGAGACTGGATACGGAGAAAATGATCATGAATATCAAATTCTGCGCTTTGAATATCAGGTAGATGTACAACTATTGGATACAATTCATGATTGTGTACAACTCTACTGTCACACTTTGAACACCAAAATCCAGCTGACAAAAGATCTACTGTCGCATTGTGCTTAACAGTGTCCTTCGTCAGGAATAATTTGCATTCATTTTCACAAAGACCAGCAATACCATCACAAGATCCAAAAATGCATGCCAAATAACTGAGAGAAAGAGGAATGACTCTCTTGACTAGCTCACTCTTCTCTTCCTCCAAGAATCTGCAGATTAGAAACAGGAAACAAACCCAATTATGCACAGTGAACAGAGCAATCAAAATAGGAAAATTCTGTCAATTGCATCTGTCAAACGTACAACATTTTACACCGCCAACATGCATCACAGAGATGAACCAAAAGCACAATTGGAGTAGGTAGGCTCCCAAAACTCAACAAACCAGTCATGCATGGAAAGACTTTCAAAACTTTCAGCGAAAAATGTAGAGTCCAAAAGTTTCAGGGTTTCACCATGCTTGACATAGCACATAGTTTGAAAAAAACATAGCATCGATAGCTATTGGTTACTTACTGCAGCCCTTTGAACAAATGTTTCAGTATACCAAGTCCAGACCACAGACAAAATATAGGCAAAGAAATAACAGCTTCAGCTCTAACTTCATCTACTTCATCTTTTAGAGCAAAATCCAGAGATTTGAGATTGATTCCAGTTTCCATTATGCATCCAATCTTGGACAGAACTTGGACAGAGAGACATTTCATCTTCCACGGAGGATGAGGTTCAGCATCAACAAGGGTATGCGTCCATGGAAGTTCTAGCACTACATGCAGCTGATCTGCACCATCACCCGTGATTCTGAAAAGCTTATTCTCCTTGGGAAGGATACCTAAAGAACACATATAGGTGACATAAGTCACAAAATGTTAAAACTCAGAACATTTTTTTATTAAACTAGCACACTTTCCAGATGACAAACTAACAGAAAGTAAGAGAACAGAATTAAATAATTATCTGCAGCAAGTTCAGGACACCTTAAATGCTTGTGTATCTTTGTTTGTTCATTAAGTAACAATCTAAATATCATCAAGAACCAGGGGGGAAAAAAAAAGAAAAAGAAAAAACCAAACTAAGCCTCATGTTAATGAATAAAGGTCAGGTACATGAATCATTTTCTGCCATTGTCAAAGGCTGTACGTTCAACTATACTTTGAAAATTGATATCCTTCTTAACCACAGTATCCCATGTCGGTCTGGGTCTTACCTTCAAAGTAGCGTTGCACTAAGGTAGTGTTTGGATCACTGGAGTGATTTTGGGAATGAAGGGGGTCATTCATTGGCCTTTCAAATGGAGTAGCCATTCACCTAAATAGGTGATGATTCCCTTTGTAGTGTACATTATGTATTTTCTTAGTGAACCAATCGGAATGAATGTTGCAAGAGAATGATCACTCCATTCAGCTTCATTCCAGTCAACCAAACACTACCCAACAGTAAGCTTACCACTTCATTATTGCATCACAAGAATAAAGATACAACATGAAGTATACAACTTTTCGACATAAATAGAACTTCCAGAAAAAAGCATTGACAGGAACCAGCAACTTCAATACTCCAAGAAAGTAACTTCCCTTCATAATTATGCATTTATGCTACAACAAATGGGAAGTCAGATATATGGGCTTACATTCCACATGCAAGATACTATGAACTGCTTCCAGAAAGATGAATAAATCAAATGATAGTGCAGTACCCTGACTAGCCTGCATCATATAATTAATTAGCAACATGTGTTAAGTATATAGAGTAAGCGAATGAGCAATGTTCAGAAAATAACAGAACCTGCCGACATATCCAAGGGATCCACCAATGTATCATCTTGAAAATGCAACGTGCAAGTTGTGTCTGTGGGTATATGCAGACAGCAATGCTAAGCATGCTAAGAGCTGTTAAGGAAACCTCCGGGCTTGAAAAATTTGCCTTTCCACCGCAAGGAATCAGAGATTCAACAAAGGAAAAAAGCGATTTGAGCATATTCTCATTTATCCCTCCAGTTGTGACTTTACCGGAAATCATTCTCTCATCCAGAGAATCAGCTTGTAAAGTTATTACGTCTTGATCAAACTCTTGATGTTTTGTCTGGAAAGGGTTTTGGTCCTGAAGAGGTCTTTTCCCTCCAACTCTTATGCTCTCACATCCACCAGGATTTGAGGGTGATCTATTCATTGTACAATTTTCAATTGTTTCTTCTTCAACAGCATCAGGAATAATAGTAGACAAAACCATTCGTAAGCAATCAATCAATGCAAAACAGCCATTTGAGGAACAAAGCCAACTCATAAGAGATTCTGGCCTCCAAATGTGAGGGGGACAACTTTTAGCTATTCTGATATATGCATTGCATAAAGCGGCCTGAAAAAAGAGAGTAGCTATTACCTTTCTGAAACATTAAGAAATCAATTCTATGAGCTACCCAAATATTTGAAAGTCCCTTAATAGAATAACCATGTATGTCTATAAAAGACCAACAGGGACGAAATTAACCTTCAGCTCTGAACTTTTTGTTCTACACATTGACTCTGGAAAAACTTTGACCAAATCCGCAGCAGTCAACTTGACAACATCATCAGGACAACAAGAGTGTACTGCCTGAAGGCAACCACCCATGGAAGAATCATAAACAGTGTTTCTGCAATTTGAGACGACTATTAGCAATAGCCTAATGCCCATGCCGATATAAGCAATAGTTGCCATAGTGGATAACAATTGTTTTCCGGGAAAAGGACAATCATCATATCAACGGGAACTATATAACCTACAACATGGTAATACAAAATCCGAAGCGGCTGAAGATTCAGATCGATGGTTTTCAGGGGTAGAACCCACTGAAATTCAAAGTCCCACCAACAGTGGTTGTAAAAGGGAGTAGCGAAGGCTAGTTATCCCAAGCATATGGAGTTTACCACAGATGAGGAGGAAAAGAATCATAATTTAACCATCACAGAGTGAAGTACAAAAGAATTTGACGTCCTTAAACTTATTTCCCAGTACTATCTTATAACATATCAGCCAATCTACAATGAGAAGTGCAATCATTTGATAATCTAGGTAAAATTATCGTTACAGAAATGTCTAATGCTCAGACATCAGTTGGTTTGTGAAGAAAACTTGCTGCTTCATTAACTGAAGAATATCCATTAACCCCAAATACTGAGTACAGTAACATAAAAGCTCTTCCAAGATGTGGAGTGAGAGAGAGTGCAAGGTGGATCGAACTGTTTCTGAATTTACCATCCACATAACTTGGTCAAGTGGAGAAATGGCTTTTAATAAACGGCTCTCAAATGCTGAAACGAGCGAGCAAGCGAGAGAGAGAGAGAGAGAGAGAGAGAGAGAGAGAGAGAGAGAGAGAGAGAGAGAGAGAGGAGTGCCTATTATGCAGACAACTCCCCCACAAGACCAATAACTATCGCGTCAAAGCTACTCTAACATGACATGTTCAATAAGCCAAATTCACAGCAGCCTCCAACTATGCCAGAAACACATCTCATACCCTTCGTTTTGATTCTTGAACTCCATGACCACACAGACCACCACTGACGTCTACCAGATACTGATTACTTGAAAACATGCTTCAACAGTGGTAACACACAACCCTCTCCACTCCACATATGTTATCCCTTTTTCCCTAGTTTAGGACCAAGTCAAAATTACAATAAGCCAGCGACCTTGCAGTTATATATAGAAAATTTTCCTTCATGACTCTAGGACCATGCCAACCTTTTAGGTGACGGTAAAGTACGATTAACACAAGTACCCGCAAAATCCACAAAAACCAGCCTTCAAATGCATTTAACCCACAAAAGTCAGCTTATGTGACCTTTTAATAGAACTCCAAAACAAGCTGGTTTCTTTCAGTTTCACAATGATTTAATGTGGCTTTAACTAACAGGTGAGTCAAGCTTCATACAGGATGAGTTACCACAAAATTATGGAGTAGCAAGTTTTAAACATATGAAATGTACCTGAAAACTGGAAGCCCTTCCTCATCTTCACTTAATATAGTTGATATCAAGTGAATTAATTTCTCAGTAGGAACAATTCCTAAATTGACAACAGTTCCAATAATGCGAGTGAAGTCGAAACATGCCTTCACCAAAGTTAATCCATTAGAAACCATACCATGACAAGCTCACAAAGACAAAGACACAATCAAATACAGAGTACGAACGAGCTGATAAGGTAAAATGATAAAACCAAAAGTCTATACTCCAAAGGCCAACTTGTAACCAATATGCTACCCACCATATGCAGATCCGCATCTCCGTAGCATAACAGACTCCATGCAGCCGAAACAAATGATACACTGACAAGTCCTTCAATGTATAGAGTTCCGTCAGTTAGGCATTCACAGATAAGCTTAATGACCCAGGTAGCAAAAGACTGCCAACTTTGTCTGCCCGTGATATTAATCAAAACACCGAGACCATCAATAGTTTTGCTGCTAGGTGGAAGATCACTGAGATGAGCGAGGTCACTGGAAATTCTATTAAATGACTCACAGAAGCACTTCAAAGACACTTTGCCTGATACCGTATAGCTTGACTTATCAGCGAAGAGTGAAGCCACATGTAGAAGATCTGCATGAAAATTGCCATGTGAGCTTATAGGATGGTCCGATATGGTTGGCAAGAGATCAACCAAGCCCCAAACTCTCTCTAACAACCTCAACCTAGGATTTCGTTTGGGGGAGAGGCGCAACACCCCCCCCCCCCCCCCCCCCCCGTTTTTCGTTCTACTCGCATAATAAGTTTGAACCTTCTCCCCTTTGATCTCCGTTCTTTTTATGGCCTTTGTTTGGGTGGTGTTTGTGTAGGAGGCGGCGGGGTTTTCTTTGGGTGGCATAGGGCCTGTTTTGGGCTTGACGGCGGCAATGGTGGGTGGATTTGAGGCGCTACAGGAAATGGCTTTGGGGTTTCCGAAGGAGCTGTTTTTGAGCTGTATCTAGGGTTTCTGATGGCAGGGGTCGGCGGCATTGGTGGGAGGATCTGAGGCGATGAGATAGGAGGTGCAGAGTTTTCGGTCTGTGTTTAAGGAGGCGCAGAGGTGTTTCTGGGTTGCAGAGGTGGTTTTGGGCAGCGATGAGGTAGGAGTCTTTGGGCCTGGTTTTTGTGACAAGGGAGGTGGATCTGGACGGACAGCAGTTGGGTGGGTAGCAGTGTTGGCGGGATCAATAAGTAGTGGCGGAAGGTCAGCAGGGTTGGGTTGGTGCGGACCGTGGAGGAGCGGCAGTGATGGAGGCGCAGGGACAGCGGAGAAATAGAGGCAGCAGTGGTGTGCTTAGGTTTAGGTCTTAGGTTTGGCAGCGATGGTGAAGCACCTGTGAGCTGCAGCAGAGGTGCAGCCGCAGTGTTGCAGCAGTAGCAGAGCTGATTGGGCTAGGGTAGCTGAGGGGTGTGGGCTGGCCCAATGTAAATGGGCATGGCCCAATTAGGATACATTTGGGTTATTTGACTTGGTTTGGGGTGAGTGTGGGGTTGGTTCAAACGTTAGGAGTGGATTTTAGGTCTTGTTGGCGTCTTGCTAACAGGATTTTTAATCGAAATTGGGGGGTGAAATAGTAGGTCAAGATCTCGCGAGAAGAAGTTGCTCAATGCATTTCTTTTCCTACTTTATAATGCTTATTTCATTTTGTATCTTTTTGAGATGAATGGAATTAATTTCGCCTATCAAAAAAAAAAGGGGGGGTGGTCCAGTCAGTACTATAAGGAATATCACTATTAATGCAAAAACATAGCAGCGGATTGAATCATAGCCTATGTATAAACCACCAAAACATCATGGAAGAAATAATTGCTGAGGGGCAACAAAAACAAATAAACCAAATAATGGCAGAGTTCGCGTGTGCATCAAAAATTAGGGGTTTATCAAGTACCCCCATCTACTTCAAACCCGCCACAAAACCCCCCACCCTAGCCTTATTAAATTCCCCCATCCACCCCATAACCTACACCTAACTAGAGAGGGAAAAGTAGAGTTTTATGTTTCTGACCGCATGTTCACAAGCCCGGTACACCCCCTTCGTGATCCAAAGCAATCCCAAAAGTTTTTTCAATTTATTTCATTTTCCTTAGGAGAAGAAATAAAAGTAATACAGTAAAATCCAGAGAGGGTGGAGCTTTGGCAAGGGGAAAAAAACCGTATCGGTCCTAATGCTTATCCCTAAATAATTAGTGAATACTTCATTTTAATGGATGTTCATTGCTTAATTAGCACAATAGAATGTTACAGTATATAGAAGCTTACCCAATCGCAGCGGCTTATCCCATTCCTGTTCCCGTTACTGATAACACATAGGTAGACAGTAGATGCATAGATAGAAAAAAAAATCTCCATGAAGCCTCTTCGTAAGTTTGAGGACATTACCAAACAATAGTCCCCCAACAGATAAAAACAAATAAGATGATCAGTTCTCTAAATTAAACCAATCATGTTTACTTTTAGAACCACAAAATTTGCAGGCTGAATTTCATACCTTCAACAACTGGTATCGTGCCCATCAAAAATTGGCGGTAAGCATTGTGGTCTCCAGTACGAAGCAAAGATAAAAGGGATTCAACCGTTTCAAAAATCACTCCATGTTGAGAGCTGAAACATAAAAAAATGTCAATTCAATGACCAGCAAAAAAGATAGATTCTGGAACACGCACTTCAAACACAAAAAGTAGAAGAAAATACTAAAAACAAACTGGAAGACCATCAAGAATATCCCCAACCTGAGGGGCCCTTTTGTTTGCTAGGACTAACATTGATGGGATACACATACACACGCACGACCGATGAAGTAATCTTACTGATAGTGGTGGGAGTATCAATTTAGAGGGATTTCATATGCAAAAGAAAAATGCAAGCTTCTTTAGGAAGTGGTAGTCCTCATAATCCAGGCAGAATAAAAGACAAATGCAGGAAATGTAATCCCCTTAATAATCAGGCAAACAAAGGGGCCTAAAGATACAGAGGCAGTAAGGACACTATCATTTGACACAAGAACCATCACATTTTGAGAAACCGCACAACCAAATATGAGTACAAGGGAATGAACTTAATAAAGATAATCTTTTCTTGACCACTTACCGAAATGCAGGTTCGGCAAAAAACGGCAATATGCAACCAATAAGAGGTAGAACTGCTGCAGGCCTCCCATGGAAGAAAACACCGGGGAAATTCTTTGCTGTGTGAGTCAAGAGATTTAACACCGCAATGACCTCCCTCTCATTGGCTGCACACAAAGAGAAGCAAGAATGAATCCGATTATCAACGAATATCTATTCTAAAATATAAAAGTGGAGGACATGTTTCGTGTAGACAAAAATGTGTTATTGTGTCAAACTTTTGTTTCCCTAATTACCAGGAAGCACTTAATTCCACTTGACTTACCCTTACCCTTACCCTTACCCTACCCTTACCCTTACCCTTACCCTTACCCTTACCCTTACCCTTACCTTTCCATAACTGTAGGGGTAAAATTGTCAACTTAAACAAAACACCACACACTCCACAATCAAAAAACAGTTTCACATCCACTCAAACAAACAGTTTCTCTGCCCATCTTTGCCAAAATAAAACTTTTGGTGCAAAGGTACAACCTATCCTTTTCATACTCATCCTATTACCATGCCATTTTCTTCTCTTTCTAGACTTTTCATAGCCAAATGTGTATAGTAACATTACCTATCCAATTTTGCCCTGTAGCATTAAGCATGACTGCATGAGGATTTTAGAGACAAAAATAACGTAGGACTAAATGCAGAACATGAATGTGTGGGACTAAATGCATTTCGGGCCTTTCTTTAACGGGGAGTGCAGTTGGTTTGTTTATGTTGAAAAGAAATTAAATGGCTTGGGTTGGGTTGGGTTGGGTTGTTTAACATTTTGATTGTCTTTGTTTATAGGATGTTTGGTTAAATAGAGGGAATTCGGGAAATCGTCTTCACAAATTCTGGTACGGTTTTTCGTCTAATGTTATATTTTCAGCAACTCATTTTTAGTTCTCATATTTTACCCTTTTCTATCATAAATTAATTGGAGCACATGGGATGTGTTGGATTCCATGCATTCATTTTGGCATTCCATTTCCTTTTAACCTTTCCTGGTAGGAAGTAAAATTGGGTTGTTTAACATTTCCATTATTTAATTGGGACAATCCTTTGTAATTGTGTGATGGTGAATTTTACTCTATCATTTGTTTTAGCCTATCATTGTCTTAGTTTATAGGTTGTATTGCAATTTCTAATACATTTTCCCCTTCTGCCTATATGTAGTACCTCTCATAGGTCGTGTTTTACCAGGAATTTGTCTTCAGAAATCGAGGTATGTTTCCCTCAACTTTATATTTTGACCAGTACAAATTCATGCAAAAATTATAATAATTTACAGTGGGTTCGGAAATATATACTTTATTTTGCAATGGTTAGCATGGTAATGTATAGATATGTATATACATGTTAATTGCCATTACCAAGGTTCTAAATACTGTACTGGCAAGGGGGGTACCGGTTTTTCTACTGGTATGATAGCTACTGTTTCGGGGTTTTTTTTATCAGCATACTGTTTGGGATTTTACGCAATTACCGATATATAGTTATAAATTCATATTTTCCTCACGAATCCAAAAAAGAAAAGGAAAAATACTCTATCAATACCCATCTGGCAAAGCCCATTCCAACTTTCCCAGCCATTTCCACTTTCCCATGTCTCGACAAAACCCATTTCCACCCTCCCTCTCTCTATGCTAATCAATACATCGGTGGACGATGGCGACGACGATATGCTCAGATGCACATACATATTTTTTCGTGACTGTTATACACCGACGAGGGGAGGACTAAGTGACAAGACGAGGTAAACAAGGTCGCCGGAGACAAGACGATGTCGCCGGAAACAAGACGAGGTCACTGGAGACGAGACGACATTCGCTGGAGACACAGATCTGGAGGATTTGCGGCTACACAAGCGCCGTTGAGGCTTGATTTGGGAAGTCATTGCAGGAATCTCACGCAATGAAACCTACCGGGTGAAATCAGCGGTACCGTGATCTCGACCGAGATTCACCAGAAAACCGCGCCGGTATTGGCGCCGGAACGGAAATTGAAGGCTAGGATACCGGTTTCACACAAATCCGGTACGTACGGAACGAGATTCACAACCTTGGTTATTACAGTATATAAACAATTCGATTGAATTTTTGAGAGTTTAATTGTTGTTAATCTTTCACAATAGGTTAATACTGTGTGCAAGCTGAATTTTGACAAAATTTGATCAAACAAATAATAAGTGGGAAGCTATAGGGCAAATTTTGCCAAAATTCGACTCCCTGGCCTCTAGTACGTATGAACGACATGGAATTGGAGAAAGAGTGGAGAAAAGGAATTTAGAGAGAGAGAGACCTGAAGAAGAGGCGACGACACAGGCGTGAAGGAGATTGGGAAGTACAGCGCGAAATCTGGTCTCCAGAGCGTCGTCGTCACCGTGGTGATTCGGAGATGTTGATGACGAAGCTTCGATGAGTTCACGAAGCTCGAGAACTAAGCTTGAGAAGTTCGCCATCGCCTCTCTCTCTCTCTCTCTCTCACTTTCCTCCTTTTTCGAAATGAAATTTGTGTTTGATTAATGGGGTGACCACCGTTTCTTCTCCAGGTTTGACTCGGTTCCAACCCTAGCCCTGATTAAATATGGGCTGGACTAATCCGGGCTTAAGGCCCTGTTTGGAACCTATGGAAAGCGGAAGAAAAAGAAAGGAAAATAAAAAAATTTCCTTAGGAGTTGTTTGGTTCCTATCTAAGGAAAAGGAAAAGGAAAAGGAAAAGAAAGCTCTAGTGGAGACTGGAGTATACCCGAGGAAAATGGAAAAGAATTCATTTGAAGCCAAACAAGGAAAGTTCTGAACAAAAAATTTATTTTTCTTTTCATTTTCCTCTTCAAACCAAACAAGAGAAAACCATTTTCCTCGTAATTTCTTTTCATTTTCTTTCTACAATCAAACAAGAGAAAAGAATTCACTTTCTTTCCATTTTCCCTCTCTTTTATTTTCCTTTCCTTTCCACAAGTTCCAAACAGAGCCTATAAATTTTGGGAAAATGACGGTCAAGTATTTTGATAATTAATATCCGCCAAAAACATTTTCAACATTAACAAATATTCTTAGTTTATCCTTATCTGGTATTAATTATCAAAACCCGTCCTGAGCGGTCATTTTCCCTTAAATTTTTGGGAGCCGAACCGTGGTAAGGGTAAGGGTGGGCCCGGAATTACTCATCTGGGCCTAAACTTCATCCGGTTGGCTTTTAGAAGCCGTTCCATTTCAACAGTAAAAGGAAGGTTAGGGAAAGGAAGGTTTTTCAAGCTCAAAAATTATGTGCTTACGCAAATAATTTTCCTACCAATATGGATCTTGTTTGATAGATCTCATCGAGATCTTTTAAACGGTACCAAAAAAATTAAAAAATTATTTTTCATTTTCATTATATTTGAACTTGAAAAACCTTCCTTTTCTAAAAGTTCTTTTTACTGCGCATCCGGAACACCCCCTTAGATGCATCCAATCAACCCATTAGCATCTCTTTAAAGGTCCTTATTTCCCTATTTGATTCACAAAAATTGTTCAATAAATCTATGAGTACATCATGTACATATAAATTTTGTGGGATCCATCTCGGGTTTCAAAAAAGATTATTATTCTTGCAGATCAAAAAAAAAATACCCATTATTCTTAAAGCATTTTTTTATGGAGCCCTGTAAAAAATCAGTTCAATTCGATATCGGTAAAAAAAAATTCTGAATTTGTAGAGGCGAAACTACTTAACTGTTTAGTTTCACAAATTAAAAGATCTACTCACATAGCTGTCTCTCTTAGGGTTTTGAGAGCTCTAAGGCGATTTTGAGAAGCCACAGCTGCCATGTTTTTCTGCTTGGGGGGGGAGGCGTCCCTCTCCCTCCTCCCCCGGTGTAAGGACCCGTAATTTTAGAAATTATTAAAAGGTTTATTCGATATTAGGAATTAAAGGAGAATATGGAATTTGTTGAGTTTATTTGATTTGGGGTTAATGTGTTAGAGTGTTATAGTTGAGGGGTTAGTGTGTGTGGTGTGTATATAGATGTGTGTGTGAGGGCGTAGGGAATGAAAATTCCCCCTTTCCTCTCTCTCACTCTCCCGACCTCACTTTCTCTCGGCTCCCATCTCTCACTCTCACTCTCTCTTGCTCTCACCCAAAACCACCTCAAACCTCCATAAAACCACCATCAATCCTTCATTCCATCGCGCATTGCAGCGTGTATTGCTCCGGTTTGAGCTCGGTGGAGGTGCTTTTCGTTCAAACTCAAAGATTGGAGCTAGGGCTTGGAAATCCTTTCAAATTCGTTCTTGAATCTTGAGGTAGGGAGTTCTAACTCTTAATATATGTTTATGACTTGTTTCTTGTAACTTGATTCTTGCCATTGATCGTGGTTATTGTTGTTGATGTTGTTGAGAAACCCATTGAAATCTGCAGAAAATCTGCTCGAACTGAGCTAGTATCGATACCATTTGCTTAGGTATCGATACCTTTATGTTCCAAAACCCAGAAAACACACTGGTATCAATTTTGACCCAGAGGTATCGATACCTTTGTCTTAGGTATCGATACCTGTTGCTTATCTCCAGCTTTTGCTGTTTTACTTCGTATTTTACCGTTTTGGTTTCCAATCACTTCCAACCCCTCTAAAATACTTTTAAACCTTCCCTAAACTTGGTTGCTCGTCCCTTGATGATCCGTTGATTGTTCTCATTCCCTAGGCACCGGTTAAGCGTAAAATTTTAGTATCTTTGTTAATGGAAAACGTAGCGTAGAGTGTTTATGAGTGCCGTAGGATGTACGAATATCGTGGTGGGTATAAATGGTAGGTGGGAGCGGCATAACGACTTTAAGGGTAAGGTAGCAACTTGTATCTTCACAACTCGTTGAACCTCTCGACTTTCCTTGGTACACTTATTACGGGATTCAAGTATAGGAACTAGTAGGTCGGATACTTTGGAAACCGCTTGTAAGTGGCATGTTGCGTAGGTGCGGGGATATAATTGGAGGTATGGTGAGGACATGTGTATTTGCCTATAAGTGATACGGTTAATTGTTGGCCTTGTAACGCCATGTGATTGATTGAATGATTCTTGGACTCGATTGAGTGATTTGATGTTCGTGAAATGGAAGTGGAGTGAATGTGGATATCAAATGGATAGAGTATTGTAGGATTGTATATATATGGGCTTAGTACGTTATGTACAATAAGGATATGTAAACTAATGAAAGGCATGATCATGTATATTTGTGGAGTTATGTAATGGTTGGTTAAAGCTTTTGAGGTACAACCGATAGATTGATAATGAAATTGTTTATGAAATGACGAATGGTCGGTTAAGCGATGTGCGTTTCCGCTAACCAGCTGTAGACACCCCAATTTGAACTGGTCAAAATTCCTTGATTTGTGGCCCGGAGGCTCCCCGATGATGATTTTGGGTCGAAACAAGCCTCGTACCAATTGGAAATTTTGCTCCTTGAAGGATTTGAAAAGGGAATAAAAATGGTCAAAATTATTTCCAAGCGCTTGGGAGCAGTCCCAAGCGCTCGAGATCATTCTTCAAAACCTCTGGTCTGGCTCACTCCCGAGCGCTCGAGACTGACGTGTTGCCCAATGGGTGATGAGATTTCCCACTAGCCATGCAAACTATCATTGGGTTCAACTGGTCTTGGGCCTTCTCCGATGGACACTCAACCTCAGTTAGATTCAGTCAGAGCTGAATATTTTCCCTCCAACCAAATAACTTCATTTCATTTTATTTCAAAATGGGACCATAGGTTATATGGGCCTATAAATATACCTGTTTTCTGTAGAGACAGAGGACGAAAATTCCCTCTCTCTAAAAACCTTTCCTCTCCTCTCTCTCTTGTTTAAGGCAAGTGTTTTTCAAACAAAAAACTTGTTCTTGAACTTCAAAGGTTTTTCAAAAATCACCAAGGAAAAGGGCAGGGGTTCCAGAACACTCTCAGCTTCTGGTCTCTTGTGTGTTTTGCTTTGCATCCACTTTTCACAGTCCTTCAAGGAGCTAAGTCTAAACCAAAGGTAGAATTTCTTCTACTTTGATCCAAAGAAAAGAGGCTGTCCATCCCTTCTGAGGGAGGTTTCTTAGCCTGCCCCAGTCTTCAATACTGGGTGCATGGTTGGGAAACCTTAGTGTAAAACAAGAGCAATGGGGTACAAAAAAATATTTTCTTAAAACCCTTACTGGAAACACTCTCGAGGGCTCGAGAGTGCTCCCGAGCGCTCGGGACTGTTTCAATCCCATGCACGGTACTTTGTCACATAACAGGCTGGGAATGGGGTGCATTCTTAAAAGAAATAGTCTCATCTTGGCATGCATGCACAGAAAATCATTTCCCTCTAAAAACTGAAACGTTTTTCACAAGTTTTATGTGAGAATATGACTTTCCCAAGGTTAAGGGAGGATTTTCTTCTGAGAAAAATCAAAACAGGGGTTTTTGCATGCTAAGACAGTCCCATTTTCCATTTGAGAGTGAAATAGCATGCAGCTCACTCCCAAGCGCTCTGGACCATTCTCGAGCGCTCGGGAGTGCATGCATGCCTGTGCACCCTATTTTTCCAGCTTGCTGTGTCTCCTACCTTCCTGCGTGCATAAGTGTAACTGTTTGCTCTCTTTAAAGTTGTAGATCTAATCTTATTGAGGCAGGGATGCATGTTCTGAAAGATTGAGGGTTTGGCTCAGTCTTTCAAGTCCTCTGCTGGCCTGATGGTGTACTTAATAATATTTCAAGTCCTATCTTAGTATCATATTCTGTCTGTACTAACATACTTTTGCAGGTTGAGAGTGTCAGCACTCCCAAGCGCGTCCCGAGCGCTCGAGAGTGAATCCAGTAACAGGGTTTCATCTTCTGTCATTTTGTGTCGCATGCATGGCCATTTCGTTATCTCCTGTACACATGCACATGAATACACTTCTTACTTGGTATAATTGTGGATACTTGCTAGTTGCTTTAATGAAACAAAATCCCTTTTGAAAATCCCACAAACGTTTAGTAGAGACCGACATCGCGTCGGGCGAGGGGGGTGCCGTAAAACCCTTCCCCCCTCGTAACATGGCTTCCGGACCCTCGAAACTGATCTCTGGTTTTCAATTTCAAATCAATCATTTTCAAATCAAAAACGGTTTCTCGGGTGATAAACCATAAATCCGGGTGGCGACTCTTCAAAAACTTTTTCGATTCGATCCAAACGAGGCGCGCGACATTTCATTGGGCCGCCCCGATTCCACCCGGGGCTGTGGTAGCCCACAGTGGCGACTCTGCTGGGGACGTTTAATTGATACTTGAGGAAAAGTTGGTATGTTGTCAAAACGGCCCGCTTTCCTTGAATATCAATTAAACTTGTGAGCCAAGCTTGAAAAATGTTTGTGGGATTTTCAAAATATTTTGTTTCATTGTCTATCTCTTGTATATATATCTTGTGCAGCCCCGCTGTTGTGTTTCGGCAATCCTACCCGGCTTGCCGGTGATGGGGAATCCCGGAATGCTCAGCAACCCTCGACCGTGATGAGTCATCCCTACCGTTTGTACCATTATTGGGTGTACGCTCAATAGTGGGAGGTATACTTTGACTCTAGTCCGGGGAACCCTCTTTAAACCAAAACCCGGCCTTTATACATGTGTAGAAAGCAATAGAACCTTCCAAACTAGGACAGGGACCCGTAAGGTAGGACTATGTGCTATATCCTGCCTACATGTTACTGTTTTCTGCATCTCACCATGCATCTCTTCCATGTCATGCCGTCATGCTGTCTGTTCAATTTCGAGTCCTGTGCTCTTGAGATTAGCTCGCGCGGTCTGTAGAAGGTTGCTGAGGCCCGATGATGAGTCGTGCACCCCGGTGTACGTTGTCTAAACTACATGAGTCCTTAGAACAATGAGTCTTTGGGAAATCAAAATATACCAAGTCCTTGACTAATGCCTAATCGAAAATTCAACGGAGAATAAGGAATAACAAGGAAACGACGCCGTGATGCCACTTTACTTACACCACTCTGGCTAATGGCACCATGTCACTGACACCACTCTGGTTGTGGTATCACGTCGTCTATACTAAGTTATTCCAAGTTCAAAATTGAAACTTCTAACGAGGACTAGTTGAATACTTAGTTCATTTTGACATCTCTTAGAATTTGTCGTTCTGAACAAAGGATACACCCTAAAAGAAATTCTGAAGAATTAGGCAACCTTCGAAAGACTGTAATCTTATTCCACTGGCGCATCGCACCGTGCATCTTCCGCTTGCTTTCGTATCGCGTATAGAACTCTTAGACTCGTTCGCGCGGCTTGTTTAGGATTGCTTGGACCGATGAAGAGTCGTGCCTTTTTGAGGGGTACGTTGTCGGAATTGATTAGTCCTTGGAACGATGAGGTTTTAGGGATATCAGGATTCATTAAGTCTTCAATACATTTTTCAATCATGGATTCAATCAAAATTGACGAAACAATTAGGCTACAATGTCGTGATGCCCACACCACCTAGGATATAGTGCGAAGTCACTTACTCCGCCCAGGCTAATGGCGCCATGCCACCTACGCCGCCCCGGTTACGGTATTATGTCATTCACGCCGAACAGTTTTTAAAACCAAAGCAAAATTTCGGGCGAAAAGTGTCGAAGACTTAAATTGTCTTGATATCTCTCAAATCTTGTCATTTCTAATCAAAGGATACACATTCAAAACAATCTCTGAGGACTAAGGCAATCCTTCATAGGATGTCATTTCTTGAGTCAGGGTCTAGGAGACCATAAATCCGTGGAGTTTGGGATAACTCCGGTGTTCGCTGTGCCCGAACGGCTCCCTCTAGTTCAGTCTAGCCTTAAGTGCATTTTCCAGCAGTCTTATTGCTCTGTCTCGGATGGTCTTAGATAAGGAGATTGGCTCTGATTCCCAACGTGAGGAATTTAACCCGCCTGACACCGACCTACCCGTGACTGTTGGAACTATCTGTAAAGTTTGACCCCTTGAGTCGACGATGACAACACGTGAATAACAATTCTTTTATTCATACACGTTTTTCAATAAATCACAACATGGGCACGTCCTGAGTTCGTTTTCGTTTGCTTTACTGTCAGTACTAGGCCGTTCATCCTACAGCAAAGCCATACCACCTTCTCCAACCACCTCAAAATGACAGGGCAAACAGAGCTGGTTGAGCTAAAAAAGGCTATAGAGGAAATGAATCAGAAAATGGATGAACAGACGGTTCTATTGCAAGGGCTGTTTGACCTTTTCACCTCCACCATGTCGAATCCAGATCTGGGACGAAATGCTGGTAAGGCCAGGATCAAAGAAACTCCACAAACCTACCACCCTCCAACAGTTGGAATCAAGCCACGTTCAAAAGATAAGCTCTCTGGCATGCTCAAAGACTTGGTCGAATTCCATGACGCCAAGAATCGCTCAAAGGAAGGTAGGGGGTCCTTGCCTGAAACTAGTGCTGAAAGGCAGGATGTGCACAACCCCAAAAGCAAGAAAGCATTATGCAGTTTCAAAGCAAGCAAAGCTTTCGCCAGAGGCTCACTCGGTACCACCATGAACTCTCAACCCAGCTGCAAGATCCCACCAAGGAGCCTCTCCCGCTTTCCTGTCCCTTTGTCTATGGTTTATGAGAGACTCCTTGAAGCCGGTCTCATCCAGCCGCTCCCTCCAACTCCCCCACCTCGGAAGCTCTCATCGTCCCACAACCCAGACGCCTATTGTGCCCTTCACCAATGTACCGGCCATTCCACTAATGGCTGCTTCCGTCTCCGCCACAAAATCCAAGATCTCATCGATGATGGAGCCATCCCACCTCCACTTTCAAACCCAAATCCTGCTATGGGAAACTATTCTCCGACCTTTGAGGAGTTCAAGGTTGGTCAGGTCAATGACTCGATGGGACATGGCTCTTTTGGGCAACTTCTGAGCAACCAAACTGTCAACAGCAATGGCATCAGAATCCGTCCCCTCCGGTGCATTATCGACAATTGGCTGCCAGGACCCTTTGTTCCAACCCCTGATGAGCTCAATGCCTTAACGATAATCTCCAAGCCCACACAGAATCTGAGGGTGGATCAGAATCCGAATGATGCCTGAGACAGTGTGAAAGGACTGGAACCATCCCAAACCCCAGACCTCAGATCTGAAGAAGAATGGTGAATGCAGTGCAGCCAATCCATGGATGGAATTTCTCATGAGTATGGAAAGCTTTTGAGTTTCGAGTCGAGTCTTTGTTTTTCAATTTTGAGTCAGTTTGTATTTCGAGTCTTTCATGCTTTTGTGTCTGTACGTTTTCAAATTCAAGGTTGTAGTCGAAAAACAAAAACAAAAAAAAGCAAAACCAAAAGAGCGTCTGTTTCGTCGTCCTGAACTACGTTATGACCTGATTCCTTTGCAAGAAGGATACGTAGGCAGCCTCATCCTAAGGCCCGGTCATGATCATTCGGTCACGATTTTTCAAGTCTATCCTTCGTCGGTCCGTCCCGTCTTTTGAAACCAATCTCAAGCTTCTTGAGTTGATAACAAACTTGTGTGAGAATTACTTTTCTCTGTCATTTGAAGATTCGAAACACGAGATATTTTGCCCTTGCAAGAAGAAGAATTTCATGGGACCACTCCCTGACGCCGTCAAGAAGCAATGCCTTGGCTTGAGAAAAAGCTCGCTAGATCAAAACCTCAAAATGCGATCTAGGCAAAAGTTAGAGCACACAAATCTCTTAACTTGCATCTAGGATCCAGTTATCAAGTTGTGCAATTCAAAATGAAGAAAGGCATTCTCTTCTTTTATCAAACCCTTGAAGATATATATCCATTGATAACCCCCTTGAGCCTAAATCAATTTTCTTCGAAAGAACCCAGCTAGGCAGCTATCTCCCACACTGGGGTGAAATGAGGAGGACAAATGTGCCAAACACCTGACCATCATCGGCGCATCAGAATTCAAAGTGCAAAAGTGCCAAATACATGGGCACAATGAGATTCAAAACAGCGAAGGAAAACAAAGAAAGCTTAAAATCAACGAAAGTGCCAAACACCTTGGCACAACAAGAGTGCAAAGCAAATCAAGTGAAAGGAGGCACCTATCAAAAGCATAAGCGGCACGAAAATGTTCAAGATGGCTGCTAGCTCTTAAAACCCAAGGAAAATGAAAATTTTTGGGCCTATTATCCTTTCTTTGTTAAGCCAAACCTTGGCCACGTTACAACCCGAATAAAGTCCTTTCAGATTGGAAAACATAACTTGATAACAAAAATCCTAGACAATAGGGGAGGACAAGAAGAACTGGGAAGGCATTGTGAATCCCGCAAAATTCAAGATGGGGCATTTTCTAAATCCATCCGGGACATGGTTTCTAGTAAAAAATTCTCGTGTTTCGATAAAACAAGATCAAAGAAAGACTCGAAAGGGAAAATCATCGAAACTTGGTAATCATGCTCCTTGTCCAGTCAAATCAAACTCCTCGTCGAGTCGAGGTCATCATTGAGAGTCAGTCCTCTGATAAAGAGTCATCTAGGCCTTGTCCAAATTCACGCAGGGTCATTCCCGGTCTTCATCTAGTCAAGTCACTTTGGTCTTAAGGCCCCGACTCATGAGAGAAACCCCAATACATGGAAGAACCCGCACCTGCACTCATGACAAAACTGGTTGCCGAAGCTATCTGTGGAATCAAGGAAAAGAGTCGGAACTGAGACTTGTCCCTCGCTGGGGCACATCAGCCCAATGCCATCAATCATTGCAAACATTCGGCCAATGTCGAGACTGGGGCATGCATACCCAAAGCTCAAGCTCTGACCAATTCCACCTCAAGCCCTGGATCCAGCTCAAACCCAATTTCCACCCGAAAACAAACTCCATCCCAGGCCCCAAAATCCTGACAATACCGGTCCACTGGCCAAAAACAGTAAAGCGGAAAGGGTACTCGGACATGTCCTGTGTTTTGCAAAAATAAATTAAAAAAATCATCAGTGTTGTCAAATGTCGAAACATGGGTCTCACTTTCTAGCCTCGACCTCTCATAGTCACCTTCACCTATCATATGCGTCAGCATGTCTGCTTCGCATGCTGCCATAGATTTGGCATTTAGACACCATTCACTCATCTCCCGCCATAGACTTGGCACCGTCCTGAGGGACACCTTCCCACCAGCCGTGGAACTCATCAAACTCAGCATTGTCAAAGCATTTTCATAATTCAAACTTTGGAAATTTGGAAAAATATTGGAAAAACACAAGTCAAGCTTTGGGAAGTCACCACGTCTGAAGAAGCAACAGAATTGAAGCCGTTTAAACACCTTGGAAACGTGCATGCAGTAGAAAACGACATGGGAACAGCTAGTGAGTGGCATTGGGAAACAACTGAAGTCTGCTCATGACAGTAGTCCCGAGCGCTCGGGAGTGAAGTCCCAAGCGCTCGAGACCACTCTCGAGCGCTCGAGAGTTCTGCTGTTTGCAGCAGGTTTTGGTTTTCATTCTTTCAGCCTCAATTCAACCTTGTAACTGCATGCAGCTCAGATCAGAAGACTCATAACATGTTCCCAGGGAATACAACTATTTCCATTACGCATCTTCTCCTATATTCATCCTTTTTCATTGAAAAATGTCAAAATTTCCAAGGTTTTAATCTCTCGAGTATATCGAATTCCACGTTAGGCGTACTTGGTCGAATTCGGCGATGCGTATAAGTCACGACATGCATTAGTGACTGTATGGCATGTTCAAATGCGCGTTAACGCTCTTAGTTCAAGTTTTCGTTGTCCGATCATCCCAAAACCATTGTTTTCAAGAATAAATGAATGTCGATTTTCATGTCAAGGGTATTTTGGTAATCCTAGCAGTCCTCGCAGGTCACGATACTCAATGTCAACCACACGGTGCACTCGGTTACGATCAAAAGCCCTCAGGATCTAAGTTTCATGGTCGATCGTTCGAAATTTGCTGTTATGTGTCAATAAGGAGTTTTCGTTCTTGCTCTGAGAGTATCGGTTGAAATTCGCGTGCTCTTTACTTTCTTTTTAGCTAGATGAGCATATTTCATAAAATACAATTCTATAAAGGGAGTGCGAACGAATGCAAAAGAACAAAAGGGCGAATTTTCTTAGATAAATGCAGTATTTGCAATGAGTAAGAAAGAAGTACAAAAGCTGGGGCAAACACGCACCCGATCCTAACTACCGGGGCACGCAGGCCCAAACAAAAGTCAAGGCACGCAGGCCTAAGAAGCTACTACCACATTGGCACACAGGCCTATGTACAAGAAAGCTAGCAAAACAAAAACTCGAGTCTCAGACGCGACGGGTCCTCTTCTGCTGGTGGCCCTCAGGCTCTGTGCTCTCACTCTCGTCACCATCGTCACCGTCGTCGCCACTAGGAGAGCCAGAAGCGGTCTCCGAGTCCGTCGTCCCTAAAACACGCGACTCGGAAGACTCCTCTGTCTCGTCCTCCCCCTCTGACTCCACGCGAGCGAGTCTCCGCTGGGACGCCGCCCTGGGCACCACCTCGAACTGTCTAGCCTCTGCAGCAGGTCGCGACACTCTCTGAGTCCCTCGTCCCCGTGTGCTAGCAGAAGCTGGAGAGCTTGTGGTAGCCTGAGGTCGTGCCCTAGCCGAACGTCGTGGCTGCACCTGCATATCACAAGCATGCGATCATTTTATGCATATTTGAAATTCAACTGATTCATTAAAAGTTCTATACATCTATGCATTTTTCATACTTGTGGAGCAACAGGAGAAGCAGGTACAGGGACAGGTCTGGTCCGCAGGACCCTCCCTCTAGCACAGCCCTTCAGCAGGTGGCGCATCCCCACCATCACCATGATAGCCGTCTCGGCCCTTTCTCGCGGCACCTGCGATATTCAAACGTCAGAAATGTGCAAGCAGTAATCATTCAAAGCATAAGAAATGAGGATTCATTTGTACCTGCTCAGGAAGCCGCATCGGCGGCTGAGGAAGGCGTGGGACATCTATCACCACCCGTACCCCCGAAGAGTCCGTCGCCCCTACGGTCCACTCCAGCGTAGGCAGCACAGCCGAAGCCTCTGCCGCCTCCGGTGCCCTCGTGTCACCCTCACCTCGACCACCAGCGGGCAGCCTACCACCTCGTCCCCTACCTCGTGCGGACCGGCCACCACGGCCCCGCGCCCCAGCCTCTCCTCCTGCACCAGGGCCTCGCCCTCCCGCAGCTATCCTCCTCTCTAGCTCCACCTCCACCCCTAGGCTCGTAGCCAGGTGCTGGGCTGCATAAGCTGAGTAGTCCAGACCGCGTCGTAAGTGCCGCTCCAAGTCTGTATCCGGCACAATGAACTGCTCCAGCTCCGCACGAGTGTATGTCCCCGTTCGCTGCACGCGTGGAGGGAGTGTCCTAGGTACCACGAACGCTGGAAGACCAAGTGACTGTCGGGTCACTCGATCCCCCAGGTACCACTGCCAGCCCAAGGGACACTCCAGCAGCACCCTGCTCCTCGTCACCTCTCGACTCCTCGGAAGGAAGTCGGCCTCTACCCTCGACCACCTATCCCAGTGAACCTGCATATCAAATCTTGAAGCATCAATGAAGGGCATGTCGAATGCGGAAAAGAGGAATGGAATAAAAGCAAAATCATACCGCGACTCCGGTCAGGTTGTCTAGCCAGCGTCGGAAGGTCATCACCTCCCCTCTCCTCTCCTTGGTTCTCCTGTAGGCCTTGCTCCACGCGAGCCCACGAGGGAGCAAACCAGGATCCCGGCACGTGTTCTCGGGAGGGAACATCCCCAGAACCTCGTAAGCCCAGAGCTGCAAGTTGTCAAGTTCGAGTCAATTCAATTTCAAGCATGTATTCAGTCATTGAGCAGTCGAAAGTAGTATTAAAGCAATAATTCAAATCATACCTCGACGATCCTCCAGTAGCCGCCGACTGTGTTGCCCACACCGCGTGAGGCAGCTCCCAGGAAGCAGTAGAGGGTGCACAAGGCACCCCCTCCCCAGTCGAACCGTCCTGCGGTCCTCAGGTCGACCAGGCCTGCCAGGTAACAGAGGTGCACCCGCGACTGCCTAGTCGGGTACAGAGAAGCCCCGAAAAGGTAGAGCAGGTACGCCCGAGCCATCCTCGCTGCCTCCTCGTCGTCCGCGGGCTCGTGGTCCCAGTACTCCACGAACTGCCCGTACGCCACCATCCCTCCGCTGTGCCGTGGAACCCACCCGAGGAACCACCGCAGCACTGCGTCGTCCAGTACTAGACTCGAGTCGTAGGGGATCGGCTCTCCTCCTACTCTCAGCCCTGTAATCGCTGCGAAGTCCAGCGGTGTCAGTGTCATCTCCCCGAACCGGAGGTGGAAGGTGTTGGTGGTATCCCACCACCTCTCGGTCAGCGCCGTGAGCACGGCGCGGTCTACCCTCACTACCGTCATCAACTGGATGAACGGCCCGAAACCTGCAGCCTCTACTAACTCCCGTACTCTCGCGGGCAGCCCTCTGAAGTACTTCAGCGAGCTGGCTGAGCCTCCGTGGCCGTAAACGTCCGTCGTGCACTGTTTCAGTAAATAAATGGCACTTCGATCAATTCAGCAATCTAATAATTCAAGCGTCGATTTTAAAAGTTTCATGTTGTCAAGTATTCAAGTGTCGATTTTAAAAGTTTCATGTCGTCGAATCTAATAATTCAAGCGTCGATTTTAAAAGCTTCATGTTGTCGAGTTTAATAATACAAATGTCGAATTTAAAGCTTCAAGTTGTCGAGATTTACCGTAGTCCAACCCGTAGAAATGTGCGTGTCGCGGTCTCGGAGCAGTAAGTCCTCCGGGTAGTCAGTCCGAGCAGGGACGTAGCTCTCTATCCCCACCGGCTCAAAGAAGTGAACCCGTGGAGCGTACGTCGCAATCGCAAACCTAGGACGTTCTCCTCCCAGATAGGCCTTCGCCTCGTCAACCGCGGTCACCCGCGCCTCAACCGCCGCCTCCGGCCTCTCCATCTCCATCTCCTCTATCTCCTCCTCCTCAACTCCGTCCCCTCCTGCGTCTGACACCCCCGCGCCACTCAGCAAAGCCCCCAGTAGCAGTGCTGAGGCCCGGTCCTCGGCGGTCTCTGCACCCCTCAACATAGCTGCGACCCCCGGGTCGAGTCCAAGAGCACCAAGTAAGTCCTGTGGCTCTGCAGAGTCTAGGAAGTCACCTTCCTCGAAAGGAACGTGGCGTGAGGCCCCAATCCTGCTATCCTCCCTCCTCGGTAGCGCCGTCGTCGACCTCAAAGCGAGGGTGACTGTGACCCGGCCACCTACCACCGTCTCCTCGACCTGCCCCTCGTCGCGGGCCTGATCCGCTGCCACGAACAACTCCTCCACAGTAGGAGTAGGAGGAGTGCCCACAACTCCGCCTCCGCTGCTAGTGGCACCTCCCTGGCTGCCCGTGGCATCTCTGCCACCACCGGTCTAACTCTTACCTGTGTCGGACTCAGCCACAGCCCCGCCGGCATCCCCAGTCACTGTGGAACTCCCCCGGGCCTCTTCTATCGCCGTAGGATCACCCCCACCGCCACCCACTGCCACTGTACCCTCACTGGTAACCCCCTCACCCCTGGCCACGTCTCCTCCACCACCTGCGACCCTCTCGTCGCTGGCCACGGCCTGGCCACCGCCGCCCTCGGCCATCGCCGCCGGAGCAGCCACCTCGCTGCTGGCCGTCACCCGGTCTTCCCCGTTGGCCATTTTCCTCCCTTCTTCTTCAAGCTTCTTCTTCCTCTTGATTTTAACCTCCTGGCACACGATTGCCCAGTGGAAGATCGAGGAGAGGTCGAGATCTTGAAACCGATCCGTGGCTTTCAGGAGAGGGAGAGATGGTTTTCGAGAGAGGGAGAAAGTCTGTAAGAGATATCGACTGAGAGAGAGTGAGAGGGGAATCGTCAGGAAGCTGGTGAAATTCAGAAGCTGTCGACCGTCTGGTTCTCGAGCGCTCGAGCGCTCGAGAACCAGGACTTGTACCCCAGATCTGGAAGAAGGTAAAAGGACAGTGGACCCCGCCAGGTGGTCCCGAGCGCTCGACACCACTCCCGAGCGCTCGGGAGTGGTTCTAAGCGCTTGGGACTGTTCTTTGTGTCCCGTGCCGAGTTGTCGACTCCCCGAGCATTTCTCATTTCGCAAACTTTATTATCTTGCATTGTATTTTACAAAATCAATCTCGGTCCTGATTTAGTTAGTATCAAAACAGAGCAATTGATCATGAACTCCAGTCGATCATCCAGTTTTGATTCATGCTAAAATGGTTTTATGTCAAAGTCGATCTTATCATTTCATTAGCAGAAGGTTTTAATCCTTGGATTGTCCGCCAAACCGAACAACAGGTGGATTCTGCATTTTCATCCTTGTTTAGTCCGCCAAACCGGATTCTGCATTTTCATCCTTGTTTAGTCCGCCAAACCGAGCAACAGGTGGGTTCTTTCTGCACTTTCATCCTTGTTTAGTCCGCCAAACCGAGCACCAGGTGGATTCTGCACTTTCATCCTTGTTTAGTCCGCCAAACCGAGCAACAGGTGGATTCTACGCCTTCATCCTTGTTTAGTCCGCCAAACCGAGCAACAGGTGGATTCTACACTTTCATCCTTGTTTAGTCTGCCAAACCGAGCAACAGGTGGATTCTACGCCTTCATCCTTGTTTAGTCCGCCAAACCGAGCAACAGGTGGATTCTACACTTTCATCCTTGTTTAGTCCGCCAAACAAAGCAACAGGTGGATTCTACGCCTTCATCCTTGGATAGTCCGCCAAACCGAGCAACATGTGGATTCTGCACCTTCATCCTTGGATAGTCCGCCAAACCGAGTAACAGGTGGATTCTACGCCTTCATCCTTGGATAGTCCGCCAAACCGAGCAACAGGTGGATTATGCACTTTCATCCTTGTTTAGTCCGCCAAACCGAGCAACAGGTGGATTATGCACTTTCATCCTTGTTTAGTCCGCCAAACCGAGCAACCGGTGGGTTCTTTCTGCACTTTCATCCTTGTTTAGTCCGCCAAACCGAGCAACAGGTGGGTTCTTTCTGCACTGTTATCCTTGGTTAGTCCGCCAAACCGAGCAACAGGTGGATCCTTTCTGCATTTGTCTTGTCGATACTTTCTGCTGCATGCATAACATGTGTCTGCATTTGCCCCAAAGAACTACGCTGGTCTGATCCCTGTAGAAAAGGGTACGTAGGCAGTCCGGAAGGACACGACCTCATGCATTAAATGTTGGTGCCTTCACTCGCATTTGTGTATTGAATTGAGGATTTGACTTGGCTCGAATTGGGCTGTCTCAATCTTTGGACGTCACTCGTATCCAGACATGATGCCGAGTGTCACCTAAAGAGGGGCAACTGTAGACACCCCAATTTGAACTGGTCAAAATTCCTTGATTTGTGGTCCGGAGGCTCCCCGATGATGATTTTGGGTCGAAACAAGCCTCGTACCAATTGGAAATTTTGCTCCTTGAAGGATTTGAAAAGGGAATAAAAATGGTCAAAATTATTTCCAAGCGCTTGGGAGCAGTCCCAAGCGCTCGAGATCATTCTTCAAAACCTCTGGTCTGGCTCACTCCTGAGCGCTCGAGACTGACGTGTTGCCCAATGGGTGATGAGATTTCCCACTAGCCATGCAAACCATCATTGCGTTCAACTGGTCTTGGGCCTTCTCCGATGGACACTCAACCTCAGTCAGATTCAGTCAGAGCTGAATATTTTCCCTCCAACCAAATAACTTCATTTCATTTTATTTCAAAATGGGACCATAGGTTATATGGGCCTATAAATATACCTGTTTTCTATAGAGACAGAGGACGAAAATTCCCTCTCTCTAAAAACCTTTCCTCTCCTCTCTCTCTTGTTCAAGGCAAGTGTTTTTCAAACAAAAAACTTGTTCTTGAACTTCAAAGGTTTTTCAAAAATCACCAAGGAAAAGGGCAGGGGTTCCAGAACACTCTCAACTTCTGGTCTCTTGTGTGTTTTGCTTTGCATCCACTTTTCACAGTCCTTCAAGGAGCTAAGTCTAAACCAAAGGTAGAATTTCTTCTACTTTGATCCAAAGAAAAGAGGCTGTCCATCCCTTCTGAGGGAGGTTTCTTAGCCTGCCCCAGTCTTCAATACTGGGTGCATGGCTGGGAAACCTTAGTGTAAAACAAGAGCAATGGGGTACAAAAAAATATTTTCTTAAAACCCTTACTGGAAACTGTGGGCTACCAGCCCGAAAAATATATTTCCGTTTTGAGAAAAAATGGTTTGAAGAGTCGCCACCCGGATTTATGGTTAATCACCCGAGAAACCGTTTTGTTTTGAAAATGGTTGATTTGAAATTGAAAACCAGAGATCGTTTTGAGGGTTCGGAAGCCATGTTACGAGGGGGGAAGGGTTTTACGGCACCCCCCTTGCCCGATTCGAGATCGGTCTCTACTAAACGTTTGTGGGATTTTCAAAAGGGATTTTGTTTCATTAAACCAACTAACAAGTATCCACAGTTATACCAAATAAGAAGTGCTTGCATGTGCATGTGTACAGGGAGTGACAAAATGGTGAAAGAATGCCAAAATAACATGAAATGAAGCCCTGCCCACTGACTTCACTCTCGAGCGCTCGGGAGTGGTCCCGAGCGCTTGGGAGTGTTGGTGCCCAACCTGCAAAATTTGTTAGTACAGACAAGATATAATGCAAAAACTGTGCATGCATGTGCATATGTACAGGGGAATGATGAGATGGCCATGCATGGTATACAAGACAGCAGAATATGAAACCCTGTCACTGGATTCACTCTCGAGCGCTTGGGAGTGGTCCCGAGCGCTCGGGAGTGTTGCCAACATTTCCTGCAAATTTGGTTAGACATATTCGCATGCTAATACTGCCAGAAAAGTCACAAAGAAATCAAAATACAGATGTGCTCAGCCAGAGGTTTAAACAGCTAAGAACTGGTCCTAACCATCCAAACAAGGCTTCCTTGCAACTGAAAGCAAACCTAACTGGGCTCTGGAAGGACTAGTGCACACCCAGTATCTACTAAAAACAGAAAATGAAATACATAATGAACAAAACAAAATTTTGGTGGCAGCAGCACTCCTGAGCGCTCAGGAATGGTCCCGAGCGCTCGGGAGTGAACACAGTGCCCAGAAAAAGTTTAGTTTTCTTTGTGTTCCTCTTGCTCTTGGTGCTAAACTAAGATCAAACGAGCTCATAAGTAGTATAAGGAACTAGTATGAACCCTTGATCCCCCTCAGAAGTAGAAAAACGGTAGATTTTTGGGTATAAAATGAGATTTTATACCTTTGCTTGACTTGAATCCAGCTTCTTGGACTGACTTGTTTGCTTGAAAATGGATTGAAAACAGTAAGAGGAGATGAAATCTAGTATTCCATTCTTCTTAGAAATTTTCCTTGAAAATTGGTGGTTTTTCTTAGAAAATGTAGGTTGTTTTGAAAGAGTTTGAGAGAGAGTTTGAGAGGCTGGTTTTTGGCAGCAAAAGGGGGAGAGAGGGACTGATTTTTCGTGGTCCTTTGGATGGAAGAACAAAGGGGTATTTATAGAGAAAGATAACCTAAGGTTTGGAAATGAAATGAAAGATTAAAAAATAGTTTTGGAGGGAAAAAGAAGGCATGATGATATTCTGCTGGCTCAGGCAGGCTTGACTGGTAGGTTTGAACGTTGAAAGGTCTGAAAAGCCTGAAAAGTCATGGTCAAAGGCCAAGCTCAACATGCATTGGTCAGTCAGCACTCCCAAGCGCTTGGGAGTGTCACTCCCGAGCGCTCTAGAGTGGTCCCGAGCGCTTGGGAGTGGCAGCCCAACTTCAGAAGGGCGCCACGGACACTCCCGAACTCGGTTTTGGGTGTTTTTCAAAGCGTTGGAAAGCTCGTTAAGTCCTCTTTCTAACCCAATTGGTTTCATTCAAATATATTTTATATGCTAAAATGTGTGCCAATTTTACCCTCAGGGTGTCAAGAAAAAAAGAATGTTTTGATTTTGAAAAAGTCCAAGAAGTATCGTCCAAGTTTGCCAAGGCCCGTTTTGACCCTATTTCATCATCGGGGAGCCTCGAGGGCACAAATTAAGGAACTTCGACAAGTTCAAATTGGGGTGTCTACAGTTGCCCCTCTTTGGGCGTCGCTCAGCATCATGTCTGGATACGAGTGCCGTCCAAAGATTGAGACTGCCCAATTCGAGCAAAATCAAATCCTTAATTCAAAACACAAATGCATGTGAAAACACCAACATTTGATGCATGCGGTCGCGTCTTTTCAGACTGCCTACGTACCCTTTTTTGCAGGGATCAGACCAGCGTAGTTCTTTGGGGCAAATGCAGACATGCAGACATGCACGTAAATGATGGAAAGGCGTCCCTCAGGACGGTGCCAAATCTATGGTGGGGTCTGAAGGTGGTGCCAAATCTATGGCGGGAAAGAAGGGTGCCAAATCTATGGCGGGAAAGAAGGGTGCCAAATCTATGGCGGCGGAGAAACTGGAGAAAACCGGGGATGAAGTCCCTTAGGACGGTGCCAAATCTATGGCGGCGGAGAAAGGTGCCAAATTTATGGCGGGAAAGAAGGGTGCCAAATCTATGGCGGCGGAGAAACTGGAGAAAACCGGGGATGAAGGGTGCCAAATCTATGGCGGCGGATGACCTGGAGAAAACCGGGGATGAAGGGTGCCAAATCTATGGCGGCGGGTAAACTGGAGAAAACCGGGGATGAAGGGTGCCAAATCTATGGCGGCGGATGGCCTGGAGAAAACCGGGGATGAAGGGTGCCAAATCTATGGCGGCGGATGACCTGGAGGAAACCGGGGATGAAGTCCCTTAGGACGGTGCCAAATCTATGGCGGCGGAGAAACTGGAGAAAACCGGGGATGAAGTCCTTTAGGACGGTGCTAAATCTATGGCGGCGGATAACCTGGAGGGGGAAGAGACCTGAATCTGAAAAGCTTGAATTTTGAAAGAAGCTTGAATTTTAAAAGAAGCTTGAATTTTGAAGGAAGCTTGAATTTTGAAAGAAGCTTGAATTTTGAAGAAAGCTTGAATTTGAGATTAAAGGGTGTCTCTCAGGACAACGCCAAATTTATGGCAGGAAGAGACTGAAGGGCGTCCAACATGACAGTGCCAAATTTATGGCGGGAAAGAAAGGGTGTCAAATCTATGGCAGGAAAGAACGGTGCCAAATCTATGGCGAGTTCGACGGGTGCCAAATCTATGGCAGGAAAGAACGGTGCCAAATCTATGGCGAGTTCGACGGGTGCCAAATCTATGGCAGGAAAGAACGAATGGTGTCCCTCAGGACAATGCCAAATCTATGGCAGCAGATGAGCAGTCATGTTGACGAATATGAAGGAAGAAGGTGACCGTGGGGGGTCGTGGTTAGAAAGTGAGACCCGTGTTTCGACATTTGACAACAACGATGATATTATTAGTTTTGAAAAACAACAATGGACATGTCTGAGTACCCTTTCTGCTTTACTGTTTTTGGCTAGCGGACCGGTATCTTCAGGACCTCGGGATTTGGGATGGAGTTCGAGTTGGATCCAGGGCTTGGCTTGAGTTTGGCCTTGATCAGGGCTTAGTCTATACCATTCATGCTCCAGTCTTGAGGTTGGCTGTATGCTTGCCGTGATTGATGACATTGGGCTGATGTGCCCTTGTGAGTGACAAACCTTAGTTCTGATTCTTTTCCTTGATTCCACTGATAGTTTCGGCAACCAGTTTTGTCCTGAGCATAAGTGCGGGTTCTTCCATGTGTTGGAGTTTTTCTCACGAGTTGGGACCTCAATGACCTTGTGTGAATTTGGACAAGGCCCAGATGACTCGAAGGACAAGAAAGACCTTTTATGAGAGGACTGACTCTTAATGAAGACCTTGACTGGACGAGGAGTTTGATTATTTGAGGATTTAATGTTTGAAATTGTCATGATAAAATCAAGTTTTGATGATTTTCCCATTCTGGGTTTTGAAATTGTTTTAGCAAAACACGAGGACTTTTATTAGGAATCATGCCCCAGGTTGCTGATGACAACCCATGGATTTAGAAAATGCCTTGGCGCTCCTTCTTGTTTTCTCCTATTGTCCAGGATTTTTGTTATCAAGTTGTGTTTTTCAATCTGACAGGACTTTATTCGGGTTGTAACGTGGCCAAGGTTTTGGCTTAACAAAGAAAGGATAATAGGCTCAAAATTTTCATTTTCCTTAGGTTCCGAGAGCTAGCAGCCATCTTGCATAATTTTATGCCCTTTTTTTGCTTTTGATGGACGCCTTCTTTCACCTGACTTGCTCCCCTTTTTGTCGTGCGAATGTGTTTGGCACTTTCATTGATTTTGAGCCTTCTCTAATTTTTCTTCAATGTTTTGCATCTCAATGTGCGTATGCATTTTCACGCTTTGAATTCTGATGCGCCGATGATAACCAGGTGTTTGGCACATTTGTCCTCCTCATTTCACCCCAGTGTGGGGGATAGCTGCCTAGCTGGGTTCTTTCAAAGAAATTGATTTAGGCTCAAAGGGGGTTATCAATGGATATATATCTTCAAGCGTGTGATAAAAGAAAAGAATGCCTTTCTTCATTTTGAATTGCACAACTCGATAGCTGGATCCTAGATGCAAGTTAAGGGATTTGTGTGCTCTAACTTTTGCCTAGATCATATTTTGAGGTTCTGATCTAGCGAGCTTTTTCTCATGCCAAGGCGTTGCTTCTTCACGGCGTCAGGGAATGGTCCCATGAAATTCTTCTTCTCGCAAGGGCAAAATACCTCGTGTCTTAATCTCTCAATTGATGGTGAAAAACAATTCCAAGTTAAGGGATCATCACAAAACGTAAGTTTATTATCACAATTTCGACTCAAGAGGCTTGACATCAAAAGACGGGACGGACCAACAAAGGATCGACTCGAAAGAACATGACCAAATTTTGGGATCGACTCGAAAGAACATGACCGGGCCTCGGGATAAGGCTGCCTACGTATCCTTCTTGCAAAGGAATCAGGTCATAACGTAGTTCAGACCTACGAAACTGACTCTCTTTTTGGTTTTTGTTTTTTTGACTACAAACTTGAAGACATACAGACGCGAAAGTATGAAAGACTCGAGATACAAACTGACTCGAAATTGAAAGACAAAGACTTGACTCGAAACTCAAAAGTTTCCCAAACTCGTGAGTAATTCCATTCATGCTTTGCTGCACTCAAAATCCTCCTCCCAATCTGAAGTCTGGCACTGGGATGGTTCCGTTGTCGATTAAGTCTTGGATCTTGTGTCGGAGACGGTGACAGTCATTGGTAGCGTGACCGGGCATTTGATGGAAGGCACAGAAGGCATTTGGGTTGTGGTAGGCTGGGAGCTTTTGAGGTAGGGGAGTTGACAGGAGTGGCTTGACGGTTCCGCTTTCGACAAGTCTTTCGAATACCATGGATAGTGGTACAGAAAACTCGGAAAAGACGCGAGGTTGTTTAGGCTTGGTGGCTTGAGCAACGATCTGGCTAACGGGCTCGGTCCGGACATGGTCGGTATGTGTAGGGTCAGATGGCAAGTCGGTGTAACCATACAACATGTTGCTGCTGTCGGGGTCTACATTTTCTGTCTCTGGGAAGGAATCAGCATTTTCAAGGATGCCCAACTGAACAGCTTCTTCGACGGCCAGGCCTGTTTCGAAGAATGTCTTGAAGTTGGAAGAGGCTTGAGCTAGGATCATGTGTCTGGCAAGTGCGGGCTGGAGGTTTCGGACAATCATCCGAATTTGATCTTTCTCCGAGGGTTTGTCCTTCATCTGAACAGCCTTTGCTCTCCATCTTTGAACAAAATCCATAAAAGACTCCTTCGGTTCCATCTTTATTGATTCCAACTCTCGAGTGGTGACCTCAAGTTGGATGTTATAGTCAAACTGGGCCACGAAAGCCTCACAGATGTCTTCCCAAGATTTCTTCTTTGTCACTTCCAAGGTAGTGAACCAGCGCAAGGCATGTCCAACCAGTGTTTGAGAAAACATTTGGGCCACGGCGTCTTTCTCCAAGCCCCACATGGAAAGTCCCCCAATGTAGCTGGTCAAGTGTGCTTTTGGATCACTGGTTCCGTCGAACTTAGCAAAGTCGATTGGCTTGAATTTCCTGGGTAGTCTGGCATTCGGGAAAAGGCAGAGTTCGTCGAAGTCGAAACCAATTGAGGTGATTCTTTCGCTTCTGGCTAAGGACAGCTCCAGTTGGGATAATTTGGCTTCGATGGTGGCCATTTCTGGGCTTTGGGAGTTTGGTTCAGAGGGTGGTTCATGATTATTTTCGAGGGGTGTTTCTGGGTTTTGTGGAGGTGGAAAACGTCTGGCAACCCCGATTATAATAAGCATCAACTGGGTAATCTGGTTGTCTGTTTGTTCACCCATCTGTCGGATAGAGGTTCGAATTTGTTCCAACTCGTTCAGAATCCCTGCTGGCTGTTCCCCGTTTAGATGTTCCCCATTCAAATTTTCCACCGGCTGTTCCATATCTTCCCACAAATTCTGAGTTTATGAGGGTATGGTTTCGTTGTAGGATGGGTGGCCCAGTGCTGACAGTAAAGCAGAAAGCGAACTCAGAACGTGCCTCTGTTATGATTTATTAAAAAAATGTGTATTTAATTGACGTGTTGTCGTCGTCGACTCAAGGGATCAAACTTCACGAATAGTTCCAACAGTCACGGGTAAGTCGGTGTCAGGCAGGTTAAATTCCTCACGTTGGGAATAAGAGCCAATCTCCTTATCTAAGACCATCCGAGACAGAGCAATAAGACTGCTGGAAGATGAACCTAAGGCTAAACTAGAGGGAGCCGTTCGGGCACGGCGAACACCAGAGGTATCCCAAACTCCATGGATTTATGGTCTCCTAGACCCTGACTCAAGAAATGACATCCTATGAAGGATTGCCTTAGTCCTCAGAGATCCTTTTGAGCGTGTATCCTTTGATTAGGAATGACAAGATTTGAGAGATATCAAAACAAATTAAGTCTTTAACAATTTTTTTTTTTTAATTTATAGCCGAAATTTCTGTTCTGGTTTCAAAAACCGTTTAGCGTAAATGACACGATACCGTAACCGGGGTGGCGTAAGTGGCATGGCGCCATTAGCCTAAGCAGTGTAAAGTGACTTCACACTATAACCTGGGTGGTGTGGGTATCACGACATTGTAGCCTAATTGTTTTGTTAATTTTCATTGAATCCATGATTAAAAATTGTATTGAAGACTTAATGAACTTTGATATCCCCAAAACCTCGTCATTCCAAGGACTAATTAATTCCCACAACGTGCCTTTAAAAAGCACGACTCCTCATCGGTCCAGGCAATCCTAAACAAGCTGCGCAAGCAAGCCCAAGAGTTCTATACGCGATACGAAAGCGAACGGACGGCATAAGATGCAAGGTGCGATGTGCAAGCGGGATCAGATTACGGTCTTTCGAAGGTTGCCTAATTCCTCAGAATTTCTTTTAGGGTGTATCCTTTGTTCAGAACGACAAATTCTAAGAGATGTCAAAATGAACTAAGTATTCAACTAGTTCTCGTTCGAAGTTTCAATTTTGAACTTGGAATAACTTAGTATAGACGACGTGACACCCCAACCATCGTGGTGTCAGTGACATGGTGCCATTAGCCAGAGTGGTGTAAGTAAAGTGGCATCACGGCGTCGTTTTCCTTGTTATTGTAGACACCCCAATTTGGCCTAACGATTATTTCAAGTCCCACCTTGGGACAATCCCGATGATGAAATGGATACAGTGATTGCTGATTGCTTCCTTGAGGACCTTAGGACTTTCGGTGAGAACTTTGACCACTTAGAGGACCCAATTCAAAGCCATACAGCCTTTCAGACAGAAATACAGAAGCCTAGGAGAATCCATCTGACGGCCGTAACATCGATCCCACGGCCACAACATCAATCCCTCACCCGAGCAACCTGTTGCCAGCAAAATCTCCCTGAGAGATCAATTCCTCGGCCGCAAGATCTATCCTTCGGCCGAGACATCCATTCCACGGCCGCGACATCCTTTGCTCGGCCGCCAGATCGACCTTTTTCCAGACTCTCGAACGTTCTGTCAGACGTTTGGTTTGATCCAACTACACTACCTTTCCGATGCGTTCGGGCTACGTTCGGAGATCACGACGTAGAGTTTGAGATGCATTGCAATTGCAATTGCCATCTCGTGATTTGATTGGCCGGAGTGAGTCATCCCTATGCCTATATAAAGGGGCCTTTGGGTTCCGAATTAACACACAGAAATTGAGATACTTACACACTCTCTCAAACCTCGAAGCTCTGCACAAATACTCCCTCAATCCCATACTCCAAAAGCCCTAACCTTCCGAAGGCAGCCGTCAATCCGGCGATCAAACCCCGAAGTTCAAACCCTAACCCTAGGGTTCTCGATCAAGCAATCAATCAATCACATTCAAATCCGAGGCAATCAAGCAACTGAGGGATCAAGGTGGTGAGGCCCAACGGCCTCTGGTTTGTTTTACTTATTGCATTTATGGCTAATCGTAGCATTTAAATTATCTGCTAAGCTTTTCTGTCTGGTGTGAGGAAGAACATCGACCGGGGTTTCGATCCCCCGGCCGATAAATAAAACCAGGAGGATCCCTCGGCCGTGAGATCCATTCACCGGCCGCGAGATCCATTCCCCGGGGACATTTGTTTGCCTTTCTGCTTTCTGATGCATGCTTCAATTATCGCACTGGCTCACCTTGCTTACTGTTTAAAGGAATAACTAAACAGACTATATGTTAGAATTAAACAAAGCATCTATACGTCTTATGTTGAACGATTATGGGCCAGTCTCACGACTGGGCAAAGAGGGGTGCCTAACACCTTCCCCTTATTGTACTTTTGGCTCCCGAATCCAGAATCTCTATCTATTTTCCTAGTTTTAATAAACTGGGTGGCGACTCTATTTGATGATAGCCATTATCATGTGGCGATGTTCCTAGCCATGGGAATGTCCATGATTTTGGTTTATGAAGTGAGCAACCAATCGAGCAAACACAATGTGATCAATCTGTATGGCGATGCCCCGCTTGGGAGGTGTCTACAGTTATTCCTTATTCTCCGTTGAAATTTCGATTAGGCATTAGTCAAGGACTTAGTATATTCTGATTTCCCAAAGTCTCCTTGTTCTAAGGACTCATGTAGTTTAGACAACGTACACCGGGGTGCACGACTCATCATCGGGCCTTGGCAACCTCGCAAAGACTGCGCGAGCGAGTCTCGAGAACCGTGGCTGATGGTATGAGGGTGCAAAATGCAATGCAGCACGTAAACAGGATATAGCACGTAACCCTACCCTGTAGGTTCCTGTCCTAATTTGGAAAGTTCTATGGCATGCTAAGCATGTACAAAGGCTGGTTTTGGCTTGAAGAGGGTTCCCCGTACTAGAGTCAAAGTATACCTCCCACTATTGAGCGTACACCCAATAATGGTACAAACGGTAGGGATGACTCATCACGGTCGAGGGTTGCTGAGCATTCCGGGATTCCCCATCACCGGCAAGCCGGGTAGGATTGCCGAAACACAACAGCGAGGCTGCACAAGATATATACAAGAAATAGACAATGAAACAAAATCCCTTTGAAAATCCCACAAACATTTTTCAAGTTTGGCTCACAAGTTTAATTGATATTCAAGAAAAGCGGGCCGTTTTATCAACAAACCAACTTTTTCTCAAGTATTAATTAAATCTCTCCGGCAGAGTCGCCACTATGGGCTACCAGCCCGAAAAATATATTTCCGTTTTGAGAAAAAATGGTTTGAAGAGTCGCCACCCGGATTTATGGTTAATCACCCGAGAAACCGTTTTGTTTTGAAAATGGTTGATTTGAAATTGAAAACCAGAGATCGTTTTGAGGGTTCGGAAGCCATGTTACGAGGGGGGAAGGGTTTTACGGCACCCCCCTCGCCCGATTCAAGATCGGTCTCTACTAAACGTTTGTGGGATTTTCAAAAGGGATTTTGTTTCATTAAACCAACTAACAAGTATCCACAGTTATACCAAATAAGAAGTGCTTGCATGTGCATGTGTACAGGGAGTGACAAAATGGTGAAAGAATGCCAAAATAACATGAAATGAAGCCCTGCCCATTGACTTCACTCTCGAGCGCTCGGGAGTGGTCCCGAGCGCTTGGGAGTGTTGGTGCCCAACCTGCAAAATTTGTTAGTACAGACAAGATATAATGCAAAAACTGTGCATGCACGTGCATATGTACAGGGGAATGATGAGATGGCCATGCATGGTATACAAGACAGCAGAATATGAAACCCTGTCACTGGATTCACTCTCGAGCGCTTGGGAGTGGTCCCGAGCGCTCGGGAGTGTTGCCAACATTTCCTGCAAATTTGGTTAGACATATTCGCATGCTAATACTGCCAGAAAAGTCACAAAGAAATCAAAATACAGATGTGCTCAGCCAGAGGTTTAAACAGCTAAGAACTGGTCCTAACCATCCAAACAAGGCTTCCTTGCAACTGAAAGCAAACCTAACTGGGCTCTGGAAGGACTAGTGCACACCCAGTATCTACTAAAAACAGAAAATGAAATACATAATGAACAAACCAAAGTTTTGGTGGCAGCAGCACTCCTGAGCGCTCAGGAATGGTCCCGAGCGCTCGGGAGTGAACACAGTGCCCAGAAAAAGTTTTGTTTTCTTTGTGTTCCTCTTGCTCTTGGTGCTAAACTAAGATCAAATGAGCTCACAACTAGTATAAGGAACTAGTATGAACCCTTGATCCCCCTCAGAAGTAGAAAAACGGTAGATTTTGGGTATAAAATGAGATTTTATACCTTTGCTTGACTTGAATCCAGCTTCTTGGACTGACTTGTTTGCTTGAAAATGGATTGAAAACAGTAAGAGGAGATGAAATCTAGTATTCCATTCTTCTTAGAAATTTTCCTTGAAAATTGGTGGTTTTTCTTAGAAAATGTAGGTTGTTTTGAAAGAGTTTGAGAGAGAGTTTGAGAAGCTGGTTTTTGGCAGCAAAAGGGGGAGAGAGGGACTGATTTTTCGTGGTCCTTTGGATGGAAGAACAAAGGGGTATTTATAGAGAAAGATAACCTAAGGTTTGGAAATGAAATGAAAGATTAAAAAATAGTTTTGGAGGGAAAAAGAAGGCATGATGATATTCTGCTGGCTCAGGCAGGCTTGACTGGTAGGTTTGAACGTTGAAAGGTCTGAAAAGCCTGAAAAGTCATGGTCAAAGGCCAAGCTCAACATGCATTGGTCAGTCAGCACTCCCAAGCGCTTGGGAGTGTCACTCCCGAGCGCTCTAGAGTGGTCCCGAGCGCTTAGGAGTGGTAGCCCAACTTCAGAAGGGCGCCACGGATACTCCCGAACTCGGTTTTGGGTGTTTTTCGAAGCGTTGGAAAGCTCGTTAAGTCCTCTTTCTAACCCAATTGGTTTCATTCAAATATATTTTATATGCTAAAATGTGTGCCAATTTTACCCTCAGGGAGTCGAGAAAAAAGGAATGTTTTGATTTTGAAAAAGTCCAAGAAGTATCGTCCAAGTTTGCCAAGCCCCGTTTTGACCCTATTTCATCATCGGGGAGCCTCGAGGGCACAAATTAAGGAACTTCGACAAGTTCAAATTGGGGTGTCTACAGAAACACTCTCGAGCGCTCGGGACTGTTTCAATCCCATGCACGGTACTTTGTCACATAATAGGCTGGGAATGGGGTGCATTCTTAAAAGAAATAGTCTCATCTTGGCATGCATGCACAGAAAATCATTTCCCTCTAAAAACTGAAACGTTTTTCACAAGTTTTATGTGAGAATATGACTTTCCCAAGGTTAAGGGAGGATTTTCTTCTGAGAAAAATCAAAACAGGGGTTTTTGCATGCTAAGACAGTCCCATTTTCCATTTGAGAGTGAAATAGCATGCAGCTCACTCCCAAGCGCTCTGGACCATTCCCGAGCGCTCGGGAGTGCATGCATGCCTGTGCACCCTATTTTTCCAGCTTGCTGTGTCTCCTACCTTCCTGCGTGCGTAAGTGTAACTGTTTGCTCTCTTTAAAGTTGTAGATCTAATCTTATTCAGGCAGGGATGCATGTTCTGAAAGATTGAGGGTTTGGCTCAGTCTTTCAAGTCCTCTGCTGGCCTGATGGTGTACTTAATAATATTTCAAGTCCCATCTTAGTATCATATTCTGTCTGTACTAACATACTTTTGCAGGTTGAGAGTGTCAGCACTCCCAAGCGCGTCCCGAGCGCTCGAGAGTGAATCCAGTAACAGGGTTTCATCTTCTGTCATTTTGTGTCGCATGCATGGCCATTTCGTTATCTCCTGTACACATGCACATGAATACACTTCTTACTTGGTATAATTGTGGATACTTGCTAGTTGCTTTAATGAAACAAAATCCCTTTTGAAAATCCCACAAACGTTTAGTAGAGACCGACATCGCGTCGGGCGAGGGGGGTGCCGTAAAACCCTTCCCCCCTCGTAACATGGCTTCCGGACCCTCGAAACTGATCTCTGGTTTTCAATTTCAAATCAATCATTTTCAAATCAAAAACGGTTTCTCGGGTGATAAACCATAAATCCGGGTGGCGACTCTTCAAAAACTTTTTCGATTCGATCCAAACGAGGCGCGCGACATTTCATTGGGCCACCCCGATTCCACCCGGGGCTGTGGTAGCCCACACCAGCGTTTTGTGAAATGATGATAAGTATGAAAATGTGAGAGGTGATCGAAGTGACCATGATTGAGGGAAAAGACTCAGGGTGACCCTACGCTCGAGGGGATAGTTCCGATGTGACCCAAATGATTGTTATGTTGGGGGAATAGACTTGGGGTGACCCTACGCTCGAGGGGATAGACCCGAGGTGACCCGAATGATTATTACTGTTGAGGGAATAGACTTGGGGTGACCCTACGCTCGAGGGAACTAGACCCGAGGTGACCCTAGCGATTATTGATGGAAAGTACCTTATTAAAAGAAAAGAAAGATTCTGTAATGAAGAGATTGGTTGGTGATGACTGTAAACTCGAGGAAGGTTGTAGTATCGTGCGAAGGATAATAAAATGATTTGGAATTGGTTATCGACTAAGGTGGATTAACGTGAGTTTATTGATGTACCCAGTTCGAGGAGTAAACGGTTAGTGACTTTCCGGTGAAGTCTAGAATCCTTTGATCAAAGCGTGTAGCTCGTTGGTAATCATTCGTGCTTTGGCGTACCCGTCAATATTTACTCACTCTGTCTTGGTGCATGATTCATTTCATTTTCATATAGTTTGAGCATAGAACTCTCTACTGGGCACGTGTTTTGCTCAACCTTATCTTTCCTTCAGGTACACTCGGAGGCAGTGACACGAAGTGCTTGGCGTGCATTTTGGCTTCATTCTTTGAAAGCTGATATGGAAATTATTTTGGCATCTTTTGTAAAACTCTTTGGCGGTATAATATTGATTTCTATTATGACTATCGTTTGATCATGGGGGACTGTAAACCCTAAAACTTCTTTTCTATTATGTTATTTGGATCGTCAAGCTTGACAAGAAACTCTGAACTTAAATTGCAAATATGGGAATGAACCATGATTTGGGGTATTATCTGTATTATTGCGAGGTATCATTTATCGGAAATCATTATATTTTATGTTGAAAGTCGAGGGCGTGACAACTTGGTATCAGAGCATAAGTTTTGAACTCCTCGATACCGTGGGGAGACTTTTAGTCTCATGGGTTCAAAAATCGCTGCATCTGTAGGGAGGTATTCCCAAACAGGTACAACTAGTAGCCGAACACGTGGTGTGCCAGATCCGTGTAATGAGGAAAGTGATATGGAACTCCAAAGAAGATGAACGGCGGCGATGAGGTCCGGTGTTACGAGAGGGCACTGGATTAGGTAATCTGTTCGGCTGAGGTGGGCCAATGACATGAGAAGTCATTTATTTGTGCAGTTTGTTCGGTTGGATTATATGCCGAACAGATGGAGTTATCTGATGAAACGTTGTCTTAAGAGATAGGGCAGTAGGAGTGTTCTGGAAGAAGAACCCGGTGTTCAGTAAAGATAAGGAAGATAACAGTCCTATTATGGGACAAATTCCACGAAAGGAAGAGACCCTATGAGTAAGGGGTCTCAGTTGATTGGGCAAGAGATTCCCAGGAGAGCCAGGTTTCCTATACGAAGTAGGAGACCTGGGGCAATGAGGACGCTTGAAGAGCAAGCAAATGGATATCTATAAATACAGAGGTAAACCTAGAGGCAAAAGGTACGCAATAAGTTGCATTCATTCCACACTCTCCTACTGATAATTAGGGTTTTCGATACAGTGCGAGACACTAACTTAGGCATCGGAGGGCCTTTACCACGAGAGGCAAAGGTGCGCTCACCCCTTGTCTGTTTTACAGGTTAGGGTTCAGGCGAAGGTATCAGAGTTCCGGTTGGGCAGCACGTGAAGGAAGGAGATTCAGCGCTATTCTAGGTACTATCTATTTTTCTCCACCTACAATTGGCGCCGTCTGTGGGAAACGAAAGAGTTCCCTTTTGAAATACGACCATGGTGGAAGTAGATCCAGTCACACCACTGTAGACACCACCCAAACGGGGCATCGCCATACAGATTGATCATGTTTGTTTGCTCGATTGGTTGCTTGCTTCGTAAACCAAAATCATGGACATTCCCATGGCTAGGAACATCGCCACATGATAATGATTATCATCAAAACAGAGTCGCCACCCAGTTTATTAAAACTAGGAAAACAGATAGAGATTCTGGGTACGGGAGCCAAAAGTACAGTAAGGGGAAGGTGTTAGGCACCCCTCTCTGCCCAGCCGTGAGACTGGCCCATAGTTACTCAACATAAGACATATAAATGCTTTATTCAACTCTAACACGTAGTCTGTTTTTAGCCTTTAAGCAGATAAAGGTGAGCCAAGACTGTAATTGAAAGCATGCATAGGAAAGCAGAAAACAAACAAAACTGTCCCAGGGAGATGGATCCCACGGCCGGTGAATGGATCTCACGGCCGAGGGATCCTCCTGGTTTTATGTACCGGCCGAGGGATCTAAACCCCGATCGGTGTTCTTCCTTGTAGACACCCCAATTTGGCCTAACGATTATTTCAAGTCCCACCTTGGGACAATCCCGATGATGAAATGGATACAACGATTGCTGATTGCTTCCTTGAGGACCTTAGGACTTTCGGTGAGAACTTTGACCACTTAGAGGACCCAATTCAAAGCCATACAGCCTTTCAGACAGAAATACAGAAGCCTAGGAGAATCCATCTGACGGCCGTAACATCGATCCCACGGCCACAATATCAATCCCTCACCCGAGCAACCTGTTGCCAGCAAAATCTCCCTGAGAGATCAATCCCTCGGCCGCAAGATCTATCCTTCGGCCGAGACATCCATTCCACGGCCGCGAAATCCTTTGCTCGGCCGCCAGATCGACCTTTTTCCAGACTCTCGAACGTTCTGTCAGACATTTGGTTTGATCCAACTACACTACCTTTCCGATGCGTTCGGGCTACGTTCGGAGATCACGACGTAGAGTTTGAGATGCATTGCAATTGCAATTGCCATCTCGTGATTTGATTGGCCGGAGTGAGTCATCCCTATGCCTATATAAAGGGGCCTTTGGGCTCCGAAATTAACACACAGAAATTGAGATACTTACACACTCTCTCAAACCTCGAAACTCTGCACAAATACTCCCTCAATACCATACTCCAAAAGCCCTAACCTTCCGAAGGCAGCCGTCAATCCGGCGATCAAACCCCGAAGTTCAAACCCTAACCCTAGGGTTCTCGATCAAGCAATCAATCAATCACATTCAAATCCGAGGCAATCAAGCAACTGAGGGATCAAGGTGGTGAGGCCCAACGGCCTCTGGTTTGTTTTACTTATTGCATTTATGGCTAATCGTAGCATTTAAATTATCTGCTAAACTTTTCTGTCTGGTGTGAGGAAGAACATCGACCGGGGTTTCGATCCCCCGGCCGATAAATAAAACCAGGAGGATCCCTCGGCCGTGAGATCCATTCACCGGCCGCGAGATCCATTCCCCTGGGACAGTTTCGTTTGTTTCCTGCTTTTCTGTGCATGCTTCAATTATCGCACTGGCTCACTTTGCTTACTGTTTAAAGGAATAATTAAACAGACTATGTGTTAGGATTAAACAAAGCATTTATACGTCTTATGTTGAACGATTATGGGCCAGTTTCACGACTGAGCAAAGAGGGGTGCCTAACACCTTCCCCTTATTGTACTTTTGGCTCCCTTATCCAGAATCTCTATCTATTTTCCCAGTTTTAATAAACTGGGTGGCGACTCTATTTGATGATAGCCATTATCATGTGGCGACGTTCCTAGCCATGGGAATGTCCATGATTTTGGTTTATGAAGTGAGCAACCAATCGAGCAAACACAATGTGATCTATCTGTATGACGATGCCCCGCCTGGGAGGTGTCTACAGTTTTTGGCGACTCTGCTGGGGAATATGAGAGCCATAACCAGAAAGTTCAACATAAGACTAATACATGCCTTGTTTAATTCACTTATCATATGCATCGAGCGGGCAACCCGTTGAGTTCACCTGATATCCCGGCATGACACGGGCTATGTTGGGGGTTCCAGCAAACTCCACAGTCACTCGTACCTAGTGGTATATCAAAAAGGAAATCACCCAATCGCCGCCTATGATGGGCTGGCGAGAGGACTGGTGCCCTTTGACAACGGAGCACCCTGAAACTACCTAAACCTTGCATGCTTTAGAAAGCCATAGAACTTATCAAACTAAGACAGGAACCTACAGGCTAGGAACCTACTTGCATTTTATTTCCAAAGTTCTTCCTCACACCCATTGTATATGTGTATGTTGTAAAGTTTCTCTTTTGCAGGTTAAACCTTAGGAATCTCTCTAAGTCGAATAAACCGTAGGTAAGATTAATCAATCTAACTAAAGCAAAAACCTTTTTCAGGAAAAATGACTGCATCATTGTTCACGTCTGATTCGCACTTTCAAGTTGTCACCAAGCTGTCTGGCCCGCTCCACTTTGCTGTTGAAGATTTCAACCCTTCTGAATACATTACTCCAGTAGATCAACCAAAGCCTATGGTGGCTATCATTGAAGACAACCAAGTCATGTTCGCTGGAACAGTTTATGAGGAAGAGGTGGAAGACCTGATTGAAGAAGAAGGGCTTCGCAGGGTTCCAATCTACTTTTATGACCCTTATGCACCTACCGATGATTATTGGCCAATAGACGAGGTCAACAACCTCGAGACTGAAGAGGCAAAAGAAGAAGAGGCTGTCGATAATAACCCACTAGACGAAATATCACTAAACTTGCTCTTTGATGAGGGGGTCACCAACAATGAAATAAGGGTGATCCACCCCATCATAGATAGCTTTGGTAATTGGTGGGGCTTTGTTGGCACACGACGAGTCGACAACAGCGACAAAGCTGAGATTGAAGCACAATTGGAGGAGATAACAGCAATAGCAAATCAAATGGCCCTCCAAGACTTGCAGGGTGACAATGATGAAAGTGCGAATCAAGGTGACAGTGAAGTACTGGTGATCGACCTTGGTGATGAAAAAGACTGCTCTGAGCTGATTGTGGATGCTGAAAAAGGGGCTTACCCTAATTGGACCGTGGAACACACTCTAAAATATAAAATGGAAAGCGCTAATTCTGATCTTAGTTCTGATTCCGATTCCGACTCCGAGTCGACTCAGTCCGAGTCAAGCTTTTCATCCTTTGAAACTACTAAGTCTAGTGAGGAAAACCTGGTCAAAGTACCAAGGCATAGCATTTACTTTGAGTTCGACTCTGAAATGTCTTTTGATAAATTTAGCAATGAGAAGGAAGATTTAGAGTATTTCACTTTGCCTATGATCAATTGTGTGGATTCCGACAAACCAAATTTTGAGGAAGAGATTCCAAAAGAAATTCTAGAATTCATCGAGAGAGAAGAGGAAAGGCACGCTAAACCTTTTTCTGAGGAGATAATCACAGCAAACATAGGCTCTGAAAACGAGCCCAAAATGGTTAAAATTGGTGCCGCACTATCCCCTCAAGAAAGTGAAAAACTAATCTTTTTGCTAAAAGAATACAAAGATGTTTTTGCCTGGTCTTACGAGGACATGCCTGGAATAGACCCTGAAATTGTTCAACATAAAATTCCTCTTCATTCTGATGCAAAACCAGTTAAGCAAAAACTGAGACGTATGCGCCCTGATTGGGTCCTAAAGATAAAAGAAGAAGTCACTAAACAAATCAACGCCGGATTTCTCATAGTCACCGAATATCCACAATGGGTAGCAAACATCGTTCCCGTACCAAAGAAAACTGGAGGAATCAGGGTCTGTGTAGATTTCCGAGATCTCAACAAAGCCAGTCCGAAGGATGACTTCCCATTACCTCACATAGACGAGCTAATAGATAATACCGCAGGTCATGCATTGCTATCCTTCATGGATGGATTTTCCGGGTATAACCAAATCCTTATGTCTCCTGAGGATAGAGAGAAAACCACCTTCACTACGCCTTGGGGAACTTACTGCTACCGAGTAATGCCGTTTGGGTTGAAGAACGCTGGAGCCACTTACCAGAGGATGGCCACAACACTGCTGCACGACATGATGCACAAAGAGGTCGAGGTATATGTCGACGATATGATAGTCAAATCAAAGGAAAGGGAAGGACACTATGAAGCACTCCAAAAGTTCTTTGAGAGGATTAGGAATTATAAGCTACGCCTTAACCCTCAAAAATGCACTTTTGGGGTAACAGCTGGAAAGATGTTGGGTTTCCTCATCACTCAAAGAGGAATTGAGGTAGATCCTTCCAAGATACAGGCTATCATGGAGATATCACCGCCTAGGACAGAGAAGGAAGTAAGGAGCTTCTTAGGGAAGGTACAGTTCATCAGTAGATTCATTTCCAAGCTCACAGCCACCTGTGAACCTCTTTTCAAGCTGCTGAAGAAAGGTACGGATTTTGAATGGAGCCAAGACTGTCAGCAAGCGTTCGAAGCAATCAAGGAATACCTTCAGAATCCACCTGTACTATCGCCACCCATCCCTGGGAAGCCATTGATTCTGTATCTCTCAGTAACAGACACGTCCATGGGATGTATGCTAGCACAAGAAAACGACGCCAAAGTAGAGTGCGCCATATACTACCTCAGCAAGAAAATGATGGATTGTGAGACAAGGTACACTCCCCTCGAGAAAACCTGTTGGGGGCTAGTATGGGCCACAAAGAAACTGAGGCACTACCTGTTAGCACATCCAGTGGTGCTGGTCTCTCGTTTAGACCCGATCAAGTATCTTTTCGAAAAGCCAGCACTTATCAGAAAGCTAGCTAGGTGGTTATTGCTGCTAGCAGAGTTCGACCTCAAGTACATGACAAGGAAATCAGTGAAGGGAAGAGCTGTGGCAGAATTCTTGGCGGATCACCCTGTGACAGAGGCCGAGGCAGAGGACTTCATGTTCCCCGACGAGGATATCTTATGTCTCTTAGACGACACCTGGCAACTTTACTTTGATGGAGCATCAAACCAATGTGGATATGGCATAGGGGTATTGCTAGTTTCCCCAAACGACTCTCACATCCCTTTGTCATATAAACTAAGGTTTGAAGTCACTAACAACCAAGCTGAATATGAGGCTTGTATTGCTGGAATGGAGGCAACCCTGGAGCTAGGAGCAAAAAGGGTAGAAGTCACTGGGGATTCAAACCTGGTGGTATCTCAAGCAAGAGGAGACTGGAAGGTCAAGGAGGATACACTGAAGCTATATCACTCTGTGCTGGAAAATCTAATTCCACAATTCGATTCTGTTATCTTCACACACACTCCTCGAGTGAGCAATAGATTTGCAGATGCACTGGCGACATTGGCGTCTATGGTCGAAATGCCTCTGGGATTCACAATGCGGCCTCTCATGATCGAACAAAAGGTTAAACCAGCATGTGAGTGTACATTTACCGAGGAAGGTGAAAACGATGGCAAGCCATGGTACGAAGACGTGAAAGAATTCCTGGAAAAAGGGGAATACCCATCCGAGGCCACCTCGAAGGACAAAACAGCTCTACGAAAGTTTGCTGCCCGGTTTGTAATCTGTGGAGGAGCAATATACCGAAGGGCACACTTGGGTCCAAGTCAACTTTGCGTCACGACAGAGGACAGCCGCAGGGTAATGGAGGAAATACATGAAGGAATTTGTGGGCCACACATGAATGGGGCAACGATGGCAAAGAAGATCCTACGTCAGGGATATTATTGGACTACAATGGAAGCCGACTGCGCTGATTATGTCCGTCGATGATACAAATGCCAAACTCACGCTGATCGTATGCGTATTCCCCCTACGGAATTGTACAGCATGACATCCCCCTGGCCATTCTCCACTTGGGGGATAGACGTCATTGGAAGTATAAATCCAAAGGGAAAATACAAACATCAGTTCATCCTAGTGGCTATCGACTACTTCACCAAATGGGTAGAAGCAGCTTCTTACGCTACTCTCAAAGCCACTCATGTGGCCAAATTCATCCGCACTAATATCATCTATCGATATGGTGTACCTCACGAGTTTGTATGTGATAATGGATCGCACTTCAAAGGGGCAACAAAGAAGCTTTTCGCCGAATTTGGGATACAGAATCATCGGTCATCTACTTACCGACCTCAAACTAATGGAGCAGTTGAAGCTGCAAACAAGAATGTCAAGAGGATTCTGCGGAAGACTACCGACACTTACACGGACTGGCCAGAAATGCTACCTCTGGCACTATGGGGATATCGAACAACTGAAAGGACTTCAACTGGGGCCACTCCCTACTCTCTGGTCTATGGAATGGAAGCTGTCTTGCCTATCGAATTGGAATTACCTTCACTGAGGGTTCTGGCTGAGACTGGGATGATCGAGGAAGACTGGGTTCAAAACCGCTACGACGAGTTGGCACTACTAGACGAAAGGAGACTGAGGGCTTTATACCATGTACAAGGGTATCAACGCCGCATTGCACGAGCATTCAACAAAAAGGTGAAACCTAGGGACGTCAAGGTAGGAGACATGGTGCTCAAAGCAATTCGTCGCCACGTCTCAGACCCAAGGGGCAAATTTAGACCAAACTGGGGAGGCCCCTACCTTATCAAACGCATACTCTCCGGAGGAGCAGCATACATTGCAGACTTGGATGGAATGGAATTCGCAACACCAGTCAACATCGATAAATTGAGGAAGTATTACCCATGAGAGATGCTCGTTGGACCGAAAACCACAAGGGTGGGCGGATCCAAGCAAAAATTAGAGCAGCCTGCTAGGTCGAAAACCCGTAAGGGCGGCTTAGGCAAAAACTAAGGCATAAATAAAACGCTCGCTAGACCGAAAACCCGCAAGGGCGGTTCTTAGGCAAAATTTAGAGCACAAAAGGAGAGGAAAATACTCGAGTGGACCCTAACTAAAACAAATCCCCTTTTGTTGGAACTACGTTTATGGCCTGATTCCCTCCATGGGATACGTAGGCAATCTCTAAGTTTGAGATTCGGCCACTGCTATTATCATCACTTCCAAGATTTCTAGGTCTATCCTAAAGCATGTTCGCTATCAAATCATGGCAATAACATCTTCAAATAAAACGACCAAATGTTTTATTATTCCCAAAGAGAAAGATTAAAGCAAACCTAAACGATTCTTAATCCATGAAAGCTAGAATCAAACAAATATCTTTTGAAAAACATAAGCAAAGCGCCGATCTCTAGGTCTTCCTTCTCTTTGCACTACTATCCTCCAAAAGGTTTTTCTTCAACCAGCGTTTGTAAGAACCCGATAGCTTGGCAACAAAGTTCTCAGCAACCTCTTGCATCACTCTATTCGGCCAAAGACGCAGCATATTGCGACGGAAGTTGGCATCATGGATCTTAGAGACAGTGTACTCAGGGTCACCCAAGATTGCGGCTTGTTCAGCCCCAAACTGCCTTTGAAAGCGAGCAGGGAAGTAGAAAACGACTCGAGTAATGCCAATCACTGCCACACCAAAGTGGTTCATAGTACTCACAGTCATACTCTCGATACCATACCAAGGACAAACCCATTGAATCCTATCACCTCTGCAAGTCTTCATCCACGCTTCCTAAGCAGCCTCAGTTGGGAACTGTTTGACCATGTGACGCTCCATACACTGGTCTGGATTGTAAGGAAGTCGCTCCGGCACATCCCACACTTTTAGCTTCTCAAACAACCATACCTAGAGAAAAAGGGAAAATTGTGAGTTGAGAGAACACGTGAGTCAAAACAAAAGAGTGATGAGTGAAAAGATAAACTTGACAAAAGAAACAAATAAAAGAGCGAACCTGCAATAGTAAAGGACTGCCTGAGAATTGAGCTGTAGGGCTGCCCTTCATCATATCTAGACCCATCAAGGTCTCTGCCAATACTAAACCAGCGAAACCCACACAATTTCCAATTTGCTGAGCAAGGTTAAGCAATATAGGATCAGCATGACCAGAGGAAGGGCCAAGCAAGTGGTAATGAAGGAGACAAATGCACAATGCATGAAAGCACGACTTCTGTAGGGGAACTTGGCGGTGAGCCTCAGCTGTACCAAAACGCTGGATAAGTTGCAGAATCTCCAGCCTCCCTTTCACTAGGAAGAACTTAACTTCATGTTTCTGAACTTGGAGTAAATCCTTCAGGAGATCACCGCGGTTGAACAAAGGATTAGGGACAATGAAACCCTCTCTATCCGCATGACCCATGATGGCTGCAAATTCCTCGATAGTAGGACATAACTCCTCCCTCTTAAATCGAAAGACGTGAAAATCAGGGTCCCACAAACTAGCGGCTGCCCTGAGGAAGGCAAAATTCACGGGAATATGATGAAGGGAAAAGAGGAAGTCCATACCAAAGGATTTAAAGTGCAGACGGTCAAGGCCATTAAAGGAATCTAACCACTGATCAAGGATTGGTTGTGCCATGTGCAAAGGAATGGCTGCTGACAATGCTATCGGGTTCGTAGAACGCGTACTTATAGGACTAGGTCGACTCTTAGTTCGAATCGGAATCGGATTCTTAATCCTCGAAAATTTAGTCGGTCTCTCGGCCGACACTTCGATATGACGGCCGTGGGATCAATCCATCGGCCCATGGATAATAGGGTTGACCAGCAAGTCAAACACAGGCAAACCGAACAATCTTTCGGCCGACAGATCGAAGTTTCGGCCGTGTAATCACTAGCTCGGCCGCCAAAACGGCTGTTTTACAGACTGTTCCCACGGTTCAGTTCGTTTCATTGGATTAACGGAAATATCACACATAAACAAACGTAAAGAACAGCATATACAATCACAAGCAGAGCAAGAAGGTTTTTGTTTCATATAACGAAAGCTTTTTACATCACAAGGTGGATCATCCCACATTTCCTAAACAAACTATACATCGATTTCCTGTCAAACTAACCTATGCAGGAAGAGAAACGAAAAGAGGAAGCAGAAGAGGATGTCGAACCCTCTGGTGGTCCGAACAAAAGAGACCAGCTGCAAAAAAGAAGAGGACGCCCCTGGGGCGATGTATACCAAAGGAGTACTACGATGCAGAAGGGACACCACATGGCTCAAAAGAATCACCACATGGCCCAGAAAAACCACCACACCGCGTACCACCGCCACACCAGGAGCTCCGTGTCATGGAAACAAGTCACCCAAGCGAGGGCCCCTAATCAAGCATACCCATGCGAGGATCCATGATCAAGCGTCAAGACAGGACCAAAAGCGAACGCGGCCTCCCTCCGCGCACGCTAGCCACGTCAGCATATCACCCACGGCCCGGAGCTGTCGGAAACAAGGAAAAGTGAAAAGGGGGAGGGTCTTCGATGGAAGCTTCGGACGGAAGGAACGGACAGGGAAGAAAAGGAAAGTGAGACGAACGGCTGAGGTCGTGGCCTTTTATAGGCCCCTGGAAATGGAGCGATTAAACGGCCGAGACATCGTTTCTTCGGCCGATACATCAATACCTCGGCCGAGAGATCGATCCCCTGGCCCTTCTAGTACATTCCTTTAAGCCCAAATGGATTTTTGCTCAGTGCACCAACTCAAGCGATTACAGACTTCGAAGTCTTTAGTCAACCAAAGTAGCCTTGGGGGCATCCCCGAGCCAATGCAACATGATCAAAACTAGTCTTGGGGGCATACCCAAGTATGAGGAAAATCTCTCTCCACAAACTGCTGGCCAAAGCAAGTTAAAACACCCAGAGCGGCTCCACGCCCACCACTCCAACAGGCTCGAAGCCTGAATCTATCATCTCAGCGGCTCTAAGCCCTCAACACAGCAGGCTCTACGCCCGTCATCTCACCAAAGTGGCTCTACGCCTTCTATTCAGCGGCTCCAGGCCATCACCTCAATAGGCTCGAAGCCTACCTCAACAGACTCTACGTCTATTATCACCCAGCGGCTCGAAACCCTTTATCATAGCAGGCTCTACGCCCGTATCAATTCGGCGGCCCTGTATCCAACATCTCTACACAATTCAGCAGGCTCTATGCCCGTTATCTCACCAAAGCGGCTCTACGCCTTCTACTCGGCGGCTCGAAGCCCATTACCTCAACAGGCTCGAAGCCTACGTCTACTATCACCTAGCGGCTCCAAGCCCCTTATCTCAGCAGCTCTATGCTCGCTATCACGGTAACGGGCTCTATGCCTGTAATCACTCAACTTGGCGGCTCCGAGCCCCTTATCTCAACTGGCTCGAAGCCGTACACAATCAAGTTCTTAACAGGCTCGAAGCCTGTATTCATCAATTCAAATGGCTCGAAGCCGTAAACAACCAATCTCAGCGGCTCGAAGCCCGTTATCAAAAGGCTCTACGCCTGTTATCACAACTCAACGGCTCCAAGCCCATTTTCTCAACTGGCTCAAAGCCGTAAACAAGCAACAGGCTCTAAGCCGCCCCAGCAATCAAGACATCTATTCTCAGGCTCTATGCCTGAATGCTCAAAAATCTAACATTTTTGAATGCTCAAGCTCTACGCTTGGATGCCCAACCACTGTGTACTGGATGCTCAAGTTATGCACTTGAATGCTCAAGCTCTACGCTTGGATGCCCAACCACTGCGTACTGGACGCTCAAAGCCTGTACTTTGAATGCTCGGATTCTGCCGTCCGAATGCTCGAGCTCTACGCTCTGAATGCTCAAGTCCGGAACTTGATAGAAGCTCTAAGCTTAAAACAAACACACACGCACGGGCCCGTGCACATTTGCATCAACATTTTCACATCGAGTCTGCATCACATCTATTCACATCTAACAAAGCATTGCACATATACACTCTGCATATCTCTCATGAAACAGGTCAACCCTGCAATCAACCGGCTCTATGCCTCGGTTTTATTGATCGGCCCAACGCCTCGATCTTTTGACTCCACGTCAACACTTGTGATGAGAAAGCTCCGCGCACAGATCATCAGAATATAACCAACTCTACGCTTCGGTTCAAATCACGTCAAGCTCTAAGCTCCGACAACTCAGGCCCTTGCCTTATGCCAGCTCCGTGCTTCGGTTCTATCAAGCTCTAAGCTCACCTCAGGCCTCCGCCTCATAAACCACAGTAGGCTCCACGCCTCAATCCAATCCCCTCAGGCCTTCGCCTCAAGATTGCAACAGGCTCCACGCCTCGATTTCATCACTCTCCAGGCTCTTGCCTCATGACTACAACCGGCTCCGTGCCTCGGTCCCCTCATCGCCAAAGCTCCGTGCTCCAGCTACTGGCCCTGCACCTTCCCTACATCTCAAAAAAACAAACCGGCATCCAACTCATCCCCAGCAGATGGTTTGGATTCCACCCCATTACATCAATTCCTTCCAGCTCATTCGCAAGGATAGGCTACTCTACCAAGCTCCTTTTAGTCAAAGTAAGGATGATCAAGAAAAGCAAACACACCTGCAGTGTACTGATCTACCCCAAAATACTAAGGAAGCTCTTCGCAAAAACTCCCCAGGCAGCCCTGCGCTCCTTCAACTATCTTCCGCCAAAACCCTGGCTCAGTCTAGGTACGTCACACTACGGCTTTTAAAGCCCTAAGGTGCGTCTTCTGTCTCTAACCCTCCAAACTTTTTTATTTTTCTTTATTGCCCGAACTACGATTGGTCTGAATTTCCCTTGTGGAATACGTAGGCAGCCTCCCGGCCCGACCATAACAAAACCTTTTTCGAAAACCCCTTGGGATAGTGGTTGGACCAAATTGAGTTGCTTTTTACAGCTTTGACTCTTACTCAAACATGTCTCGCGATCCGTCTGAGTTCAGTCAAAGAGGGGCATCTGTAGACACCCCAATTTGGCCTAACGATTATTTCAAGTCCCACCTTGGGACAATCCCGATGATGAAATGGATACAACGATTGCTGATTGCTTCCTTGAGGACCTTAGGACTTTCGGTGAGAACTTTGACCACTTAGAGGACCCAATTCAAAGCCATACAGCCTTTCAGACAGAAATACAGAAGCCTAGGAGAATCCATCTGACGGCCGTAACATCGATCCCACGGCCACAATATCAATCCCTCACCCGAGCAACCTGTTGCCAGCAAAATCTCCCTGAGAGATCAATCCCTCGGCCGCAAGATCTATCCTTCGGCCGAGACATCCATTCCACGGCCGCGAAATCCTTTGCTCGGCCGCCAGATCGACCTTTTTCCAGACTCTCGAACGTTCTGTCAGACATTTGGTTTGATCCAACTACACTACCTTTCCGATGCGTTCGGGCTACGTTCGGAGATCACGACGTAGAGTTTGAGATGCATTGCAATTGCAATTGCCATCTCGTGATTTGATTGGCCGGAGTGAGTCATCCCTATGCCTATATAAAGGGGCCTTTGGGCTCCGAAATTAACACACAGAAATTGAGATACTTACACACTCTCTCAAACCTCGAAACTCTGCACAAATACTCCCTTAATACCATACTCCAAAAGCCCTAACCTTCCGAAGGCAGCCGTCAATCCGGCGATCAAACCCCGAAGTTCAAACCCTAACCCTAGGGTTCTCGATCAAGCAATCAATCAATCACATTCAAATTCGAGGCAATCAAGCAACTGAGGGATCAAGGTGGTGAGGCCCAACGGCCTCTGGTTTGTTTTACTTATTGCATTTATGGCTAATCGTAGCATTTAAATTATCTGCTATACTTTTCTGTCTGGTGTGAGGAAGAACATCGACCGGGGTTTCGATCCCCCGGCCGATAAATAAAACCAGGAGGATCCCTCGGCCGTGAGATCCATTCACCGGCCGCGAGATCCATTCCCCTGAGACAGTTTCGTTTGTTTCCTGCTTTTCTGTGCATGCTTCAATTATCGCACTGGCTCACTTTGCTTACTGTTTAAAGGAATAATTAAACAGACTATGTGTTAGGATTAAACAAAGCATTTATACGTCTTATGTTGAACGATTATGGGCCAGTTTCACGACTGGGCAAAGAGGGGTGCCTAACACCTTCCCCTTATTGTACTTTTGGCTCCCGTATCCAGAATCTCTATCTATTTTCCCAGTTTTAATAAACTGGGTGGCGACTCTATTTGATGATAGCCATTATCATGTGGCGACGTTCCTAGCCATGGGAATGTCCATGATTTTGGTTTATGAAGTGAGCAACCAATCGAGCAAACACAATGTGATCTATCTGTATGGCGATGCCCCGCCTGGGAGGTGTCTACATTCCTCACACCAGACAGAAACGTTAATGGATTATCAAAACGCTACTATTAATCGTAAATACGATAATGAAAACAAACCAGAGGCCGTTGGGCCTCACCACCTTGATCCCTCAGTTGCTTGATTGCCTCGGATTAGGGTGTGATTGACTGATTGCTTGATTGAAAACCCTAGGGTTAGGGTTTGAACTCCGGGGTTTGATCGTCGGATTGATGGCTGCCTTCAGGAGGTTAGGGCTTTTGAAGAGAGGTTGTGGGAGAGTATTTTGACAGAGTTTCGGGGTTTGAGAGACTGACTTTGCTTACCAATTTCGTTGTTCTATTTTCGGAGTCCAAAGCCCCTTTATATAGGCAATTGATGACTCACTCCGGCCAATCAAAACACACGATTACAATTGCAATGCAATGCAAACACTTCGTCGCAATCTCTGAACGTGGCCCGAACGCATCGGGAAGGTAGTGTAGTTGGATCAAACGTCTAACAGAACGTTCCAGAGTCTGGAAAAAGGTCGATCTGGCGGCCGAGCAAAGGATGTCACGGCCGAGTAATTGATGTTGCGGCCGAAGGATTGATCTTGCGGCCGTGGGTTTGATCTCTCAGGGAGATTTTGCTAGCAACAGGTTGCTCGGGTGAGGAAATGATGTTAAGGCCGTTAGATCGATGTTACAGCCGTCAGATGGATTCTCCTAGGCTTCTGTATTTTCTGTCTGAAAGGTTGTATGGCTTTGATCGGGTCCTCTAAGTGGCTCAAAGTTCTTACCAAAAGTCCTAAGGTTCTCAAGTAGGCAATCAGCAATCACTGTATCCATTTCATCATCGGGATGGTCCCAAGGTGGGACTTGAAATAATCATTAGGCCAAATTGGGGTGTCTACAACCACTCGCTGATAAGAATCAGACTGGTGGGGGAGGAGATAAATCCCCACCAGGTGCTCCGAGAAAGCCTACCAGCGGGTATGATAAGAGGACGACAAGCAGGGATCCTCTTACCATCCAAGATAACTCCAAGAATAAGGAGAGCAGAACGGCTACAACCTCCACGCGAAGGAGCAAATCCCATCAAAGGGGAGAATCGGTTGCACATTCAAAAAGTGTGCATAGCAATGAAGATATCATCGACAAGAAGAGGCAGGAAGTCGAGGAATTTGCTCTACTAATTCGGAAAAGGGAACACGAGATCCGAGAGTTAGGGCGGATCCAAGAACATCCTGAGGACTCTGGATTGTCACGAAGGAGATCCAGGGGAGACGGACTAGCCATGGTGCAATACACAAAGACCCCTTCACGAAGAAGGAGGAGCAAGTCCAGAAGCCCCACTCCTCCCAGGAAAAGGGTTTCTTCACGAAAAAGAAGGAGCAGGAGTCCGATCAGGCAAAAAACTCCCCCACATCACAGGAGGAGCAGGAGCCTGTAGACACCTCCCATACGGGGCATCGCCATACAGATTGATCACATTGAGTTTGCTCGATTGGTTGCTCACTTCATAAACCAAAATCATGGACATTCCCATGGCTAGGAACATCGCCACATGATAATGGCTATCATCAAATAGAGTCGCCACCCAGTTTATTAAAACTGGGAAAATAGATAGAGATTCTGGATTCGGGAGCCAAAAGTACAATAAGGGGAAGGTGTTAGGCACCCCTCTTTGCCCAGTCGTGATACTGGCCCATAATCGTTCAACATAAGACGTATAGATGCTTTGTTTAATTCTAACACATAGTCTGTTTAGTTATTCCTTTAAACAGTAAGCAAAGTGAGCCAGTGCGATAATTGAAACATGCATTCAGAAAGCAGAGAAGCAACAAAATTGTCCCAGGGAGATGGATCCCGCGGCCGGTGAATGGATCTCACGGCCGAGGGATCCTCCTGGTTTTATTTATCGGCCGGGGGATCGAAACCCCGGTCGATGTTCTTCCTCACACCAGACAGAAAAACTTAGCAGATAATTTAAATGCTACGATTAGCCATAAATGCAATAAGTAAAACAAACCAGAGGCCGTTGGGCCTCACCACCTTGATCCCTCAGTTGCTTGATTGCCTTGGATTTGAATGTGATTGATTGATTGCTTGATCGAGAACCCTAGAGTTAGGGTTTGAACTTCGGGGTTTGATTGCCGGATTGACGGCTGCCTTCGGAAGGTTAGGGCTTTTGGAGTATGGTATTGAGGGAGTATTTGTGCAGAGTTTCGAGGTTTGATTGAGTGTGTAGGTATCTCAATTTCTGTGTGTTAATTCGGAACCCAAAGGCCTCTTTATATAGGCATAGGGATGACTCACTCCGGCCAATCAAATCACGAGATGGCAATTGCAATTGCAATGCATCTCAAACTCTACGTCGTGATCTCCGAACGTAGCCCGAACGCATCGGAAAGGTAGTGTAGTTGGATCGAACCAAACGTCTGACAGAACGTTCGAGAGTCTGGAAAAAGGTCGATCTGGCGGCCGAGGAAAGGATGTCGCGGCCGTGGAATGGATGTCTCGGCCGAAGGATAGATCTTGCGGCCGAGGAATTGATCTCTCAGGGAGATTTTGCTGGCAACAGGTTGCTCGGGTGAGGGATTGATGTTTTGGCCGTTAGATCGATGTTACGGCCGTCAGATGGATTCTCCTAGGCTTCTGTATTTCTGTCTGAAAGGCTGTATGACTTTGAATTGGGTCCTCTAAGTGGTCAAAGTTCTCACCGAAAGTCCTAAGGTCCTCAAGGAAGCAATCAGCAATCATTGTATCCATTTCATCATCGGGATTGTCCCAAGGTGGGACTTGAAATAATCGTTAGGCCAAATTGGGGTGTCTACAGATGCCCCTCTTTGACTGAACTCAGACGGATCGCGAGACATGTTTGAGTAAGAGTCAAAGCTGTAAAAAGCAACTCAATTTGGTCCAACCACTATTCCAAGGGGTTTTCGAAAAAGGTTTTGTTATGGTCGGGCTGGGAGGCTGCCTACGTATTCCACAAGGGAAATTCAGACCAATCGTAGTTCGGGCAATAAAGAAAAATAAAAAAGTTTGGAGGGTTAGAGACAGAAGACGTACCTTAGGGCTTAAAAAGCCGTAGTGTGACGTACCTAGACTGAGCCAGGGTTTTGGCGAAGAGTAGTTGAAGGAGCGCAGGGCTGCCTGGGGAGTTTCTTTGCGGAGAGCTTCCTTAGTATTTTGGGGTAGATCAGTACACTGCAGGTGCGTTTGCTTTTCTTGATCATCCTTACTTTGACTGAAAGGAGCTCGGTAGAGTAGCTTATCCTTGCGAATGAGCTGGAAGGAGTTGATGTAGTGGGGTGGAATCCAAACCATCTACTGGGGATGAATCGGATGCCGGTTGTTTTTTAGATGTGGGGGGGGGGGCGCAGGGCCAGTATCTAGAGCACGGAGCTTTGGTGATGAGGGAACCGAGGCACGGAGCCGGTTGTAGTCATGAGGCGAGGGCCTGGAGAGTGATGAAATCGAGGCGTAGAGCCTGTTGCAATCTTGAGGCGAAGGCCTGAGGGGATTGGATTGATAAGACCGAAGCGCGGAGCTGGTGTTGATCATAAGGCGAGAGCCTGAGGTGATTTGATAGGACCGAAGCACGGAGCTGGTGTTGATCATAAGGCGAGAGCCTGAGGTGATTGGATTGAGGCGTGGAGCCTGCTGTGGTTTATGAGGCGGGGGCCTGAGGTGATTGATAGGACCGAAGCACGGAGCTGGTGTTGAGGTGATTGAGAGCCTGTGGTGTCAGAGCTTTGAGCTTGTCGTGCTGAACCAAAGCGCGGAGCTGGTATAAGGCGAGGGCCTGAGATGATTAGTTTTGAGGCATGGAGCCTGCTGTGGTTTATGAGGCGGAGGCCTGAGGTGAGCTTAGAGCTTGATAGAACCGAAGCACGGAGCTGGCATAAGGCAAGGGCCTGAGTTGTCGGAGCTTAGAGCTTGACGTGATTTGAACCGAAGCGTAGAGTTGGTTATATTCTGATGATCTGTGCGCGGAGCTTTCTCATCACAAGTGTTGACGTGGAGTCAAAAGATCGAGGCGTTGGGCCGATCAATAAAACCGAGGCATAGAGCCGGTTGATTGCAGGGTTGACCTGTTTCATGAGAGATATGCAGAGTGTATATGTGCAATGCTTTGTTAGATGTGAATAGATGTGATGCAGACTCGATGTGAAAATGTTGATGCAAATGTGCACGGGCCCGTGCGTGTGTGTTTGTTTTAAGCTTAGAGCTTCTATCAAGTTCCGGACTTGAGCATTCAGAGCGTAGAGCTCGAGCATTCGGACGGCAGAATCCGAGCATTCAAAGTACAGGCTTTGAGCGTCCAGTACGCAGTGGTTGGGCATCCAAGCGTAGAGCTTGAGCATTCAAGTGCATAACTTGAGCATCCAGTACACAGTGGTTGGGCATCCAAGCGTAGAGCTTGAGCATTCAAAAATGTTAGATTTTTGAGCATTCAGGCGTAGAGCCTGAGAATAGATGTCTTGATTGCTGGGGCGGCTTAGAGCCTGTTGCTTGTTTACGGCTTTGAGCCAGTTGAGAAAATGGGCTTGGAGCCGTTGAGTTGTGATAACAGGCGTAGAGCCTTTTGATAACGGGCTTCGAGCCGCTGAGATTGGTTGTTTACGGCTTCGAGCCATTTGAAACGGTGGGCTTGGAGCCGCTGAGTTGAATGATTACAGGCATAGAGCCTATTGCCATGATATTGAGCACAGAGCTGCTGAGATAAAAGGCTTCGAGCCGCTGGGTGATAGTAGACGTAGAGTCTGTTGAGATAGGCTTCGAGCCTATTGAGGTGATGGCCTGGAGCCGCTGAATAGAAGGCGTAGAGCCGCTTTGGTGAGATGACGGGCGTAGAGCCTGCTGTGTTGTGATAAAGGGCGTAGAGCCTATCGATAATGGGCTTAGAGCCACTAAGATGGTTGTTATGGCTTCGAGCCAATTCAGATGGTAGATACAGGCTTCGAGCCTGTTGAAATGATGGGCTTTGAGCCGCTGAAGTAGACTTGATTGTTACGGCTTCGAGCCTAGTTGAAACGATGGGCTTGGAGCCGCTGAGATGGTAGACATAGGCTTTGAGCCTGTTGAGGTAATGGGCATAGGGCTGCTGAATTGGTAGGCGGGGGCTTAGAGCCACTGAGTTGCGTAGAGACGATGGGCTTTGAGCCTGTCAGGATAGTGGGCATAGAGCCGTTAAGTTGAAGACGTAGAGCTGCTGAGTGACCAAGCATGGAGCTGCTTATTTCCTTGGTAGTGGATACGGGTATAGAACCGCTGAATTGATTTGGGCTTCGAGCCGCTGAGTGTTTCAATTTGCTTTGGCCAGCAGTTTGTGGAGAGAGATTTTCCTTATGCTTGGGTATGCCCCCAAGGCTGGTTTTGATCACATTGTATTGGCTCGGGAATGCCCCCGAGGTTAATTGGTTGGTTGAGGGCCCAGAAGTCTGTAGTGGTTTTGAATTGGTGCACTGAGCATGATCTGACGTTGCTGAAGGAAATTGATTAGAGGGCCAGGAGATCGATCTCTCGGCCGAAGAATTGATGTCTCGGCCGAGGAATATATGTCTCGGCCGTGAGAACGCCAAAAGCCAGGAAATCGATTTAAGTTCAGTTAAATCGATCTCGCGGGTCACATCTTTCTTTCCATTCCTCGCTCTTTCCTCTCGTCTAAACGATCGTCGTACACCGCCGCCTTCCTCCATTACCTTCGGCCGCCATCTTCTCCGGCGACCATCCTCTCCGACCACCGCCGTCATTGCCGTTGCTGCCGGCTTCGGTTTTTTTCTGAAACCGTTGGTTTTCTTGGCTTGGACGTAATGGCCACGTCATCTTCGGGTGCTGCGGGTTCATCCTCGCATCCTCCATGTAGGTGCGAGTATTCGTCTTCCGATGAGGAGGCGATTGAGGAGCCTGGTTTGTTTGATGCTGCTACCTACGTTCGTCCTTCGCGTAGGCTGGTTATGGCGGTTTCTTGCAATACCGTCCTCCTGTTGGTGGCCCAGAGGCCGAGGTGGTTCGTCGAGAGCCTGAGTTTCACCTGAGCGTTCTGAACGTACCGGTGAGTCTCCTGAAAAACAAAAGTCTTATTTTAGTTCGGAGTTTTTGGAAATCCTTGCATTTAGAATAAGATTTTTTGCTTGCGGGACGAAAATCCCTTTTTGCTAGGAGCATGGATGTGAAGAACCCATGTTTGGGTTGAACTTATTTTTGTTTAAGGAAACTAAAATAACTGTGCCCCCTGTCTAGACAATGCATGCTTTTTAGATGTTAATTTGATGCCCCTTAGCATTTTCTTCGTTTATGCAATCATGAGATTAACTCCCTTTTGTCTTTGGCAGAGAAACAGGAGGCTGGAAGCTCGCGGTGGAGGCAAGGAGGTGCATAGATGGTTCTTAAAGCTGCCAGAGCAGGCTCGGGAATTAGTACGTGCTGCAGGTTTCGAGACGTTCGTTCTGGGCCTTGATCTTCCAAAGATGGATTGGTCACTGATGACCTCGCTGGTTGAGAGGTGGTGGGATACCACCAATACCTTCCACTTCCCTGCTGCTGGCGAGATGACTATCACCCCGGGCGACTTTTCTTTGTTGACTGGCCTGCGGATGGGCGAAGTTGCTCTCCGAGTTGACCCCCGTCTTTGGGAGCGAGACGGCGCTTTGAAGTGGTTTCTGGGCAAGGTGCCCCCTGTTCGTTCTCGAGGTCACATTGATCTTGCTTGGCTAAGCAAGACTTTCATGGTGGCTGATATTTTGACCCAGGTGAGCGTCGAGCAGTTGACACGGGCCTTCCTTCTTTACCTCCTTGGGCAAACGTTGTTTGCCAACAAGGATGGCTCAGTACACACGCAGTTTTTGGCTCCTCTGCAGCACCTGGGAGCTACTAGGGAGTTTGACTGGGGCTCGTCGGCTTTTGCCACTTTGTACGGCGGCCTTGGAGCTTGCTCGCGGGACAAGAGTCCCATTCTTTGCGGCCACTTTCGAGTGCTTGAGGTACGTATCATTCCTTTGTACTTCTGTTTTGGCTTTTTCCTAGTTCTGAACTTGCTTTGTTGATCCTGCTTTTCAGCTCTGGGCTTTTGAGCACCTTCTCCAGTTTCCCCCTGAGACCAGGCATGGTGACGCGAACTGTATACCTCGTTATGAGCGATGGTTGATGGGCCAACGGAGGCCACGGTCACCAGTTTTGAGCCTTCCCGAGTGGCGACGAGTTTTGGACCGACTGACGGTCGATCAGGTACCTTCCCTTCTATTCCTCTTGTCCTTTAGGCTTCCATATTCTTGTATCGAGACTGATTTGTCCTTTCCCTTACAGGTACGGTTTGACCCTTGGGGTGGTGTACCAGAGGACGCCCCTCTTGCTCTTTGTAGAGTCCTAGATCAGACTCGTAGCTTGCTCGAGGGTCCATTTTGCCGAGCCTGGTACTTAGGTGATCGAGTGGCCAGCCAGTGGCGGTCACGCGCTGAGGCTCTTCAGCTTGTTCCTCCTTCTCCTCCAGTATCCATGAGGTCTACTTCCTTGATGTCGAAGGAAGATCTGAAGACTGCCCGGATCAGAGATTGGGCGGGTTTACTCCTCCAGATAGGTGATTATACGGAGTACTGCCGTCTTTTCTTGACCCCCTCTGTTGAGGCTCCTCCCGTTGCTCCTGTCTGGCCACGGGCTCCTTCGTTTGTTTCCTTCCACTCAGACGATGGGGAGGAGGAGCGCTTGACGCTGACTCCCTGCACGACCCCGTTCTATACTTTGCCAGTCGGGGCTTCACAGGTATTTCTAGCTTCCTTATGTTAGCTTTCATCACTTCGTATTGTATCCTTGCTTTAGATTGTTTGTAATGCTTGGCCGTTCCACAGGTGCCTGCTGAGATAGTGCAGGAATGGCTTCGCGCCTATCAGAGTACAGAGGTTTTGGTTCGGAGGCAGCGCCGTAGAATCCTCGAGGTATGACTTTCTTCATGAGTTTTTATCTGCTATGCATTATCCCTTGAGTCTGAATGTTTATATCTTCCTTGGCTGCAGCTTGAGGCTGAGAGAGTACCGGCTGCTGAGGGGAACGTGGGGACCAGTGAGCAGCCTTTGCCTTCTTCTCAGAGATCGCCTAGTTTTTAGGGCTTTCCTTTTCCCTGTTCATAGTTAGTAGATAGGCAGAAACTATATTTGTATAGTAGAAGCAATCACAGCAGTGGTTTTGTAAACAAGTTTTTGAGAAATGAGAAATGCCTTTCATGCCCCTAAATGTCTTGAGTTTGCATGCGATAGTCAGAACATGGCTTTGTGAACAAGTTTTTACTAATAGATAGTTTAAAATATTTGGCCGAAGAATCGATCACTCGGCCGAAGGATTATCGTTGCGGCCGAGGTATCGATTGTCCGGCCGTTACAAAGATTTTGCTTTAGCCAAGTGGCATCCTGTTTCACATCCCTTCCTATGCTTAGCCTTGCTTTTGCCATGCTTCAGCCTGATTGCCAAACTTTAAGAATCTTTCGAAGGATCATACCCATTGCGTTTGACGACTTTCGGGTTAGAAGAGATGAACTGTAATCCTTATGTGTCTTTGTTTTTGCCAATTCCTTGGAAAATGACTAACTCATCTTTTGCGAGCTCAATACGCAGGTTTAGCTATGCCTATCATTGAGTACAAGTATGTTGATGTTTTCCTCTCTCCAAATGTTTGGGCCGTATCTCGATGTGAGACTGCCTACGTATCCCGATCAGGGAATCAGGCCTTTTACGTAGTTCCAAGATCACCACCTTTGGGGGGTTGGGTTTTCACTCTTGGTTTTTCTTTCTCTCATGCTCTAAGTTTTGCCTAGGTTACCTGATAGAGGTTGAGTCCCTAGCGAGCTTTCCTTTGAATGCCTTAACTTTTGCCTAGGCTGCGTTTTCGCTTTTTCTTTGTCCTAGCAGGCTTTGCTCTTACTTTTGCTTGGGTGTATATTTTACCCAACGAGCATTTTTCTCTCAAGAAGGTTTTGGTGTTTTGGAGAGGAATCTGATGGAGATGTTTTTATGAGTCTCCTGTTGCGTTTGTACTTTCACAATGGGCAAGCTAACCCTAAGTGTTCTCACGGAGATAGCGTCTTCTTCCTGGGTTTTGATAAAAACCTAGTCTTAAGTAATTAGAGTTCGTCCTTTCCTTCCTTTTTGTCGGGGACACAAAGGTTTTGATCCCTTCGAATTCTTTCTTCGTTTTGGCAATGAGAGTATAGTGCATGGCAATTGCAATTTAGAAATTTGGACTTAGATAAGCATAATCTGGAAGATGTAAAAGGAATTCTCTTAGCAGAAATAAAATGCCCAAACAGGGGCCCAAAACTCGTTCTAGTTTGTTTAAAGCAAAAACAATGTTTTAATGTTTCTTTTTGTAACGCCCCCAATTTTCGGGTACGTTAAAGGACAATTTTATTGATAAATTCAAATGGAGTCTGGCTCATTATTACATCATCAACCTCACAAGGTGTACATTTATTCAAAAGGGAAGGGAACTAAGGTTCCTAACTACAGCTCCACCTTCTCTTCCATCCTAGCCAGCTCTTCGGCTCCAAAAGCCTCCAAAGTGTACATCTTACCCTGTTCGTCTATAAGGTCTGACACATTATACCGGCGTCGCCACCAATATAATATGTCAGGGTCACCAAAGGCAACACCGTGAGCTTAAAAAGCTCAATAGAATAAACCAAACCCACTAACCCTTAACTTACACATAGCAAGTCACATATAATAGAAATGAATCATACAGATAATGATATCTACACAGTACGTGTTTATTCAACAGCTATTAACAATAACACATCCGCATTTTCTCTCTAACGTTCATTGAAATATCAGAGTTTCTTCTTCGCAGCGTTTCATAAACCGTGTTACTATTTTTCCAAGGTAATTATAATCACAAATCCTTACTTGTAACCAGAAATTCACATAGACAATTACACATGCTCATTCAACAACATAGTTAAGTAATGACACATCCACATTCGATATCTTTTATTAGCGTTGGTGTCATGTCTTTTCGTGTTTCTCCTACGCGACTCATCGTAGACCGTGTCACATTTTCACCTTTACCAAAATCCCAATTTCCAACGTTCTTTCATAAATTGTTACTAATGAGGCTACCAAGTCCGGCTTCATTAGTAACACACATGATGGCTACCAAGTCTGGTCACACCGCGGTTTTCACAATCCATTCAAAAACAAATCTTGCATTGGCTCCTCTCCGCGGATAACCAAGCCTTACTTCCACTTGAGACTACCACGTCCGGCCCCATTGGAAATCTTCACAATGGGCTACCAAGTCCGGCCTCATTGCGGTTTTCGCAAGTCCACACAAAGGGCTACCAAGTCCGGCCACCTTGCGGGTTTTCACAACTCACATTGGGCTACCATGTCCGGCCACAATGTAGTTTCAAAAATATTTTATCCAAAACCAATTATTTCCTTTATCTTCGCAATGGACTACCAAGTCCGGCCACATTGCGGTTTTCAAAAACATACTCACATTGGGCTACCATGTCCGGCCACAATGCGGTTTTTCAAAAACATACTCACATTGGGCTACCATGTCCGGCCACAATGCGGTTTTTCACAAATCGCTACTAACGAGGCTACCAAGTCCGGCTTCATTAGTAACACACGCGATGGCTACCAAGACCGGCCATATCATGGTTTTCGAAACATAATCTTTCAAATCTTGCATTGGCTACCACGTCCGGCCAAGCCCCATTTCCACATGAGACTACCACGTCCGGTCCCATTGGAAATCTACGCAATGAGCTACCAAGTCCGGCCACATTACGGTTTTCACAAAACACATTCTTTCAAAACTTGCATTGGCTACCACGTCCGGCCAAGCCCCATTTCCACATGAGACTACCACGTCCGGCCCCATTGGAAATTTACGCAATGAGCTACCAAGTCCGGCTACATTACGGTTTTCGAAAACACTTACACAATGACTACCAAGTCCGGTCATTATGTAATTTCAAAATATTTTCTGTAGGTTAATCCCATCTTTCCTTTGACCACACCCTAGGTGTCATGTTTCTACTTTCTCGGTTTTCGTGTCTCGTTGCATGCAATGACTCCGCGGTAATTCTTTCAGCCTTTAGGAAATCTTGAAACTAAACTAGCAAGATCATTCAACTCTATATTAGATAGCATGCTCATTTTGTCACATCATCATACTCAACATTTAATCACACAAGATTAAGCATAGTGCCACATGGACGGACACCTTTGGAGTGATAAATCACTTATGCTTTATCAACAACAAGTAGTCAAGTAATCACATAATCATGCTCACATTCATTCTAAGACTAAACAGCTTAATCCTAAATCATGCTTTCTTAAGTTCAAAACAGCATATGTTTATTGAGTATTTCTAACGTTAAGCTAATCATGCCGTGGTTAATCAAGATAACAACTTCTAAACGTTTCTAATCATGCTTCAGGATAATGGCTAAGATAATCTACGTATGCTCAAGATTTCAAGGGTTTAGAATAATTCACTATCATTTCGAAATACGCATGCAATACTCTATACTTAGATTTTTGGGAAGTATAGGAAAATTATACTATACTTAAAGTTAGGGCGTAAGGAGTATTCTACGTATACTTAGGATTCGAAGGTATAGAATAATCTACATTTCAAGAGTAAACATAATCTTAATTATAATTAAGGGAAATAGATATGGAAATCTACATTCTTTTCAACATACGCATATCATACGTTATATTTAGAGTTTAGAAAGCATAGTTAAAATCTACATATACTTAGAGTGTAGAAGGTGTAGGAAGATCCTACGCTTAAGCATCATACTACGTTTAATTATCATTCAACCAAATCACATGTACTTAGAACAAGGTTGTATTTAATCTAGTTTCAACAGCATAACTACGTCTACTTAGGATTTAAGTAGATAGGAGAATCTACTATACTTAGAGTTAGGAGGTGTAGGAAAATTCTACATTTATTTCAACGACATAACTTCATATACGTACTATTATATTTAGAGTTCGAAGGTATCGGAAAATTCTACGTATACTTAGAGTTTATGAGGTAAGATCTATCTACGTTCATTTCAACAACATAACTTCACACACATACTAATTACATCTAGAGTTCGAAAGTATAGGAAATCGACTTATACTTAGAGTGTAGGAGGTATAGGAAGATTCTACCTTGATCCGAAACTAGTCGGGGCCGAATAAGCTAATTGGAAATCCTACGGGCGGTGAAACTCTCGAATCTGGACCGAACTTCGGATGGCAGTAACTCGGTCAATATTTGGCCGAATACGATCGTTCTTGAGTTGGAACCGAAGCTCTAGAAGTGCTCTACAACTTTCGTGAAGGAAGTTGATCCTAGAAAGTACTTTAGGTAGGAGAAATATGATGAGAAAGGGATGGACAGTTTGCTGTCTGGAATCTGGAAATCCGAATTTTTGCTGAACTTCGGATGTCGATATCTTTGTCGTTTCTTGACCGATTAGGGTGGTTCTTGGGTCTAACTTGAAGCTCTCGAAGTTTTCTTCAACTTTCCCGGAGGAAGTTGATTCTAAAAACTACTCTAAGCAGGAGAATAATGAGGATTTATAAAGGGCAGTAGGCTGCCTGGAAAAACAGAAATGGTTTCTAGAGAGAAGTTGGAGCAATGCTTGAGTTTCTAGAGAGAAGTGAGAGCAAGAAGTGAAGGTGTGAGTTCAAGGCTTGAATGGCTTGCTATTTATAGGCCAAGGGTGATCTATTATCCAAGGGGTAAATTTTCCCCTAACATTTGTTGTCCATTGGATAAAAATTTGTCTAGATTTGGTTGTCCTTTGGTGAGGTAGGATGATGGCTTCAAAGGACATGACTAGGCTTATTGTACACTTTGCAAACATCACTCTCCCTCTCTCCCTCTCATCCGAAATCTCTCTCTCACTCTCTCTCTCTCTCCCCCTTTGGTCCAAAAAAGGTACAAAGGTTGAAAGACCAATGGATTTTCCTTGTTCTTTCTTCTCACCTAGGACAAGGTTTAATCTATTCAAATGGGGTTTGTGTCTAGTCTAGTACTTGAGAAGATTGAGTTTGGATTGAAAGAGCAAGAACCCTAGATTTGGTGGTACTAGGTGATATGTGAAGATTGGCCAAGGACTATGACTAGGCTTGGAAGAGTACAAGGGCACACATCACCATCTCTCTCTCCCTCTCTCCCATCTCTCTCGGCAATCTCTCTCTCTCTCCTCCTATCTCTCTCTCTCTCTCTCTCTCTCCCCTTAGTATTACTATGTATAATATATGTATACTTACTAGATATGGAAGGACAAAAGAAGAATAAACAAATGGGGCTTTAGAAAGAGTAAGATTTTCCCAATAAACAATTGGATTTGGCACAAGAGTACTTCCTATATTTAATTAAGGGTAGGTATACACTTGCCTTATAATAATATTTAGGTACATATAGAATCCTATGGAAATATATATATAAGTATAGATCTTATTCTTTCACTAGAGAATCCCATGGGAAAATTGGGTAATGCTACTAACCAACATACATTAGTACTAGTCCTATCATCCAATGAATAATAATTCCCCTAGTAGTTATTAACCAATTGGTCATAGTCCTCCTAACTTTTATTATCCAAAGGTCAAAGATAGAAAGTACTAGGCTTATATAATCTATTTATGCTAGTACAATGACTCATGGTGAATCTACTTAAACTAATAGACCTTGTACTAGATAGAAAGACTAACCTATTGTCCAATGGGCAACAATTCCCCTAACTTTTATTATCCAATGGATAAAGATGGTAAGTACTATACTTTCATAAAGTATGTATATAAGTACAATGACTCATGGTGATTCCATTAAACTAATGGATCTAGTACTTGATAGGAAGACTAACCTATTGTCCAATGGTTAACAATTCTCCTAACTTTTATTATCCCAAGGTTAAAGATAGAAAGTACTAAGCTTATAATCTATCTATACTAGTACAATGACTCATGGTGAATCTAATTAAACTAATAGATCTTGTACTAGGTAGAAAGACTAATCTATGGACCAATGGATAATGTTTCCCCTAACTTTTATGGACCAATGGATAACCAAGTAAAGTATAATATTGGAATATTATATATACATCTTTCAAATATGTGTCCAAAGGCCTATATAATACTATATAAGTGTACCTTAGTCAAATCTAATAGAATATCTTAGGTAGAAAGCCTATTGTCCAATGGATAAAGATTTCCCTAACTTCTATCGTCCAATGGGTAAAGATGGTAAGTAATATATAATCATATAAAGTGTACCTAGTAATCTAGTCACAATATCCTAGGTGTAAACCTATTGTCCAATGGATAAAGATTATCCTAGCATCTATCGTCCAATGGGTAATAGATCAAAGGTTGACTTTGGTCAAAGGTCTCACTTAGGGTTCAAATGATTCATGAGGGTCCAAGGTCCGATTAGGCTACCCTAACGATTAGTTAGAAGCTAGCTGTAGACACCTCCCAAGCGGGGCATCGCCATACAGATTGATCACGTTGTGTTTGCTCGATTGGTTGCTCATTTCATAAACCAAAATCATGGACATTCCCATGGCTAGGAACATCGCCACATGATAACGGTTATCATCAAATAGAGTCGCCACCCAGTTTATTAAAACTGGGGAAATAGATAGAGATTCTGGATTCGGGAGCCAAAAGTACAGTAAGGGGAAGGTGTTAGGCACTCCTCTCTGCCCAGTCGTGAGACTGGCCCATAATCGTTCAACATAAGACATATAGGTGCTTTGTCTAATCCTAACACATAGTCTGTTTAATTATTCCTTTAAACAGTAAGGAAAGTGAGCCAGTGCGATAATTGAAGCATGCATTCAGAAAGCAGAGAAGCAACAAAATTGTCCCAGGGAGATGGATCCCTCGGCCGGTGAATGGATGTCACGGCCGAGGGATCCTCCTGGTTTGATGTACCGGCCGAGGGATCGAAGCCCCGGTCGGTGTTCTTCCTCACACCAGACAGAAAGATTGACAGTTAATCAAAACGCTAAGATTAGTAAAAAGAACAGTAAATAAGGCAAACCAGAGGCCGTTGGGCCTCACCACCTTGATCCCTCAGTTGTTTGATTGCTTCGGATTTGATTGTGATTGATCGATTGCTTGATTGAAAACCCTAGGGTTAGGGTTTGAACTTCGGGGTTTGATCGCCGGATTGACGGCTGCCTTCGGAAGGTTAGGGCTTTTGGAGTATGGGATTGAGGGAGTATTTCTGCAGAGTTTCGAGGTTTGAGAGAGTGTGTAAGTATCTCAATTTCTGTGTGTTAAATTCGGAGCCCAAAGGCTCCTTTATATAGGCATAGGGATGATTCACTCCGGCCAATCAAATCACGAGATGGCAATTGCAATTGCAATGCATCTCAAACTCTACGTCGTGATCTCCGAACGTAGCCCGAACGCATCGGAAAGGTAGTGTAGTTGGATCAAACCAAATGTCGGACAGAACGTTCCAGAGTCTGGAAAAAGGTCGATCTGGCGGCCGAGCAATGGATCTCGCGGCCGTGGAATGGATGTCTCGGCCGAAGGATAGATCTTGCGGCCGAGGAATTGATCTCTCAGGGAGATTTTGTTGGCAACAGGTTGCTCGGGCGAGGGTTTGATGTTATGGCCGTGGGATCGATGTTACGGCCGTCAGATGGATTCTCCTAGGCTTCTGTATTTCTGTCTGAAAGGCTGTATGGCTCTGAATTGGGTCCTCTAAGTGGTCAAAGTTCTCACCGAAAGTCCTAAGGTCCTCAAAGAAGCAATCATCAATCATTGTATCCATTTCATCATCGGGATTGTCCCAAGGTGGGAATTGAAATAATCGTTAGGCCAAATTGGGGTGTCTACAGATGCCCCTCTTTGACTGAACTCAGACGGATCGCGAGACATGTTTGAGTAAGAGTCAAAGCTGTAAAAAGCAACTCAATTTGGTCCAACCACTATTCCAAGGGGTTTTCGAAAAAGGTTTTGTTATGGTCGGGCCGGGAGGCTGCCTACGTATTCCACGAGGGAAATTCAGACCAATCGTAGTTCGGGCAATAAAGAAAAGCAAAAAGTTTGGAGGGTCAGAGACAGAAGACGTACCTTAGGGCTTAAAAAGCCGTAGTGTGACGTACCTAGACTGAGCCAGGGTTTTGGCGGAAGATAGTTGAAGGAGCGCAGGGCTGCCTGGGGAGTTTTTGCGTAGAGCTTCCTTAGTATTTTGGGGTAGATCAGTACACTGCAGGTGCGTTTGCTTTTCTTGATCATCCTTACTTTGACTGAAAGGAGCTCGATAGAGTAGCCTATCCTTGCGAATGAGCTGGAAGGAATTGATGTAATGGGGTGGAATCCAAACCATCTACTGGGGATGAATTGGATGCCGGTTTGCTTTTGAGATAGGGGGCGCAGGGCCAGTAACTGGAGCACGGAGCTTTTGGTGATGAGGGAACTGAGGCACGGAGCCGGTTGTAGTCATGAGGCGAGAGCCTGGAGAGTGATGGAGTCGAGGCGTGGAGCCTGCTGTGGTTATGAGGTGAAGGCCTGAGGGGATTGGGTAAGACCGAAGCACGGAGCTGGTGTTGATCATAAGGCGAGAGCCTAAGGTGTTTTGATGGGACCGAAGCACGGAGCTGGTGTTTGATCATGAGGCGAGAGCCTGAGGTGATTGATAGGACCGAAGCGCGGAGCTGGTGTTGAGGCGAGAGCCTGTGGTGATTAGATTGAGGCGTGGAGCCTGCTGAAGTGATTGAGGCGTGGAGCCTGTATGCAGTCTTGAGGCGAGGGCCTAAGTTGTCGGAGCTTAGAGCTTGACGTGATATGAACCGAAGCGTAGAGCTGGTATTGATTATAAGGTGAGAGCCTGAGGTGATTGCTAGGACCGAAGCGCGGAGCTGGTGTTGATCATAAGGCGAGAGCCTGTGGTGATTGCTAGGACCGAAGCGCGGAGCTGGTGTTGATCATAAGGCGAGAGCCTGTGGCGTCAAAGCTTTGAGCTTGACATGATGAACCGAAGCGCGGAGCTGGTATAAGGCAAGGGCCTGAGGCGTCAAAGCTTTGAGCTTGACGTGATGAACCGAAGCGCGGAGCTGGTATAAGGCAAGGGCCTGAGGCGTGGAGCCTTAAGTGACTGAGGCGTGGAGCCTGCATGCAGTCTTGAGGCGAGGGCCTGAGTTGTCGGAGCTTAGAGCTTGACGTGATATGAACCGAAGCGTAGAGCTGGTTGCATTCTGATGGTCTGTGCACGGAGCTTTCTCATCATGTGGAGCCAAAGGATCGAGGCGTTGGGCCGATCAATAAAACCGAGGCATAGAGCCGGTTGATTGCAGGGTTGACCTGTTTCATGAGAGCTATGCAGAGTGTATATGTGCAATGCTTGTTAGATGTGAACAGATATGATGGTGCAGACTCGATGTGATAATGCAATATGTGCACGGGCCCGTGCGTGTGTGTTCGTTTTAAAGCTTAGAGCTTCTATCAAGTTCCGGACTTGAGCATTCAGAGCGTAGAGCTCGAGCATTCGGACGGCAGAATCCGAGCATTCAAAGTACAGGCTTTGAGCGTCCAGTACGCAGTGGTTGGGCATCCAAGCGTAGAGCTTGAGCATTCAAGTGTATGACTTGAGCATCCAGTACACAGTGGTTGGGCATCCAAGCGTAGAGCTTGAGCATTCAAAAATGTTAGATTTTTGAGCATTCAGGCGTAGAGCCTGAGAATAGATGTCTTGATTGCTGGGGCGGCTTAGAGCCTGTTGCTTGTTTACGGCTTCGAGCCAGTTGAGATAATGGGCTTCGAGCCGCTGAGTTGTGATAACAGTCGTAGAGCCTGTCGATAATGGGCTTTGAGCCGCTGAGATTGGTTGGTTACGGCTTCGAGCCATTTGAAACAGTGGGCTTGGAGCCGCTGAGTTGAGTGATTTACAGGCATAGAGCCTGTTGCTGTGATAGCGAGGGCTTGGAGCCGCTGAGATTGCGATAGCGAGCGTAGAGCTGCTAAATGAGTGAATAAATACAGGCATAGAGCCTGTCAATAGTGGGCCTTAAACCGCTGAATTGATAGGTGGGGGCGTAGAGCCACTGAGTTACGTAAAGGTGATGGGCTTTGAGCCGCTGAGTTGAGTGATTACAGGCATAGAGCCTGTTGCTGTGATAGCGAGTGTAGAGCTGCTTATTTCCTTGGTAGTGGATGCGGGTATAGAACCGCTGAATTGATATGGGCTTCGAGCCGCTGAGTGTTTCAATTTGCTTTAGCCAGCAGTTTGTGGAGAGAGATTTTCCTTATGCTTGGGTATGCCCCCAAGGCTAATTTGGTTGGTTGAGGACCTAGAATCCATGACGGCTTGAATTGATGCACTGAGCATGATCTAAAATCGATTGGGAGGCCAGGAAATTGATCTCTCGGCCGAATGATTGATGTAACGGCCGAGGAACCGATGTCTCGGCCGCTTAATCGATTCATTTCCAGGGGCCTATAAAAGGCCACGGCCTTAACCGTTTGTTTCACCTTCCTTTCTTCCCTCTCCGCTCCTGCTGTCCGAGGCTTCGACCGAAGACCCCCCCCTCCATTTTTCCTTGTTCCCGACAGCTCCGGGCCGTGGGTGATATGCTGACGTGGCTAGCGCGCGCGGAGGGAGACCGCGTTTGCTTTTGGTCCCGTCTTGATGCTTGATTCGGGACCCTCGCATGGGTATGTTTGATTAGGGGCCCTCGCATGGGTGACTTGCTTCCGCGACGTGGAACTCCTGGCGTGGCGGTGGTACGCGGTGTGGTGGTTTTTCTGGGCCATGTGGTGTCCCTTCTGCACCGTAGTACTCCTTTGGTATACATCGCCCCAGGGGTTTCCTCTTCTTTTTTGCAGCTGGTCTCTTTTGTTCGGACCACCAGAGGGTTCGACATCCTCTTCTGCTTCCTCTTTTTGTTTCTTTTCCTGCATAAGTTAGTTTGACAGGAAATCGATGTATAGTTTGTTTAGGAGATGTGGGATGATCCACCTTGTGATGTAAAAAGCTTTCGTTATATGAAACAAAAACCTTCTTGCCCTGTTTGTGATTGTATATGCTGTTCTTACGTTTGTTTGCGTGTGATATATTTTTTTTTGTTAATCCAATGAAACGAACTGAACCGTGGGAACAGTCTGTAAAATAGCCGTTCTGGCGGCTGACCAAATGATTACGCGGCTGAAACTTCGATCTAGCGGCCGAATGATCGTTTTGTTTGCCTGGGTTTGACTTGCAGGTCAACCCCATTATCTACGGGCCGGTGGATTGATCCCACGGCCGCCTAATCGAAATGCCGGCCGAGAGACCGACTGAATTTCCGAGGATTAAGAATCCGATTCCGATTCGAACTAAGACTCGACCTAGTCCTATAAGTACGCGTTCTACGAACCCGATAGCATTGTCAGCAGCAATTTCCTTGCACATGGCACAACCAATCCTTGATCAGTGGTTGGATTCCTTTAATGGCCTTGACCGTCTGCACTTTAAGTCCTTTGGCATGGACTTCCTCTTTTCCCTTCGTCACATTCCCGTGAATTTTGCTTTCTTTAGGGCAGCCGCTAGTTTGTGGGACCCTGATTTTCACGTCTTTCGATTTAAGAGGGAGGAGTTATGTCCTACCATCGAGGAATTTGCAGCCATCATGGGTCATTCGGATAGAGAGGGTTTCATTGTCCCTAATCCTTTGTTCAACCGTGGTGATCTCCTGAAGGATTTACTCCAAGTTCAGAAACATGAAGTTAAGTTCTTCCTAGTGAAAGGGAAGCTGGAGATTCTGCAACTCATCTAGCGTTTTGGTGCAACTGAGGCTCATCGCCAAGTTTCCCTTCAGAAGTCGTGCTTTCATGCATTGTGCATTTGTCTCCTTCATTACCACTTGCTTGGCCCTTCCTCTGGTCATGCTGATCCTATATTGCTTAACCTTGCTCAGCAAATTGGAAACCGTGTGGGTTTCGCTGGTTTAGTATTGGCAGAGACCTTGACGGGTCTAGATTTGATGAAGGGTAGTCCTACAGCTCAGTTCTCAGGCGGTCCCTTGCTATTGCAGGTTCACTCTTTTATTTGTTTCATTTGTCAAGTTTATCTTTTCACTCATCACTCTTTTGTTTTGACTCACGTGTTCTCTCAGCTCACAATTTTCCCTTTTTCCCTAGGTGTGGCTGTTTGAGAAGCTAAAAGTGTGGGATGCACCGGAGCGACTTCCTTACAATCCAGACCAGTGTACGGAGCGTCACATGGTTAAACAGTTCCCAACTGAGGCTGCTTGGGAAGCGTGGATGAAGACTTGCAGAGGTGATTGGATTCAATGGGTTTGCCCCTGGTATGGTATCGAGAGCATGACCGCGAGTACCATGAACCACTTTGGTGTAGCAATGATTGGCATTACCCGAGTTGTTTTCTACTTCCCTGCTCGCTTTCAAAGGCAATTTGGGGCTGGACAAGCCGCAATCTTGGGTGACCCTGAGTACACTGTTTCTAAGATCCATGATGCCAACTTCCGTCGTAATATGCTGCGTCTTTGGCCAAATAGAGTGATGCAGGAGGTTGCTGAGAACTTTGCTGCTAAGCTATCGAGTTCTTACAAACGCTGGTTGAAGAAAAACCTTTTGGAGGATAGAAGTGCAAAGAGAAGGAAGACCTAGAGATCGACGCTTTTGCTTATGTTTTTCAAAAGATGTTTGTTTGATTCTAGCTTTCATGGATTAAGAATTGTTTTAGGCTTGCTTTGTCCTTTCTCTTTTGGAAATAATAAAACATTTTAGTCGTTTTATTTGAAGATGTTATTGCCATGATTTGATAGCGAACATGCTTTAGGATAGACCTAGAAATTTTGGAAGTGATGATGACAGCAGTGGCCGAATCTCAAACCTAGAGATTGCCTACGTATCCCATGGAGGGAATCAGGCCATGAATGTAGTTCCAACAAAGGGGATTTGTTTTATTTTTAGTTAGGGTCCACTCGGGTATTTTCCTCTCCTTTTGTGCTCTAATTTTTGCCTAAAAACCGCCCTTGCGGGTTTTCGGTCTAGCGAGTGTTTTATTTATGCCTTAGTTTTTGCCTAAGCCGCCCTTGCGGGTTTTCGGCCTAGCAGGCTGCTCTAATTTTTGCTTGGATCCGCCCACCCTTGTGGTTTTCGATCCAACGAGCATCTCTCAGGGGTAATACTTCCTCAACTTGTCAATGTTGACTGGCGTTGCGAATTCCATTCCATCCAAGTCTGCAATGTATGCTGCTCCTCCAGAAAGTATGCGTTTGATAAGGTAGGGGCCTCCCCAGTTTGGTCTAAACTTGCCCCTTGGGTCTGAGACGTGGCGATGAATTGCTTTGAGCACCATGTCTCCTACCTTGACGTCCCTAGGTTTTACCTTTTTGTTGAATGCTCGTGCAATACGGCGTTGATACCCTTGTACATGGTATAAAGCCCTCAGTCTCCTTTCGTCTAGTAGTGCCAACTCGTCGTAGCGGTTTTGAACCCAGTCTTCCTCGATCATCCCAGTCTCAGCTAGAACCCTCAACGAAGGTAATTCCAATTCGATAGGCAAGACAGCTTCCATTCCATAGACTAGAGAGTAGGGAGTGGCCCCAGTTGAAGTCCTTTCAGTTGTTCGATATCCCCATAGTGCCAGAGGTAGCATTTCTGGCCAGTCTGTGTAAGTGTCGGTAGTCTTCCGCAGAATCCTCTTGACATTCTTGTTTGCAGCTTCAACTGCTCCATTAGTTTGAGGTCGGTAAGTAGATGACCGATGATTTTGTATCCCAAATTCGGCGAAAAGCTTCTTTGTCGCCCCCTTGAAGTGCGATCCATTATCACAGACAAACTCGTGAGGTACACCATATCGATAGATGATATTAGTGCGAATGAATTTGGCCACGTGAGTGGCTTTAAGGGTAGCATAAGAGGCTGCCTCTACTCATTTGGTGAAGTAGTCGATGGCCACCAGAATGAACTGATGTTTGTATTTCCCCTTTGGATTTATGCTTCCAATGACGTCTATCCCCCAAGTGGAGAATGGCCAAGGGGACGTCATGCTATACAGTTCCGTAGGGGGAATACGCATACGATCAGCGTGAGTTTGACATTTGTAACATCGGCGGACATAATCAGCGCAGTCGGCTTCCATTGTAGTCCAGTAATATCCTTGGCGCAGGATCTTCTTTGCCATCGTTGCCCCATTCATGTGTGGCCCACAAATTCCTTCATGTATTTCCTCCATTACCCTGTGGCTGTCCTCTGTCGTGACGCAAAGTTGACTTGGACCCAAGTGTGCCCTTCGGTATATTGCTCCTCCACAGATTATAAACCTGGCAGCAAACTTCCGCAGAGCTGTTTTGTCCTTTGAGGTAGCCTCGGATGGGTATTCCCCTTTTTCCAGGAATTCTTTCACGTCTTCGTACCATGGCTTGCCATCGTCTTCACCTTCCTCGGTAAAGGTACACTCACATGCTGGTTTAACCTTTTGTTCGATCATGAGAGGCCGCATTGTGAACCCCAGGGGTATTTCGACCATAGACGCCAATGTCGCCAGTGCATCTGCAAATCTATTGCTCACTCGAGGAGTGTGTGTGAAGATAACAGAATCGAACTGCGGAATTAGATTTTCCAGCACAGAGTGATATAGCTTCAGTGTATCCTCCTTAACCTTCCAGTCTCCTCTTGCTTGAGATACCACCAGGTTTGAATCCCCAGTGACTTCTACCCTTTTTGCTCCTAGTTCCAGGGCTGCCTCCATTCCAGCAATACAAGCCTCATATTCAGCTTGGTTGTTAGTGACTTCAAACCTTAGCTTATATGACAAAGGGATGTGAGAGTCGTTCGGGGAAACTAGCAATACCCCTATGCCATATCCACATTGGTTTGATGCTCCATCAAAGTAAAGTTGCCAGGTGTCGTCTAAGAGACATAAGATATCCTCATCGGGGAACATGAAGTCCTCTGCCTCGGCCTCTGTCACAGGGTGATCTGCCAAGAATTCTGCCACAGCTCTTCCTTTTACTGATTTCCTTGTCATGTATCTGAGGTCGAATTCTGCTAGCAGCAATAACCACCTAGCTAGCTTTCCGATAAGTGCTGGCTTTTCGAAAAGATACTTGATTGGGTCTAAACGGGAGACCAGCACCACCGGATGTGCTAACAGGTAGTGCCTCAGTTTCTTTGTGGCCCATACTAGCCCCCAACAGGTTTTCTCGAGGGGAGTGTACCTTGTCTCGTAATCCATCATTTTCTTGCTGAGGTAGTATATGGCGCACTCTACATTGGCGTCGTTTTCTTGCGCTAGCATACATCCCATGGACGTGTCTGTTACTGAGAGATACAGAATCAATGGCTTCCCAGGGATGGGTGGCGATAATACAGGTGGATTCTGAAGGTATTCCTTGATTGCCTCGAACGCTTGCTGACAGTCTTGGCTCCATTCAAAATCAGTACCTTTCTTTAGTAGCTTGAAAAGAGGTTCACAGGTGGTTGTGAGCTTGGAAATGAACCTGCTGATGAACTGTACCTTCCCTAAGAAGCTTCTTACTTCCTTCTCCGTCCTAGGCGGTGATATCTCCATGATAGCCTGTATCTTGGAAGGATCTACCTCGATTCCTCTTTGAGTGATGAGGAAACCCAACATCTTTCCAGCTGTTACCCCAAAAGTGCATTTTTGAGGGTTAAGACGTAGTTTATAATTCCTAATCCTCTCAAAGAACTTTCGAAGTGCTCCATAGTGTCCTTCCCTTTCCTTTGATTTGACTATCATATCGTCGACATATACCTCGACCTCTTTGTGCATCATGTCGTGCAGTAGTGTTGTGGCCATCCTCTGATAAGTGGCTCCAGCATTCTTCAACCCAAATGGCATTACTCGGTAGCAGTAGGTTCCCCAAGGTGTAGTGAAGGTGGTTTTCTCTCTATCCTCAGGAGACATAAGGATTTGGTTATACCCAGAGAATCCATCCATGAAAGATAGCAGTGCATGGCCTGCGGTGTTATCCACTAGCTCGTCTATGTGAGGTAATGGGAAGTCATCTTTCGGACTGGCTTTGTTGAGATCTCGGAAATCTACGCAGACCCTGATTCCTCCAGTTTTCTTTGGTACGGGGACGATGTTGGCTACCCATTGTGGATATTCGGTGACTATGAGAAAACCGGCGTCGATTTGTTTAGTGACTTCTTCTTTTATCTTTAGGACCCAGTCAGGGCGCATACGTCTCAGTTTTTGTTTAACTGGTTTTGCATCAGAATGAAGAGGAATTTTGTGTTGAACAATTTCAGGGTCTATTCCAGGCATGTCCTCATAAGACCAGGCAAAAACATCTTTGTATTCTTTTAGCAAAAGGATTAGTTTTTCACTTTCTTGAGGGGATAGTGCGGCACCAATTTTAACCATTTTGGGCTCGTTTTCGGAGCCTATGTTTGTTGTGATTATTTCCTCAGAAAAAGGTTTAGCGTGCCTTTCCTCTTCTCTCTCGATGAATTCTAGAATTTCTTTTGGAATTTCTTCCTCAAAATTTGGTTTGTCGGAATCCACACAATTGATCATAGGCAAAGCGAAATACTCTAAATCTTCCTTCTCATTGCTAAATTTATCAAAAGACATTTCAGAGTCGAACTCAAAGTAAATGCTATGCCTTGGCACTTTGACCAGGTTTTCCTCACTAGACTTAGTAGTTTCAAAGGATGAAAAGCTTGACTCGGACTGAGTCGACTCGGAGTCGGAATCGGAATCAGAACCTAGATCAGAATTAACGCTTTTCATTTTGTATTTTAGAGTGTGTTCCACGGTCCAGTTAGGGTAAGCCCCTTTTTCAGCATCCACAATCAGCTCAGAGCAGTCTTTTTCATCACCAAGGTCGATCACCATTACCTCACTGTCACCTTGATTCGCACTTTCATCGTTGTCACCCTGCAAGTCTTGGAGGGCCATTTGATTTGCTATTGCTGTTATCTCCTCCAATTGAGCTTCAACTTCGGCTTCGTCGCTGTTGTCGACCCGTCGTGTGCCAACAAAGCCCCACCAATTATCAAAGCTATCTATGATGGGGTGGATCACCCTTATTTCATTGTCGGTGACCCCCTCATCAAAGAGTAGGTTTAGTGATATTTCGTCTAGTGGGTCATTGTCGACAGCCTCTTCTTCCTTTGCCTCTTCAGTCTCGAGATTGTTGACCTCGTCTATTGGCCAATAATCATCGGTAGGTGCATAAGGGTCATAAAAGTAGATTGGAACCCTGCGAAGCCCTTCTTCTTCAATCAGGTCTTCTACCTCTTCCTCATAAACTGTTCCAGCGAACATGACATGGTCATCTTCAATGATAGCCACCATAGGCTTTGGTTGATTTACCGGAGTGATGTATTCAGAGGGTTTGAAATCTTCAACAGCAAAGTGGAGCGGGCCAGACAGCTTGGTGACAACTTGAAAGTGCGAATCAGACGTGAACAATGATGCAGTCATTTTTCCTGAAAAAGGTTTTTACTTTAGTCAGATTGATTAATCTTACTTATTGATTATTTGACTTAGAGAGATTCCTAAGGTTTAACCTGCAAAAGAGAAACTTTACAACATACACATATACAATGGGTGTGAGGAAGAACTTTCGCAAGTAGAATGCAAGTAGGTTCCTAGCCTGTAGGTTCCTGTCTTAGTTTGATAAGTTCTATGACTTTCTAAAACATGCAAGGTTTTGGTAGTCTCAGGGTGCTCCGTTGTCAAAGGGCACCAATCCTCTCACCAGCCCATCATAGGCGGTGATTGGGTGATTTCCTTTTTGATATACCACTAGGTACGAGTGACTGTGGAGTTTGCTGGAACCCCCAACATAGCCCGTGTCATGCCGGGATATCAGGTGAACTCAACGGGTTGCCCGCTCGATGCATATGATAAATGAATTAGACAAGGCGTGTATTAGTCTTATGTTGAACTTTTTGGTTATGGCTCTCAAATCCCCAGCAGAGTCGCCAAAAACTGTAGACACCTCCCAAGCGGGGCATCGCCATACAGATTGATCACGTTGTGTTTGCTCGATTGGTTGCTCATTTCATAAACCAAAATCATGGACATTCCCATGGCTAGGAACATCGCCACATGATAACGGTTATCATCAAATAGAGTCGCCACCCAGTTTATTAAAACTGGGGAAATAGATAGAGATTCTGGATTCGGGAGCCAAAAGTACAGTAAGGGGAAGGTGTTAGGCACCCCTCTCTGCCCAGTCGTGAGACTGGCCCATAATCGTTCAACATAAGACATATAGGTGCTTTGTCTAATCCTAACACATAGTCTGTTTAATTATTCCTTTAAACAGTAAGGAAAGTGAGCCAGTGCGATAATTGAAGCATGCATTCAGAAAGCAGAGAAGCAACAAAATTGTCCCAGGGAGATGGATCCCTCGGCCGGTGAATGGATGTCACGGCCGAGGGATCCTCCTGGTTTGATGTACCGGCCGAGGGATCGAAGCCCCGGTCGATGTTCTTCCTCACACCAGACAGAAAGATTGACAGTTAATCAAAACGCTAAGATTAGTAAAAAGAACAGTAAATAAGGCAAACCAGAGGCCGTTGGGCCTCACCACCTTGATCCCTCAGTTGTTTGATTGCTTCGGATTTGATTGTGATTGATCGATTGCTTGATTGAAAACTCTAGGGTTAGGGTTTGAACTTCGGGGTTTGATCGCCGGATTGACGGCTGCCTTCGGAAGGTTAGGGCTTTTGGAGTATGGGATTGAGGGAGTATTTCTGCAGAGTTTCGAGGTTTGAGAGAGTGTGTAAGTATCTCAATTTCTGTGTGTTAAATTCGGAGCCCAAAGGCTCCTTTATATAGGCATAGGGATGACTCACTCCGGCCAATCAAATCACGAGATGGCAATTGCAATTGCAATGCATCTCAAACTCTACGTCGTGATCTCCGAACGTAGCCCGAACGCATCGGAAAGGTAGTGTAGTTGGATCAAACCAAATGTCGGACAGAACGTTCCAGAGTCTGGAAAAAGGTCGATCTGGCGGCCGAGCAATGGATCTCGCGGCCGTGGAATGGATGTCTCGGCCGAAGGATAGATCTTGCGGCCGAGGAATTGATCTCTCAGGGAGATTTTGTTGGCAACAGGTTGCTCGGGCGAGGGTTTGATGTTATGGCCGTGGGATCGATGTTACGGCCGTCAGATGGATTCTCCTAGGCTTCTGTATTTCTGTCTGAAAGGCTGTATGGCTCTGAATTGGGTCCTCTAAGTGGTCAAAGTTCTCACCGAAAGTCCTAAGGTCCTCAAAGAAGCAATCATCAATCATTGTATCCATTTCATCATCGGGATTGTCCCAAGGTGGGACTTGAAATAATCGTTAGGCCAAATTGGGGTGTCTACACTAGCTAGGCTTGCTAAATAGGACGACTTAGGGTTTACTATCTCACTTGTCTTTAGAAAATGACTATGTTGCATGGCGAAGAAATCTCATCACGACGGATTACTAGGGAAAATATACAAGTGCTTTACAAGTATACTTGTCTAGGAGGAATGACTAGAAAGTCTATATGAAGAAAACTATATTTATAAGTCTAGATTTTAGTAACGACGGATTTTTGGATATTAGAAAGGAATTTTAAATGGAATCCAAGTAATAAAATAAAATTCAAATTTTTTTATGAAATTTTTATTTCCCAAAAATCCGGGTCGTTACACTTTTTGCCATGTTGTGACTTTCTCAGCTACTGCAGCATGTCGGGGTCATTTCCCTTGTCTTTTGCGACTTTGTACTCTTTCCCACCCTCTTCCTTGCCAAACAGAGCCTTTGAACCGGGTTCATCTTTTGCATGATGGCTACCTCCTCGAGCCATGAGTAATCCCCAGATGGATGTGTTAGCAGGAAACTCCCTTTCTCTTTCCTCATTGATTGCGTGGTCCTCCTGATTGAATAGTGATACTAAGGAGGTTTCATCGAGCGGATCATTGCACTCTTCTTCCATTTCATCAAAGTCGCTTTCTCCTGTTTTATAGGGTTCTGCGTACATGAAATCTAGATCTTCTCTTTCCTCTATCCATTGACTATAGTCGCACTCATCGTAAGGGTTGACCCATGGTTGCATTTGGAACTCCTCTACTTTCTCAATGAGATTGATTGTCTCCCAAACGATGGGCGGTGTTGGAATTTTGGGACGGTTGATGCGTACCACTTTTTGGGCAGGCTCGAAGCGAGCGTGCCTTCTCATCATGATGACCCTTTCTTTCTCTTTCTTCCTACGAAGCCATTCGTCATCCTCTACAAATGGAATGTCTGGATCCTCCAAATTGTGTTTCGCCCAAGAGTGTTCCTTCCACTTCCTTAGCTTTTCCTCTTCTGCCTGATATCCGCTGCTTATATCGGACATATCAATGTCGATTACTTCTGACCGATTAGAATCATTATCCTCCTCCTCTTCCATCATAAAACATTCGTCCTCCTCGGGGAAGGTTAAGGTAGGTTTGGTTTGGTTGTCTTGGACAATGTATTGGCTGGGATTGTATGTGGTGTTGTGAGATAGATTTATGAGATTGATATTTCGAGGTGGTGGCTCAGCGTTGTGAGTAGGGAGTGGGTTGGTTTGCCCATCAGGTTTTGGTGGTTTTATGGTTCGACTATCAATAAGATCCTGAATGTCGTGACGAAGACGCATACAATTGTCTGTTTCGTGCCCAGGATGTTGGTGATAGGCGCATTGCTTGTTCGGATCATGGTTTGGGCCGTAGGGCGGCGGAGGAAGTGGCTTGTTTAGAGGTTTGAGATGCCCTTGACGGCTGAGAATGGTTAAGGCTTGGGATAAGGTCATATAGAGAGGATCAAAGTTGCGACGAGGTCGATTTGAGCTTCGGGATGGGCTAGTTTGGAAAGGATCTTGAGGCAAAGAGCCAAGGGCATTCACGGAGGCATGAGACGTACGGCTAGAGAAGGTTTTCTTAGGTGGAGGAGTGACCTCTTCTTTCCCAATGAGTCCCAGCTTGATTCCATCTTCGATTTGCAACCCAGTGGCATGCAAGCGCTTGAAATCGATGATAGCCTGTGTGTAAATATGCCTGAGATATTTGGGTTGCAAATTTTTGACAACTATCCTCACTTGGTCTTCCTCGGAGGGACGGTTCTTCATCTTGGCGGCCTTTTCCCTCCATCTTGCCACAAAGGTGGCGAAGTCCTCATTGGAATCCTGTTTGGTCATTTCCAAGTCTCGAGTTGTTAGTTCAATTTGGACGTTATACGCATACTGCTTGACAAAAGCATTGGCGATTTCTGGCCAAGTTTGATAATGTACAAACTCCAAAGTGAGGAACCAGTCGAGGGCACTTCCGGTGAGAGTTCGTTGGAACAACTGGGCAATGAGCTCGTCATTCAAGCCCATCGGCTTCAGGGTGTTGATAACATGACGAACATGACTGGTAGGATTGCCAGTTCCATTGAATTTCTCAATGTTGGGCATCTTGAAATTCTCAGGTAGTTTGGATTCTGGGAAGAGGCAAAGTCCTTCGAAGTCCAGAATTTGGTCCCCTTGTGAACGGGCTAAAGCCTGTTTGATTTCCTTGACTTGCTTGGTTAACTCAGGACTTTCTGCCAATACCACTTTATGGGGGTTCTCGTCTTCCATTGATTTTTCCTCATCTTCAGCATCTCTAGCTGCCTTTTCTGCTAGTAATGCAACGATTTGAGCTTGGAGGTCGGCAATAGTGGCGTCGTTGTCTGCCATGAAGGTAGAAGGGTTGCTTGACGAAGCTTGAGATTTAGTGAACGACGGGGTCCTTTGAGGGGATGACCGGGAAGTTTCCGAGAGCGGTCGGAACTGTTGTGGTGAGGGTGTTTTGTCAGATGAAGACGATAGACGGGAGGGTTGCAGAGACCTTTGTTTGGCGTAGCTTCGGGTGTTATAAGAGTACAAAGTTGGTTGTGGTTGCTTCTTTGATTTACCTATTGTGCCTGTTTGAAAAGTAGAATACCTGGAAGTCAGTATTCGGCCCGTGTAGGGTTAGGATTTGGGCTGAAAATCCCAACCCTTCTGCACAGAAAGAGTTAATACAACAACAGATGGTACAGGGTGTGAGGAAGAACTTTTGCAAGCAAAATGCAAGTAGGTTCCTAGCCTGTAGGTTCCTGTCTTAGTTTGATAAGTTCTATGGCTTTCTAAAGCATGCAAGGTTTTGGTAGTTTCAGGGTGCTCCGTTGTCAAAGGGCACCAGTCCTCTCGCCAGCCCATCATAGGCGACGATTGGGTGATTTCCTTTTTGATATACCACTAGGTACGAGTGACTGTGGAGTTTGCTGGAACCCCCAACATAGCCCGTGTCATGCCGGGATATCAGGTGAACTCAACGGGTTGCCCGCTCGATGCATATGATAAGTGAATTAAACAAGGCATGTATTAGTCTTATGTTGAACTTTCTGGTTATGGCCCTCATGTTCCCCAGCAGAGTCGCCAAAAACTGTAGACACCTCCCAAACGGGGCATCGCCATACAAATTGATCACATTGAGTTTGCTCGATTGGTTGCTCACTTCATAAACCAAAATCATGGACATTCCCATGGCTAGGAACATCGCCACATGATAATGGCTATCATCAAATAGAGTCGCCACCCAGTTTATTAAAACTGGGAAAATAGATAGAGATTCTGGATTCGGGAGCCAAAAGTACAATAAGGGGAAGGTGTTAGGCACCCCTCTTTGCCCAGTCGTGATACTGGCCCATAATTGTTCAACATAAGACGTATAGATGCTTTGTTTAATTCTAACACATAGTCTGTTTAGTTATTCCTTTAAACAGTAAGCAAAGTGAGCCAGTGCGATAATTGAAACATGCATTCAGAAAGCAGAGAAGCAACAAAATTGTCCCAGGGAGATGGATCCCGCGGCCGGTGAATGGATCTCACGGCCGAGGGATCCTCCTGGTTTTATTTATCGGCCGGGGGATTGAAACCCCGGTCGATGTTCTTCCTCACACCAGACAGAAAAACTTAGCAGATAATTTAAATGCTACGATTAGCCATAAATGCAATAAGTAAAACAAACCAGAGGCCGTTGGGCCTCACCACCTTGATCCCTCAGTTGCTTGATTGCCTTGGATTTGAATGTGATTGATTGATTGCTTGATCGAGAACCCTAGAGTTAGGGTTTGAACTTCGGGGTTTGATCGCCGGATTGACGGCTGCCTTCGGAAGGTTAGGGCTTTTGGAGTATGGTATTGAGGGAGTATTTGTGCAGAGTTTCGAGGTTTGATTGAGTGTGTAGGTATCTCAATTTCTGTGTGTTAATTCGGAACCCAAAGGCCTCTTTATATAGGCATAGGGATGACTCACTCCGGCCAATCAAATCACGAGATGGCAATTGCAATTGTAATGCATCTCAAACTCTACGTCGTGATCTCCGAACGTAGCCCGAACGCATCGGAAAGGTAGTGTAGTTGGATCGAACCAAACGTCTGACAGAACGTTCGAAAGTCTGGAAAAAGGTCGATCTGGCGGCCGAGGAAAGGATGTCGCGGCCGTGGAATGGATGTCTCGGCCGAAGGATAGATCTTGCGGCCGAGGAATTGATCTCTCAGGGAGATTTTGCTGGCAACAGGTTGCTCGGGTGAGGGATTGATGTTATGGCCGTTAGATCGATGTTACGGCCGTCAGATGGATTCTCCTAGGCTTCTGTATTTCTGTCTGAAAGGCTGTATGACTTTGAATTGGGTCCTCTAAGTGGTCAAAGTTCTCACCGAAAGTCCTAAGGTCCTCAAGGAAGCAATCAGCAATCATTGTATCCATTTCATCATCGGGATTGTCCCAAGGTGGGACTTGAAATAATCGTTAAGCCAAATTGGGGTGTCTACAGAGCCGAAGCTCCTCACCCGAGGAAGGCGTTAGAAAGCACCATAGGGACAAGTACGAAAGACCTGATAATGATTGGAACAGGGCAGTGGCCCACGAATCCAAAAAACGAGAAGATGGGTCCTTGACTGCACGAGAAGAAGCAAGGCAGGCCCTGAGTAATATTGCGGCATCACACTTTTCAAAAAGGCTACAGGATGCACGCTTGTCGAGCAGAGTGAAGCATGGGACGTTCATACTTTACGAGACAAACGCGGACCCCGTTGCTCACATACAGCATTACCAGCAGGCTATGTTCATGCATGATGGGGATGATGCCATTATGTGTAAGATGTTCCCTTCAAGCCTGGGAAAGGTGGCCTTATCATGGTTCCATAAGTTGGAGCCACGCTCCGTACGAGGATGGACGCAGTTAGCAGAAGAGTTTACTGCACGGTTCTTGACAAGTAGAAAGGCTTCCAAGACATTCGAAAGTCTCTCAATGATGAAGCAGGAAGAAAGCGAGCTGATCAGGGACTAAGCTAAAAAGTATTGGGAAACTTTCAATGAGATTGACAGTTGCAGTGAGGAATACGCCATTGCTACATTCAAAACTGGCCTACCTGTTCGGGGGGAGCTACGACGATCGTTGAACATACATCCTATGCAAACTTTGGCAAGGTTGATGGAGCGAATAGAGCAACACGCCAGAATGGAGGATGACATACTCTGGGTGGAAGGGAAGGTCATAGCCGAACAGCCAAAAACTCCAGCGAAGAGGGTAGATAAGTAAGAGCCCAAGACCTATAGAGAGAGGAAAGAATATGGGCAGGCTAAGAAAGAGCCATACAAGGAAAAACAAGCACCTGATCCTAAGTCCTTTTTTTCAATCACCACCGTCTGGAAAGAGCCCATCTACAGGATTCTTTATCGAATAAAGAATCAGCCTTACTTTAAATGGCCCCCGAGTCTAGGAGGAGATAAAGATGCAAAACGTACTACGAATCAGCACTGCAGTTACCACAAGGATTGGGATCATATGACCGAAGATTGTGAGATGTATAAGAGACATCTCGACGATTTGGTCTCTCGTGGTTACCTTAAAGAATTCATTCAGGAGGATCCCAAAGATAAAGGGAAAGCAATGGAGTTGGATTACGAGCAGAATCCTAAAGGGGTGATCCATATGATACATGGATTGGCCACAACTTATACGAGGAATGAGGTAAGGCTACTCCAGAGGCAAGTCAAGCATGACCAGCATGTTATGCGAGTGGGAAACAAAAGAGGGCAAGAGAATAACATGCCCAACGAAAGCATAATCTTTACAGACGAAGATCTGGGAGAAGTCCAAGTGCCCCACAACGATGCATTAGTCATAACCCTACGAATTGGGGAATACGACATTGAGAGAATCCTGGTAGACTCAGGGAGCTGTACAGAGGTGTTATACTACGATGCATTCAAAAAGTTGGGGCTGAAGCAAACAGATTTGGAACAATCTATTACACCCTTGGTTGGATTTGGTGCAGGTGCAGTATGGCCCCTCGGGAAAGTGACGCTTCCTGTTCGGGCTGGGACAGTGGTCTTAAGGACTGACTTCTTGGTTGTAGATGTACCATCCTCCTATAATGCAATTATAGGAAGAACTTGGTTACATAAGATGAGAGCTGTTTCTTCTACATATCACCAGATGGTGAAGTTCCCAGGATCTAACGGAATCGAGAAGATCAGGGGAAATCAAAAGTCAGCGCAACAGTGCCTAATTTCCATCATCAAGAAGGTTCCAAAGGCCCATCAAGTGCATACGGTAGAAGTACCAGATCAACCGACTGTCGAGGATGTCGGAAGAGATCCAGCAGAGAAAGTAGTGGAAGGCCTAAAGAAAATACAGATCAACGAGACAGATCCTGAGAGGTATTTTCTAATTGGGGAATCACTGCCGGATGAGGAAGAATCCGAATTGGTGGGTTTCTTGAAAGAACATGTTGATGTGTTTGCTTGGATACCAGAGGAAATGCATGGGGTAGATGTAGATATGATCTGCCACCACCTGAATGTTGACCCGCAGCATAAGCCCGTTGTTCAGAAGAAAAGAAGGGCAGCTGTACAACATGTTGACGCTGTTATTGAAGAAGTGGATCATTTGTTAGAAGCCAAAGCAATACGAGAAGTCTATTACCCAGAGTGGTTGTCCAACACTGTGGTTGTGAAAAAGAAGAATGGGAAATGGCGTGTCTGTGTAGACTTCACAGACTTAAATAAAGCGTGTCCTAAAGATAGCTTCCCTCTCCCAAGTATTGATCAATTGGTTGACGCCACTGCTGGGCACGAACGGATGAGTTTCCTCGACGTATATCGGGGATATCATCAGATTGCCATGTTTGGGCCTGATCAAGAGAAGACTTCTTTTATTACACCACGAGGGTTGTACTGTTACAGTGTTATGCCTTATGGGCTGAGGAACGCAGGAGCGACTTACCAGAGGCTGGCTACAATCATGTTCAAAAAACTTCTTGGCCAAACTATGGAGGTATACATAGACGATATGGTGGTCAAAAGCAAAACTCGACAAGGGCACATTCTGGACTTGAAAGAAGCCTTTGGAATTTTGAGTAAATACAAGTTGAAGCTCAACGCCTCGAAATGTGCATTTGGAGTTGGTTTTGGAAAATTATTGGGCCACCTGGTGACTCTGAGAGGGATCGAGGCAAATCCTGATCAGATAACGGCCTTGCAGAAGCTACAAAGTCCCAAGACTACGAAAGAAGTCCAAAGGCTGACTGGGATGGCTGCGGCCCTCAATAGATTTATTAGCCGTTCAAGTGATAAGCGTAGGCCCTTCTTCCAGTTGCTGAAGAAAAGAGAGGGATTTGAATGGGGAGTAGAATGTGAGCAGGCATTCCAAGATTTAAAGAAGTATTTGGCTCAAGCCCCCCTCTTGTCAACTCCAGACCCAGGTGAGACTTTGATTTTATATTTAGCAGTTTCTGAACATGCTGTGAGTGCGGTCCTGTTAAGGGACAAAGGGCCCGAACAAATCCCGGTTTATTATGTGAGCAAAACACTCCTGGACGCAGAAACGAGGTATCTGCCCCTCGAAAAACTGGTCCTTGCTTTAAGGACCGCAACGAGAAAATTGCCTCATTACTTCCAGAGCCACAAAGTTGTGGTTTATACTGAATTTCCATTAAGATCACTGCTACGAAAGGCAGATTTCTCTGGGCGGATCTCAACTTGGTCTGTTGAGTTAAGTCAATATGATATTGACTTCCAGCCGCGCACTGCAATAAAAGGCCAAGTATTGGCAGATTTTGTAGCTGAATTCTCACCAACGGTAGCACCTCAGCCTCCTGCGAGGCAGGAGCAGAAAGTTGAACTATCAAAGAGGAAAGGTAAGGCGCCTGCCGAACAGGACCCTTTGGAATGGAAACTATTTGTCGACGGTTCTGCCTGCAACACCGGTTCAGGTATTGGTATTGTTTTGTTCCCTCCTGGAGGGATTATGTTGGAGCAATCTGTTCGGCTTGGCTTTAGTGCATCAAACAATGTAGCAGAGTACGAGGCTCTCTTGGTTGGCTTGAACAGTGCAAAAACTCTGAAGGTTAAAAGGATCAGGGTTTATTGTGATTCACAACTGGTGGTAAACCAACTGTCCGGCGAGTATGAAGCTCGAATTGAGAAGATGGCAGCCTACGTGGAGGCGGCCAGAAGTTTACTTAATACCTTCGAAAGAGTGTGTATAGAACAGATAAGCTCTGGACAGAATTCTCATGCGGATTCTTTGGCTTGGCTGGCTGCAGCTGATCCAACTGAGTTTAAACGAAAAGTAGCAGTTGACTACTTGGCCGAGCCGAGCATCGGAAGGAGTATAGACTTGGTCCTGGACGTAAACCAAGGACCAAGTTGGATGGATCCAATCATGGAGTTTTTATGAGATGAAACACTCCCTGCAGACAAGAAAGAAGCACACACGATCAAAACCAAGTCTACAAGGTTTTGGCTGTCCCCCCGAGGGGAAGCTATATAAGAAGTCCTTCACTAGGCCATATTTACTTTGTGTACACCCCGAGATGGTACAGAAGTTCCTTCATGAGATACACGAGGGAACATGTGGAAGCCATGCTGGGGGCAGATCTATTGCCCACCGAGCAATTACCCAAGGGTATTGGTGGCCACACATGCAGGAGGACGCCAAGGTCTATGTTAAGATTTGTGAGAAATGCTAGAAGTTCTCACCTATGATAAAGACACTGGCCGAAGATTTGGTACCCTTAACTAGCCCTTGGCCATTTGCCCAGTGGGGAATGGACATCGTGGGTCCACTCCATAAAGCAACAGGAAATCGAAAGTTCCTGTTAGTGGCCACTGATTACTTCACTAAGTGGATTGAGGCAGAACCCTTGGCCAAAATCACTGAACCCATGATAGAAAGGTTTGTGTGGAAGAGTATTATCACTCGATTTGGAGTCCCTTACTCTTTGATCACAGATAATGGGGCACAGTTCCAGAAAAAGTTCAAGACATTCTGTTCCCAGTATGGAATAAAGAACTATTACTCAACCCCTGCTTACCCTCAGAGCAATGGGCAAGCAGAAGCTTCCAACAAAACCATTCTCGATGGGATCAAGAAAAGGTTGGACAAGGCAAAAGGCAAGTGGCCTGATGAACTGCCCCTAGTGTTGTGGGCCCACCGAACAACGCCTAGGAGGTCTACGGGAGAAACCCCCTATTCATTAGCATATGGTACAGAGGCAGTCATACCCCTGGAAGTTGGACTTCCAACCAATAGGACTGCATTAGTTGAAAGTGGGGGTAATGACAGGGCCTTAGAGATTGAGCTTGATCTAGCCGAAGAGATGAGAGAAAGGGCCCTGATCCACCTGGCCTCATACCAGGAACAGCTAATGAAAGGCTACAACAAACACGTCCACCCTCGAGAATTTGGTATTGGGGACTTTGTGCTTCGAAAAGTACTTGGCAATACCAAAGTGGCTAATGAGGGAAAGCTAGGAGCAAATTGGGAAGGCCCGTATCGAGTAACTGAAATTGTGGGCATTGGGGCTTATAGGTTGGCAGACCTGGACGGGAACCCGGTGCCAAGGCCTTGGAATGTCCACAATTTGAGAAAGTTCTTTGTTTAAAAAGACTTTTGGTTTATCATTTATTCTGTTTTAGGATTATGTTATTGTGTGGGGATTACGAAGAAAATTCCTTTGTTTTTACTTATGTTTTAGGATTATGTTATTGTGTGGGGATTACGAAGAAAATTCCTTTGTTTTTTAGTTGCAAGGGGTACGCGTAACAACTCCTTGAATTTGAGAAATATGAACAGAAGTTATGATTTTGCAATATATTGATTTTTCAGAAATTTTGTTGGTTGTTTTTAATACGAACAACAGCCTAGCTGCCCCTTCTTCGTATTGGGGAGCAGGTAATGAGTATAAACGCCTTAGAACGTACGAATTCACGTATCAATTATCTTAGTACGAGAAACTTAGATTAACTAAGTACGAAAAACTTAGAATAGGAATGAATGCCTTGTAAACGTACGAATAAACGTATTACTGTCTAAGCACAAAAAATACTCAGACTATACAAGTACAAGAGAAACTTGTATGCACGGATTGTTAAAGTACGATAAACTTAACATCCTAACCAAGTACGAGAAACTTATAAGAAGTACGAAATACTTGCTTTTTTCCTAAGTATGAAACACTTGGATAAATAAATGTGTGATGTAGGACACTCGAAGGCTACGAACAGCTGAGCAAGTATAGAGGCCATACAAGGCCACAAGACAACTGACAAAGTATGAAAGACTTAATTTCCTGTTAAGTATAGGAAACTTAAACATGCATGAATCAAATAATTCCAAGGTACGAAACACTAAGGGAATAAGACAGAATGAAATTTTGTCTGCATGTTATTAACCAGATACGAACAAAACTGGTATTATACGAACCTCAGATGCATAGGTTCCTCTTGAGTACGATAGAACTCGAAACTATGAGCAAGAACGAGAAACTTGTCTCAATAAAACTAGGAGTTCGATTAAGTAACGAAATACTTAAGTACTAAGTATGGAACACTTAGCAATTCAACATGAACGTTTGGCCACGAAAAGGCCACATGCAGTATCAAAAAGCCACGAAGGGCCGAGCAAAACAGTAATCAGGCCAAACAAGGGCCACAAGAATTAGAGTAGTGCCACGAGGGGCCAAATACCTGTTTTAAAAAGTAAGTAATATCTGATGCCACGCAGGGCTAAAGATCACGGCCACGCAGAGCCTCTCAAAAGACTGTTCATGAAAATGAAAAGGACTTACCAAAGATCAGTCCAGGTTCTGGATCTCTGGGGTGGTGTTGCTTGGAACCTCCGCAGCATTGCTACCCCCGGCTTGTTGTCCCTCTAGAATGACTGGATCATTTGCTGCTCCCTCCACCTGTGGCTGTTCAGGATCTGCTCCATTGAGTTCGGTTGGAACGCTTTGGGACTCCATCTGAATCTCCTCATCTGCATCAGCAAAGTCGTCGATCTGCTCATCAATATCATCAAGAGGGGGCTCCTCGGAGTCATGAGATTGATGGAGGCGTCTGCTGGGCAAATCGTTGTCTGTCCAGAGTCTGGAATCTTCAGGGGCTCCCACTTTTGTCAGGCATGTCTCCCAGCACACACTCCAGATCTGGTCCTGAATACAAGGCATCTGCTCCACGTAGCTTGCTGTGGCAGCATCAAAACCTTTCTTAAATCCATCTTCATGTGCTGTCTTTTTGGTGTTGTCAATTTCAGACAGCGCCTGGCGAAGGTTTTCTTCGGCAACATCCAGCTTCACTTTCATCCCATCAGCTTCCAGTTTAGCTTTGTCTCTCTCTCTCTCCAGCCTTGAGACTGATCGAATCAAACTGGTGTTTTCATTCATCAGCCTGATCCTTTCAGCCTCTGTCTCTTGGAACCTTTGGCCCCGTGTGACCATTTTTTGGATAAACTAAGGGAATGACAAACACAATTTATAGTTAGCTATTCTTGAAACTACCACGACAAATGTGGGATGAAAAGCAGAAGTAACAATTAGGGATTACCTTGATTCCACTGACGAGTCCAGTGGATACAAGCCGTTCAGAGGAATTTGTAGACTCCTTCTGCATGTCTACTGGCAGCAGCAACCCTTGTGCAAGGGCCAGCGTAGTCTCAGAAGAACTCGCACTGTCCCCAACATTTATTGGGCGGTCACCCCTTGTGAATTGAGGGGCCCAGGCATCGTGGATTACTTGGGTGACCGGGGTAGGAGGCCCTAAACTTGAAGCAGCAACAGCTTGTGAATCTGAGGCCCCGGCTTCTTGATGCCTTGGGCGTTTGTCCCGATGGGCATCAGTAGCCTCAAGGGAACTGTCCTGTTCCCGAGGAGATGAGGAGGACCGTGTAGAGGGACCCCTGGTACGACGGGGTGGCGGGGGAGCCTGGCCAGTGGAAGCCACCCTGCCCGGGGCACCACGTCCCCGAGGAGAGATTGTGAGAAGAGTGCTGAGGTTCAAGGGTTGATAAGACATGGTACCTGAGCCTGGAGGGGATGGAGAATATCCCGGAGAAGATGATTGACTTGTGTGTTGTTGGAGGGCTGACTGTTCGGGCTGTTCTTGGATGGCCTCTTGTCGCCGGGAGGACCTCCTAAGAATCAAGCGAGGCAAATGGATTCCTTCCGAAATCGAAATTTCCCCTGGCTATCCGGCAATCGTCACGCCGGCACTAGATCTTGAACTCCTTGGCTGGGGAGCTGAAGAAGTCGAAGCACCACTGGTACTAGGATTTGAGAGCCTTCTGTCGATGAAACCCTTGTAAGCTGGATCGTAGCCTAGCAAGACATTTGCATCGCGTCCCCGTCCAGCAGTTTGTGTACCTGGCACCCCTTTGTATTTGAGGACTTTGTTGATGTCCCCTGCTCGGATGTAACTTGGTTCCCTGGTTGGGCGTTTGTTGCTGCAATAACAAAGCAAAAAGGGAAATGTTCAGAGATATGTCTTCAGTATGGAGGGATAAGTGAAACAAACTGAAACATAACGAAAAGAACAGAAATTAGAAGCGTACGTGGGAAGCCCCATTCGTGGGGAACGTGGACACCCACCACTTGGCCATATTCCCCCATGGGCTCGAAGGCTCCAGTTACGTAGAGGAAATCCATCTCGTGATCCCGAGCAGAGTCTGGCAGGTTAAGCACGAAGCGCTTCTCTGCCTTTCTCACTTTTAGGTAATAAGTATTGTATTCTCGGTTCAATACAATATTGTACCACCACTGGATATCCCAGATTCCTAACTGGGTCCCCAGGATCCTATTTAGAGCTACTACTCCCATCACTAATCTGAAAAAATTAGTGGACACTTGCATAGGGTTGAGTCGATACCAGTTCAGAGTTCGACGAAGTAGTGGGTCAAGGGGGAAACGAACTCCGCCCTCGACAATAGCCACGATTGGGATACATGTTCTATCCCATTTGCAGGCGTTCCTAATTGCACCCAGAGGGGCGAGTTCTAAACCCACAGTATCTGGGATGTTGTAATCTTTCCTAAAAGCTGCCATTGCAGCCGGGGTTTCACAGAGCTTCCTGAACTTTCTAGGCTTAGTGTAGACACCCCAATTTGGCCTAACAATTATTTCAAGTCCCACCTTGGGACAATCCCGATGATGAAATGGATACAATGATTGATGATTGCTTCCTTGAGGACCTTAGGACTTTCGGTGAGAACTTTGACCACTTAGAGGACCCAATTCAAAGCCATACAGCCTTTCAGACAGAAAATACAGAAGCCTAGGAGAATCCATCTGACGGCCGTAATATCGATCTAACGGCCATAACATCAATCCCTCGCCCGAGCAACCTGTTGCCAGCAAAATCTCCCTGAGAGATCAATCCCTCGGCCGCAAGATCTATCCTTCGGCCGAGACATCCTTTCCACGGCCGTGACTTCCTTTGCTCGGCCGCCAGATCGACCTTTTTCCAGACTCTCGAACGTTCTGTCAGACGTCTGGTTTGATCCAACTACACTACCTTTCCGATGCGTTCGGGCTACGTTCGGAGATCACGACGTAGAGTTTGAGATGCATTGCAATTGCAATTGCCATCTCGTGATTTGATTGGCCGGAGTGAGTCATCCCTATGCCTATATAAAGGAGCCTTTGGGTTCCGAAATTAACACACAGAAATTGAGATACCCACACACTCAATCAAACCTCGAAGCTCTGCAGAAATACTCCCTCAATCCCACTCTTCAAAAGCCCTAACCTTCCGAAGGCAGCCGTCAATCCGGCGATCAAACCCCGAAGTTCAAACCCTAACCCTAGGGTTCTCGATCAAGCAATCAATCAATCACGCTTAATCCGAAGCGATCAAACAACTGAGGGATCAAGGTGGTGAGGCCCAACGGCCTCTGGTTTGTTTTATTTATCGCATTTATGGCTAACTATAGCATTTAAATCATTCACTAAACTTTTCTGTCTGGTGTGAGGAAGAACACCGACCGGGGCTTCGATCCCTCGGCCGGTACATCAAACCAGGGGGATCTCTCGGCCGTGACATCTATTCACCGGCCGCGAGATCCATCTCCCCGGGACATTATGTTGTTTTATCTGCTTTCTGATGCATGCTTCAATTATCGCACTGGCTCACTTTGCTTACTGTTTAAAGGAATAATTAAACAGACTATGTGCTAGAATTAGACAAAGCATCTATACGTCTTATGCTGAACGATTATGGGCCAGTCTCACGACTGGGCAGAGAGGGGTGCCTAACACCTTCCCCTTACTGTACTTTTGGCTCCCGAATCCAGAATCTCTATCCATTTTCCCAGTTTTAATAAACTGGGTGGCGACTCTATTTGATGATAACCGTTATCATGTGGCGATGTTCCTAGCCATGGGAATGTCCATGATTTTGGTTTATGAAGTGAGCAACCAATCGAGCAAACACAATGTGATCAATCTGTATGGCGATGCCCCGCTTGGGAGGTGTCTACAGTTTTTGGCGACTCCGCTGGGGAATTGAGAGCCATAACCAGAAAGTTCAACATAAGACTAATACATGCCTTGTCTAATTCATTTATCATATGCATCGAGCGGGCAACCCGTTGAGTTCACCTGATATCCCGGCATGACACGGGCTATGTTGGGGGTTCCAGCAAACTCCACAGTCACTCGTACCTAGTGGTATATCAAAAAGGGAATCACCCAATCGCCGCCTATGATGGGCTAGTGAGAGGACTGGTGCCCTTTGACAACGGAGCACCCTGAAACTACCTAAACCTTGCATGCTTTAGAAAGCCATAGAACTTATCAAACTAAGACAGGAACCTACAGGCTAGGAACCTACTTGCATTCTACTTGCAAAAGTTCTTCCTCACACCTTGTATCATTTGTTGTTGTATTAACTTTTTCTGTGCAGAAGGGTTGGGATTTTCAGCCCAAATCCTAACCCTACTGTGGGCAGCATGCCCTCGGAAAAAGGATTCCGTTACTTTCGCCATTGCGGCCTTTTTTTGAAAATCGAGGGAGCGCGAGCGCCGGTGGCAAGCGCTCAAAAATACAGAGTCGCCACTTGAGTTTTGAAGGTCCGACACTCAAGGAACCGTATTTCGAAGCACCTGCCGCGCTGTTTGATTTTGAAAAGTGAAGGAAACCAGTCCGTCATAACCATATCTGGGTTCGGGAGCCAGGTTACGAGAGGGGAAGGGTTTTATGGCACCCCTCTCGCCCAATCCGGAGATCGGTCTCTACTTAGGCGTTTTTATGAAAACAATTGTGATTCTTCCTCTTTTAATTGATTTTAGCCAATTAGGGCGGGGGAACAGTTAATCGGGGATTAAAACTGTAGCACTTTGCAAGATGTGATCAAATAATGGCATGGATGGATAGTATTGACGAATAATAAGTGGAATGACCTTGAGATAGCGATCAGATGCCAAAACCAGGCTCGGGGCAGATTTGTCTTGCACGATGACCAACTTGCATGCCTGGACAGATCTGCATGCAAGTCAACCATCGCGCGAGACACACTGACTCTCGCGCGAGTATGTCATCTCACCACAGCCCCTAAATCATTCCCTTCTGGGCTCTGGAAGGACCAGTGCACACCCAGGAAGCAAACCAAGCAGTTTATGGGAAGGCTGAAAATACTAATTATTACACCATACTCCAAACAGGAGCCAAATGAGATAAAATACAACCCCTAAACAGTGGGGGTATCAAAACAGAGGCCAAGGGCCTAGTTGCCCATGCAAGGGCCACCCATGGAAATCAGAGAACTGTCGCGCGACAGAGCTTGAATCTCGCGCGACACTCCTGACTGGACTTCCAGGAATTGCTTTGCATGTTTGGGTCCTGAAACAGGTTCAGGGGATCCCAAAGGCATTCCTAACTATTTAAAGCAAATAAACAAGCTACTGTATTTTGTTTTGCATGCATAACAGTGATCTAAAAATCAAAATAAGATGCAACAAACATAAACATGCTGTAAAACAGAAAAGGGCTAGCTTCCCTTCCCCACGAGGTCCATTCTCTTGCTGACACAAGTGTCGCGCGAGTAAAGGGGACCGTCGCGCGAGGGTGTGGCTGCCACGATTTCTTGTAACTTTGCTGGCTTTAGGACCAGGGCATGGTATTGATTACCAGCCTTGGCCCTGTCAGCCCCCCTCAGGGACCAAAACAGAAACAGCTTAAGTGTTATACCTTTGCTTGGAAAGGGTTTGGGAAATGGATTGGATTGATTGGTGTGGCCTTGCAACCAAGTGTGTATGAACACACTAAGTTCAGAAGATTAGGAGGTGGTTTGGGGTTAGTGAACTTTGTGCTAGCTAGTGTAGGATTTGTGAAGGGAGTAATGAAACCCTTAAGCAATTTTTTGGAACCCTTAACATGGAAGACCAATGGGGGTATTTATAGGGGGAGAGCAAGGCTTGGTTAGGGGCCAAACAAACCCTTAGGACCAGCCACTAAGGCTGGTCACAACTTGGTTGTAAGGCTAGCCAACAAGGTGAGAGAGTGGGTGGGAGTTTGCATGGGGCTAGGACCTGCCAGCACGTCGTTCAGCTGAGGAGAACGGGGTTCCAGCCCATGGGAACCCATGTGCCAAGCAATCATCACCAGTCCAGCTGGATTCTGTGAAAGGGACAGGTGGGAACCATCGCGCGAGGGTCAAACAGTCAACAGTTTGACTTTGACTACACGTGGCAGGCTGAGTATCGCGCGAGGGGAAAGAAGACTCGCGCGAGGGTCAACTCTGGTCTTAGGGTTTGACTGAAGGTTCAGAAGGGTTTGAAAGGTTCAAGCGAGGTTCCTAAATGCTCCAAGCCTAATCCAATTCCAATCCAAGCTCTGTTTGATCCGATTTCATCATCGGGGAAACAAGAAAATCGTAAAAATAAGTAAAACGATTGGGAGACCCAGATTGGGGTGTCTACAGTAGTCCCTCTTTGACGGCACGCGGAGCACCATTGACTGGTACGGGTAACGTCAAAGATTTCTAGACACCCACCGAATCCGCCCAAAAGCCGATTAAATGGAAAATGCAGACGAGTATATAAAAATACCGTGCACCAAGGGGGAATTGAAGATCGGACGGATAGATCGTCACTGATTGATCAGACGGATAGATCGTCACTGATTTGATCGGACGGATAGATCGTCGCTGCAGATTGATCGGACGGATAGATCGTCGCTGATTTGATTGATCGGACGGATGGATCGTCGCTGATTTGATTGATCGGACGGATGGATCGTCGCTGTTTGATGGGACGGATAGATCGTCGCTGCGGATTGATCGGACGGATGGATCGTCGCTCATTGATCGGACGGATAGATCGTCACTGTGGATTGATCGGACGGATAGATCGTCACTGTTGATCGATCGGACGGATAGATCGTCGCTGATTTGATTGATCGGACGGATGGATCGTCGCTGTTTGATGGGACGGATAGATCGTCGCTATGGATTGATCGGACGGATGGATCGTCACTGTTGATCGATCGGACGGATAGATCGTCGCTGATTTGATTGATCGGACGGATGGATCGTCGCTGTTTGATGGGACGGATAGATCGCCGCTGAGGATATCAAATTCTTCAGGTCTGAAGGCAAAGCTTCCGAAAATGACCCTCAAATTTATTGGCAACATATCAACACGTCGTGGACCCAAAAAAAAAAGGGTGTAATTGAGATTGGGCCGGACCCAAAACCTGGATTGGGCCTGAGGCCCAAACATAGTGTCGCGCGACACTCGTCAACTGTCGCGCGAGGGTCCGAAGTTAGGGCTTGGGTCTAAACAGGCCCAGACCCGGCCCAAACCTGTTCCATTCGTTTAAAACCCCGCGGGGGTTACAGAAACAGTAACGGAACAGTTTCAAAAGTTTGAAACTCTCTCAAACTCTCGTCTCTCCTCCCAAACTTCTTCAAACTTCGATCTCACCCACGAAATCATCCAAACCCAACCTTGATCGGTCAGCCATGGCAGACCACGGTGGCGGGGGCGATGGTGATGAAGTTGTTGATCGGTCGGAAGACCGAGGAGGTCCCGTGGTCGTAGAACCAGGGGATCAAAGACCAGAGGAGGCCACCGCAGGGGCCGGTGCAACGGTTGCAGGCGGCGGAGATGGCGAAGAGGGTCGCAAGCAGGCGACTGTTGGTGGCGACGAGAGTCGCGCGACAGAGCCAGAGGCTCGCGCGACCGTTGAGCCGGAGGCCGTAGAGGCTGTCGTCGAGCGGTTAGATCCGGGCGTGGCCGTAGAAGGGTCGGTGGTGACCGGAGTGAGTTCAGGAGACGCCGGGGATCTTGATGCTGGAGAGCACCATCGCGCGACAGAGGAGGAGCCTCGCGCGATGGTTGATGCTGGAGAAGGTAGTGGCAGTGGGGGGAAAGATGACACTGTTGAGCCATCCGGGTCCTTGCCGAGGGATTCGGCGAAGGGTAAAAGCGTTGTCGACGCGGAGGAGGAGACCATGGTGCCTCAGGTTGAGATCCGGGAGGAGGATGTGTTGTTTAGGCCGGAGTCGACCGCGGCCACGTCGTCGAGACACGTGCCGATTACGAAGTACGATGTCGCCGAACACCTTCCAGATGAAATGTTGGCGAAACTGTTGGAGGATAACCCCTTGGTCGGGGAAATAGTTTTGAGAGCCAAAGAAGACCGGGCAAGGACCGTCGCTGCATCAGAGGCGGCAGAGCGATCCGAGAGAGAGAGACTGGAGAGAGAGGAGCTTCTGAGAGACGCAGAGGCCGAGGAGAGAGCTCGAGTTGAGGCGCAGGGGCCTAGGGTGTCGGCCGTGGAGGAGGCGAAGAACATGAGTCGGCCGGGCTTTTCAGCGGAGGCATACGTGCTTCCCACGCCGCACCTCTTCGTTCCGTCGGGCGTTGCAGCCCGCGTACCGTTGCGGAGGGACTATGATGACGAGTTGGTGTTGAGGGATCCCCGGGCCCACATTGCAGCGACATGGAGAGAGGTATATTCCCAGAAAACACCCTTCGTAATTTGATTTTGACATTCGTACTTTGATAGTCCTCGTTCGATATTTGCTTAAGACATGCTTGAATTTAGAATTACATGGATGATCTTGCAAACCAAGGCATGCCAAAGCCACGTATTTCTGCAATATAGGCCCAATGCATAATAACTTGAACCAACCATCTGTCGTAGGCTTCATTGATTATCTAGAACTTGAGAACGAACTTCCCGTGTACTGACGGTCCATTTGCTGCTTGTCTTGGTATCTGGAACAGGCTGGAGCTGAACAGAGAGACCTTCGCGGTTTCGGGGGCGCGTGTGCATCCTTGCGGCTGTATGAGGGGCTGCCGGCAAGAGTAAGGCGGCTGGTAGACGAGGCGGGCTTTGGGGAGTTCGTGCGGACTTTGACCCCAGTGAGGATTGACCATGCCGTCCTCATTGCACTTGCTGAGAGGTGGAGGGATACCACCAATACCTTCCACCTACCTCCCGGGGAGATGACAGTGACGCCTGCTGACTTTGCAGCGATCACAGGGCTGAGGGTCGGGGGCGAGCCCATCCCGTTTGACTCAGGGATCCAAGAGGATCGAGCTGCTTTGGAGTGGTTTCTGGGCAGAATGCCCAAGGTAGAGGGAGGGATGGCGAGGTACGACTAGTTCAAGGGCTACCTGAAAGAGGAGGTGTCGAGTGACCGGGAGGCGGAGCAAATGGCCCGGGCGTTTCTGCTATACCTGTTCGGTGCCACGCTGTACCCGAACAGGCGGAGCAACGTGCACCTGTCGTACTTGCCAGCGTTGAGGGACTTGAGGACAGCCTCGCGCTTTGACTGGGGCGGAGCAGCTCTCGGGACGGCCTACCTCTTTTTTGGTGACTCGTCGAGGACGGGAAAGAGCACAGCTGGCTACTGGAGGGTGTGGGAGGTACAGTTCTAACTCTTTTAAACACAATTTGATTATGCTCGTCCGTTGTTCAGTTCGCTTGACTGCTTTGACTTCAAATACTATATGCTTATGCCTTGACTAAAGTTTGAACTTGTCTAAACATTGTAGCTTTGGGCTTACGAGGTCTTGCGGATGTACCCACCAGAGTGCAAGCATCCCGACTTGAGTGCTCTCCCTCGCGCGCTGAAGTGGAGCAAGGAGAGCATGGGAAGGAAGGAAGGGAGAGGCGGGCTCAACGCCTTCAGGCTGTACTTGGACGAGCTCAGGGCCTCACAGGTATGAACACACAATCACAAGCATTAGACATGTATTCGTTTCACTGCTTTAATGCTGTCGCTGAACAATTGCTTGCATCGCCCGTTTGTATTGACTCGCAGGTCAATTGGGATCCCTGGAGAAGGGCGGGGCCAGAGCCAGAGTACCTGGCCAGGAGCAGAGCGGTCACGGCCAGCAGGGTGTTGTTGGAGTCTGCCTTTGGCTGGCAGTGGTACTTGGGAGACCGAGTGACGCGCCAGTCACTTGGTTATCCTGAGTTCTGGGTGCCAGGGCCGCTACCACCCCGAGTTTCACACACAGGAGAGTACACACGGGCCGAGCTGGAGAGGTACACGCGGCCGGATACTGATCTTGGGCAATACCTGCGCCCTGGTAGAGACTATGCAGTCTACCAGCGGGACTTCCTGGCGGGTCCATTGGGGGTCCGTAGCCGGAGAGAGGCGCGAGGCCAGGCCGCAGGGGCCGCTGAAGAGAGGAGGGCAGCCGGAGAGGGACGGAGAGGAGGGGAGGGCCAGGCCCGGCGAGCCTCGAGCAGACCGGCAGTTGGCGGACTTCCTGCGCTGCTGTGGAGGATTCCCGTCGTTGATAGTCAGGGGAATCCCGCAGAGTTTCAGTTAGCGCCTGCGAGAACAGAGCCTGCTCCTGTGACCGTGTCGGTAAGAATCAGCTTCCAATATTACTTTTGAACTTTAACTGCTTGAATTATCTGCTGAACAGTCTGATGAACTTGAATTGCATGCAGGTGCCAATTGAGTGGGTGAATGAAGCCGTTCGACGCATGCTGGCGTTGGAGAATGCAGTGAGAAAGGCAGCGAGCGGCACGCCACTGGAGTTGCAGTACCAGGCACCGACGTCACAGCCGACTCAGCCAGCCGTCTTTCAGAGGACTCAGGTATGAAACGATACATTTCAGCTTTCGATACATTCCTGCTTTCGATACATTCCTGTTTTGATAGCTTGATAGATGTACCTGTTTTCAATACAGAAACACAATATGTGCAATAGATACTGATGCTTTAAAATGCAATGATAATGCAGGTGGAGGGGAAGAGGAATCCCAGGCGGAAGAGTGCGCGAGATCCGCCACCGAAAGAGGTGGTGGCACGGAAATCCACGCCTCCGGTTACCACCACGCGGCGACAGACGAGGGGTTTACAGACAGCGCGTGCACGCGAGGAGGAAGCCAAGCAGGCCGCGAGGCAAGCTGAGCTTCGGTACCAGCTGAAGAGGCGCGAGAAACCGACATTGGAGAAGCCGGGCCCAGCTCGGAGACCGAGACTGGTCATGAGTCCGACTTCCGAGGACGAGGAAGGAGAGGAGGAAGAAGGGGCAGAGGAAGAGGACGAGGAGCACTCGTCCACCAGCAGTGGCTCTGACGACTCCATCGACGATCCGAGGTATAGGGACGATCCTCGGGAGCTGCACGGTACTTCAGACAGTGATGACGAGGGACCTGAGGAGTGCTGACGAGACCTCCGTTACCCTTCTTTTTGCTTTTGATTTAGGGCCTGCGTGCCCAAGTAGATAGCCTTTTGATGGACAGACATTTCGAGAGCCTGCGTGCCTCTTTTTGATTGGTGGGCGCATGTGCCCTGTTTTGACTGGGTAGCTTTGATCGGCCGAGGGCCAGAGATACAGTAGTTCCCCTTTTACTTTTGAGATGGATAGATAATGGTTTAGTACATAAAAGTTGCATTTTAAAGCTTTATAGCTTCTCATTGTGCATAAGAATCAGTAAAACCCGCCACTAATACCAAACTTGCATTGTCAACACATCGAGACTAAACACAGACACGTATGAGTGTATAAAATGGCCTAGCTCTGAAAGAAAAGAGACGATATATCCTAAGACACAATCAGGATACGAGGATACGGGAAACAATGAAATTTTGGGTATTGTACGCCAAAACTCACGACACCTTGGGAGGGGCGAAAATGACACTTTCAGCCGATAAATGGTGGCCAACATGGCCTGCGCCGATTGACAAACTTGAACGAAACGTCTCAAAAATGGACTTATACCGAAGAATGTTCGAAATAACGCAAAAATGGTATAAAACATCGAAAAATGACTCACTTATGTCCCGGACTGAAACCGACACCTCCATACAGTCACTTAAGGTCCAAATGACTCGTATGGCATGACCAAAATAGGCTAGAAACGCCAGAACGAGTTTCGGACCTCCGAAACCCGGGTTCGAACTTGGAACGGGTCCCCAAGTGTCCAAAAACTTCATCGAGCATGGCATTCGGGATCCGATGCTTGGATACAATCACATAAGCCTATAATGACCTGCTGGGAACACCAAAAGTCCCAAAAGACCCCAGGAATGGAAAGTGACTAAAACAGATCAGTAGCTGCTGCAATCTGTCAAAACTGCAGATAGACCATCGCGCGATGGTTTGTAACTGTCGCGCGAGAGACATGTGTCGCGCGATGATATTTGAATGCCGCGCGAGAGTCAACTCCTGCTGAGCAGCCTTTGTTTGACCAAATTATTGGCATGGGGCTGTTCATAACTTCCACGTCTTGAAAGCTGTTCTGGGCTTGCAGAAGGAAGGCTGTTCTGCCATGCAAGGTGGTAGGACACCTATGCCTTGGTCTCACCAACTCCTTGGCTATTTGAAGCAAGATTTTTTTTTTAGACATAATGAATTACACACCCTTTTCTCAACTTAACTAAGATGGGAGATTCACTAATGGAAGCCCTTGATCCTTGGCTAATGAGGGAGGAAACCATAAATTGGGAAAGTCCCAGGTCTCGCTGTTTATTCTCAATCCGGGATCTCCGGTTTGCTCGACCATGCGTCGAACTCATTCAAGCCGCGTTGCCTTTCTGGGATCCTGTTGTGCACGTCTTCCGGTTCCGGGAAGATGAAATGTGCCCCACGATAGAAGAGTTTCAGGCATACGCCCCGGGGTTTGCCAATCTAGACATTCTTGCCGTGCCGCCCGTTCATGAGGACATGGGGCAAATTCTGCGGGAAAAACTCAATATTCCGGTGGCGGTGACAAACAGCATTATTCGAAACGGCGAGCTCAACATTCTCCGCCTGATCGAGCTGTACGGCCCGGAGGCCGGTCTAGGAGACTATGTCGGGGAATCTCAATGACGCTTCGTCCTGTCTATATGCGCACTGGCCGCGTATATGCTGGTTCCCGTTGATGGAGGGGTAAATCCCAAGTTGGTGAGCATTGCCTTGCAAATGGATAACGGGAGGAACATCATGCCCGTGGTCCTGGCGGAGACACTTCTGGGTTTGGACATGCTGAAACTTGGGCAAGCCGACTCTTTCAGCGGATGTCCTATCTTGCTCCAGGTAAATCCCCGTTTGACATAATTTCTCGCGTTTTCGGTTTTAATCCAAACGCTTGGGTTGTATTTGATTTCTGACTCATCCTCCGTTCTCATGTAGCTTTGGCTGGCAGACAAAATCGGGGTTTTGGAAGAGCCAGAGGCCGGCTTTGAAGAGTTTCCCAGATTGTTGGTCGCGAGGCCGATGATATTCCCCGACTTGCCGGTGGAGATATGGTTTGCCTACCTGAATGATCTGCATTCCGAAGATATAGTCTGGAGGTGCCTCTGGTTAAACCTCCCAGCAATGACGCTCAAATCGGCGGGATACAAGAGAGTAATACTCGCCGGCCTGACGAGCTTCACCTTTTACATTCCTGGGCGTACGCTCCGCCAGCTGGGAAGGAGCCAAGGATACAAGCGGTACGGGGCGGAAGACTTTGACATCCCCGTGTTTACTTCCTGGGATTTGCGCTGCCACAGAGACAACTGGGGCGATAGGACGTTGAAGGAATCAGTTCCAGATTTCAGAACGTGGCTGGAAAAGCGCTACGTAAGATGGCTCCGTGTTGAAGTTGAGGCGAGACTGAGGGGATATTTCTGAATCTTGTGGGAGAACAAATTGTAATTAGTAAGGCCAATAGGCTCCGCCTTTCAGTACTTGCTCTGTAAATTGTAAGCCACCTTGCCCGGCTTGACCGGTTAAATAAAAACCTTTGAATTATCCGGCGCTTATTCCTTCGAGGGACCGACCTCGTCATTGAACGCGTAATTTGAACAAACAACGCTTCGACGTAGTCATAAACACCCATAATGACCTACTGGAAGCATCAGAATTTCAAAATCTGGCCCGGGTCAAAATCCGGAAAATATCCCCAAAAGGGCAGTAGCCTACCTTGCTGTGTCGAATTGAACTGAACCCTCGCGCGAGCAATCCAAACCATCGCGCGAATAAAAACAGTCGCGCGACACTCCGGGACCATCGCGCGATGGATAAACCCTGTTGCAGTAGCCAGCTTTGACTCATTCGGATAAAAGAAGGGTGGCAGACCTTGTCAGCCAGCCTGGGCGTTGCAGGGGTTCCTGGCTTTCCCCAGAGATGTTCCCTTGATCTTCAGTGAGTAGGGGGACACCTTGCAAGGCCACCTCATCAAGTAGGAAAGGTATGCTTCCTTCCTTGGCTTATAAAGAGGGATGAGCCCCTGAATGAAAGGTGTGCCTCCGTGGGAAACCTCTAGCACTGTTCCCCAAATGGCAAATCATCTCCCTACCTTAATCAGCTCGTGGCTCGAAGAATTTGTCGCGAGCGATTGGCTATGCTTCCGTTCCCACGGGTTGGCGGCGTTTCGCTTCTTAAAAAGCGTAAGGCTCCGCCCCGAAATTCTGAGAGCAGCCCTGCAGTTTTGGGACCGGGACGTCCACGTGTTCCGGTTTGGGGACAACGAGTTGTGCCCGACTGTTGAAGAATTCCAAGCGTATCTCCAAGGCTTCGCTTCGAGTGTGATCGTCGTGCCACCTTATAGGCAAAGCATGTCAAGGCTGTTGAAGACGCGTCTAAACATTTCCCAAGGTGCAGCGGAGGGCCTGTTAATCGGCGGACAAATAAACATTGCGCGCCTAATGGAATGGTACGGGCCTGACGGCGATCCAGCGGATACGGTTCTGCAGTCTCGACGTCGATTCGCCATGTCAGTTGGCATACTGGCCGCGTACCTGCTGGTGTCTCCGTATGGACGGCCTGACTCCTCGTTGGTACACGTGGCTGCGGAGATGGGCGCTCGGAAGAACATGGCGCCTTTGGTGCTTGCTGAGACACTCATTGGTTTGGATTTGATAGCCACAGGTCAGACAAACACATTCGGCGGCAGTCCAATCCTGTTACAGGTGAATTCTCACTCAGCTCACCTTTTTCCGGTTTTCGCACAGTCTGCTTTTACCTCGACTCTTGGCTAAGGCTGTATGGTAGTTTCTTACTGGTTTTCTTTCGCTCAGGCTTACGTGGCTCCTTACTTGTCTTTTCGCTCATGCAGTTGTGGCTATGTGACAAGCTCGGACTAATCTCAGCTCCTGAAGTGGATTGGCCCCGTCTGCCCGGGCGGGTGCATCAAAGGGGGATGCTGTATCCAGAAATGTCTGAGGAGGAGTGGTACGCCTTCATGAGAGAGATGTCTCCGCGCGAGATCGTTTGGCGGCACAGGGCCTTGAACATCCCGGATATGGCTCTGCACTCTGCAGGTTTCGAGAGAATGGTGATTGCTGGGCTGTCCAGTTTCACGTTCTACATTCCAGGTCGTATCTTGCGGCAACTGGGCATGAGCCAAGGCTTCCATCGAGCTGGGATAGAAGACTTCCACATTCCAGCTTTTACGTCCCAACATTTGGCAGGGTATGAACACAACTGGGGTTTGAGAGAACTCGGAGGAGCAGAAGACGACTTTAGCACAAGACTCAAACATCGCTATGTGGTATGGTTAAGAGCCGAGATCGAAAGCAGACAAAACGCAGACTGACTCCTGACACAAATCCAATGACCTAGAATAAGCTGCGAGCCCGTGAGGGCCTCTTAGCATTTCGTTCTGTTTTTGATGCTTTACTGTTTTTCTTGGGGCTCTGCTCAGCCTATGTAAAAGAAGTAATAGTTTTGAATAAAGGTGAAATATTAAGAATTTTCCCTTCTTTGGTCCAAGTGTTGAACGCCACATTGAATGTTGAGGCACACTCCGGAATGGAAAACCTGGATCGAGTTGATTGATCGTGACCGAATCTCACAGAGAGATTGCCTACGTATCCCAAGCTAGGGAAACATGTCAAAACGTAGTTCAGGCTATGGTTCGACAGGGTATGACCGAGTCCCAAAGAGAGACTGCCTACGTATCCCAAGCTAGGGAATCAGGTCAAAACGTAGTTCAGGCTATGGTTTGACAGGGTATGACCGAGTCCCAAAGAGAGACTGCCTACGTATCCCAAGCTAGGGAATCAGGTCAAAACGTAGTTCAGGCTATGGTTCGCTCGAGTGTTTTGGCTCTCCTTTCGCGCTCTAAATTTTGCCTAGGACTGCCCCTGTGGGTTTCCAGCCTAGCGAGCTTTTGATTGAATGCCTATTTATTTTTGCCTAAACTGCCCCCTTGGGTTTTCAGTCTAGCAGGCTTGCTCTAATTTTTGCTTGGGACCGCCCACCCTTGTGGTTTTCGGCCCAACGAGCTTCTCTCAAGGGTAGTAACGTTTAAGCTGATCCAGGTTGACCAGAGTGTTGAACTCGTTGCCGTCTAAATCGATGAGCTGAGCTGCTCCACCCGAGAGGATGGTCTTGATAATGTAAGGTCCCGCGCGCTTCGGGCGGAACTTGCCACGTAGATCGAAGATGGGAGCCCGGATTTCCTTTGTAACCATGTCCCCTTCAGCCAAGTCACGAGACTTCACTTTCTTGTTGAATGCCCGAGCAATCCTGCGTTGATATCCCTGAACGTGATACAAGGCACGGAGCCTTCTCTCGTCAAAGAGCATGAGTTCGACAAACCTCCCGCTAAGCCATTCGGACTCCGTGAGTTCACATTCAGCCATGATCCTCAAAGTTGGTACTTCCAGCTCGATGGGAAGGACAGCTTCCATCCCGTAAACCAGAGAAAAAGGGGTGGCCCCCGTTGATGTTCGAATTGACGTGCGGTACCCCCAAAGAGCTAGAGGCAGCTGTTCGTGCCAGTCCCTGGCGGACTCCGCGGATTTCTTGATAATAGTCTCGATGTTCTTGTTGGCCGCTTCAACCGCCCCATTCGTCTGAGGGCGATAGACTGTTGAGTGATGAACCTGGATTTGGAATTCTTCGAAAAGCTCCAACACCCTGCCTTTGAAGTGGACCCCATTGTCAGAAACAAACGCCTGCGGAACCCCATATCGATAGATGATGTTCTTCCGGATAAACTGAGCAACCTGAACCACTGTCAGGGTCTTGTAAGATTCAGCCTCGATCCACTTGGTGAAGTAATCTATTGCCACCAGAATGAATCGATGCCCGTTCGAAGCAGAAGGCTTGATCATGCCGATAACATCGATGCCCCAAACGGAGAACGGCCAAGGCGATGTCATGCCAAACAGTTTGGAAGGAGGGACGTGCATGAGATTGGCATGGATTTGACACCTATGGCAACGGCGTACATAATCCACACACTGGGACTCCATGGTAGACCAAAAGTATCCCTGTCGTAAGATTTTCCTAGCAAGCATGACCCCGCTCATGTGGGGGCCACAAATTCCTTCGTGAATTTCCTCCATGATTTTAATGGCCTCAGCGCCGTTGACACAGAGCTTATGCATTCCGCAGTGAGATCTCCGATACAGTCTCCCGCCGCAGATAATGTATTGAGCGGCCATTCTTCGGAGCGCCATCCGATCCTTTTTGGTGGCGTCGGCCGGAAACTGACCGCTTTCGACGAAGTTCCAGATATCGTGGTACCAAGGTAGGCCGTCATCGACATCATCGACGGTGTTGACATACTGATAAGCAGGCAAGTCCCGCTGTTCAATCAGAATAGGACGAAGCTTGATACCAACCGGAAGCTCGACCATGGAAGCCAGGGTCGCTAGAGCGTCAGCGAACTGGTTCTTCATCCGAGGGATGTGCGTGAATGTGACCTTGTTGAAACGAGGAATGAGGTCCTCCAAGTCTTGGTGATAAGGCTTCAATCTGTCCTCCCGAACTTTCCAGTCTCCGTTGGCCTGAGAAACGACAAGGTTGGAGTCGCCAATAACTTCAAGCCTTTCAACACCGAGCGTAAGGGCTGCCTCCATGCCAACAATGCAGGCCTCATATTCAGCTTGGTTGTTCGTGACATCGAAATTGAGTTTGAATGCAAGCGGAATGTGAGCACCATCGGGGGTTATAAGCAAAACCCCAATCCCGTATCCCTTGCGATTGGCTGCCCCGTCAAAATAAAGAGTCCAGGAGTCTTCAACAACTGCCATCACTCCTTCATCAGGAAACGTAAAATCTGAGTCCTCTGGCCCTTCGACGGGATGATCAGCCAGAAATTCGGCGACTGCGCGCCCTTTGACGGATTTTCTTGTGACATATTCGAGGTCGAACTCTGCGAGCAATAGCAACCAACGTGCTAACTTACCAGTAAGCGCAGGTTTCTCAAACAGGTATTTGAGAGGATCCATTCGAGAAATCAACTTCACTGGGTAAGCCAGCATGTAGTGTCTTAATTTCTTGGATGCCCAAACAAGAGCCCAACACGTCTTTTCGAGAGCAGTGTAGCGCTCTTCAGCGCCAACCATCTTCTTGCTCAGGTAGTAAATGGCTTTCTCGACTCCTTTTCCTCCTTCTTGAGCCAGTAAACACCCCATAGAGGAAGGATTCACGGACAAGTAAAGTATCAAGGGTTTCCCCGGCACTGGCGGCATCAAAACCGGAGGGTTCTGCAGATAGGCTTGAATGGAGGTGAAGGCCGCCTGGCACTTGTCTGTCCAAACAAACGGAGTATTCTTCTTCAATAAACGAAACATCGGCTCGCAAGTTAGTGTCAACTTGGCGATGAATCTGCTGATGAATTGTACCTTTCCCAAAAAGCTTCGCACTCCCTTTTCAGAATCCGGTGGCTTCATCTCGAGGACCGCTTTGATTTTGGAGGGGTCGACCTCGATCCCACGAGAAGTGATCATGAAACCGAGCATCTTGCCAGCCGTAACCCCGAAGGTGCATTTCTGAGGATTCAGACGCATACGGAACTTTCGTAATCTCCCGAAGAACTTCCTAAGTACAGGAAGATGACCTTCACGAGTCTTGGATTTGGCGATCATGTCATCGACGTATACCTCGACTTCTTTGTGCATCATATCATGCAGGATAGTGGTAGCAGCTCGCTGATAAGTAGGCCCAGCATTCTTCAACCCAAAAGGCATGACCAAGTAGCAATAAGTCCCCCATTCAGTGATGAATGTGGTTTTCTCGCGGTCCTCGGGCGCCATGAGAATTTGATTGTAGCCAGAGAAGCCATCCATAAATGAGAGCAAAGCGTGCCCCGCAGTGTTGTCTACAAGCACATCGATGTGTGGCAAGGGGAAATCGTCTTTGGGGCTCGCTTTGTTCAAATCTCGAAAGTCAACGCAAACTCGGATTTGGCCATTCTTCTTAGGAACAGGGACGATGTTGGCAACCCACGTGGGATACTGAGAGACCATGAGAAAACCAGCGTCAATCTGCTTGGTAACCTCTTCCTTAATCTTCTGAACCCAATCTGGCCTCATCCGCCGGAGTTTCTGTTTCACAGGCTTGGCATTAGGAAATAAGGGAATGTGATACTCCACGATCTCGGGATCGATTCCGGGCATATCTCGATGAGACCATGCAAAAACGTCACTGAACTCGGTGAGCAGCTCTTTGAAGCCGTGATGTTCCTCCGGGGAAAGTGTGGAGCCCACTTGAACCATTCGGGGATCATTTTCATCTTTCAAATTTATAGAAACTATTTCTTCTTTTAATGGCTGAGCATGCCTTTCGTCTTCCCTTTCGATGAAGGCACGGATTTCCTTGGGAATGTCCCCATCGAAATCTATCCCCTCATCGTCAGGGTCGACACAGTTTATATAAAGATCATTGAAATAGTCAGAAGATGCTTCGTTCATTTCACAAGCCCCTGAAGGGTCACCAAGTACAAGAGAGTCGAACTCGAAATAAAAGCTATGACGTGGAGGGCCCAGAGGCACAAACTCCGACTCAGAGCTAGACTTAGAGGACGAGACAGACTCAGACTCAGACTCAGACTCAGACTCAGACGTGTCGTCAATACAAGTCAGGTGTGGCCTGAAAATGCAATTATTTAAAGAGCCCTTGGCTTTCACAATGAGGGAGGTGGGGTCCTCGAGGGCGTCGGGCCCGAGCATGAGCACTTCGGCTTCTTCAGCTTCTCCAGCCAAACCCACTTGGGAGAATTCCTGGAATAGCAGCTCCAAATTTCCCTGATCGATGGATCCGAGCCAGTCAGTCTTGATCCTCAGCTGATTAAGCTTCCTCTTGAATTCTTCCTTTGCTGGTTCGTCATCGCTGCTGGACCAGGTGTCATCAGCGAAAATCTCAAAGCCAGGCAGCAGCTCCCCGGTCTCGGAATGAATGAAGGGCTCAGCTTGCCCGGCGTAAGCGGCATTCCCGACTTCACGTACGAATTTGGGACCGCTGCAGAGGGTCCGAGGTTTTCCCATATATTTCCTCCGTTTGGCGTCTTTGGCAGAAGCAATATACCCCAAACCCAGGCGGCCCTCGTTGAAAGGAAAAGTAGGGAACTCCGGGACCCCTTGACGGCGAGAGCCTAGACCAATGCCCGGAAAGTGAGACATCCTTCTCATAATGTCCAGCGCGACAGAGCTTATGAGGAAATTCCCGTCCACATTGATGGCCATTACTATGCCTGAAGTATCGAAAGAGAAACCCCCGAGATCGACGTCTTCTTCACCGTGTTGAATCCCCAAAACAGGAGTCCCGTCTTCCTTGAGCGGGCGGATGCCTGAATCCCCGCAGATGGTTAGAGTACCAGTGGGTAGTCCCAGAATGACCTTTTGGTGGAGGGTAGACGGCACAGCCATGATGTCAGACCGATGAAGCCATGGCCTGCCCAACAAAAGATTGAAAGTCGCGGGAATGTCCACGACATGGAATTCCACGTCCATCTCAAAACCCTCAGCATCGAGTTTGAGTTTCAAGATACCCTCGACCACGCGACGGGTGCCGTCATACGCCTTGACAGCCAGACTGGAAGGTGTCAGATCCTTCTTGGTGAGCCCTAAATGATAAGCAACCCTCAGAGGGCAGACATTGATGGCGGAGCCGTTATCAATGAGAACAGTCGGGACCCAGAGTCCTCGACACTTGACGGTGATGTGCAGAGGGCGATTGTGGTTGACTCCTTCAACTGGCAGATCCTTGTCCGTGAAGATCACCGTATGCTTGGAGGTTGGCGGGAGGATGAGAGATATCATTGCCTCTGGCGTAACGTCGGCCTGGACTTCAAGGCGGGACAGGGCGTGACACAGCCTCTGACGATGCTCCTTGGACGAACAGATCAGTCCCCAGATGGAAATAGCGGCAGGAATCCGCTCAAGCTGCCGTTGAACTAGATCAGGAACTGGATTGCCGGCTGATACCTCAAGAGGTGCAGACTTTGGGAAAGAAACAGGCTCATTCCTTTGATTAACGGGATTGGAGGAATTCCCGGCCTGCAGATTAGCAGGCTGAAAAACCCGTCCACTCCTTGTAACATTGTGAACGTTTCCCAAAGAGGGCACGAGTTGAGGACTTTCCTTCGCATCCCAGAGATCAGCAGGGACATCTCCCAGTTTACGCTTCCCCTTGTCAGCGGTCAGTGCAGAGACGGGCACTTTCACGTCTAAACCCAAATCTTCAGCCAGATCCTTCATCAGTAAGGAATCCCAGAAGCCCAAGTCTTTCATAGCAGCGACTTCAGCAACAGGCTCTGGATTTGCAATAAAGGGGACGTCCCAGAGACCAGTGTCAGCTAGGGTACGATTGACAGCCCAGACCTCATTCCCGACTTGGACATCCACTATGTCGTTAACTTCCCACAGATTAGCAGGCGGAGCGGGGTCCGTGACCATGATACTACAGTCCCTATTGTTGGGGTAAGGCACCTGAGGGCGCGGATTTTCTTCATCGACGATGTAGGAACAAGGGTCATGGTCAGTGTCGGGGTTAGTATCACAAACCGAATCAAAGACTGAACCAAAGAGGGAAACATGGTCTCCCAATGCCCGTGGGTCATCCTGGACAAGCTCATCCTCTGCATAGTGAAGCATGTAGTCCGGTGTGGCATAGCCTTGCAGAGGGTTGGGGTCGACATCCATGGGAGCAAACCAGGTCGGCTCAGGGTCCCAGTAATATTCCGCTTCGGGAACTGGAGGTTCGATCGGGTTGAATAGCATGTTTAAGGAAAAACCGTCCAACGGGTCAAGCAAAGCCGCTTCATAACCGGCCAACCAGCCATCATACCAGGCTTGATTGAAGGGGACATTTCCGGTCTGTGGAGGAATCCCGTCCATTCCAAGGGTAGACCACTCATTGAGGAGAGGAGCGGCATAGTCCCAATGGTCTGCTATGGCCCAGCCAGTGGCTTGCATGTTATTATCTGAGGGAGGCACCCAAGGCTGATATGGATCAGGAAATGGGCCAGCAATGGTTGCGTGCGGGCTGTCAAGTGACGAGACAGAATTGATCCGCACAGCAGGGATTGACTGATGGAAGAGGGAGCTGACAGATTCCTCGGAGAGGGGTGAAACGGGTTGTGAGAGTTCCGAAGGTGCATTGGCGTCAACAACTTGGCCTTCAACCAATTGTATGTAAGAAACCTCGGTGGATGGCTCGAGCGGGAAAGGCACGACGGGCCTGGGTCGATCGGTTGAGGCTATATAGTCAGTGGGGTTAAATATAGTGGAGCTAGGGTTGATATGGGTGGAGCTGAGAGATATCTGGCTGATATGAGGTACAGCGTTGTGTTTAGGGAGGGAGTTGGCAATGACATTGGGTTTCTGAGGTGGCGGAGGAGTCTCCAGCGTGCCATCGTCGATAAGATCCTGGATCGCATGGCGGAGGCGAAAGCAGGAGTCAGTGAGATGACCCGCTCCTTGATGGTAAGCACAGTAAAGGTTGGCTTTGAAGCCGGGTGAAGGGTTCTTGGGTAGAGGAGTTGGATCCAGGGGCTTCAGATGCCCTGTTTTGACCAACTTTTCCAAGACCGAGGATAGAGGTGCCTCGATGGCGGAAAAGCTGCGGGGTTGATTCCGAGGTCGACTATTCTGTGGATTTTGAACTTGGTTGACATCCACGACATGGTTAGCAGCGCCGGAGGAAGCGGCATTAGTGCCAGCAGTGGCCGTGCTGGAGTAAGTCCCTGTTCCGAACAGCGCATTAGTGTTTCCAGAATACGCCCGCGGTTTTGATTTTGGGGCGTGCGAGGATTCGCCTTTGGATAGAATTCCATTCTGCAAAGCATCTTCGATGGCCAGGCCAGAGTCGAAGAAGGTTTCAAAGTTAGCGGAGGCCTGAGCTAGAACCAAGTGCCTGGCGTAGTCTGGTTGAAGGTTGCGGGAAATGATACGGAGCTGGTCCTTCTCGCTCGGGCGATCAGTCATCTGTGCAGCCTTAGCTCTCCACCTTTTGACAAAGTCCGCGAAGGTCTCCTTAGCCTCCATCTTGGTGGATTCGAGTTCCCGAGTAGTCATTTTTAGCTGGGAGTTGTAATTGTACTGCGAAATGAACGCAGTCCCAATGTCTTCCCAAGTCCTCCTTTTGGCAATGTCGAGTGACAAGAACCAATGGAAAGCAGGGCCCGAGAGGGTCTGAGGAAAGAGCTGTGACATGGCCTCCGGCTCAACAGAAAGAAGCTTCATGGCGGCATGGTAGCTGTAGAGATGAGTCCTGGGGTCGCCGCTTCCATCGAATTTAGCTAAGTCCGGCATTTTGAACTTCTCGGGAAGCTTGGCGTTGGGATACAGGCAAAGGCGATCCAGGTCGATCCCTCCGGCACTGATTTTTTCTGTTTTAGCAATGGATTCCTCCAGTTTGGCCATCTTGGCCATGAGTGTGACCATTTCCGGACTCGGAGTTGGTCCTTCTGGGTTTGGAGGCAATCTGTTGCCTGCGTGGTTTGCAGCGGGCCTGCGAGCTTCCCTCGGGTTCATTACTATGAGACGTCCTGCGTGAAGCGGGTCCGGAACCAAGATAGGCTGCTCCTGGTCAGACTCATCGTCCCCACCTTCTTCCTCGAGAGGGGGCGGAAGGCGAGTGTGGATGAGGTCATTCAGGCGAGCGATGTTAGTGTCGGTCTGAGCTGCCCTCTGCTGCATAGCGGTGATGCTGTCTTGGAGGTTCATGAGCATGGCTTCCAAGGTAAGGGGTTCTGGTTGTGGCTGTTCCATCGTGACAAGTGTTTCAGAGCTGCTTGAGGCGGATACCGGGGTAGTCGGACGTCCTTCCTGTGAAGCCTGTGGTGAACCTGATTGAGAACCTGACTGAGATTCTGAGTGCTGTGCTGCTGGAGGTGAGCGCGGAGAGTCTTCCGTGACGACTGACTGGGACCGTAACCTGACAAGCCTTTGAACCGGACTCAGGTGCAGACGTTCCCAAGCGGGTTTGGCAACTGGCCTCGATACTTTCCTTGGCGGTGCAATGATTCAGATCTTTGCTTGCAAGGGAAAATGAGGTTTAATAAGGGTCCTGTCGCGACTTTAATCTAAATAAAAGACTAAAGCGGATGCAGCCAACGTCGAGAGTGTCACCCTAGACTCTAGAACCGGAAGACAAGTCTGTCTCACGACGCTTCGGACACTGCTTTTAGGCCCTCAGAATTCTTTTTTGAAGATGTATCCTTGTTTGGAACGAGTGGTCCTAAAGGATGTCAAAAGGAGTCTAAACCTTTGTCCGTTTTGATGTTCGGGGTTTCAAGTTTTTGAAGCCAGAACGACTCGGTGTGAATATCATGATGCCATAACCAGGTTGGCGTAAGCAGCACTGTGCTATTAGCCGGGCGGCGTAAGTGACGAGGCACTTGTTACCTTTTGGTGTAAGCATCATGGTATTTTACTCCGTGGTTCTTCGTTTTTTGTTTGAAACCCTAAACAGGTATACGGGTAAAGGTGCAGAAAAGCTTCTGATTTCCTAAAGTCCCGCTGTAAAAGGACTTAAAAGATGATGACGCGCACCATTGAGGCACACGACTCCTCATCGGGCCACGGCAATGTCCTACTAAGTCTGAAGACAGATTTGGAACAGATTGAGAACCTAGGAGCCATCCTAGATATGCTTCTACGCTGAACGAGATGTATGTACAGTTCATGCGATAAGGAAAGCAGTAACACGTAGGCATTTAGAGGGTTAGATGCAAGTAGATCTTAACCTGTGGGTACCTGTCTTAATTGGGAGAGTTCTAATACTTTGTATATGCTAAAGGCTGGTTTTGGTTTGTAACGGGTTCCTTGGACTAGGGCCACAGATATACCTCCCGTTACCCGCGTTTTTCGCAGAACAACAGTCGAACGGTAGCATGACCCATCATCGTCGAAGGTTGTCGGTCATTCGGGGTCCCCGGGCTCCGGTAAACCGTGCCGGATTGCCAAAACGATCCAACGAGGCTTATCCCACATCGATGCAAATGAGATGCTAAAATTTTGTTAAAAGTGGAAGAATCACAGAGTCGTAAAAGCGCCTTTTCAAATTTGGCTCACTTTATTTAGTCCATCTTTAGAAGAAACTACGCAAGTGAACAATCGAAAAAGCCCCAGATTAGAATGGCCGGACACGAGGTCCTGTTAAATCACCGTTCCAACCTTCGGCAGCGCGAAGCTTACCGTTTTGCCAAGCTTTTAAGGGATTGTTCCCAAGCGTATTAAATCCTAAGTGTGAATTAATATTGGTTCGATCTATCCCCAGCAGAGTCGCCACTTTGGGCAGCATGCCCTCGGAAAAAGGATTCCGTTCCTTTCGCCATTGCGGCCTTTTTTTGAAAATCGAGGGAGCGCGAGCGCCGGTGGCAAGCGCTCAAAAATACAGAGTCGCCACTTGAGTTTTGAAGGTCCGACACTCAAGGAACCGTATTTCGAAGCACCTGCCGCGCTGTTTGATTTTGAAAAGTGAAGGAAACCAGTCCGTCATAACCATATCTGGGTTCGGGAGCCAGGTTACGAGAGGGGAAGGGTTTTATGGCACCCCTCTCGCCCAATCCGGAGATCGGTCTCTACTTAGGCGTTTTTATGAAAACAATTGTGATTCTTCCTCTTTTAATTGATTTTAGCCAATTAGGGCGGGGGAACAGTTAATCGGGGATTAAAACTGTAGCACTTTGCAAGATGTGATCAAATAATGGCATGGATGGATAGTATTGACGAATAATAAGTGGAATGACCTTGAGATAGCGATCAGATGCCAAAACCAGGCTCGGGGCAGATTTGTCTTGCACGATGACCAACTTGCATGCCTGGACAGATCTGCATGCAAGTCAACCATCGCGCGAGACACACTGACTCTCGCGCGAGTATGTCATCTCACCACAGCCCCTAAATCATTCCCTTCTGGGCTCTGGAAGGACCAGTGCACACCCAGGAAGCAAACCAAGCAGTTTATGGGAAGGCTGAAAATACTAATTATTACACCATACTCCAAACAGGAGCCAAATGAGATAAAATACAACCCCTAAACAGTGGGGGTATCAAAACAGAGGCCAAGGGCCTAGTTGCCCATGCAAGGGCCACCCATGGAAATCAGAGAACTGTCGCGCGACAGAGCTTGAATCTCGCGCGACACTCCTGACTGGACTTCCAGGAATTGCTTTGCATGTTTGGGTCCTGAAACAGGTTCAGGGGATCCCAAAGGCATTCCTAACTATTTAAAGCAAATAAACAAGCTACTGTATTTTGTTTTGCATGCATAACAGTGATCTAAAAATCAAAATAAGATGCAACAAACATAAACATGCTGTAAAACAGAAAAGGGCTAGCTTCCCTTCCCCACGAGGTCCATTCTCTTGCTGACACAAGTGTCGCGCGAGTAAAGGGGACCGTCGCGCGAGGGTGTGGCTGCCACGATTTCTTGTAACTTTGCTGGCTTTAGGACCAGGGCATGGTATTGATTACCAGCCTTGGCCCTGTCAGCCCCCCTCAGGGACCAAAACAGAAACAGCTTAAGTGTTATACCTTTGCTTGGAAAGGGTTTGGGAAATGGATTGGATTGATTGGTGTGGCCTTGCAACCAAGTGTGTATGAACACACTAAGTTCAGAAGATTAGGAGGTGGTTTGGGGTTAGTGAACTTTGTGCTAGCTAGTGTAGGATTTGTGAAGGGAGTAATGAAACCCTTAAGCAATTTTTTGGAACCCTTAACATGGAAGACCAATGGGGGTATTTATAGGGGGAGAGCAAGGCTTGGTTAGGGGCCAAACAAACCCTTAGGACCAGCCACTAAGGCTGGTCACAACTTGGTTGTAAGGCTAGCCAACAAGGTGAGAGAGTGGGTGGGAGTTTGCATGGGGCTAGGACCTGCCCAGCACGTCGTTCAGCTGAGGAGAACGGGGTTCCAGCCCATGGGAACCCATGTGCCAAGCAATCATCACCAGTCCAGCTGGATTCTGTGAAAGGGACAGGTGGGAACCATCGCGCGAGGGTCCATGAGTGTCGCGCGAGGGTCAAACAGTCAACAGTTTGACTTTGACTACACGTGGCAGGCTGAGTATCGCGCGAGGGGAAAGAAGACTCGCGCGAGGGTCAACTCTGGTCTTAGGGTTTGACTGAAGGTTCAGAAGGGTTTGAAAGGTTCAAGCGAGGTTCCTAAATGCTCCAAGCCTAATCCAATTCCAATCCAAGCTCTGTTTGATCCGATTTCATCATCGGGGAAACAAGAAAATCGTAAAAATAAGTAAAACGATTGGGAGACCCAGATTGGGGTGTCTACACCTACACAAGCAAAGTATTGACTTCCAAGTATTCTATTTTTCAAAAGCAGGCACAATAGGTAAATCAAAGAAGCAACCACAGCCAACTTTGTACTCTTATAACACCCGAAGCTACGCCAAACAAAGGTCTCTGCAACCTTCCCGTCTATCGTCCTCATCTGACAAAACACCCTCACCACAACAGTTCCGACCGCTCTCAGAAACTTCCCGGTCGTCCCCTCAACGGACCCCGTCATTCACTAAATCTCAAGCTTCGTCAAGCAACCCTTCTACCTTCATGGCAGACAATGACGCCACTATTGCCGACCTCCAAGCTCAAATCGCTGCATTACTAGCAGAAAAGGCAGCTAGAGATGCTGAAGATGAGGAAAAATCGATGGAAGACGAGAACTCCCATAAAGTGGTATTGGCAGAAAGTCCTGAGTTAACCAAGCAAGTCAAGGAAATCAAACAGGCTTTAGCTCGTTCACAAGGGGACCAAATTCTGGATTTCGAAGGACTTTGCCTCTTCCCAGAATCCAAGCTGCCTGAGAATTTCAAAATGCCCAATATTGAGAAGTTCAATGGAACTGGCAACCCTACCAGTCATGTTCGCCATGTTATCAACACCCTGAAGCCGATGGGCTTGAATGACGAGCTCATTGCTCAGTTGTTCCAACGAACTCTCACCGGAAGTGCCCTCGACTGGTTCCTCACTTTGGAGTTTGTACATTATCAAACTTGGCCAGAAATTGCCAATGCTTTTGTCAAGCAGTATGCGTACAACGTCCAAATTGAGCTAACAACTCGAGATTTGGAAATGACCAAACAGGATTCCAATGAGGACTTTGCTACCTTTGTGGCAAGATGGAGAGAAAAGGCTGCCAAGATGAAGAACCGTCCCTCCGAGGAAGACCAAGTGAGGATAGTTGTCAAAAATTTGCAACCCAAATATCTCAGGCATATTTACACACAGGCTATCACCGATTTCAAACGCTTGCATGCCACTGGATTGCAAATCGAAGATGGAATCAAGCTAGGACTCATTGGGAAAGAAGAGACCACTCCTCCGCCTAAGAAAACCTTCTCTAACCGCACATCTCACGCCTCCGTGAATGCCCTTGGCACATCCTTGTCTCAGGACCCTTTCCAAACTAGCCCATCCCGAAGCTCAAATCGGCCCCGCCGCAACTTTGATCCTCTTTACATGACCTTGTCCCAAGCCCTGACCATTCTCAGCCGTCAAGGGCATCTCAAACCTCTAAACAAGCCACTTCCTCCACCGCCCTACGGTCCAAACCATGATCCAAACAAACAATGCGCCTACCACCAACATCCTGGGCATGAAACAGACAATTGCATGCGTCTTCGTCACGACATTCAAGACCTTATTGATAGTCGAACCATAAAGCCACCAAAACCTGACGGGCAAGCCAACCAACTCCCTACTCACAATGCTGAGCCGCCACCTCGAAATATCAATCTTATAAATCTATCTCACAACCCCACATACAATCCCAGCCAATACATTGTCCAAGACAATCAAACCAAACCTACCTTAACCTTCCCCGAGGAGGACGAATGTTTCATGATGGAGGAGGAAGAAGATGATAATTCTGATCAGTCAGAAGTAATCGACATGGATATATCTGACATAAGCAGCAAAGATCAGGCAGAGGAGGAAAAGCTAAGGAAGTGGAAGGAACACTCTTGGGCGAAACACAATTTGGAAGATCCAGACATTCCATTTGTAGAAGACGACGAATGGCTTCGTATCTGGTTTAAGAATAGGAAGAAGGAAAAAGAAAGGGTCATCATGATGAGAAGGCACGCTCGCTTCAAGCCCGCCCAAATAGTGGTACGCATCAACCGTCCCAAAATTCCAACACCGCCCATTGTTTGGGAGACAATCAATCTCATTGAGAAAGTAGAGGAGTTTCAAATGCACCCATGGGTCAACCCTTACGACGAGTGCGATTATAGTCAATGGATAGAGGAAAGAGAAGACCTAGATTTCATGTGCACAGAACCCTATAAAACAGGGGAAAGCGACTTTGATGAAATGGAAGAAGAGTGCAATGATCCGCTAGATGAAACCTCCTTAGCATCACTATTCAATCAGGAGGAAATAGCTGACGACCACGCAATCAATGAGGAAAGGGAAAGGGAGTTTCCCGCCAACACATCCATCTGGGGATTACTCATGGCTCAAGGAGGAAGCCATCGTGCAAAGGTTGAATCCGGTTCAAAGGCTCTGTTTGGCAAGGAAGAAGGTGGGAAAGAGTACAAAGTTGCAAAAGACAAGGGAAATGACCCCGACATGTTGCAGTAGCTGAGAAGTCACAACATGGCAAATAAGAAACATTAAAACATTGTTTTTGCTTCAAATAAACTAGAATGAGTTTTGGGCCCCTGTTTGGGCATTTTATTTCTGCTAAGAGAATTCCTTTTTCATCTTCCAGATTATGCTTATCTAAAATCCAAATTTCTAAATTGCAATTGCCATGCACTATGCTCTCATTGCCAAAACAAGAAAAGAATTTGAAGGGATCAAAACCTGTGTGTCCCTGACAAAAAGGAAGGAAAGGATGAACTCTAATTACTTAGGACTAGGTTTTTATCAAAGCCCAGGAAGAAGACGCTATCTCCGTGAGAACACTTAGGATTAGCTTGTCTATTATGAAAGTACAAACACAACAGGAGATTCATAAAAACAATCTCCATCAGATTCCTCTCCAAAACACCAAAACCCTCTTGAGAGAAAAATGCTCGTTGGGCAAACTATACACCCAAGCAAAAGTAAGAGCAGAGCCTGCTAGGACAAGAAATGCGCCCTAGGCAAAAGTTAAGGCATTTGAAGGAAAGCTCGCTAGGGACTCAACCTCTATCAGGTAACCTAGGCAAAACTTAGAGCATGAAAGAAAAACCAAGAGTGAAAACGCAACCCCCAAAGGTGGTGATCTTGGAACTACGAAAAAGGCCTGATTCCCTGATCGGGATACGTAGGCAGTCTCACATCGAGATACGGCCCAAACATTTGGAGAAAGGAAAACATCAACATGTTTGTACTCAATGATAGGCATAGTTAACCCTGCGTATTGAGCTCACAAAAGATGAGTTAGTCATTTTCCAAGGAATTGGCAAAAACAAAGACACGTAAGGATTACAGTTCATCTCCTCTAACCCAAAAGTCGTCAACGCAATGGGTATAATCCTTCAAAAGACTCTTAAGTTTGGCAATCAGGCTGTAAAGCATGGCAAAGGCAAGAGACAGCAAATCAAAGGCTAAGCATAGGAAGGGATGTGAAACAGGATGCCACTTGGCTAAAGTAAAACCTATGTAACGGCCGGACAATCGATACCTCGGCCGTAACAATAATCCTTCGGCCGAGTGATCGATTCTTCGGCCAAATATTTTTAACTGTCTATCAGCAAAAACTTGTTCACAAAGCCATGTTCTGACTATCGCATGCAAACTCAAAACATTTAGGGGCAGGAAAGGCATCTCTCATTTCTCAAACAAAAACTTGTTTACAAAATCATTGTTGTGGTTGCTTTCACTATACAAATATAGTTTCTGCCTATCTACTAACTATGAACAGGAAAAAGAAAAGCCCTAAAAACTGGGCGATCTCTGGGAAGAAGGCAAAGGCTGCTCACTGGTCTCCACGTTTCCCTCAGCAGCTGGTACTCTCTCAGCCTCAAGCTGCAGCCAAGGAAAATATAAACATTCAGACTCAAGGAATAATACATAGCAGATAAAGCCTATAAAGAGAGTCATACCTCGAGGATCCTACGGCGCTGTCTCCGGACCAAAACCTCCGTACTCTGGTAGGCGCGAAGCCATTCCTGCACTATCTCGGCAGGCACCTGTGGAACAGCCAAGCATTACAAACATCTAAAAGCAAGGATACAATGTGAAGTGATGAAAGCTAATACAGGAAGCTAAAAATACCTGTGAAGCCCCGACTGGCAAAGTATAGAGCGGGGTCGTGCAAGGAGTCAGCGTCAGGCGCTCCTCCTCCCCATCATCTGAGTGGAAGGAAACAAACGAAGGAGCCCGTGGCCAAACAAGAACAACGGGAGGAGCCTCAACAGAGGGAGTCAGGAAAAGACGGCAGTACTCCGTATAGTCACCTGCCTGGAGGAGTAAACCTGCCCAATCTCTGATCCGGGCATTCTTCAGATCTTCCTTCAACATCAAGGAAGTGGACCTCATGGATACTGGAGGAGAGGGAGGAACAAACTGAAGAGCCTCAGCACGTGGCCGCCACTGACTGGCCACTCGATCGCCTAAGTACCAAGCTCGGCAAAACGGACCCTCGAGCAAGCTACGGGTCCGATCTAGGACTCTACAACGAGCAAGAGGGGCATCCTCTGGTACATCACCCCAAGGGTCAAACCGTACCTATAGAACAAGGACAAATCAATCTCGACACAAGAATATGGAAGTCTAAAGGACGAGAGGTGCAAAAGAAAAGGTACCTGATCGACCGTCAGTCGGTCCAAAACTCGCCGCCACTCGGGAAGGCTCAAAACTGGTGACCGTGGCCTCCGTTGCCCCATCAACCATCGCTCGTAACGAGGTATGCAGCCCGCGTCACCATGCCTGGTCTCAGGGGGAAACTGGAGAAGGTGCTCAAAAGCCCAGAGCTGAAAAACAGGATCAACAAAACAAGTTCAGAACTAGGAAAAAGCCAAAGTAAAAACAGAAGTACAAAGGAATGATACGTACCTCAAGCACTCGAAAGTGACCACAAAGAATAGGACTCTTGTCCCGCGAGCAAGCTCCAAGACCGCCGTACAAAGTGGCCAAAGCAGACGAGCCCCAGTCAAACTCCCTAATAGCTCCCAGGTGCTGCAGAGGAGCCAGAAACTGCGTGTGTACTGAACCATCCTTGTTGGCAAATAACGTTTGCCCAAGGAGGTAAAGAAGGAAGGCCCGTGTCAACTGCTCGACGCTCACCTGGGTCAAGATATCAGCCTGCGTGAAGGATCTGCTCAGCCAAGCAAGATCAATGTGACCCCGAGAACGGACAGGGGGCACCTTGCCCAGAAACCACCTCAAAGCACCGTCTCGCTCCCAAAGCCGAGGGTCAACTCGAAGGGCCACTTCACCTATCCGCAAGCCAGTCAACAAAGAAAAGTCGCCCGGAGTGATAGTCATCTCGCCAGCAGCAGGGAAGTGGAAGGTATTGGTGGTATCCCACCACCTCTCAACCAGCGAGGTCATCAGTGACCAATCCATCTTTGGAAGATCAAGGCCTAGGATGAATGTCTCGAAGCCTGCAGCACGTACTAATTCCCGAGCCTGCTCTGGCAGCTTCAAGAACCATCTATGCACCTCCTTGCCTCCACCGCGAGCTTCCAGCCTCCTGTTTCTCTGCCAAAGACAAAAGGGAGTTAATCTCATGATTGCATAAACAAAGGAAATGCTAAGGGGCATCGAATTAACATCAAAAAGCATGCATTGCCTAGACAGGGGGCACAGTTATTTTAGTTTTCTTAAACAAAAATAAGTTCAACCCAAACATGGGTTCCTCACGTTCATGCTCCTAGCCAAAAGGGATTTTTGTCCCGCAAGCAAAAAATTTATTCTAAATACGAAGATTTCCGAAACTCTAAACTAAAGTAAACTTTTTACTTTTTCAGGAAACTCACCGGTACGTTCAGAATGCTCAGATGATGCTCAGGCTCTCTGCGAACTATCTCGGCCCCTGGGCCACCAACTGGAGGATGGTACTGCAGGAAACCGCCGTAACCCAGCCTACGCGAAGGAAGAGCGTAGGTAGCAGGGTCAAACAAACCGGGCTCCTCAATCGCCTCCTCGTCGGAAGACGAGTGCTCGCATCTACATGGAGGATGCGAGGACGAACCCGCAACACCCGAAGATGACGTAGCCATTACGTCCAAGCCAAGAAAACCAACGGTTTTAGGAAAAACCCAAAGCCGGCAGCGACGGCAATGACGGCGGTGGTCGGAGAGGACGGTCGCCGGAGAAGATGGTGGCCGACGGTAGGGGAAGACGACGGCGTGTGGTGGTCGTCGAACGAAAGGAACGAGGGAGGAGGAGAAGGAAAGATTAAATGGGCCGTGAGATCGATTTAACTGAACTTAAATCGATTTCCTGACTTTTGGCGTTCTCACGGCCGAGACATGCATTCCTCGGCCGAGACATCAATTCTTCGGCCGAGAGATCGATCTCCTGGCCCCCTTAATCAATTTCCCTCAGCAACAGCAGATTTTGCTCAGCACACTAACTCAAGTCCTCAACCAACCAAGTAGCCTCGGGGGCACCCCCGAGCCAATACAATGATCAAAACCAGCCTTGGGGGCATACCCAAGCATGAGGAAAATCTCTCTCCACAAACTGCTGGCCAAAGCAAATTGAAACACTCAGCGGCTCGGAGCCCATATCAATTCAGCGGTTCTATACCCGTATCCACTACCAAGGAAATAAGCAGCTCCATGCTTGCTCGCTCAGCAGCTCTACGCCTCAACGGCTCCACGCCCACTTACCAATTCAGCGGCCCTGTACCTATCATCCCTACACAACTCAGCGGCTCAAGGCCCGCTATCTCAACTGGCTCGAAGCCATAGCAATCACCTCAACCGGCTTAAAGCCTACGTCTACTATCACCCAGCGGCTCGAAGCCCATTACCTTAGTGGCTCTATGCCCCCACCTATCAATTCAGCGGTTCAAGGCCCACTATCGACAGGCTCTACGTCTGTATTCACTCACCCAGCGGCTCGAAGCCCTCGAAATCAGCAGCTCTATGCCCGCTATCACAGTAATAGGCCCTACGCCTCCATCTATCATCTCAACGGGCTCGAAGCCCTCTATCTTAGCAGCTCTATGCTCGCTATTACAGCAACAGGCTCTATGCCTATAATCACCCAACTCAGCGGCTCCGAGCCCCTTTATCTCAATTGGCTCAAAGCCGTAAACAAGCAATCTCAGCGGCTCCAAGCCCGTTATCAAAAGGCTCTACGCCTGTTATCACAACTCAGCGGCTCGAAGCCCATTATCTCAACTGGCTCAAAGCCGTAAACAAGCAATCTCAGCGGCTCGAAGCCCGTTATCAAAAGGCTCTACGCCTGTTATCACAACTCAGCGGCTCAAAGCCCATTATCTCAACTGGCTCGAAGCCGTAAACAAGCAACAGGCTCTACGCCGCCCCAACAATCAAGACATTTATTCTCAGGCTCTAGGCCTGAATGCTCAAAAAATCTAACATTTTTGAATGCTCAAGCTCTACGCTTGGATGCCCAACCACTGTGTACTGGATGCTCAAGTCATACACTTGAATGCTCAAGCTCTACGCTTGGATGCCCAACCACTGTGTACTGGACGCTCAAAGCCTGTACTTTGAATGCTCGGATTCTGCCGTCCGAATGCTCGAGCTCTACGCTCTGAATGCTCAAGTCCGGAACTTGATAGAAGCTCTAAGCTTAAAACAAACACACACGCACGGGCCCGTGCACATTTGCATCAACATTTTCACATCGAGTCTGCATCACATCTGTTCACATCTAACAACCATCATTACACATATACACTCTGCATATCTCTCATGAAACAGGTCAATCCTGCAATCAACCGGCTCTATGCCTCGGTTTTATTTGATCGGCCCAACGCCTCGATCTTTTGGCTCCACGCCAAAGCTTATGATGGAAAAGCTCCGTGCGCAGACCATCAGAATGTAACCAGCTCTACGCTTCGGTTCATCACGTCAAGCTCAAAGCTCTGACACCTCAGGCTCTCGCCTTATGATCAACACCAGCTCCGCGCTTCGGTCCTATCAATCACCTCAAGCTCCACGCCTCAATTCCTTCACCTCAGGCCCTTGCCTTATACCAGCTCCGTGCTTCGGTTCATCACGTCAAGCTCAAAGCTCTGACACCTCAGGCCCTCGCCTTGTGATCAACGCCAGCTCCGCGCTTCGGTCCTATCCAATCTCCTCAGGCCTTCGCCTCAAGACTGCAACAGGCTCTATGCCTCGATTCTATCACTCTTCAGGCTCTCGCCTCATGACTACAACCGGCTCCGTGCCTCGGTTCCCTCATCTCCAAAAGCTCCGTGCTCCAGCTACTGGCCCTGCGCCCCCCACATCTCAAAAAACAACCGGCGTCCAATTCATCCCCAGTAGATGGTTTGGATTCCACCCCATTACATCAAACCCTTCCAGCTCATTCGCAAGGATAGGCTACTCTACCGAGCTCCTTTCAGTCAAAGTAAGGATGATCAAGAAAAGCAAATGCACCTGCAGTGTACTGATCTACCCCAAAATACTAAGGAAACTCTCCGCAAAAACTCCCCAGGCAGCCCTGCGCTCCTTCAACTATCTTCCGCCAAAACCCTGGCTCAGTCTAGGTACGTCACACTACGGCTTTTTAAGCCCTAAGGTACGTCTTCTGTCTCTAACCCTCCAAACTTTTTGCTTTTCTTTATTGCCCGAACTACGGTTGGTCTGAATTTCCCTTGTGGAATACGTAGGCAGCCTCCCGGCCCGACCATAACAAAACCTTTTTCGAAAACCCCTTGGAATAGTGGTTGGACCAAATTGAGTTGCTTTTTACAGCTTTGACTCTTACTCAAACATGTCTCGCGATCCGTCTGAGTTCAGTCAAAGAGGGGCATCTGTAGACACCCCAATTTGGCCTAACAATTATTTCAAGTCCCACCTTGGGACAATCCCGATGATGAAATGGATACAATGATTGATGATTGCTTCCTTGAGGACCTTAGGACTTTCGGTGAGAACTTTGACCACTTAGAGGACCCAATTCAAAGCCATACAGCCTTTCAGACAGAAAATACAGAAGCCTAGGAGAATCCATCTGACGGCCGTAATATCGATCTAACGGCCATAACATCAATCCCTCGCCCGAGCAACCTGTTGCCAGCAAAATCTCCCTGAGAGATCAATCCCTCGGCCGCAAGATCTATCCTTCGGCCGAGACATCCTTTCCACGGCCGTGACTTCCTTTGCTCGGCCGCCAGATCGACCTTTTTCCAGACTCTCGAACGTTCTGTCAGACGTCTGGTTTGATCCAACTACACTACCTTTCCGATGCGTTCGGGCTACGTTCGGAGATCACGACGTAGAGTTTGAGATGCATTGCAATTGCAATTGCCATCTCGTGATTTGATTGGCCGGAGTGAGTCATCCCTATGCCTATATAAAGGAGCCTTTGGGTTCCGAAATTAACACACAGAAATTGAGATACCCACACACTCAATCAAACCTCGAAGCTCTGCAGAAATACTCCCTCAATCCCACTCTTCAAAAGCCCTAACCTTCCGAAGGCAGCCGTCAATCCGGCGATCAAACCCCGAAGTTCAAACCCTAACCCTAGGGTTCTCGATCAAGCAATCAATCAATCACGCTTAATCCGAAGCGATCAAACAACTGAGGGATCAAGGTGGTGAGGCCCAACGGCCTCTGGTTTGTTTTATTTATCGCATTTATGGCTAACTATAGCATTTAAATCATTCACTAAACTTTTCTGTCTGGTGTGAGGAAGAACACCGACCGGGGCTTCGATCCCTCGGCCGGTACATCAAACCAGGGGGATCTCTCGGCCGTGACATCTATTCACCGGCCGCGAGATCCATCTCCCCGGGACATTATGTTGTTTTATCTGCTTTCTGATGCATGCTTCAATTATCGCACTGGCTCACTTTGCTTACTGTTTAAAGGAATAATTAAACAGACTATGTGCTAGAATTAGACAAAGCATCTATACGTCTTATGCTGAACGATTATGGGCCAGTCTCACGACTGGGCAGAGAGGGGTGCCTAACACCTTCCCCTTACTGTACTTTTGGCTCCCGAATCCAGAATCTCTATCCATTTTCCCAGTTTTAATAAACTGGGTGGCGACTCTATTTGATGATAACCGTTATCATGTGGCGATGTTCCTAGCCATGGGAATGTCCATGATTTTGGTTTATGAAGTGAGCAACCAATCGAGCAAACACAATGTGATCAATCTGTATGGCGATGCCCCGCTTGGGAGGTGTCTACACTTAGGCTCATTATCGTCATCCGCCATGGATACTACAAAGAGTTCTACGGTGATAAAGCAAAATCTGGAAAATGGGAATGAGCAGAGCCCTAACTAAAGAACGAATCTGAGAATGAAGTCTCGAGATGAAATGAAAACGAAGTGAGAATGAGAGTCTTACAGAGATGAAGTGAGGATTTCCTAGGATGAAATCGAGTTTTTGTAGACGACGGCAATGGCGGACCAGAGATGAACAGTTTCGTCTGGTTTCAGAGAGAGAGGGTCGAGATTCGAGTTCTTTTTGGGTAAAAACCCAAAAAGATACCCTTTTTTGGGTTTAAAGGTAAAAGACGGAGACGAAACGTCTCCTCTAACGACGTTACTTGAAAAGTAACGGCCACAGAAGGTGGGTGGCTGACGTTCAAACGGCGTTTGGCTAAGACGTCAGTTCGAATTTAATGCGAGGTGTATGAAGTACGCCACGTGGAGTCATTATTTCGAGGAAATCATGACTAAACCGCCAAAAGACATCAATGGGAGCCCAATGACTATATCTGCACGGGATCTGGTTTGTTTGGCTGTAAGTTCGTTCTTTGAGCTTTACTCATCATTCTCGAAATAGTAGTAATGAGCAAGAGCTGGGGAGCAATTGTAGGGAGGTATTCCCGAATAGGTACAACTAGTAGCCAAACACGTGGTGTGCCAGATCTGTGTAATAAGGAAAGTGATATGGAACTCCAAAGAAGATGAACGGCGGCGATGAGGTCCGGTGTTACGAGAGGGCACCGGATTAGGTAGTCTGTTCGGCTGAGGTGGGCCAATGACATGAGAAGTCATTTATTTGTGCAGTTTGTTCGGTTGGATTATGTGCCGAACAGATGGAGTTATCTGATGAAACATTGTCTTAAGAGATAGGGCAGTAGGAGTGTTCTGGAAGAAGAACCCGGTGTTCAGTAAAGATAAGGAAGATAACAGTCCTATTATGGGACAAATTCCACGAAAGGAAGAGACCCTATGAGTAAGGGGTCTCAGTTGATTGGGCAAGAGATTCCCAGGAGAGCCAGGTTTCCTATACGAAGTAGGAGACCTGGGGCAATGAGGACGCTTGAAGAGCAAGCAAATGGATATCTATAAATACAGAGGTAAACCTAGAGGCAAAAGGTACGCAATAAGTTGCATTCATTCCACACTCTCCTACAGATAATTAGGGTTTTCGATACAGTGCGAGACACTAACTTAGGCATCGGAGGGTGTGGGCTACCACAGCCCCGGGTGGATTCGGGGCGGCCCAATAAAAAAATCGCGCGCCTCGTTCGGATCGATTCGAAAATTTTGAAGAGTCGCCACCCGGATTTGTGGTATATCACCCGGGAAACCGTTTTGATTTGAAAATGATTGATTTGAAATTGAAAACCAGAGATTCGTTTGAGGGTTCGGAAGCCATGTTACGAGGGGGGAAGGGTTTTACAGCACCCCCCTCGCCCGATTTGAAATCGGTCTCTACTAAACGTTTGTGGGGTTTTCAACGGGATTTTGTTTCATTAGATAGGTAGCATGTATCGACAGATATATCACGTAAGGGGTGTATGCATGTGCATATGTACAGAGGAGTGTAGACACCCCAATTTGGCCTAACGATTATTTCAAGTCCCACCTTGGGACAATCCCGATGATGAAATGGATACAATGATTGTTGATTGCTTCCTTGAGGACCTTAGGACTTTCGGTGAGAACTTTGACCACTTAGAGGACCCAATTCAAAGCCATACAGCCTTTCAGACAGAAATACAGAAGCCTAGGAGAATCCATCTGACGGCCGTAACATCGATCCCACGGCCACAACATCAATCCCTCACCCGAGCAACCTGTTGCCAGCAAAATCTCCCTGAGAGATCAATCCCTCGGCCGCAAGATCTATCCTTCGGCCGAGACATCCATTCCACGGCCGCGACATCCTTTGCTCGGCCGCCAGATCGACCTTTTTCCAGACTCTCGAACGTTCTGTCAGACGTTTGGTTTGATCCAACTACACTACCTTTCCGATGCGTTCGGGCTACGTTCGGAGATCACGACGTAGAGTTTGAGATGCATTGCAATTGCAATTGCCATCTCGTGATTTGATTGGCCGGAGTGAGTCATCCCTATGCCTATATAAAGGGGCCTTTGGGTTCCGAATTAACACACAGAAATTGAGATACTTACACACTCTCTCAAACCTCGAAGCTCTGCACAAATACTCCCTCAATCCCATACTCCAAAATCCCCAACCTTCCGAAGGTAGCCGCAATCCGGCGATCAAACCCCAAAGTTCAAACCCTAACTCTAGGGTTCTCGATCAAGCAATCAGTCAATCACGCCCAATCCAAAGCAATCAAGCAACTGAGGGATCAAGGTGGTGAGGCCCAACGGCCTCTGGTTTGTCTTAATTTTCTGTACCTTTGACTAACCGTAGCGTTTTGATTATCCGTTAATCTTTCTGTCTGGTGTGAGGAAGAACACCGACCGGGGCTTCGATCCCTCGGCCGGTACATCAAACCAGGAGGATCCCTCGGCCGTGACATCCATTCACCGGCCGCGGGATCCATCTCCCTGGGACAATTTTGTTTGTTTTTCTGCTTTCTGATGCATGCTTCGATTATCGCATTGGCTCACTTTGTTTACTGTTTAAAGGAATAACTAAACAGACTATGTGTTAAAATTAAACAAAGCATCTATATGTCTTATGTTGAACGATTATGGGCCAGTCTCACGACTGGGCAAAGAGGGGTGCCTAACACCTTCCCCTTATTGTACTTTTGGCTCCCGTATCCAGAATCTCTGTCTATTTTCCCAGTTTTAATAAACTGGGTGGCGACTCTATTTGATGATAACCGTTATCATGTGGCGATGTTCCTAGCCATGGGAATGTCCATGATTCTGGTTTATGAAGTGAGCAACCAATCGAGCAAACACAATGTGATCAATCTGTATGGCGATGCCCCGCTTGGGAGGTGTCTATAGTTTTTGGCGACTCTGCTGGGGAACATGAGAGCCATAACCAGAAAGTTCAACATAAGACTAATACATGCTTTGTTTAATTCATCTATCATATGCATCGAGCGGGCAACCCGTTGAGTTCACCTGATATCCCGGCATGACACGGGCTATGTTGGGGGTTCCAGCAAACTCCACAGTCACTCGTACCTAGTGGTATATCAAAAAGGAAATCACCCAATCGCCGCCTATGATGGGCTGGCGAGAGGATTGGTGCCCTTTGACAACGGAGCACCCTGAAACTACCAAAACCTTGCATGCCTTAGAAAGCCATAGAACTTATCAAACTAAGACAGGAACCTACAGGCTAGGAACCTACTTGCATTTTACTTGCAAAAGTTCTTCCTCACACCCTGTACCATCTGTTGTTGTATTAACTCTTTCTGTGCAGAAGGGTTGGGATTTTCAGCCCAAATCCTAACCCTACACAGGCAAAATACTGACTTCCAGGTATTCTACTTTTTAAGCAGGCACAATAGGTAAATCAAAGAAGCAACCACAGCCAACTTTGTACTCTTATAACACCCGAAGCTACGCCAAACAAAGGTCTCTGCAACCCTCCCGTCTATCATCCTCATCTGACAAGACACCCTCACCACAACAATTCCGACCGCTCTCAGAAACTTCCCGGTCATCCTCTCAACGGACCCCGTCATTCACCAAATCTCAAGCTTCGTCAAGCAACCCTTCTACCTTCATGGAGACAACGATGCCACTATTGCCGAGCTCCAAGCTCAAATCGCTGCACTACTAGCAGAAAAGGTAACTAGAGATGCTGAAGATGAGGAAAAATCAATGGAAGACGAGAACCCCCATAAAGTGGTATTGGCAGAAAGTCCCGAGTTAACCAAGCAGGTCAAGGAAATCAAACAGGCCTTAGCCCGTTCACAAGGGGACCAAATTCTGGATTTCGAAGGGCTTTGCCTCTTCCCAGAATCCAAACTACCCGAGAATTTCAAGATGCCCAACATTGAGAAATTCAATGGAACTGGCAATCCTACCAGTCATGTTCGTCATGTTATCAACACCCTGAAGCCGATGGGCTTGAATGACGAGCTCATTGCCCAGTTGTTCCAACGAACTCTCACCGGAAGTGCCCTCGACTGGTTCCTCACTTTGGAGTTTGTACATTATCAAACTTGGCCAGAAATTGCCAATGCTTTTGTCAAGCAATATGCATATAACGTCCAAATTGATCTAACAACTTGAGACTTGGAAATGACCAAACAAGATTCCAATGAGGATTTCGCCACCTTTGTGGCAAGATGGAGGGAAAAGGCCGCCAAGATGAAGAACCGTCCCTCCGAGGAAGACCAAGTGAGGATAGTTGTCAAAAATTTGCAACCCAAATATCTCAGGCATATTTACACACAGGCTATCACCGATTTCAAGCGCTTGCATGCCACTGGGTTGCAAATCGAAGACGGAATCAAGCTAGGACTCATTGGGAAAGAAGAGGTCACTCCTCCACCTAAGAAAACCTTCTCTAGCCGTACATCTCACGCCTCGGTGAACGCCCTTGGCTCTTTGCCTCAAGATCCTTTCCAAACTAGCCCATCCCGAAGCTCAAATCAACCTCGTCGCAACTTTGATCCTCTCTATATGACCTTATCCCAAGCCTTAACCATTCTCAGCCGTCAAGGGCATCTCAAACCTCTAAACAAGCCACTTCCTCCGCCACCCTATGGCCCAAACCATGATCCAAACAAGCAATGCGCCTATCACCAACATCCGGGGCACGAAACAGACAATTGTATGCGTCTCCATCACGACATTCAGGATCTTATTGATAGTCGAACCATAAAGCCACCAAAACCTGATGGGCAAACCAACCCACTCCCTACTCACAATACTGAGCCGCCACCTCGAAATATCAATCTCATAAATCTATCTCACAACACCACATACAATCCCAGCCAATACATTGTCCAAGACAACCAAACCAAACCTACCTTAACCTTCCCCAAGGAGGACGAATGTTTCATGATGGATGAGGAGGAGGATGATAATTCTGACCAGTCAGAAGTAATTGACGCCGACATGTCCGACATAAGCAGCAAAGATCAGGCATAAGAGGAAAAGCTAATGAAGTGGAAGAAACACTCTTGGGCGAAACATAATTTGGAGGATCCAGACATTCCATTTGTAGAAGATGACGAGTGGCTTCGTATCTGGTTTGAGAAAAGGAAGAAGGAAAAAGAAAGGGTCATCATGATGAGAAGGCACGCTCGCTTCGAGCCTGCCCAAAAAGTGGTACGCATCAACCGTCCCAAAATTCCAACACCGCCCATTGTTTGGGAGACAATCAATCTCATTGAGAAAGTAGAGGAGTTCCAAATGCAACCATGGGTCAACCCTTACGATGAGTGCGACTATAGTCAGTGGATAGAGGAAAGAGAAGATCTGGATTTCATGTACACAGAACCCTATAAAACAGGGGAAAGCGACTTTGATGAAATGGAAGAAGAGTGCAATGATCCACTTGATGAAACCTCCTTAGTATCACTATTCAATCAGGAGGACATAGCTGATAACCACGCAATCAATGAGGAAAGAGAAAGGGAGTTTCCTGCCAACACATCCATCTGGGGATTACTCATGGCTCAAGGAGGTAGCCATCGTGCAAAAGATGAACCTAGTTCAAAAGCTCTGTTTGGCAAGGAAAAGGGTGGGAAAGAGTACAAAGTTGCAAAAGACAAGGGAAATGACCCCGACATGCTGCAGTAGCTGAGAAGTCACAACATGGCAAATAAGAAAACATTGTTTTTGCTTTAAACAAATTAGAACGAGTTTTGGGCCCCTGTTTGGGCATTTTATTTCCGCTAAGAAAATTCCTTTTTCATCTTCAAGATTATGCTTATCTAAATCCAAAATTCTAAATTGCAATTGCCATGCACTATGCTCTCATTGCCAGAACAAGGGAAGAATTTGAAAGGATCAAAATCCTCGTGTCATCGACAAAAGGAAAGGAAAGGATAAACTCTAAATTACTTAAAACTAGGTTTTTATCAAAACTTAGGAAGAAGACGCTATCTCCGTGAGAACACTTAGGGTTAGCTTGCCCATTGTGAAAGTACAAACACAACAGGAGATTCATAAAAACATCTCCCTCAGATTCCTCTCCAAAACACCAAAACCTTCTTGAGAGAAAAATGCTCGTTGGGTAAAATATACACCCAAGCAAAAGTAAGAGCAAAGCCTGCTAGGACAAAGAAAAAGCGAAAACGCAGCCTAGGCAAAAGTTAAGGCATTCAAAGGAAAGCTCGCTAGGGACTCAACCTCTATCAGGTAACCTAGGCAAAACTTAGAGCATGAGAGAAAGAAAAACCAAGAGTGAAAACCCAACCCCCAAAGGTGGTGATCTTGGAACTACGTAAAAGGCTTGATTCCCTGATCGGGATACGTAGGCAGTCTCACATCGAGATACGGCCCAAACATTTGGAGAGAGGAAAACATCAACATATTTGTACTCAATGATAGGCATAGCTAACCCTGCGTATTGAGCTCGCAAAAGATGAGTTAGTCATTTTCCAAGGAATTGGCAAAAACAAAGACACATAAGGATTACAGTTCATCTCTTCTAACCCAAAAGTCGTCAAACGCAATAGGTATGATCCTTCGAAAGACTCTTAAAGTTTGGCAATCGGGCTGAAGCATGGCAAAAGCAAGAGACAGCAAATAAAAGACTAAGCATAGGGAAGGATGTGAAATAGGATGCCACTTGGCTAAAACAAAACCTATCTTCCTTGGAAAAATAGATGTAACGGCCGAACGATCAATACCTCGGCCGCAACAATAATCCTTCGGCCGAGTGATCGATCCTTCAGCCAAATATTCCTTAACTTGTTCAAAAAGCCATGTTCTGACTATCGCACGCAAACTCAAGACATTTAGGGGCATGAAAGGCATTTCTCATTTCTTAAACTTGTTTACAAAACCGTTGCTGTGATTGCTTCTACTATACAAAATATAGTTTCTGCCTATCATCTACTAACTATGAACAGGGAAAAGAAAGGCCCTAAAAACTAGGCGATCTCTGAGAAGAAGGCAAAGGCTGCTCACTGGTCCCCACATTCCCCTCAGCGGCCGGTACCCTCTCAGCCTCAAGCTGCAGCCAAGAAAGATATAAACATTCAGACTCAAGGAATAATACATAGCAGATAAAGCCTATAAAGAGAGTCATACCTCGAGGATCCTACGGCGCTGTCTCCGGACTAAAACCTCTGTACTCTGGTAGGCGCGAAGCCATTCCTGCACTATCTCGGCAGGCACCTGTGGAACAGCCAAGCATTACAAACATCTAAAGCAAGGATACAATGCGAAGTAATGAAAGCTAACATAGGAAGCTAAAAATACCTGTGAAGCCCCAACTGGCAAAGAGTAGAGCGGGGTCGTACAAGGAGTCAGCGTCAGGCGCTCCTCCTCCCCATCGTCTGAGTGAAAGGAAACAAATGAAGGAGCCTGTGGCCAAACAGGAGCAACGGGAGGAGCCTCGACAGAGGGGGTCAAGAAAAGACGGCAGTACTCCATATAGTCACCTGCCTGGAGGAGTAAACCTGCCCAATCTCTGATCCGGGCATTCTTCAGATCTTCCTTTGACATCAAGGAAGTGGATCTCATGGATACTGGAGGAGAAGGAGGAACAAACCGAAGAGCCTCAACGCGTGGCCGCCACTGACTGGCCACTCGATCGCCTAAGTACCAAGCTCGGCAAAACGGACCCTCGAGCAAGCTACGGGTCCGATCTAGGACTCTACAACGAGCAAGAGGGGCATCCTCTGGTACACTACCCAAGGGTCAAACCGTACCTATAGAGCAAGGACAAATCAGTCTCGATACAAGAATATGGAAGCCTAAAGGACAAGAGGAACAAAAGAAAAGGTACCTGATCGACCGTCAGTCGGTCCAGAACTCGTCGCCACTCGGGAAGGCTCAAAACTGGTGACCGTGGCTTCCGTTGCCCCATCAACCATCGCTCGTAACGAGGTACGCAGTTCGCATCGCCATGCCTAGTCTCAGGAGGAAACTGGAGGAGGTGCTCAAAAGCCCAGAGCTGAAAAACAGGATTAACAAAGCAAGTTTAGAACTGGAAAAAGCCAAAGTAAAGACAGAAGTACAAAGGAATGATACGTACCTCAAGCACTCGAAAGTGGCCGCAAAGAATGGGACTCTTGTCCCGCGAGCAAGCTCCAAGACCGCCATACAAAGTGGCCAAAGCAGACAAGCCCCAGTCAAACCCCCTAGTAGCTCCCAGGTGCTGCAGAGGAGCCAAAAACTGCGTGTGTACCGAACCATCCTTGTTGGCAAACAAAGTTTTCCCAATGAGGTAGAGAAGGAAGGCCCTCGTCAACTGCTCAACACTCACCTGGGTCAGAATGTCAGCTACCATGAAATTCTTGCTTAGCCAAGCAAGATCAATGTGACCCCGAGAACGAACAGGGGGCACCTTGCCCAGAAACCACCTCAAAGCGCCATCTCGCTCCCAAAGACGGGGGTCAACTCGGAGAGCAACTTTGCCTATCCGCAGGCCAGTCAACAAAGAAAAATCGCCCGGAGTGATAGTCATCTCGCCAGCAGCAGGGAAGTGGAAGGTATTGGTGGTATCCCACCACCTCTCAACCAGCGAGGTCATCAGTGACCAATCCATCTTTGGAAGATCGAGGCCCAGAACGAACGTCTCGAAACCTACAGCACGTACTAATTCTCGAGCCTGCTCTGGCAGCTTTAAGAACCATCTATGCACCTCTTTGCCTCCACCGCGAGCTTCCAGCCTCCTGTTTCTCTGCCAAAGACAAAAGGGAGTTAATCTCATGATTGCATAAACGAAGAGAATGCTAAGGGGCATCAAATCAACATCTAAAAAGCATGCATTGCCTAGACAGGGGGCACAGTTATTTTGGTTTCCTTAAACAAAAATAGGTTCAACCCAAACATGGGTTCTTCACATCCATGCTCCTAGCAAAAAGGGATTTTCATCCCGCAAGCAAAAATTTTTTTATTCTAAATACAAGGATTTTCGAAACTCCGAACTAAAGTAAACTTTTTACTTTTTCAGGAAGCTCACCGGTACGTTCAGAACGCTCAGATGATGCTCAGGCTCTCTGCGAACTATCTCGGCCCCTGGGCCACCAACGGGAGGATGGTACTGCAGGAAACCGCCATAACCCAGCCTACGCGAAGGAAGAGCGTAGGTAGTAGGATCAAACAAACCGGGCTCCTCAATCGCCTCCTCGTCGGAAGACGGGTGCTCGCACCTACATGGAGGATGCGAGGACGAACCCGCGACACCTGAAGATGGCGTGGCCATCACGTCCAAACCAAGAAGGAAAGAAAGACCAACGGTTTCGGACAAGCAAAACCGGCAGCAACAGTAATGACGGCGGTGGTCGGGGAGGATGGTCGCCGGAGATGATGGTGGCCGACGGTAGTGGAGGAGGGCGGCGGTGTACGACGGCCGTCGGGCGAGAGGAACGGAGGAAAATAAGGGAGGAGGAGAAGAAAAGATTAAATGGGCCGTGAGATCGATTTAACTGAACTTAAATCGATTTCCTGGCTTTTAGCGTTCTCACGGCCGAGACATCTATTCCTCGGCCGAGACATCAATCCTTCGGCCGAGAGATTGTAGACACCTCCCAAGCGGGGCATCGCCATACAGATTCATCACGTTTGTTTGCTCGATTGGTTGCTCACTTCATAAACCAAAATCATGGACATTCCCATGGCTAGGAACGTCGCCACATGATAATGGCTATCATCAAATAGAGTCGCCACCCAGTTTATTAAAACTGGGAAAATAGATAGAGATTCTGGATTCGGGAGCCAAAAGTACAGTAAGGGGAAGGTATTAGGCACCCCTCTCTGCCCAGTCGTGAGACTGGCCCATAATCGTTCAACATAAGACGTATAGATGCTTTGTCTAATCCTAACACATAGTCTGTTTAATTATTCCTTTAAACAGTAAGCAAAGTGAGCCAGTGCGATAATGGAAGCATGCATCAGATAGCAAATAAACAAACATAATGTCCCAGGGAGATGGATCTCGCGGCCGGTGAATAGATGTCACGGCCGAGAGATCCCCCTGGTTTGATGTACCGGCCGAGGGATCGAAGCCCCGGTCGGTGTTCTTCCTCACACCAGACAGAAAGATTGACAGTTAATCAAAACGCTACGATTAGTAAAAAGAACAGTAAATAAGGCAAACCAGAGGCCGTTGGGCCTCACCACCTTGATCCCTCAGTTGCTTGATTGCTTTGGATTGGGTGTGATTGATTGATTGCTTGATTGAAAACCCTAGAGCTAGGGTTTGAACTTCGGGGTTTGATCACCGGATTGACGGCTACCTTCGGAAGGTTAGGGCTTTTGAAGTATGGGATTGAGGGAGTATTTCTGCAGAGTTTCGAGGTTTGAGAGAGTGTGTGGGTATCTCAATTTCTGTGTGTTAATTCGGAACCCAAAGGCCCCTTTATATAGGCATAGGGATGACTCACTCCGGCCAATCAAATCACGAGATGGCAATTGCAATTGCAATGCATCTCAAACTCTACGTCGTGATCTCCGAACGTAGCCCAAACGCATCGGGAAGGTAGTGTAGTTGGATTAAACCAAACGTCCGACAGAACGTTCGAGAGTCTGGAAAAAGGTCGATCTGGCGGCCGAGCAATGGATGTCGCGGCCGTGGAATGGATGTCTCGGCCGAAGGATAGATCTTGCGGCCGAGGAATTGATCTCTCAGGGAGATTTTGTTGGCAACAGGTTGCTCGGGCGAGGGTATGATGTTATGGCCGTGGGATCGATGTTACGGCCGTCAGATGGATTCTCCTAGGCTTCTGTATTTCTGTCTGAAAGGCTGTATGGCTCTGAATTGGGTCCTCTAAGTGGTCAAAGTTCTCACCGAAAGTCCTAAGGTCCTCAAAGAAGCAATCATCAATCATTGTATCCATTTCATCATCGGGATTGTCCCAAGGTGGGACTTGAAATAATCGTTAGGCCAAATTGGGGTGTCTACAGATGCCCCTCTTTGACTGAACTCAGACGGATCGCGAGACATGTTTGAGTAAGAGTCAAAGCTGTAAAAAGCAACTCAATTTGGTCCAACCACTATTCCAAGGGGTTTTCGAAAAAGGTTTTGTTATGGTCGGGCCGGGAGGCTGCCTACGTATTCCACAAGGGAAATTCAGACCAATCGTAGTTCGGGCAATAAAGAAAAGCAAAAAGTTTGGAGGGTCAGAGACAGAAGACGTACCTTAGGGCTTAAAAAGCCGTAGTGTGACGTACCTAGACTGAGCCAGGGTTTTGGCGGAAGATAGTTGAAGGAGCGCAGGGCTGCCTGGGGAGTTTTTGCGTAGAGCTTCCTTAGTATTTTGGGGTAGATCAGTACACTGCAGGTGCGTTTGCTTTTCTTGATCATCCTTACTTTGACTGAAAGGAGCTCGATAGAGTAGCCTATCCTTGCGAATGAGCTGGAAGGAATTGATGTAATGGGGTGGAATCCAAACCATCTACTGGGGATGAATTGGACGCCGGTTTGCTTTTGAGATAGGGGGCGCAGGGCCAGTAACTGGAGCACGGAGCTTTTGGTGATGAGGGAACCGAGGCACGGAGCCGGTTGTAGTCATGAGGCGAGAGCCTGGAGAGTGATGGAGTCGAGGCGTGGAGCCTGCTGTGGTTATGAGGTGAAGGCCTGAGGGGATTGGGTAAGACCGAAGCACGGAGCTGGTGTTGATCATAAGGCGAGAGCCTAAGGTGTTTTGATGGGACTGAAGCACGGAGCTGGTGTTTGATCATGAGGCGAGAGCCTGAGGTGATTGATAGGACCGAAGCGCGGAGCTGGTGTTGAGGCGAGAGCCTGTGGTGATTAGATTGAGGCGTGGAGCCTGCTGAAGTGATTGAGGCGTGGAGCCTGTATGCAGTCTTGAGGCGAGGGCCTAAGTTGTTGGAGCTTAGAGCTTGACGTGATATGAACCGAAGCGTAGAGCTGGTATTGATTATAAGGTGAGAGCCTGAGGTGATTGCTAGGACCGAAGCGCGGAGCTGGTGTTGATCATAAGGCGAGAGCCTGTGGTGATTGCTAGGACCGAAGCGCGGAGCTGGTGTTGATCATAAGGCGAGAGCCTGTGGCGTCAAAGCTTTGAGCTTGACATGATGAACCGAAGCGCGGAGCTGGTATAAGGCAAGGGCCTGAGGCGTCAAAGCTTTGAGCTTGACGTGATGAACCGAAGCGCGGAGCTGGTATAAGGCAAGGGCCTGAGGCGTGGAGCCTTAAGTGACTGAGGCGTGGAGCCTGCATGCAGTCTTGAGGCGAGGGCCTGAGTTGTCGGAGCTTAGAGCTTGACGTGATATGAACCGAAGCGTAGAGCTGGTTGCATTCTGATGGTCTGTGCACGGAGCTTTCTCATCATGTGGAGCCAAAGGATCGAGGCGTTGGGCCGATCAATAAAACCGAGGCATAGAGCCGGTTGATTGCAGGGTTGACCTGTTTCATGAGAGCTATGCAGAGTGTATATGTGCAATGCTTGTTAGATGTGAACAGATATGATGGTGCAGACTCGATGTGATAATGCAATATGTGCACGGGCCCGTGCGTGTGTGTTTGTTTTAAAGCTTAGAGCTTCTATCAAGTTCCGGACTTGAGCATTCAGAGCGTAGAGCTCGAGCATTCGGACGGCAGAATCCGAGCATTCAAAGTACAGGCTTTGAGCGTCCAGTACGCAGTGGTTGGGCATCCAAGCGTAGAGCTTGAGCATTCAAGTGTATGACTTGAGCATCCAGTACACAGTGGTTGGGCATCCAAGCGTAGAGCTTGAGCATTCAAAAATGTTTAGATTTTTGAGCATTCAGGCGTAGAGCCTGAGAATAGATGTCTTGATTGCTGGGGCGGCTTAGAGCCTGTTGCTTGTTTACGGCTTCGAGCCAGTTGAGATGATGAACACAGGCTTCGATCCTGTTAAGAACTTGATTGTGTACGGCTTCGAGCCAGTTGAGACAATGGGCTTAGAGCCACTGAGATTGTGATAACAGGCGTAGAGTCTATTGCTGTGATGGTGAGCATAGAGCTGCTGGGATAGTAAACACAGGCTTCGAGCATGTCGAAGTAATGGGCTTGGAGCCGCTAAGGTGGTAGATATAGGCTTCGAGCCTGTTGAGATAATGGGCTTCGAGCCGCTGAAGTGATGGACATAGGCTTCGAGCCTGTTAAGATAATAGGCTTCGAGCCGCTGAGGTGATAGGATGGGCGCAGAGCCGCTGAGATTGGTTGTTACGGCTTCGAGCCAGTTTGAGATAATGGGCTTTGAGCCGCTGAATTGTGTAGAGATGATGGGCACAGGGCCGCTAAATTGATACGGGCGTAGAGCCGCTTATGATAAAGGGCTTCGAGCCGCTGGGTTTGTATAGCAGACAAAGGCTTCGAGCCTGTTGAGGTAATGGGCTTCGAGCCGTTGAGTAGAAGGCGTAGAGCCGCTTTGGTGAGATGACGGGCGTAGAGCCTGCTGAGTTGTATGGAGACGACGGGCACAGGGCCGCTGAATTGGTAGGTGGGGGCGTAGAGCCATTGAGTTGCAGGCGTAGAGCTGCTGGGTGAGCAAGCATGGAGCTGCTTATTTCCTTGATAGTGGATATGGGCATAGCGCTGCTGGATGTTTTTGACTTGTTTCGGCCAGCAGTTTGTGGAGAGAGGTCTTTGATGCTTGGGCATGCCCCCAAGGCTAGTTTTGGTCACATTGCATTGGCTCGGGGATGCCCCCAAGGCTACTTGGTCGATTGAGGACTTAGAAGTCTGTAGTGGCTTTGAATTAGTGCACCGAGCAAAATTTGTTGCTGGGGGAATCTGATTAAGGGGCCAGGAGATCGATCTCTCGGCCGAAGAATTGATGTCTCGGCCGAGGAATAGATGTTTCGGCCGTGAGAACGCCAAAAGCCAGGAAATCGATTTAAGTTCAGTTAAATCGATCTCGCGGGTCACATCTTCCTTTCCACTCCTTACTCTTTCCTCTCGTCTAAACGATCGCCGCCGTTCTCTCCTCTCTCTCCTCGCCGACTGTTGCCATCTCCCCGTCGTCGTTTCTCCTTCGACCCCACAGTTCCGGTCATCCCTTCCCTTGGCTGCCATGGCCTCATCTCCGCCTCCTCCTCCGTCGTCTAATGTTCCTGCCGTGCCTAGGGACACGGGTAAGGCTCCGGCCGTCGAGGCCGAGATTCTTGGCGGGGTTTCCAGCTCCCGCGTCTTGCGCTCGAGTCGGCGCAGGGCCACTGCTGGAGGGAGTTCCTCGCAGCCCATTCCTCCTGGGGCTGAACCCGAGGTTTCTACTGATGTGGGTGGTGATATTCTTCCACCTTTTGATATTGCCACTTACGCTCCTCAGGTTCACTTGGTCGGGCGTGGTGGTTCTTTGCGATACCGTCCTCCCCTCAGTGACATCCCACCTGAGGTCTTGCACAGGGAGCCAGAGCAGCACTTTGGTTCCACCAACAGGAAGGTAGAATTTTACCCTGTCAAATGATTTTTGTATGTGAGATTTCGCAGAATGATAGCTTGATATTTTGATAGGGAGTTTGAGTTCTAGAAGTTGCCCCCTGTATAGGCGATGTCTTGTGTATTTGATTTCTTCTTCGTATTTTGTCAGGCAAACGAGAGGCTGCGCGTGTGGGGAAGCTGCCCCCAGGTGTTTGAGTGGTATGAGAGGCTTCCTCAGGAAGCCAAGGATGAGGTTGCTTTAGCTGGCTTCGAGCCCTTGATTCTTGGTTTCCATCTTCCGAAGGCGGAGTTGGGACTGACCACATCCTTGGTTGGACGGTGGTGGGATACCACCAACACTTTCCACCTTCCGGAGGATGGGGAGATGACGATCACTCCGGGTGACTTTGCTTTGCTCACAGGCCTGAGGGTTGGCGGCGACCCTCTTCCAATTGACCCGTGGATTCATGAGCGGGAGGGTGCCCTTGGATACCTCTTGGGGAAGGTTCCCATTGTGTCAGAGAGTGGCCATATCACATATACCTGGCTTCGGGACGAGTTTGATCAAGTTGACATCCTGACGGAGATTCCCCTTTCCCAGCTGGTACGAGCTTTCCTGCTTTATCTCCTTGGGCAAACTTTGTTTTGCAACAAGGAGAATTCGGTACATGTCCAGTTTTTGGCTGCTTTGGTGCATTTAGAGACCATAGCAGAGTTTGATTGGGGAACTCCTGCCCTAGCCACGTTGTACGGGCACCTCAGTGCTTGCTCCCGGGGAGTTAGTTTGTCGCTCGACGGACATCATCGTATTCTTGAGGTATACATTTTGATTTCTGCGCTATCCTTTTGTTGTTTCCCTCTTTGTTATTCATATTCTTCGTCTTTGCTTGTAGCTCTGGGCTTTTGAGCACCTGTTGCAGTTTCCTCCCCCGACTAGGCACAGAGAGCCTAGGTTTGTTCCGCGGGTAGCCCGTTGGTTGAAGGGAGTTCGGAAGTCGCGGTCGCCTGCCATGGACTTGCTGGCTTGGAGGCGAGTTTTGGATCGTCTGACGGTGGATCAGGTATGATATTTTCTTTGTCTTCTAATCTTCGTGTAATTTTCCTTGTTCTGTCATTTTGATGCTATTTCCCTTATTATAGGTGCGTTTTGACCCATGGGGCGTGCTACTCGATGAGGCTCCTTTGGAGTTGACCTCAGCTCGGGCGTTAGACAGCCAGCATTTCCTTCTGGAGGGGCCATTTTCGAGAGCCTGGTATCTTGGAGAGAGGGTAGCGAGCCAGTACTTTCCGCGTTCCGAGGCGTTGCAGCTTGTTCCTCTCCCTCCTCCAGTTGGCATGAGATCGACCCATCTTTTGACCGGGGATAGCTTGCTACTTGCTTTTGAGAGACAGCCAGCCCTGAGTTTTCTCGTAGTAGGAGACTATTCAGCCTTTCGTTTGGCCTCCTTGACCCTTCCTATCACTACTGCTGCTGCTGTTCCTCCTGTTTGGCCACGGGCCCCCAGCTTCATTTCTTTCCATAATGCAAGTGGAGAAGAGGAGCGTTTGCCACTGACACCATGCACTACGCAGTTCTACATGCTTCCTGCCGGGGTCCAGCAGGTAATATTTATAGATTTTGGTTTCCTTCAGCATCCCTTGCTTACTTGATTGTATATGCAATTGCTTCCTCTGCAGGTGCCCGCTGGGGTGTTTCAGGAGTGGTTGCGTGCTTTCCAAAGCGCGGAGGCTTTGGCTCGGCGGCAGCGCAGTCGAATAGCTGCGGTATGCATCCTTTGATCTTTTCCTTTTCCATCCCATGTCCCATGTGAAACTAAATGCCTATATCCTTGTGTCTCTGCAGCTTGAAGCAGAGCGAGTACCGACAGTATCGGTCACCCAGAGTGCTGGAGTTAGCGAGGGTGGGAGTACTGAAGCTGGTGATGGAGATGTCGCGACTGGCGAGGGACAGAGGATCAGTATCCCAGTTCCTGAGCGTTTTCGTCCTGCGCCCAAGAGGGGTCGTGGGCAGTAGCTAGCCCTTCTTTTCTTGTACCTGTAGTTGTTAGTCCTAAAAACAGATAATTTGACACTTTGTATTTTTGTTTGTATTTGAAACATCCTCAGCATGCATTAAATATTTATGCAATATTTTTCAAAGTTTTGTAAATGTCTGGATTAAATTTGGGCCGAGGAATGGATCACTCGGCCGAGGGTTCCATTCTTCGGCCGCTACTTCCATTTCCTAAAGAAATTAGGTTTTTGCTTTTAGCCAAACGGCGTTTTTCCCTTCTTACACTTGCATTTGATTCAAGCTCTCCTATTTGCTTTTGTTATTCCTGCAATCTCTTTGCCATGTTTTTGTTAGAATGCTTGGTCCCTTATGTCGACGACTTCTAAGTCAGAGAGGACGAACGATGATTCTCGTATACCTTTGTTTTTGTCAATTCCCTGGAAAATGACTAACTCATCTTTTGTGAGCTCAATACGCAGGGTTAGCTATGCCTATCATTGAATACAAACCCCTTTGATATCATCTTTCTTCTCTCCAAATATTTGGGCCGCATCTCGACGCGAGATTGCCTACGTACCCCAATCAGGGAATCAGGCCTTTTACGTAGTTCCAAGATTACCACCTTTGGGGGTTGGGTTTTCACTCTTAATTTTCCTTTCTCTCATGCTCTAGATTTTGCCTAGGTTACCTGATAGAGGTTGAGTCCCTAGCGAGCTTTCCTTCAAATGCCTTAACTTTTACCTAGGCTGCGTTTTTCGCTTTTTCTTTGTCCTAGCAGGCTTTGCTCTTACTTTTGCTTGGGTGTATATTTTACCCAACGAGCGTTTTTCTCTCAAGAGGTGTTTGGAGAGGCATTTGATGGAGATGTTTTTATGAATCTCCTGTTGTGTTTGTACTTTCACAATGGGCAAGCTAACCCTAAGTGTTCTCACGGAGATAGCGTCTTTTTCTTGAGTTTTGATAAAAAAAAGTCTAGTTCTAAGTAACCAGGGTTCGTCCCCTCTTTTCCTTTTGGTCGGTAACATAAAGAATTAGATTCTTGAAATCCTTTTATCTTTGGCAGAGAGATTGTAGTGTATACCAATCACATTTTAGAGATGGAATCATTTGTTAAGCATAGAAGTGATAAAATGGGGATTTATTCAATCATAGATAATGCCCAAACAGGGGCCCAAAACATGTCCTAACTTGTCTTTAGGAAATGAAAGCAATGTTTTGTTATGTGATTTACTGCGATGTTTCAGGAGTGGTTCCTTTTTCCTTTGCAGTTTTATACTCTTCTTCACCCTCTTTGCCAAACAGAATCTTTAGGTCAAATTCAGCTAGCACTTCAATCCAGTCTTCAGGAGTAGGGGATGAATTAGTTGGCTCATCTTCCAAATCACTGTCAGTCCATTCCTGATCAAAGAAGATTTGCATTCCAGGGTACCGTTGCTTGGTAACTTCGTCTTCCCATGTCTCTGCGAAGCCGCAGAATGGAAAGTCTTCTCCTTCCCTCACAAACCAGCCATTGAGTGTTTTTGGGATCACGAGTTTCTCTTCTTTGACCTTGCTTCCTCTTGCCTTAGCCTTTTCCATGCTTTTCTTCCTTTTCACCTCGGCTTCTGTTGGGATGTAGCCAAGACCAAAGGCGTATTGATTGTGCGGGGGATCAATCATTTGCGAGATGCCTTGTGATCTTTTGCCTAATCCCAACCCAGGGAGGTATTTTTGCTTCTTCATCATCCATATGGCGGGGGCACTTACATAGAAGCTTCTCTCAGCCATTAAGGCTTGCACAGTAGTTGCTTCCTCAAGACTGAATCCAGTAAGGAAGGTTTCCTCGGTTTCTACCTCTTGGACAGGCGTATCAGAATGAGCCCGGATTGATGAATCCCCCAGAATGGTTATAACCCTTCCATCTACTGCGAATTTGACTTTCTGATGCAAAGTGGAAGGTACTGCCCCAGCGTCATGTAGCCAAGGCCTTCCTAATAGAAGATTGAAGGTGGCTGGTATATCCATCACATGGAACTCCACATCCCTTTTGATCTTCTCCACTTCTACTGGCAATGTGACACACCCAACCACTCTTCTTTTTGAATTGTCATATCCCCTTACTCCTTGGCTTGAAGGGCGTACGTCGGTGGCGTTTACCCCTAGCTTGTCGAGGGTTCTTTGAGGACATACGTTTAAAGCAGACCCATTATCTACCAAGACCAACGGGATCCATTTGGTGAGACATTTAAGTGAAATGTAGAGAGGTTTGTTGTGTGCAGGCCCTTCAGGGGGTAGATCCTTGTCAGTGAAAGCTATCGTTGGTTTTGGAGCTTTTGACGCCATTATGAAACCTACGAGTTCTTCGGGGGTGATGTCGATGGGAACTTTGGCTTTCCCCAAGGTTTTGAAGAAGGAGTTGCGATGTTCGTAGGAGGACATAAGCAATCCCCAAATAGAGATATCAGCTTGGATTTTCTTTAGTTGTCTTAGCACTCTGTCTTCCTCAGGTTCGGTCTTTTGGCTTTCTTCTCCTTCTTTTTCTTCCATTACTCGTGTTGAGGTTGAACTTTCTCCGCTCAATTTAGGAGGTTTATACACCCTTCCGCTTCGGGTGAGGTGACCCACTTCTTCTTCTTGGGTACCCCAAGGGTCAGCAGGCTCAATTCTTCCAACTTTTGGCAGGGCTTGACGCATGTCTAACCACCAATCCCCATCATCAATGGCATAGATGTGGGGTTCTCCTTCTGTTGTAAAGCATTCCTCGCTCTTGGAGAGGATTAGGGATGGTTTAGCTCGGGTATTTGGAATAATGTGTAGGGCCGGATTATATGTGGAGCTATTGGATAGGCTTATGAGATTGATATTTTGAGGCGGTGGTTCGCTGTTGTGAGCGGGAAGTGGATTGGTTTGTACATTAGGCTTAGGAGGTTTTATGGCTTGGCTATCAATGAGATCCTGGATGTCATGACGAAGACGCATGCAGCGGTCTGTCTCATGTCCAGGGTGTTGATGGTAAGCACATTGCTTATTGGCATCATAGCTTGGGCCGTAAGGTGGCTGAGGAGATGGATTATTCAAGAGCCTAAGGTGCCCTTGACGGCTTAAGATGGCTAAGGCCTGGGATGGAGTCATATAGAGTGGGCTGAAATTACGGCGAGGGTGATTCGTGCTTCTAGATGAGCCAGTTTGAAAAGGGTCTTGTGGCAAGACTGAGTCAAGGAGGTTGACGGAGGCAGGAGCTGCACGGTTTGGAAAGGTTTTTCTGGGTGGAGGGTTTTCTTCTTTTCCAATGAGGCCCAACTTGATCCCATCCTCGATTTGTAATCCAGTGGCGTGTAAATGTTTGAAGTCGGTGATAGCCTGAGTGTAAATGTGAGTGAGGTATTTAGGCTGTAAGTTCTTGACAACTATCCTCACTTGATCTTCCTCGGAAGGGCGGCTTTTCATCTTGGCAGCCTTCTCTCTCCATCTTGCCACAAAGGTAGCAAAGTCCTCATTGGATTCTTGCTTAGTCATCTCCAAATCTCGGGTAGTAAGTTCAATTTGGACATTGTACGCATACTGCTTGACAAAAGCGTTAGCAATTTCAGGCCAAGTTTGATAATGCACAAATTCCAAAGTGAGAAACCAATCGAGGGCGCTTCCAGTGAGAGTCCTTTGAAACAGTTGAGCAATGAGCTCGTCGGTCAAGCCCATGGGCTTCAGAGTGTTGATGACATGGCGGACATGGCTGGTAGGGTTACCAGTCCCGTTGAATTTCTCGATGTTTGGCATTTTGAACCGTCCAGGCAACTGAGATTCTGGAAAGAGGCAGAGTCCCTCGAAATCTAGAATTTGGTCTCCTTGTGAGCGAGCCAAAGCGTGCTTAATCTCTTTGACCTGTTTGGCCAATTCAGGGTTTTCTATAATTTCATGAGGATTTTCTGCTTCCTCCTCGTTTTTCTTGTCTTCAACATCTCTTGCTGCTTTCTCAGCTTGTAAATAGGCAATTTGGGCTCGGAGCTCGGTGATGGTAGCATCATTATCTGCCATTTTTGGAATGCAGGTAGGGAGATTGTTTGGTGAGGCTTGGAATCTGGTAGATAATCGGTTTTGTTGAGGAGAAAACCGCGAAGTCCCTGAAACTGATTGGGACCGTTGCAGTGAGGGTGCCTCGGCAGATGAAGGCGACTGATGAGGTGACTGTAAAGACCTCTGTTTGGCGTGACTTTGGGTATTGTAAGAGTATAAAACTGGCTGAGGTTGCTTCCTTAACCTACCTATTGTGCCTGCTTTGAAAAATAGAATACCTGAAAGTCAGTATTCGGCCTGTGTAGGGTTAGGATTTGGGTTTGAAAATCCCAACCCTTCTGCACAGAAAAAGTTAATACAACAACAAATGATACAAGGTGTGAGGAAGAACTTTTGTAAGTAGAATGCAAGTAGGTTCCTAGCCTGTAGGTTCCTGTCTTAGTTTGATAAGTTCTACGGCTTTCTAAAGCATGCAAGGTTTTTGGTGGTTTCAGGGTGCTCCGTTGTCAAAGGGCACCAATCCTTTCACCAGCCCATCATAGGCGGTAATTGGGTGATTCCCTTTTTGATATACCACTAGGTACGAGTGACTGTGGAGTTTGCTGGAACCCCCAACATAGCCCGTGTCATGCCGGGATATCAGGTGAACTCAACGGGTTGCCCGCTCGATGCATATGATAAATGAATTAGATAAGGCATGTATTAGTCTTATGTTGAACTTTTTGGTTATGGCTCTCAAATCCCCAGCAGAGTCGCCAAAAACTGTAGACACCTCCCAAGCGGGGCATCGCCATACAGATTCATCACGTTTGTTTGCTCGATTGGTTGCTCACTTCATAAACCAAAATCATGGACATTCCCATGGCTAGGAATGTCGCCACATGATAATGGCTATCATCAAATAGAGTCGCCACCCAGTTTATTAAAACTGGGAAAATAGATAGAGATTCTGGATTCGGGAGCCAAAAGTACAGTAAGGGGAAGGTATTAGGCACCCCTCTCTGCCCAGTCGTGAGACTGGCCCATAATCGTTCAACATAAGACGTATAGATGCTTTGTCTAATCCTAACACATAGTCTGTTTAATTATTCCTTTAAACAGTAAGCAAAGTGAGCCAGTGCGATAATGGAAGCATGCATCAGATAGCAAATAAACAAACATAATGTCCCAGGGAGATGGATCTCGCGGCCGGTGAATAGATGTCACGGCCGAGAGATCCCCCTGGTTTGATGTACCGGCCGAGGGATCGAAGCCCCGGTCGGTGTTCTTCCTCACACCAGACAGAAAGATTGACAGTTAATCAAAACGCTACGATTAGTAAAAAGAACAGTAAATAAGGCAAACCAGAGGCCGTTGGGCCTCACCACCTTGATCCCTCAGTTGCTTGATTGCTTTGGATTGGGTGTGATTGATTGATTGCTTGATTGAAAACCCTAGAGCTAGGGTTTGAACTTCGGGGTTTGATCACCGGATTGACGGCTACCTTCGGAAGGTTAGGGCTTTTGAAGTATGGGATTGAGGGAGTATTTCTGCAGAGTTTCGAGGTTTGAGAGAGTGTGTGGGTATCTCAATTTCTGTGTGTTAATTCGGAACCCAAAGGCCCCTTTATATAGGCATAGGGATGACTCACTCCGGCCAATCAAATCACGAGATGGCAATTGCAATTGCAATGCATCTCAAACTCTACGTCGTGATCTCCGAACGTAGCCCGAACGCATCGGGAAGGTAGTGTAGTTGGATCAAACCAAACGTCCGACAGAACGTTCGAGAGTCTGGAAAAAGGTCGATCTGGCGGCCGAGCAATGGATGTCGCGGCCGTGGAATGGATGTCTCGGCCGAAGGATAGATCTTGCGGCCGAGGAATTGATCTCTCAGGGAGATTTTGTTGGCAACAGGTTGCTCGGGCGAGGGTTTGATGTTATGGCCGTGGGATCGATGTTACGGCCGTCAGATGGATTCTCCTAGGCTTCTGTATTTCTGTCTGAAAGGCTGTATGGCTCTGAATTGGGTCCTCTAAGTGGTCAAAGTTCTCACCGAAAGTCCTAAGGTCCTCAAAGAAGCAATCATCAATCATTGTATCCATTTCATCATCGGGATTGTCCCAAGGTGGGACTTGAAATAATCGTTAGGCCAAATTGGGGTGTCTACAGAGATCGATCTCCTGGCCCCCTTTATCAAATTCCCTCAGCAACAGCAGATCATGCTCAGTGCACCAATTCAAGCCACTACAGAGTCCTCAACCAACCAAGTAGCCTTGGGGGCATCCCCGAGCCAATGCAACATGACCAAAACCAGCCTTGGGGGCATGCCCAAGCATCGAAAATCTCTCTCCACAAACTGCTGGCCAAAACAAGTTAAAACACCCAGTGGCTCTACGCCCTCCATATCTATCATCTTAGCGGCTCTAAGCCCTCAACACAGCAGGCTCTACGCCCGTCATCTCACCAAAGCGGCTCTACGCCTTCTATTCAGCAGCTCCAGGCCATCACCTCAATAGGCTCGAAGCCTATCTCAACAGACTCCACGTCTATTATCACCCAGCGGCTCGAAGCCCTTTATCATAGCAGGCTCGAAGCCCATATCAATTCAGCGGCCCTGCGCCTATCATCTCTACACAACTCAGCGGCTCCAAGCCCACTATCTCAACTGGCTCGAAGCCGTAACAACCAACTCAGCGGCTCTAAGCCCATTGTCTCAACTGGCTCGAAGCCGTACACAATCAAGTTCTTAACAGGCTCGAAGCCTGTGTTCATCATCTCAACTGGCTCGAAGCCGTAACAATCGATCTCAGCGGCTCGAAGCCCATTATCGATAGGCTCTACGCCCATATTCACTCATTCAGCAGCTCTACGCTCGCTATCGCAACTCAGCGGCTCGAAGCCCATTATCGACAGGCTCTACGCCCATATTCACTCATTCAGCAGCTCTACGCTCGCTATCGCAACTCAGCGGCTCAAAGCCCATTATCGACAGGCTCTACGCCCATATTCACTCATTCAGCAGCTCTACGCTCGCTATCGCAACTCAGCGGCTCGAAGCCCATTACTTCAACAGGCTCGAAGCCTGTATCTACCATCTGAAATGGCTCAAAGCCATAACAAACAATCTCAGCGGCTCCAAGCCCATTATCTCAACTGGCTCAAAGCCGTAAACAAGCAACAGGCTCTACGCCGCCTCATCAATCAAGACATCTATTCTCAGGCTCTACGCCTGAATGCTAAAAAATCTAACATTTTTGAATGCTCAAGCTCTACGCATGGATGCCCAACCACTGTGTACTGGATGCTCAAGTTATACACTTGAATGCTCAAGCTCTACGCTTGGATGCCCAACCACTGTGTACTGGACGCTCAAAGCCTGTACTTTGAATGCTCGGATTCTGCTGTCCGAATGCTCGAGCTCTACGCTCTGAATGCTCAAGTCCGGAACTTGATAGAAGCTCTAAGCTTAAAACAAACACACACGCACGGGCCCGTGCACATTTGCATCAACATTTTCACATCGAGTCTGCATCATATCTGTTCACATCTAACAAACAAGCATTGCACATATACACTCTGCATATCTCTCATGAAACAGGTCAACCCTGCAATCAACCGGCTCTATGCCTCGGTTTTATTGATCGGCCCAACGCCTCGATCCTTTGGCTCCACGCCAACACTTATGATGAGAAAGCTCCGTGCACAGACCATCAGAATGCAACCAGCTCTATAATTCGGTTCATATCACGTCAAGCTCTAAGCTCCGACAACTCAGGCCCTCGCCTCAAGACTACATACAGGCTCCACGCCTCAATCACTTCAGGCTCCATGCCTCATTTCCTTCGCTTCAAGGCCCTCGCCTTATACCAGCTCCGCGCTTCGGTTCAGCACGTCAAGCTCGAAGCTCTGACACCACAGGCTCTCAATCACCTCAGGCTCTCGCCTTATGATCAACACCAGCTCCGTGCTTCGGTCCCATCAAGCTCTAAGCTCACCTCAGGCCTCCGTCTCATAAACCACAGCAGGCTCCACGCCTCAATCTAGTCACCTCAGGCTCTCGCCTTATGATCAACACCAGCTCCGTGCTTCGGTCCCATCAAGCTCTAAGCTCACCTCAGGCCTCCGTCTCATAAACCACAGCAGGCTCCACGCCTCAATCTAGTCACCTCAGGCTCTCGCCTTATGATCAACACTAGCTCCGCGCTTCGGTCCTATCCAATCTCCTCAGGCCTTCACCTCAAGATTGCAACAGGCTCCACGCCTCGACTCCATCACTCTCCAGGCTCTCGCCTCATGACTACAACCGGCTCCGTGCCTCGGTTTCCTCATCTCCAAAAGCTCCGTGCTTCAGCTACTGGCCCTGCGCCCCCCCATCTCAAAAACAAACCGGCGTCCAATTCATCCCCAGCAGATGGCTTGGATTCCACCCTACTACATCAATTCCTTCCAGCTCATTCGCAAGGATAGGCTACCCTACCGAGCTCTTTTCAGTCAAAGTAAGGATGATCAAGAAAAGCAAACGCACCTGCAGTGTACTGATCTACCCCAAAATACTAAGGAAGCTCTCCGCAAAAATTCCCCGGCAGCCCTGCGCTCCTTCAACTATCTTCCGCCAAAACCCTGGCTCAGTCTAGGTACGTCACACTACGGCTTTTTAAGCCCTAAGGTACGTCTTCTGTCTCTAACCCTCCAAACTTTTTACTTTTCTTTATTGCCCGAACTACGATTGGTCTGAATTTCCCTTGTGGAATACGTAGGCAGCCTCCCGGCCCGACCATAACAAAACCTTTTTCAAAAACCCCTTGGAATAGTGGTTGGACCAAATTGAGTTGCTTTTTACAGCTTTGACTCTTACTCAAACATGTCTCGCGATCCGTCTGAGTTCAGTCAAAGAGGGGCATCTGTAGACACCCCAATTTGGCCTAACGATTATTTCAAGTCCCACCTTGGGACAATCCCGATGATGAAATGGATACAATGATTGCTGATTGCTTCCTTGAGGACCTTAGGACTTTCGGTGAGAACTTTGACCACTTAGAGGACCCAATTCAAAGCCATACAGCCTTTCAGACAGAAATACAGAAGCCTAGGAGAATCCATCTGACGGCCGTAACATCGATCCCACGGCCACAACATCAATCCCTCACCCGAGCAACCTGTTGCCAGCAAAATCTCCCTGAGAGATCAATCCCTCGGCCGCAAGATCTATCCTTCGGCCGAGACATCCATTCCACGGCCGCGACATCCTTTGCTCGGCCGCCAGATCGACCTTTTTCCAGACTCTCGAACGTTCTGTCAGACGTTTGGTTTGATCCAACTACACTACCTTTCCGATGCGTTCGGGCTACGTTCGGAGATCACGACGTAGAGTTTGAGATGCATTGCAATTGCAATTGCCATCTCGTGATTTGATTGGCCGGAGTGAGTCATCCCTATGCCTATATAAAGGGGCCTTTGGGTTCCGAATTAACACACAGAAATTGAGATACTTACACACTCTCTCAAACCTCGAAGCTCTGCACAAATACTCCCTCAATCCCATACTCCAAAAGCCCCAACCTTCCGAAGGTAGCCGTCAATCCGGCGATCAAACCCCGAAGTTCAAACCCTAACTCTAGGGTTCTCGATCAAGCAATCAGTCAATCACGCCCAATCCAAAGCAATCAAGCAACTGAGGGATCAAGGTGGTGAGGCCCAACGGCCTCTGGTTTGTCTTAATTTTCTATACCTTTGACTAACCGTAGCGTTTTGATTATCCGTTAATCTTTCTGTCTGGTGTGAGGAAGAACACCGACCGGGGCTTCGATCCCTCGGCCGGTACATCAAACCAGGAGGATCCCTCGGCCGTGACATCCATTCACCGGCCGCGGGATCCATCTCCCTGGGACAATTTTGTTTGTTTTTCTGCTTTCTGATGCATGCTTCGATTATCGCATTGGCTCACTTTGTTTACTGTTTAAAGGAATAACTAAACAGACTATGTGTTAGAATTAAACAAAGCATCTATATGTCTTATGTTGAACGATTATGGGCCAGTCTCACGACTGGGCAAAGAGGGGTGCCTAACACCTTCCCCTTATTGTACTTTTGGCTCCCGTATCCAGAATCTCTGTCTATTTTCCCAGTTTTAATAAACTGGGTGGCGACTCTATTTGATGATAACCGTTATCATGTGGCGATGTTCCTAGCCATGGGAATGTCCATGATTCTGGTTTATGAAGTGAGCAACCAATCGAGCAAACACAATGTGATCAATCTGTATGGCGATGCCCCGCTTGGGAGGTGTCTACAAGGAGTGATGAAAAGGGTAGAAGAATGCAAGATAACAGCAAACAGAAGCCCTGTCACTGACTCCACTCTCGAGCGCTCGGGAGTGGTCCCGAGCGCTTGGGAGTGCCAAGGCCCAACCTGCACACTTCGTTAGTACAAACAGAAAACAGTGCTACTAACCATAAACTGAAATGGCAAACAAACAGTGTATGCTGGTGCTAGTGTACAAGCAAGTGATGAGACGATGATGAACAAATGCATAACATAAAGCAACTGGTCACTACCACTGGTTTCACTCCCGAGCGCTCGGGAGTACTCCCCAGCGCTTGGGAGTGATACTGCTGCACCTGCACATTTTGTTAGCCACAAACAGGATATAACACTATGCAATGAACCGAAGCTATTCTAAGTGTATTGCAGGCTCAGCAGAGGGCTTGGCAGACTAACATTGGACCTTAGCTTTCCAAGTCATGCCTCCTTGCCTTTATAAGGGCAGAGCCACGATCTAAAAGGGCAAACAGGTGCATGCACGGACATGCAAAGACAGGAAAAGAGCAAGACTGGAGAGAGAGTGAAAGTGATCGCATGCCAACACTCCAAAATGACTTTGACCAACAAATAGGCCTGTCATGACATGTTGATATTCCAGATCTATCTTCCAAAAATAAAGTTTCCATTTTCTTTAATATTTAAGAAACCCCTTTGTACATGAACTTTGAAAGATAATGGTTTCTTTTTTAGGGACAAAAGGGTGTAAACATCAACATGTCTCAACAGGGCTATTCTATTTGATATCACACCTCACCCTTCCTGCATGCATGCCAAGGTGCCAAAAGAATGTGGAAAATGGACTGGAGACACTCTCGAGCGCTCCAGAGTACTCCCGAGCACTTAGGAGTGCTTCCAGTGAGCTGATACAGAAAATGCTTTCGTACCCCTTTGCTCTTGTTTTTACACTAAGGCTTTCCAAACTCACACCCAGTATTAACAACTGGGGTGGACTGGAAGACCTCCCTCAGAAGGGAAGAACAGCCCTTTTGACTTGAACCAAAAGAAGTAGAAAACTTTCTACCTTTTCGAGAGACTTTGCTTCTTTGATGACCTTGAAGAGAGGGAGAAAAAATGCAGAAAATCAAAGGTAAAAAGTGTTCTAAGCTTCCTGCATTTCCTGATTCTTTTGCTCTTTGAAACTTTGTTTTTGAAAATATTTGAAGTTGGAAAAACTAGTTTGAGCTTGAGAAGGGTTTACTCTTGAACAAGAGAGAGAGAGGGGTTGCAGAGAAAGCAAGATTTTCCTCCCCCCCTTCTGCTGAAAAACCAGCCTTTTTATAGAAAAACCTAGCACATGTTATATCATATGGTTTGATTTTTAATCTAATGAAAATAAAATCTTCTTTTAAAAGGAGGTAAATCTCCTGCTCTGACTCCCTCTGACTCAGGCAGAGTGCAAACGACTGAAATGATGGCCTGCATGGAAAGAGGGGGGGCCTTTTTCATCCATTGGGCAACAAGGCGGTCTCGAGCGCTTGGGACCTCACTCTCGAGCGCTCGAGAGTGAGCCAGGTCAGTGGTTTTGGCAAATGGTCTAGAGCGCTTGGGAGAACTCCTGAGCGCTTTAGTCTGATTTTTGACCTTTTGTTTTCCTTTTCAAAGACATTCAAGAAGCACGGTTTCGATCGGTTCAAGGCTTGTTTCAATCCAATTTCATCATTGGGGAGCCTCCGGGCCACGAATCAAGGAAATTCGAGAAGTCCAAATTGGGGTGTTTACAGAGGGCCTTTGCCACGAGAGGCAAAGGTGCGCTCACCCCTTGTCTGTTTTACAGGTTAGGGTTCAGGCGAAGGTATCAGGGTTCCGGTTGGGCAGCACGTGAAGGAAGGAGATTCAGCGCTGTTCTAGGTACTATCTATTTTTCTCCACCTACAGCATCTTTTTACAGAACCACATGTGTGCTTGCATGAATAGGTCAGTACATCGATATGGCATTGCATTTATAATACGATAGAGTGGCGTAGTGTTGTTATCCATGCTGGAAAGGATGGAGACTTGCATTATATAGTGATGTGATTAACGTTGATGATTTTTTTCCTTTCTTATGCTTTTATAGTAGGATGTATTCGAGATGTGAAGTTAGGTGGGGTGAAATCGAGGATCGTGATTGTCAGGGCCATAGTGCGTGCAGGGAGGATGGGACAAGTCAGCATACTAGAGATGAGGTAATGTTTCCTGAAATTGTTGAGTGCGTGAAGGGTGTTAAGGTTCTGGAGAATGCGCAGATCGGTGTGAATGCGGGGAAAACTAGACGTAGAGTCGTTAGCGCGAGGTCATCCTCAGAGAGTGTTGAGAGTTCAGGAAAAAAGAAACCTAGGATATCAAAGCCAGAGATTCAGGGTCAGCAGGACCTTAAGCCACCTCCTCATTTTTGGGCACCGGGAGTTCTCCTCAAGCATCCGATTGTGTGTTATCGATGTCGTCAGTCTGGCCACAAACGTTCTCAATGCTCATAGCGTGGGGGATCTTGTTATACTTGCGGCGAACCTGGCCACAGGGCGAGAAATTGTCCTCAAGAATCAGGAGTACATGGTGAGTCGAGTTCAATGCAGCAGCACGAACGTACACCGATGCAACAACAGATGTAGTTCCGCAGCTAAATCACCTCCTGCTACTCTTTAGCTTTCAGAAAACGTTACTTGTTTGAGGTATCATCTTTTCCTAGTTGTTCTATTCATTCGCTACAATACTTTTGATTCGGAAGCATTTCACTCATTGAGAACCATATTCTTGTTCATGTTTGGAATCGAAAATAAGAAATCTTAGTCCACGCGTGTTGATAAATATCGATAGATCATATTTGCTGAGATTAGGGGTTAATCGTTCCATATTGAAATGTTGTCTTTGACTTCTTTAGTTTAAGCATGGCGAGAATAGGTGTGATTTGAGAAGAGGCTGATTGTATCCATGATAGTAGGTGGTATTCCAAATGCGATATTCCGAGTGTTGTTTCTTAAAGTACCCTTGTTCGTTGGCCTAGTTGAGTCTCGTTAGAATTGTATCGTAATTTGTTTTCTGTAAAATCTGCTAAATTCTTGATATTCAAATTAACTGTTATGCTATCCGTTCCTCGTTTTTCTGGGAAATATCCAAAATCTTGTGGCGAAGTATCATGTGACACTTTTACTATTGATATTGACGAATGTTTCTCGTATCCCATTCAGAGTCTTATTTTGGCATCACCCTACTTGAGATAAGTTTCCATTGGTCAGTTTAGATCCCTTTATTGTGACTATCATTTTCGTCGTTTGGTTGTAACCGTTATTCCACGTGAGTATTTAGTTTGTAGAGATTCAACCTATCAAATTCAATTTGTGGTCACATACGTCATGACATACAAATTCATTGGTGCCGTTAAATTCGGACTTTGGTGCTATTGTTGCCTGCTCTATTGCCATCATTTACTCTGATTTCTCGACTATGGAGTCACGTGATTTGAATTTGTTTTTGCCTTGTATCCGTTTGCTGGCCTAGACGTATTCGGTTGGTTTGGATCTCATTGTTGCGACTGCTAGTCTGTCTGTTGGAAATTGTTACCTTACTCAAATTCTCATGTCGTAAGTGGAGTCAAACCTTGTGGCGACATATTTATTGAAACCCATATTCCAAGTGTTGTTTCTTAAAGTACCCTTGTTCGTTGGCCTAGTTGAGTCTCGTTAGAATTGTATCGTAATTTGTTTTCTGTAAATTCCGCTAAATTCTTGATATTCAAATTAACTGTTATGCTATCCGTTCCTCATTTTTCTGGGAAATATTCAAAATCTTGTGGCGAAGTATCATGTGACACTTTTACTATTGATATTGACGAATGTTTCTCGTATCCCATTCAGAGTCTTATTTTGGCATCACCCTACTTGAGATAAGTTTCCATTGGTCAGTTTAGATCCCTTTATTGTGACTATCGTTTTTGTCGTTTGGTTGTAACCGTTATTCCACGTGAGTATTTAGTTTGCAGAGATTCAACCTATCAAATTCAATTTGTGGTCACACACGTCATGACATACAAGTTCATTGGTGCCGTTAAATTCGGACTTCGGTGCTATTGTTGCCTGCTCTACTGCCATCATTTACTCTGATTTCTCGACTATGGAGTCACGTGATTTGAATTTGTTTTTGCTTTGTATCCGTTTGCTGGCCTAGACCTATTCGGTTGGTTTGGATCTCATTGTTACGACTGCTAGTCTGTCTGTTGGAAATTGTTACCTTACTCAAATTCTCATGTCGTAAGTGGAGTCAAACCTTGTGGCGACATATTTATTGAAACCCATTTGTTGGTGCTATTCAATACGAATTCAATTGTTTTTTTTATTACTCTTAGTGGCATTAGACTTTATCGTGGTTTCTAAACTCTAGCGGCATATGATGGTTCATTTTGTAACGTTCAGCTCCAGCTTGTTAAAAGTATTGCTCAAATCCGGTACTGGACAAAGTTTCAATCTTGTGAGAGTTGGTTTATTGGGGATCTATTTCATTACTACATGTTCGTCATCAGCAAGGTTATGGTCGGTTGTTTCAAGATTCCCTCGGAGTATCATGAGCTTTCGCATTGAGTTTGTTGTCAAATTATTTTAAAGATTTCAAGTATTCTTTGAGTTCCGGATGCTTCGATATCATTCTTAAAATTCTTGGTTAGCGTTGATCGAGTTCTGGAGTTTGCTCTTTTCATTTGAGATGACAATTGAATCCTTTCTATTTACATGGATTGACCCAACTTGGTGCGAGAGATTGGTGCGACTTCTAGAAGAATTGGCATGTAAGCTCGGTCTGCTAGATTTAATATTAAGGGGTGCGATGGAATCTATTCGCCAACGAACTCTAGAAGCTCGAGGGAGAATGACTGAACAGACAAAAGAATTCATTGAAGTTTGCTAACTGCGTAAGATCGAACAAAGGATAACGTCAGTTGCCGTCGTCACCCAATGTTACTTGAAGTGGAAGGTTGCATATCTCGTAAAGCGTTCACCGCTAGAAAGATAGGTCGGTGTCGGATACGGTGTGTGTTTTGGATAGCCAAGCGACTACCGATGAAATCCACTTGGGTAGATAACCGTATATGGAAACTTTGTGATAAAGGAAAGCTTAGAAAATTTCGTACCGTTTGAATTTGCCATCGAAACTTTCAGGTATTCATTATGCGCCCTTTGTATAGATATCGAGAAAGTATGAATTGAATCCATTTCATGTGTCGGAAAGATCCGAATTTGAGTTAGAGGCCGATGTGTCCTATGGTGAGAAACCGATACGTATTCTAGATTTATGTGGTTAAGTTTTGAGGGATAAGGCGATGTTGTTAGTGCAGATTTACGTGGGAAAAGGGGGGACAAAGTTACAGAGTAATATCCTCATTTGTTTTAGTTGATTGATGTGAGTCTTGGTGTAGCACTTTCATGATTATTGAACCGTTGCATAATGTAAGTTGTTGTGGTTTTGCGTATCTAGATGATACTTGGTGTGGTTGGATTGATCTTGGCAAATTTCGAGGACGAAATCCCTTAAGGAGGGAAGGGTGTAAGGACCCGTAATTTCAGAAATTATTAAAAGGTTTATTCGATATTAGGAATTAAATGAGAATATGTAATTTGTTGAGTTTATTTGATTTGGGGTTAATGTGTTAGAGTGTTATAGTTGAGGGGTTAGTGTGTGTGGTGTGTATATAGATGTGTGTGTGAGGGAGTAGGGAATGAAAATTCCCCCTTTCCTCTCTCTCACTCTCCCAACCTCACTCTCTCTCGGCTCCCATCTCTCACTCTCACTCTCTCTTGCTCTCACCCAAAACCACCTCAAACCTCCACAAAACCACCATCAATCCTTCATTCCATCGCGCATTACAGCGCGTACTGCTCCGGTTTGAGCTCGGTGGAGGTGCTTTTCGTTCAAACTCAAAGATTGGAGCTAGGGCTTGGAAATCCTTTCAAATTCGTTCTTGAATCTTGAGGTAGGGAGTTCTAACTCTTAATATATGTTTATGACTTGTTTCTTGTAGCTTGATTCTTGCCATTGATCGTGGTTATTGTTGTTGATGTTGTTGAGAAACCCATTGAAATCTGCAGAAAATTTGCTCGAACTGAGCTGGTATCGATACCATTTGCTTAGGTATCGATACCTTTATGTTCCAAAACCCAGAAAACACACTGGTATCGATACCATTCTTCATTGGTATCGATACCCTTGCGGCTGGAATCAATTTTGACCCAGAGGTATCGATACATTTGTCTTAGGTATCGATACCTGTTGCTTATCTCCAGCTTTTGCTGTTTTACTTCGTACCGTTTTGGTTTCCAATCACTTCCAACCCCTCTAAAATACTTTTAAACCTTCCCTAAGCTTGGTTGCTCGTCCCTTGATGATCCGTTGATTGTTCTCATTCCCTAGGCACCGGTTAAGCGTAAAATTTTAGTATCTTTGTTAATGGAAAACGTAGCGTAGAGTGTTTATGAGTGTCGTAGGATGTACGAATATCGTGGTGGGTATAAATGGTAGGTGGGAGCGGCATAACGACTTTAAGGGTAAGGTAGCAACTTGTATCTTCACAACTCGTTGAACCTCTCGACTTTCCTTGGTACACTTATTACGGGATTCAAGTATAGGAACTAGTAGGTCGGATACTTTGGAAACCGCTTGTAAGTGGCATGTTGCGTAGGTGCGGGGATATAATTGGAGGTATGGTGAGGACATGTGTATTTGCCTATAAACGATACGGTTAATTGTTGGCCTTGTAATGCCATGTGATTGATTGAATGATTCTTGGACTCGATTGAGTGATTTGATGTTTGTGAAATGGAAGTGGAGTGAATGTGGATATCAAATGGATAGAGTATTGTAGGATTGTATATATATGGGCATAGTACGTTATGTACAATAAGGAAATTGTTTATGAAATGACGAATAGTACGTTATGTATAATGGTTGGTTAAAGCTTTTGAGGTACAACCGATAGATTGATAATGAAATTGTTTATGAAATGACGAATGGTCGGTTAAGCGATGTGCATTTCCGCTAACCAGCGTTTTGTGAAATGATGATAAGTATGAAAATGTGAGAGGTGATCGAAGTGACCATGATTGAGGGAAAAGACTCGGGGTGACCCTACGCTCGAGGGGATAGACCGAGGTGACCCAAATGATTGTTTTGTTGGGGGAATAGACTCGGGGTGACCCTACACTCGAGGGGATAGACCCGAGGTGACCCAAATGATTATTACTGTTGAGGGAATAGACTCGGGGTGACCCTACGCTCGAGGGAACTAGACCCGAGGTGACCCTAGCGATTATTGATGGAAAGTACCTTATTAAAAGAAAAGAAAGATTCTGTAATGAAGAGATTGGTTGGTGATGACTGTAAACTCGAGGAAGGTTGTAGTATCGTGCGAAGGATAATAAAATGATTTGGAATTGGTTATAGACTAAGGTGGATTAACGTGAGTTTATTGATGTACCCAGTCCAAGGAGTAAACGGTTAGTGACTTTCCGGTGAAGTCTAGAATCCTTTGATCAAAGCGTGTAGCTCGTTGGTAATCATTCGTGCTTTGGCGTACCCGTCAATATTTACTCACTCTGTCTTGGTGCATGATTCATTTCATTTTCATATAGTTTGAGCATAGAACTCTCTACTGGGCACGTGTTTTGCTCAACCCTATCTTTCCTTCAGGTACACTCGGAGGCAGTGACACAAAGTGCTTGGCGTGCATTTTGACTTCATCCTTTGAAAGCTGATATGGAAATTATTTTGGCATCTTTTGTAAAACTCTTTGGCAGTGTAATATTGATTTCTATTATGACTATCGTTTGATCATGGGGGACTGTAAACCCTAAAACTTCTTTTCTATTATGTTATTTGGATCGTCAAGCTTGACAAGAAACTCTGAACTTAAATTGCAAATATGGGAATGAACCATGATTTGGGGTATTATCTGTATTATTGCGAGGTATCGTTTATCGGAAATCATTATATTTTATGTTGAAAGTCGAGGGCGTGACACACAGGCTCCTCCTCCTCCATCTGCTCTCCTCTTTCTTCCCCCTCTTCCCTATAATTTTTTTCTTTTCGTTTCTCCTCCCTAAGATCTGACCCTCTCTGTTCGGCGGGCTCCGCCGTCACCGGAGTCATTTGTCCGCATGTAATCTGTCACCAGAGCCCTTGTGGCAACAGTGGTGGAGGCAGTGAGGGTTGCGATCCGTTCGGCGGTTTTTGGGCGGCTGGATTTAGAGCAAGATCTGGAGGAGTTTGGTCTCTCCATGTGGGAGTTTTGTCTCTCCTCGTGAGAGTAATAAAATTCGCCTTTGGGCGATTTGTTTACTGTTCGGGCTCAAGAAGATTAATATGCATCTTTTGGTGGTTTGCTAGAAATTCATTAGTGTGCTCATTTTTTGTCGAAGTTCATCTGATCGTCTGGGTTCTTGTTGTCTTTTTTTCTTGGCTAGCAATGTATCTCTTTTTGAGACTGCTATAGGATATATGATTTTTCCGCTCAGCAGAAGGTGCGTCAGGCCATGCCTGAGCTGGGGATGAAAGACATCAATCGCCTCGTTCTTTCTCGTTTTGTATCAGTTAGATGATTAGTTTGGTTTTGTCCAAGTTATCTGTAATGAATTTCGTTGTGTAAGTGTCGTTGGGCTTTATCAATACAATACCTCTCACTTTTGTCCAAAAAAAAACTGTTTAGTTTTGTCCCTTCGAATTTCGAAAAAATCCTTACCGACATCAGATTGAGCTAATTTTTTACAAAGGTTCATAAAAAATGTTCTAAATAATGGGTGGTTTGAATCATCTTTGTATGACCTGAGATAGACCCATAAAATTCATACGTGAATGCCCGAGCCTGAAGACACGGTGCAACGATCAGTACACACAAATAAATACTGGAGATTGAAACTAATACTATATCAACCCCTGTCCAATGAATTCAATTTTGCGGAAAACAATAACCCAAATATATTTATTGACCTGTTTAACTTCAATCGGCAAGTAAAGAGCAAATAATTTTCCAATCCCTAACTTCTACATGCACAACTCAAATGCATAAAACTTTGATAAAATAAAAAACATCATCCAAACACCAATTCAAATAAAAAATAATACATAACAACAAAAATGCATGTCTCAAGTAGATATATAAAAAAAACACACTAAGATTTTCTCCCTAGGAAAGTCTGTCCACAAACACAACTAATGTCGAACTTAATATGGTCTTCCACAAACACAGCTCTCATCCCTACTATCAATGAAAAAAAAGCCAAATTAAATTGTCAGAAACTAACTATTAATTAATAGGTAACAAAGTGAATCAAAGTATCAAACTATCAAAATAGAGGATGAGACGGGTTCAAAATCGGTGATCTTCATGGTCTTATTGTTGTCTCAGTGAAGTTTTAGAGCACATGTGATTACTCTCCATAAAAAAGCTTTAGTAAACTAACCCGTAAAAAGAAAATTCAATAGAGAAAAATTGAGTCGTAAACGGTTCTCAAATGCTAGCATTTTAAAGACAATACAAATACAGCTAAAGTGGGGAAAAAGAGAAGCCTAGTTTGTACCTCGTTTGATACTCCATTGCCCACATTTTTTTTGAACGGCACTCCATTGCCCACATGTGTTGGCTTCACTTTGCTAGTCATTGCCTAATGCAAGGCAAATGACAAAAAAAATTAAAAAAATATCACAAACCAAGATGGAAAGAAAAAATTGGACAGAAGCCTATTTAAACTAATTAGATATAAGCAATAAAAGGCCAATGGAAAATGATACCCAAGAAACTTGCAGCATCATTTTTTAATTGTATCTTCCCAGCCAATGTGGGTTCAACAATGACCAAAATACCCCAAATGGGACATGATCGTGATGCAACTCTGGCATGCCACGGTGTACCAAACTGTTCATTGACGGAACTCTTACAAACAAAACAAAAAAGCTCATACACGTATATGTTCCGATATGCTAATTTGAAAATTGATTTAGAAAAACTCCACAAATTAATGAAAAACAGTTTCTAAATTTCACCTTCGTCAACCACAATCAATTATTTGATTGGTGAGTGAATGACAATTGCTCTTTAATTCTTCAGATTGGCCAATACCCAAACATAAAATCAAGTTCTTTATCATCCAAGCCCAATTAATGAGTCTTTGTGAAATAGCTAGGATTGAGATGGCTTACATGAATAAAGAAGTGGTGACGATGAGGCCGATCGCGAGCATCAAGACGGCTAGGGTTGGGAACCACTCATCAGGGACCGGGCTCGATATGGGTTTCACTGATTGACCCTGTTTTCAGTTCCAAATAAAAAACACAGAATGCAAAAATTAGAAAACAAAAACAAAAAAGAAACAAAATAGAAGAGAGAGGGGAGAAATTTGAAACTACCATTTTCAGATTTGCAATCAGCTTTTCTGTTTGTCTGAAAGACTTTGAACATTCGATGATTATACTCTGAAAATACAAAAAATGAAACAAAAAATGCCAAAGAAAGCAAATGAAACAAACAGAAGAATGAGAGAGAGAGAGAGAGAGAGAGACCTTGCTTACATTATTGATGCTTGTTGTCGTGATATCGCCAAACTGGAAGAGATCCCCTATTGTGCGTCATTCATCCTCTTACCATTACAATACCAAAATGGGAAAGAGAAAAGAAAAATGTTGAAAGCAATAAACAAAACACAGAGTAGATCTTCAAACCCTATATAAATCAGATGTAGAGTTCAACTCAAGAATCAAACACGATAAAAACAATACGTGAAAAAAAAAATAGTAGGAGGAAATAACTCACCAAAGAGTGGTTGGGGATTGAAGAAATGAGCTTTCGCACTGCATATTCTTTGAATAGAGAGAGAGAAGCGTGAACTAAGTGTGTTTGAAATTTGAAATGAGAGGAAAAAAAAATGATCTACCGCTTCTTCTTTTTTCTTTTTTGGCTGTGTCCATAATTGATGGCTTAATGGCAGCAAACTATCCATATTTAGTGTTTGGGTGAGATTTCAAATCTTAAAAAAACTGATCTACCACTTCTTCTTCTTCTTTTTTCTTTTTTGGCTGTGTCCATAATTGATGGCTTAATTAATGGCAGCAAACTATCCATATTTAGTGTTTGAGTGAGATTTCAAATCCTAAAAGAAATCCTGGCCGTTGGATTGTTAGGGGTGAGAAGGAAAGAAGAGAGACCAAATCTCAGTAGAATATGAGGAAATCATCCACCAAATTTTGCTTTGTCGTTACGGTAATCATGCGCCAAATTTTGATCCCAAAAAAAAAAAATTCATTCTGAATAAATGTAACCTATTTTAGAGAGAGAGAGAGAGAGAGAGAGAGAGAGAGATGGGAAAATCAAATTTCCAAATTAGGCACGGGAAGGTGTGTTTGGGAGATGCTCAAAAAAATGTGAAGTATTTATGGGCCTGCCATTGTAGAATGGAGGGTGTAAATTTATGCAGGGTATAATTCTGGACCGTTGGTTGTCTTTTGGATTCAAAACCAGTCCTATCTTATTATATATATATATATATATATATATATATATATATACGGGGTGGTTTCGGAGACAACTAATTAGACACCTAAAAAAACACGGAGCGGTTCTGGACCTCCCCTTTTCTCCCCTTTCCCAATCGAATTTCGATGATCTGAGCCGCTTAATGTATTTAGAACGTGATTTTAAGGGTACTCGCGAGAAATCAGCAAAAAAAAAAAGACTGGGAAGGGCTTCATCCGAGCAGTTTTTATTTGAACCGTTCGATAAAAAAACAAACAAAAACTACTCAGATGAAGCCATTCCTGGTCATTTTTTTTGCCGATTTCAAGCGAGTATCCTTAAAATCACGTTTTGAAGACATTGAGCGGCTCGAATCATCGAAATTCAATCGGAAAAGGGGAAGTTCTTACCTTAACAAGGTAAGAGCACCCTTACCTAAAATTTTGTATGTGTATGTGTATACCCATGGCAGCCCCATCTAAAAAGAGTTGGGTAGTCTAAAACATCAAGAATGAATTATTAAATATTGGGTACCACTTATTAAAGAGTTGAGTAGTATTTGTTTTCATAAACACTAGGAGAATACAAGCATTCTACCACCTCCCATTTGAAAGTAAAGATGGTCAACTGAGCTAATAATTTGTTTAATAAAAGTATAGGCAGCAAACAAGTAAAATAATTCAAGTTGTGTTCTACTAACTAAAATAAGTACTTATTTTTTGAATTAAAGATGATGTATTGTGAAAGCTTGTAAAGTGGATAAGTACTTTAAAAATAAGAACTTTCGCAGAACGGGACCTTAATTGGTTGAAATTTTCATAGTAGGTGTTAAGTGTATAGACTCCCTATTTTGGACTTTCCAATTTAGTTTACTTACGGTATTTGATTCCCCAATGATGAAACGGATCAAGAACACCCCGGAAATGTTAGTATGTTTGAGATTTGAGCATTCCAAAACCCTTTTAGATCCCTTTCAAACTCAAAAGGCCTCAGCAAAACCCAACTTGCATACGCTGGTACTCCACTGGCGTGCGCCGGTCCTTTGCCACGTGTCAGTCATCGGTCAAAATTGCAGTTGGAACCCGAGTACACCAGTTACCTACTGGCGTACGCATCAAACCATTGGTAAAACTTATGTTTTTCAGCATGCAGAAGCCATGGTTAGGGGTCTACAGCACATGGGAACCTTTTAATCCATCGAAAAAGCAGTCTTCGCCGGGGGACATCTCATACACACCCATCCCATCACCTTTTCCTTTCATCCAATGAGAGGAAAGTCTTAAGGGCTAAGGCACCAGCCCCTTTGACTGGCCTTAACCCCTCTCTCTCCCTTTCCCCTTATATATACCCCCCTCCATTAGTCTTTCAAGGGTTGGTTCTTCAAGTTACAAGTTTGGTTGCTAGGTTCCAAGTTTCAAAGGGTTATAAGGGTAACCAAGTCACCACACTCCCTCTCAAGCCATCGCTAGTCTTTCCCTTGAAAGTAAGTAAAGCACCACTCATCCACATCCATCCATATTCACCCTCCATCATCCAATCCTCAAGATTTAAAGCTCAAACATCTCTCAAGCTTCCAAACCAAAGGTATACACCTTTGTACTGTTTTCCTGTTCTGATCCCTGAGGGGGGCTGGCAGGGTCAAGGCTGGTAATCAATACCAGTCCTGGCCCTAAAGCTGGCGAGGTTTTAAAAACCGTCAATGGCAAGAACCAGCGTGCGCCGGTCATAAGCACGCGTACGCCCATCCTTGGCAGTACGTGCAGAACTGGCGCAGGGACTGGGACCTATCTGGGATCTGTCTGGACAGAACTGGCATACTCCAGTTAGTAATTGGCGTACTCCAGTTCGGAACCCTTCGGAACTGGCATACTTCAGTTTTGAACTGGGGTCTGGATCTTTGTTTTATGCTTTATTTCTTGTCTATTCATCACTGTGAGCATGCCTAATAACTAGTTCACTGCCTTCCATAGTTAAAGTTGCTAGTTTTACTTTCTTAATATTCATTTATGCTGCTATGGAGTACCTTTGGGATCCTTCTGGTCATGTTCCAGAACCCAAAAAATGCAAAGCCAAGCACTGACCGAATGATATGAACCTGCGTGTTGCATTGGGCGACCTGCGCACGTCGGTATTTTTTAGGCCAGTGGTTGGCCCTTGCATGGTAGCTTAGTCTTGGCCTCCATTTATTTCCCCACACTGTTTATGGGGTGTTTTTTTATTTTTATTTATTTCCATAGCTCAAAGTCATTTTATCTGTCTGTAACTGCTTAATATCTGCCTTATAAATTGCATGGTTTGTTCTGGGTATGCATTGGTCCTTTCCAGAGCCCAGAGGGTTGAGAATAGAAGTTGTGGGTTTAGATCTACCAGCGCACGCGAGTTCTGGTATGGTGTACGTAGGTCATTTCTGTATGCAGTGGCGTGGCCAGTGGCATACAGGTTTCTTCCTGCGTACGTCATTCTGGGTCAGTGTGTTCCAGTTGATCTAAAATGCTCACAGGTGTTTGTTCTCAATCTATTGCATTTGTCTAGATCAAGCATCCATCACATTTTGTCATATAATGCAACTTGTCATAGTTTTAATCCCCTTTTAACTGTTCCCCCACCCTAATTGGCTAAAAAGTGATCAATGAGAAAAAAAATGCAAACATTTTACAAAAATGTTCGAGTAGAGACCGATCTCCAGATTGGGCGAGGGGGGTACCATAAAACCCTTCTCCTCTCGTAACCTGGCTCTCGAACCTCAGATATCGAAGGTGACGACGGTCCAGTCTACGAGCTTTTTTCAAATCAAATAACATAGCAAACGTTTCACATTCGGTTTCTTGGGTATTTTCCGCAAAACCCGAGTGGCGACTCTGAATTGTAAGCGTTTCGCCGCGCTTTCCAAAAAGGGCGCACCCAATTTTATAACCAAAATATAGAATTTTCCGAGGCGTGTGCCCACAGTGGCGACTCTGTTGGGGACTCATTGCATTAATCTATATTTGGAAATTAATACATAAATGAACAATCTTTCAAAAGTTTGTCAAAACAGTATGCTTCGCGTTGCTGAAGAACGGAATGGTAACGTAACAGGATTCTACATCCGACCAATCCGGACTGGGGCTTTTTCTATTGTTCGCTTGTGTAGTTTTCTCCAAGTATTGATTAATAAAAGTGAGCCAAGCTTTAAAAGGCATTTTCAAAACATTGCGTTTCTCTCTCCTTAATCATTTTTCGGCATTCTCCATTTGCATCGATGTTGGTCAACCCCGTTGAGGTGTTTTGGGTAACCGGCACAGTTTACTGGAGCCCGGGGTCCTCGAACGCCCAACAACCTTGGACGATGATGAGTCATACTACCGTTCGACCGTTGCTCTGCTACACGCGTTGCAGCGGGAGGTATATCGCGGCTCTAGTCAGAAGAACCCCCTTAAACCAAAACCGGCCTCTACATGTGTACAAAGCACTAGAACCTTTCAACCTAGGACAGGAACCTGCAGGGTAGGATTATTTGCATCTAACCCCCATAAACTATCTATGTGTTACTGTTTTTTCCTATCGCATGCCTGTACATACATACATACCGTTTTGCGTAGGAGCATGCTAGGGCGGCTTTTAGGTTGCCTCTCTTCCGAGTTTGTCTTATGATTAGTAGAACGCTGCTTGGCCCAATGAAGAGTCGTGCATCATTGATGGTGTGCGTTATCAAATTTAAAGTCCTTGGATCAACGAGACTTTGGGAAATCAAGACTTTCTAAGTCCTTGCCTAAACCCGACTGAGGTTTCAAACAGAAAATTAGGAACAACAGAGAGAATGTCGTGATACTTACACCACCCAGGTTAAGTGCTAAACACTTACACCGTTTTGGCTAAGTGGAGTGTTGCCACCTACGCCCCCCCGGTCCCGGTATCACGTCATCTACACCGAGTTGTTCCGATCTCCAAAGTTGAAACCTCGAGAGCGGAATAGTCAAAGACTTAGGCTGTTTTGACATCTCTTAGTATTAGTCGATTCAAACACCGTCGAAAAGAAATCCGAGGATCTTAGCAGTGTCCGAACATCATGAGACGGACTTGTCTTCTAGCTCTAAAGTCTAGGAGGACACCGACGACGTCAACGTGTGCATTGCATTCTAAATACTATAGGAACCTCACTGAGTTCTCATTTACTTTGCTGTCCAAATCTCTAGGACATTTCGCTGAAGGGAAGAACTAAACCTACTTGGGAGCGTTTACCGGGGCTTTGGCAAAGGATTGCCACTCAATCAAATATAGTGGCATCACTAGCAGGTTCACTGTTACTTCCAAAAGCCATATTACCTTCCTTGATCATCACTCCAGAATGACAGCACAAATGGAGCTGGCTGAGTTGTAGAAAGCCGTAGAGGAACTAGGTCATAAAATGGACAAGCAAATGATTATGGTTCAGGAGCTGGCTGACCTTTTTACCTCCGCCATGTCAAAGCCAGGTCTGGGGTTAAATACTGATCAAGCCTGCCACACTCCTGCTATTGGAATCAAGCTGTGCTCAAAAGACATGTTCAAAGACCTAGCTGAATTCCATGAGGCCAAAACTCACCCAAAGGAGGATGACGGTTCCCTATCCGAAACTGGTATTGAAAGGAAAGGTACGCACATTGATGAGGTCTGGCCCAATCTTGAAAGAGTGTGTTCCATTGATAGCGCAACGCTATATGGCGGCAGAGTGAGTAAAAGTTCCGCCAATCCTCGTCCCAATTGCAGAACCCGACCAAGGATCTTCTCCCACTTCCCCGCACAGGCGTGATGGACATGGCCGCCATTGCTCAAAACTTGGTTGGATTAAAACTTCAATTTTTTCCGTTAGCCATTACCATCATGTCTGAGATCAAACTCCAAATCTAAGAGAAGGAGAAACCTAATCATGCTCAAGTTGAGATATCCAAAACTAATTGTCCATGCGGTGCATTTTCTAATATGCAAACAGCCCTTAGTGGTGGTGCAACCAAATGACATGCGATGAACAAAGAAAGAAAATGAGGGGGATGGACTCCTCTTTTGGTTTGGCCCCTGCATAGTTAGAAAGAGGCAATCAAAACGATACGTATATATATAGCACCACAGCTACTTACACAGATTATGGATGAGTCATGCGTTGCAATTCGTTTGTATGCATGAGTTTATCGGATACTATAGATAGCCAGCCATTTTTGATATGGACGATTCTTAAGACTCGTTGCTGCAACTTAAGATCCCACTTCCAAGCCAATCCATATTGTGAGACAAACCGAAAAGGTTGAGCATATGGCTACAACAGAAAGTAGACTCGGAGTCCATCGCTGTGCTAGCGGCTATTTGAATGTTTCAGAAAAAACTTGTCATTAGATTAGGCATTGCAAAAAGTTTTGAAAGTTCTTTTAATTCTTGGTTAGGGAAGATTCTTTCTGTAGGGAGTAAATCCCGAGCAGACACAAAAGGGCTCGAACACGTGGTACGTCGGACCATGGTATAATTATAAAAGGGACAGTCGCCGTACAAGGCGGTGATCGGCGACAGGGACCAGTGGTATGAGAAATCATTGGTCCGGGGAGCCTGTGCTGAGTCAAGGTCCAACAACACGAGAGGAGTATTGGACCAAGAGAATGACAAAAGTGCAATGACATGTGAAGTCATTGGACCAATCAGTTTGTTCGGCAACGTAAGTGCCGAACAAAAGGGGATTTTGTACGTATAGCAGCCCAGGAGACATTCCAGAAGGTTCCAGAATAGGGATATTCTGTGAAGGAATGAGATCCCGATGATATAGGATCTTGGAGAGATACCCAACGGGAATGGGAAGTTCGGCCAGCTATGGAGAGGAGTCCTAGACGGACTAAGGAAATGAACTGATAAGGGAACGAGAATCCGATATACTCTGGGTTTCCTATATGAGGTAGGAAACTTAGGGCAACATGGATACTTGGGCAACAAGCATCCGTAAACTTATAAGTACGAGGCAAAACTAGAGGAAAAAGGTACACAATACACTGCAATTATACGTCTTCTCTTATGCTTAATTAGGGTTTCCCCTTAGTACGTGATACTAACTTAGGCATCGGAGGGCCTTTGCCACGAGAGGCAAAGGTGCACTCACCCCTTGTCTGTTTTGCAGATAAGGATTCCGGCGTCGTATTAGGGTTCCGGCGAGACCTTGAAGTAGCCGTTACGTTCTTGTGCTGCTGAAACTACTCTTAGTTTTTCTGCACTTACAATTGGCGCCGTCTGTGGGAAACGAAAGAGATCCCTCTGAAAAGCGACCATGATGGAAGAAGATCCAAAAACTCCACATGATCCGAAACACCAGTTGGGGGGAGGAGGTGGCAACTCCCCACCAGATCCTCCAAGAAAGCCCGACGGTGGGCAAGCAAAGAAGCCCACAAACAAGGAGAACCCCCTGACTGTCCATGGCGACTCCAAGAACAAGGAAGGAAGGACGGCCACAGGATCCACGAGAAGGAGTAAGTCCCATCGTGAGGGAGAGTCAGTGGCGCATTCAAGGAGTGCACACAACCGTGACGATGTCTTGGATAGAAAGAGACAAGAGATTGAAGAGTACGCTCGTCTGATTAAAAAACGAGAGTATGAGATCCAGGAATTGCAACGGATACGAGAACATCCGGAGGATTCTGGACTGTCACGAAGAGATTCCAGAGGAGAAAGGCTGGCGATAGTGGAACACAAGAAGGCTCCTTCACGAGGAAGGAGGAGCAGGTCCAGGAGTCCCACTCCGAAAAAGAAAAGGGCTTCTTCACGGAAAAGAAGGAGCAGAAGCCTCACCCCCGAAGAAGGAGAGATTAGAAGACATCACAGGGATAGGTATGAGAGACCTGATTCCGATTGGGAAAAGAATGCCCCCAAGAAAGCAAAAGAACGAGAGGAGGGAGCCATGTCTGCACGAGAAGCAGCACGGAAAGCCCTCAGTAATATAGCTTCATCCCCTTTTTCAAAGAAATTGCAGGAGGCAAGGCTTCCGAGCAGGGTGAAGCACGGGGCATTCGTACTTTACGAAACAAATAATGATCCCGTGGCACACATACAACACTACCGGCAGGCAATGTTCATGCACGACGGGGATGATGCGATCATGTGCAAGATGTTCCCATCAAGTTTGGGGAAAGTGGCCTTGTCATGGTTCCATAAGCTAGGGCCGAACACCATACGAGGATGGAGACAGTTGGCCGAGGAATTCACTGCTCGGTTTCTGACGAGCAGGAAAGCACCAAAAACCTTTGAAAGCTTCTCTGTTATGAAGCAAGGGGAGAATGAGCCGATCAGGGACTATGCCAAGAAATACTGGGAGACTTTCAACGAGATTGAAGGATGCAGTGAGGAATATGCAATAGCCACATTCAAGACAGGACTGCCTGTTCGGGGACAACTACGTAAATCCCTAAACATGAGCCCGGTAGATACATTGGCAAGACTAATGGAGCGAATTGAGCAGCATGCCAGGAACGAGGATGACATACTGCGAGAGGACAACAGGATGGTTGCCGAACAGGCGAAGGGTCTACCGAGGAAGGCGGATAAGCCGGAGCCCAAAACCTACAAAGAAAGGAAGGAATACGGGCAGATCAAGAAAGAGCCGTATAAAGAGAAGCATGCCCCAGATCCCAAGTCTTTCTTTTCGGTGACAACAGTTTGGAAAGAACCAATCTATCGGATTCTTTACAAAATAAAGAATCGCCCATATTTCAAGTGGCCCCCAAGGCTGGAGGGGGACAAAGATGCAAAGAGGGCTACGAGTCAGCATTGCAGTTATCATAAAGATTGGGGACACATGATGGAGGATTGCGAGATGTTCAAACAACACCTCGATGATCTGGTCTCACGGGGTTACCTGAAAGAATTTATTTAGGAGGAGCACAAGGGTGCAGAGAAAGCGTTGGAATTGGATTATGAGCAAAATCCAAGGGGGGTAATCCATATGATACATGGATTGGCCGCGCCTTACACGAGAAGTGAGGTGAGGTTGCTCCAGAGACAAATAAAGCACGACCAGCATGTGATGCAGTTGGGAAAGAAGCGAGGACGTGAAGGAGAAGACTGCAATGGAGGCATAGTCTTCACGGATGAGGACCTGGGGGGAATCCAGGTGCCACATAATGATGCCTTAGTCATAACCCTACGAATTGGGGAGTATGACATGGAAAGAATCCTGGTCGACTCAGGAAGCTGCACGGAGATACTGTACTATGACGCGTTCAAGAAGTTAGGGCTGACACAAGCAGACTTAGTGCAGTCAATAACCCCTTTGGTCGGATTTAGTGCAGGAGCAGTCTGGCCCTTGGGCAAAGTAACTCTTCCTGTTCGGGCAGGAACGATCGTGCTAAGAACCGATTTCCTAGTGGTGGATGTGCCATCCTCTTATAACGTGATTATTGGAAGAACATGGCTGCACAAGATGAGGGCGGTTTCCTCCACTTACCACCAAATGGTAAAATTCCCAGGGTCGAATGGTGTTGAGAAGATTAGAGGAAATCAGAAAGTAGCCCAGCAGTGTTTGGTCTCAATAATCAAGAGTGCTCCCAAGGCCAAGTTAGCCCAAGCAATTGAGGTCCCGGACCAGCCGACTATTGAGGATATTGGAGGGAATCCCGCCGAGAAAGTGGTGGAAGGCTTGAAGAAGATCCAGATCAATAAGAATGATCCAGAAAGATATTTCCTGATTGGGGAGAATTTGAATGAAACCGAAGAGAGAGAATTAGTGGGGTTCCTCAAGGAGCACGTCGATGTGTTTGCTTGGGTACCCGAGGAGATGCCTGGAGTGGATGCAAACGTGATTTGTCACCGCTTGAATGTGGATCCACAACATAAGCCTGTGATGCAGAAAAAGAGACGGTCTGCCGTACAGCACGTGGACGCTGTCATCGAGGAGGTGGACCGGTTGCTCGAAGCAAAAGCTATACGGGAGGTATACTACCCAGAATGGTTGTCCAACACTGTGGTGGTAAAGAAGAAAAATGGGAAGTGGCGAGTCTGTGTCGATTTCACCGACTTAAACAAAGCGTGTCCCAAGGATAGCTTCCCCCTTCCCAGGATAGACCAACTTGTTGATGCAACAGCTGGGTATGGGCGGATGAGTTTCCTTGATGCTTATCGAGGGTATCACCAGATAGCCATGTATGGTCCCGATCAAGAGAAGACTTCCTTTATCACACCAAGGGGGCTGTACTGTTATAGCGTCATGCCCTTTGGTTTGAGGAATGCAGGAGCAACATACCAAAGGTTAGCAACGATTATGCTAAAGAAATTGCTCGGCAAGACCATGGAGGTTTATATAGACGACATGGTAGTCAAAAGCAAGGAAAAGGAAGACCACATTGTTGATTTGAAGGAGGCCTTTGAGATACTGAGGGAATATAAGGTGAAACTCAACGCCTCGAAGTGTGCGTTTGGGGTAAACTCAGGAAAATTCCTAGGGCATTTGGTGACCATAAGAGGGATAGAGGCAAATCCCGATCAAATCACTGCGTTGCAAAAGCTCCAGAGTCCTAGGACCACGAAGGAGGTCCAGAGATTGACGGGAATGGCAGCAGCTCTAAACAGATTTATCAGCAGGTCCAGTGACAAGTGTAGACCTTTCTTTCAGTTGCTGAAAAAGAGAGAAGGATACGAATGGGGAGCAGAATGTGAGCAGGCGTTCCAAGACCTGAAGAAGTACTTGGCGGCGGGCCCCCTATTATCCACACCCGAAGAAGGTGAGTCTTTAACTTTGTATCTGGCAGTATCCGAACACGCTGTCAGTGCAGTATTATTAAGGGATAAGGAATCCGAGCAAGTCCCAGTCTATTACGTAAGCAAGACATTACTGGATGCAGAAACGAGATATCTGCCCCTCAAAAAGTTAGTCTTGGCATTGAGGACGGCGGCAAGAAAGTTGCCCCATTATTTCCAGAGTCATAGGATTGTGGTATACACTGAATTCCCATTGAAGTCTTTGCTACGAAAGGCGGACTTCTCGGGGCGTATCTCGACTTGGTCGGTCGAATTAAGTCAGTACGACATAGACTACCAGCCGCGCACTGCAATAAAGGGGCAGGTGCTGGCAGACTTCGTAGCTGAGTTTTCACCTACGGTGGCTCCCCAACCTCCTATGAGACAGGAGCCGAGAAAGGAGCAGGAGAGGGAGCAGTCAACGAGAACAAAGAAAGCTCCGGCCGAACGGGATCCCACGGAGTGGAAATTATTTGTTGATGGCTCTGCATGTAATACGGGTTCAGGAATTGGTGTGGTACTTTTTCCTCCTGAAGGAGCAATGATGGAACTGTCCCTTCGACTGGGGTTCAGTGCTTCAAATAACGTGGAAGAGTATGAGGCACTCTTGGCAGGGTTAAGAAGTGCAAGGACCCTGAAGGTGAGAAAGATACGAGTGCATTGTGATTCACAGCTCGTGGTGAACCAGTTGTCCGGGGAATATGAGGCCCGGAACAAGAAAATGGCGGCCTATGTGATGGCCGCCAGAGATCTGCTTGACACTTTCGAAAGGGTGTATATCGAGCAAATAAGTTCCGGGCAGAATGCCCATGCTGATTCACTTGCCTGGCTGGCTGCAGCTGTTCCAACGGAATTCAAAAGACGGGTGGCAGTAGATTATCTTGCTGAGCCGAGCATTGGAAGAAGTGTGGAATTGGTCTTGGATGTGAACCAAGGACCAAGTTGGATGGATCCAATAGTGGAGTTCCTACGAGATGGAGCGTTCCCCACAGATAAAAAGGAGGCTCACAAGATAAAGACGAAATCTGCACGGTTTTGGCTGTCACCAGAGGGGAAGTTGTACAGAAAATCCTTCACTGGTCCCTACTTACTTTGTGTGCACCCCGAGATGGTGCAGAAATTTCTCCACGAGATCCACGAGGGAACGTGTGGAAGTCATGCTGGGGGAAGATCCATTGCTCACCGAGCAATAACCCAAGGGTACTGGTGGCCTCACATGCAGGAAGATGCAAAGGTGTATGTAAAGATTTGTGAGAAGTGCCAAAAATTCTCACCAATGATCCGGACACTAGCCGAAGATCTGGTGCCCTTGACAAGTCCTTGGCCCTTCACACAATGGGGGATGGACATCGTGGGTCCACTTCACAAGGCAACTGGAAATAGGAAATTTCTGTTGGTAGCAACAGACTATTTCACCAAATGGATTGAAGCCGAACCACTGGCTAAGATCACTGAGCCTATGATAGAAAGGTTCGTGTGGAAAAGCATAATCACCCGGTTTGGGGTCCCTTATTCCCTGATTACGGATAATGGGTCCCAATTTCAGAAAAAGTTTAAGGCTTTTTGTGCCCAGTATGGGATAAGGAATTATTACTCTACCCCAGCCTACCCACAGAGTAATGGACAGGCGGAAGCATCCAACAAAACTATACTTGATGGGATCAAGAAGAGGTTGGACAAAGCAAAGGGCAAGTGGCCCGATGAATTGCCTCTGGTTCTATGGGCGCACCGAACAACACCTAGGAGGTCTACGGGAGAGACCCCGTACTCATTAGCATATGGAACAGAGGCTGTAATTCCGTTGGAGGTTGGTCTACCGACCAACAGGACCGCTTTGGTTGAAAGTGGAGGCAACGACAGAGCCCTGGAAATAGAACTGGACCTTGCCGAGGAACGTAGAGTAAGGGCTCTGGTGCATTTGGCCTCATATCAGGAGCAGCTGATGAAAAGCTACAACAAAAATGTCCACCCCCGAGAATTTGGTATTGGAGACCTTGTGCTTCGTAAGGTGCTCGGCAATACCAAGGTGGCCAACGAGGGCAAGTTGGGAGCAAACTGGGAGGGCCCATATAGAGTTACAGAGATTGCGGGCATTGGGGCTTATCGTTTGGCGGACCTGGACGGGAACCCGGTGCCGAGGCCATGGAATGTCCACAACTTGAGGAAGTTTTTTGTTTGAAAAAACTTCAGTTTATTTTTTATTCTGTTTTAGGATGCACATCGTGATTGTGTGGGAATTACGAATAAAATTCCTTTGTTTTTATTTTTGTTAGTAGTTGCAAGGGGTACGCATAACGCCCCCTTGAGTTTTTTGAAATTATGAATAAAATTCTGATTTTGATATAAGACATTGTTTCTTTTATCTTCGTTATAATTAGAATACGAAGTTAGGCTTGGTCCTTGCTCCTCACTTCGTATTGGGGAGCAAAGGGATTGGTTTATACCAAATACGAATATATTTGGGGGGATTCACAAAATTTTGCAAGTACGAATATACTTGGCGTGCATACGTGAATGTACACACTTTTCCCAAATATGAAAACATTTGGATAGACTAAGTATGAATACACTTAGACTTACAAACAAACGTTTGGCGTGCACACAAAAATATGCATAGCTGCCCCAAATACGAAAACATTTGGGAATCTAAGCACGAATACACTTAGATAGTTTTTTAAAGTCCAAACCAATGAAATATGGGGAGCAGACGAGTATATACAAACCTATCTAAGTACGAGCACACTTAGAATTGTCTCCAAGTATGAAGAAAACTTGGGCAGCATACGAAAACATGTTGATCAGTAGTATACACTAAGGACTATTTCCAGTTACGAGGATAACTTGGAAAACATGCTGTTCAGTAGTATGAATAAATTTGGGCAGCATAGGGATGCACCCCAGCAAGATTTAAAAACGAAAACACTCAAAACACCTAAGTACGAGATATTTGGGCAGTTGAAATTAAACGGTTGGCCATGAAAAGGGCCACTAGCGATGCTAAAGCCACGAAGGGCCAAATACTTAAGTTAAAAAGTATTGAAATGTATCTGTGCCACGCAGGGCAAAACTTACGGCCACGCAGGGCCACCATAAGTATCCAAAAACAGGGAAAAGTTCCAAGAGAAGGGAAGTCATACCTGCTGGTTAAACGGTAGGGTTCTCGACAGTAGGGTTCTCGATGGTAGGAGAAGGAATCTGTGCAGGAGTAACCTCAGTGTTTGTGCCTATGTCAGTTGGACCTCCACTGGCTTCCTTTTGGCCAGGGTGGGTCTCTTCCACGTTTATAACAGTTTCTGCATCTTGATGCTCGGAGGCGTCAGTATTGAGCCCTTCATCCAGGTTATCCCCTTCCTCAACGTATTCCTCCTCGTCTTGGGCCACCACGGTGCTCGAAAGATCAATTTCCGTCCACAAGGGAGAGGACTCAGCTGTACCAGACTTCTTGAGGCCAGCAGTCCACCCAGCAGCGAATATCTGATCCTGGATCCCAGGCATCTGACCTTTGTAACTCTCAGTAGCTACATTGATTCCTTCATTGTAGCCCTGCTGGTAGGACGCCTTGGCCTCGCCTTTGCTCGCTTCCAGCTCTATCAGGGTCTGGTTCAGACTATCTTTAGCACCATCCAGCTTGGTCTTGAACTCATTTGCTGCACTTCGAGCCTGGTTCCTCTCTCTCTCTCAAGCCGGGCAACAGTGGTCAACAGCTTGGCATTTTCACTAGCCAATTTTGCACGCTGGGGCTCTGAGTGTGTAGACACCCTATTTTGGACGGTCCAGATTAGTTTACTTACGGTCTTTGATTCCCCGATGATGATCAAGGTCAAGAACATCCCGAGTTTGTGAAATGAGTTTGAGCTTTGAGCGCCCCGAACCTCATCCGAACCCCAGTTCAAACCCTTGTCGAACCCTCAAGCCAGAGCCAAATGGCCTCAGCAAAACCCTACTGGAGTACGCTGGTGGTGGACTAGCGTGTGCAGGAACCACTGCCACGTGTCAGTCATCGCCGCTTTCTGGCGCACGCCACTCAACAAGTGGCGCACGCCAGTCAATGCCAGTCAAATCAACCTTTTTTTTAGCCAGACGCGCGGGAGATTTTGTAACCGACTGACGTCAGCTGGCAGCCTCCTGATCATTACTTCGGCCAGAAATGTTCCCCTCTCTCTCCTACACCCTCCATCAAGCCAAGTCCCATGCATTAAATGCATGGGAGGCTCCTCCCCTCCTTATCACTCCAAACAGCCCTTAAGGCCCCAACTGATCTCAATTTCCCTCCTCCATAAATACCCCCCCTTGCATTCATTTGCAAGGGGTTAGCACCATTAAAGAGTTCAAGCCCCTTTGTCTTCTTCTTCATCATTCTCCTTTGCTTCCTTTCTCTTTCATAGAAGGAGTAAGCAAGGGAACATATTCACCACAGTCCATAATCATCCCTACACTCATCCTCCAACCCTCAACTCTCAAGCTCAAACCACCCATCAAAACTCACAAGCAAAGGTATAATACATTTTGCTCCTGCTTTCTGTTCTGACCCCTGAGGGGGGCTGGCAGGGTCAAGTCTGGTAATCTATACCAGTCCTGGCCCTAATGCTAGCAAGGTTTCAAAACCGTGCACAATGATCAGTGGCGCACGCCAGTAGTTATGTGCCGTACGCCGGTCATGGTAGTACGTGCAAAACTGGCGTGGGGATCATGGATCATTGTTTTCTTGCTTTCTTTTAGTTCTGATCACCCTGATGCATGCTAAAAAAAAAGACCAGTTTACAGCTTTCTGTATTTAGAACTGCTTTCTCTTCCATCTGTATTTATTGCTTAGCTTGGCCTCTGGGAGCCTTCTGGTCTTGTTCCAGAGCCCAGGTGATGCAAAGCCAAAGTATTGGAACAAAGTGATAACTGGCGTACGGCCCTTTCTAAGTGGCGTACGGTAGTGGTCTATATTCCAGTGGCTTGGCCCTTGCATGGATCTTACATCCAGGCCTTTGATCATCCTCCCCTCACTGTTTAAGGGGTTTTCTGTCTATTTGGTGGCTTTTAAGCCCATTAACCTGTCTGTAATAGCTTAGTAACCTTTATAAACTGCGTGGTTTGTCCTGGGTGTGCACTGGTCCTTTCCAGAGCTCAGAGGGTTGAGAGCAGAAGCTGTGAGCTTAAGTCTACCGGCGCACGCCAGTCGTGGGGGGGCGCACGCAGATCATGACTGCATGTAGTGGCCTGGCCAATGCATGCAGGCTTGATCCTGTGTGCAACATTTCACGGCCAGTGTGTTCTAGTCTACTTAAAACGTGCACAGCGGCTTGTTCTCAATCTATTATACTTGTGTAGATCAAACATCAAACATCCATAAACATTTTGTCACATTTTTGTACATAAATGCAACTTGTTTACAGTCTTAATCCCCATTAACTGCTCCCCCGCCCTAACTGGCTAAAAGAATGATCGAATAAATAGAGAAATGCAAACGCTTTACAAAACGCCTGAGTAGAGACCGGTCTCCGGACTGGGCGAGGGGGGGTGCCATAAAACCCTTCCCCTCTCGTAATCTAGCTCCCGAACCTCAAGATCGAAGGTGACGACGGTCCAGTCTACAAGCCTTTTTCAAAATCAAACAAGCGTAATCCAAACGTTTTTCAAAAGAACGGTTTCTTGGGTACTAACCGCAAAACCCGAGTGGCGACTCTCTGATTTGCGAAGCGTTTCGCCGCGCTTTCCAAGAAGGGCGCACCCGGAATTTTCTCATACCAAAAGAATGCGGGGATTTTTTGGGCCGTGTGCCCACAGTGGCGACTCTGCTGGGGACATTACATTAATCAACATTTGGAAATTAATACATGAATGAACAATTTTCAAAAGTCTGTCAAAACAGTACGCTCCGCGCTGCTGAAGAACGGAATGGTAACATAACAGGGTTCTACATCCGACCACTCCGAACTGGGGCTTTTACTATTGTTCACTTATATAGTTTTCTCCAAGTGTCGATTAATGAAGTGAGCCAAGCTTCAAAAGGCGTTTTTCAAAAAGCATTCGCATTTCTCTCTCTCGATCATTCTTTCGGCACGCGTTCATTTGCATCGGTGTTCTATCAGCCCCGTTGAGGCGTTTTGGGTAACCGGCACAGTTTACTGGAGCCCGGGGTCCTCGAATGCCCAACAGCCTTGGACGATGATGAGACGTATTACTGTTTGACCATTGCTTTGCTGCACGCAGGGCGATGGGAGGTATAAAACATCTCTAGCCTGAGGAACCCTCTTAAGCCAAAACCAACCTCGTCACGCGTACAAAGCACTAGAACCTTTCAAACTAAGACAGGAACCCACAGGGTAGGATTACTTGCATCTAACCCCATAAACTGTCTATGTGTTACTACTTTCCATATCGCATGCCTGTACATACATTCATACCGTTTTGCGTAGGAGCATGCTAGGGCGGCTCTTAGGGTTGTCTCTTTTTCAAACCCATTTTATGCCTGCTAAGGCGCTGCCTGGACCGATGACGAGTCGTGCATCGTGACGGTGCACGTTATCAACTTTCCAATTCCTTGGGTCAACGAGACTTTGGGAAATCGAGACTTTCTAAGTCCTTGTCTAAAACCCGATCGAGGTTTCAAACAGAAAACTAGGAACAACGGGAGACATGACATGATGCTCATACCACCCAGGTTAAAAGTGCTAAACACTTACACCATTCAAGGCTCCGGCACAGTGCTGCTTACGCCATCCTGGTTACAGTATCATGTTGTCGACACCAAGTTGTTCCGTTCCAACATTGAAACTTCGAGAGCGGGATAGTCAAAGACTTAGGCTGTTTCGACATCTCTTAGTGTTAATCGATCCCGTCAAGGAACATCACCAAAAAGAAATCTGAGGACCTGGGCAGCGTCCGGCTGTCATAAAACGGTTTTGTCTGCTAGTTCTAGAGTCTAGGAGGACACCGACGACGCTCTTACAGGCATTTTCCGTCGTTTCATTTTCCTTTCAAAATAAAACTATTGCAGGGACACTTCCTGAGCCTTCGATTGCTTTACTGTCTAGCTTTGGGCGTGGCACCGTCGAGGAAAGTACCGAAAAGAAGAGCCAAACCTGCTTGGGAGTGTCTGCCGGGGCTATTTCACTAGTACTTCCAAAGCCGTATCACCTTCCTCGATCATCAATCCAAAATGGCGGCACAAACAGAGCTGGCTGAGATAAAGAGGGTTGTGGAAGAAATGAGCCAGAAGCTGGACAAACAAATGATTATCATCCAGGGGCTGGTTGACCTTTTTACCTCTACCCTGTCAAAATCGGATCTGGCGCTAAACGCTGCTAATGCTGGAGCCAAAGAACCTCCTCAGGCCTGCCACCCTCCGGCGGTCGGAATCAAGCCGTGCTCAAGAGACATGTTCAAAAGTCTGGCCGAGTTCCATGAGGTTAGAGTTCACCCAAAGGAGGATGCTGAATCCCTAATCAAAGTCACCCCCAAAAGCAAAAGAATGCACCCTGTCGAAGGCGCAGTGTTGTACAAAGCAAGCAAAGGTTCCACTTTGAACCCTCAATCCCGTCGCCGGAGCCAGCCAAGGACCTTCTCATGCTTATCTGCACCTCTGGCCTCAGTTTACGAGAAGCTTCTCGATGCCGGTTCCATCAGGCCTCTAACCCCAACTCCACTGCCCAAGGTTCTCCCTGCTAGCCACAACCCTAATCACTTCTGCACCTACCATCAAATGCCTGGCCATCCCACCAATGCTTGTTATCGCCTCCGACATGCCATTCAAGATCTCGTCGATAATGGCATCATTCCAGTCCCACTCCCATCAAAACCCGACGGCATTCCCAGCTCCTTGCTTCAACTCAATTCTGACCCTCTGGTCGGTCAGATATCTATCACCTCCACTCAAATCAAACCGAGCTCCACCATATTCCATCCTAGCCGCTATCTTGCCCCAGAAACTCAACCCAAACCAACTGTGTTTATCCCTTCTGAATCCGAGGCCGTAGGTTGTGGAATAGAAGACGGGGCTGAAAGCGGGAAAGCACTGGTTGAGGACCGGATCGATCAAGCAAATGAGCGGACTGACAAGCTGGGGATCCTTGTTCAAAGGAGCACTGAGTATGTTTGGTCAAAGAAGCTGAGGAAGCTGAAGTGCTGTTGCTTGGGCCTGACATCCTTTAGATTCCACCTCTCTGTGAGGAAGCCAATGGTAGCAATAAAAGTTGCATTTTCAAATCGCGTTTAGCTTGCATTGCACACTTTTAAGTCTGAGTCTGACACAGTGTCTGTCAAGTCGTCTTAGTCTAGCTCTGAGTTGGAGTTCGTGCCTCTTGGCCCTCCATGTCGTAGCTTCTATTCTCAATTCGAGTCTTTTGCTATACTTGGCAACCCCGTGGGGCTTTCTTTATGATATGCACTATCTTGCTTCTAAGTACTTTGCTGGCTTTTGAATAAACTGTGTCGACCCTAACGACGAAGGGATAGATTTCGATGGGGTCATCCCCAAGGAAATGTGTTCCCTCGCCGAAAGGGAAGACGAAAGGCATGCTCGGCCTATTAAAAGAAAAAGTAGTTTCAATAAACTTGAAAGATAAGGTAGACCCCTGGGTGACTTAAAATTGGCTCAACGCTGTCCCCCAAAGGAGCATCGTGCCCGATCAGACAGGTTCAAAGAATTCATCGACGTTTTGGCATGGTCTCACAAAGACGCGCTTGGCGTTGATCGTGAGATAAAGAAACTTCAAAAGCCCTGCTAAACGGATGTCAAGCCAGAAAACAGAAACTCAGAAGGCTTCAGGCCTTGCACTGTGTCCAAGACAGCGTTAGCAGCATTCCATCAAGCGCACATTAAAAGGCGCAAAAGTGGCCCGGAGCGAGGCATTTTCAACTGAAGCAGTCAGGACCCTGCATTATCAAAAGCCATCTTATCTGGGGCTGCAACCAAAGATCATCGATCTCGACGACAACAAAATTCAACACTCTAGTCAACCTGGATCAATTCAAGAGCCACTTTTCCCTGAGAGAAGCTCGTTGGACCGAAAACCACAAGGGTGGGCGGTGCCAAGTAAAAGTTAGAGCAGCCTGCTAGGCCGAAAACCTAAGGAGGCGGTCTAGGCAAAAATAAATAGGCAAAAAGTCGAAAGCTCGCTAGGCCGGAAACCTGAGAAGGCGGCACTAGGCAAAAGTTAGAGCGTAAAAGGAGAGGTAAAACACACGAGTGAACCTTGGCCTGAACTACGTTTTGACCAGATTCCCCAAATGTGGGATACGTAGGCAGTCTCTCTTCAAGACTCGGTCATATTCTATCAATTGGATCCATGGTTGACGTTTTGGTACACATCAAGGGTCAAGAAGGGTCAAGAACAGAACAAGCTTCATCAGAAACAGAAGGGGGAACCCTTTGTCTTTCAGTCTTATTTCAAATTACTACTTCAATTTCAAAGCTGAGCAAAAGCCTTAAAAAAAAAAAAAAAAAGGAAAAGAGAAGCATCAAAAACAGAACGAAATGCTTACGAGGCCCCAACGGGCTCACAATTTATTCTAAGTTCAGCAAAGTCTAGTTTAAGCAGCGGCGGCAGCTTTTCAGTCACGCGCGCTAGTTTGAGGCTCACGCGCGCTTGCTCAGAGTGACGCGCGTTGGTCTCAAACCTGTGCGCACTTCTTTAATTCCTGTAGCATACAGCGGTTGGCAGCCATCACGCCTAACAACTATTTTGAGCCCCCGGTGGGAATTTCAAGTTGAAACCAAGGTTTCGGTTCCTCGAAATTGGTTTTAAGGGCTCTTGCCAAGTTTTCTATGCCGTGCAGGTCATACGTGACTGTGCGGGGGTGTCGGTTTCAGTCCGGGCCTATATGAGTCATCCTTTTTTGTATTTTGTCCATCTTTACGACGTTTTTCTATTTTTCGGTCTACTGCCCATTCCGAGGCTTTCTTCTCTGTTTCATTTATTCATACAGGCCTTTGTACATATTTGACTGTGTGTGAGTGTCAGTTTCACCTATCTAGGGATATTTTGGATTTTGGCATGTTAATGCCCAAAATTTCATTATTGGCCATGTGTCAGAGAGTCTGCATCGTATCCTAGGACTCTTCTTCCCCATTCTTCCGAGCTAGGCAGTCTACACGTGTGCGTATGTCTGTGTGTCAATTCGATTCGCTCGTCAATGCAAGTTGGATATTAGCGATTGGTTTATACTCTCTTTCCAATGAACCGAGAATAATGCAACTTTTACAGCGCCGCTACGGCATCCATAGTCCAAGCAGCAAGTCATCAAGTACAGAGGGACACATTGGCCCAATATGAAAGCAAGTAAAGCAAGTCACAGGGTGCTCAAACCAACTCGAAAGCTATCTACCTGGACCTGCAGGCCCGCAACTCAAATCAAAGCAGTAAAGCAAAAGTGTGGCTCAGTGGTAGCCCTCAATCGTCAAAATTGTCCTGGTCGTCGTTTGTGTCGTCCCGTCCTCTAGAAGCCGCCCTAGTCTGCCGTAGCATTTTCAGTTTGTACATATGTGTTTAGCATATATTGTCGTTGCATATTGTATATCAAATGTCAAAAGCAGGAAAGTGCATCAAATCAAAATCAATCCAAAGCACGTGGAGGCTTTCAAATCAAATCAAATCAAATCAAACCAGCATTGAGGCGTTTCTATCGTCAGTGTTGCTTCATTGGCAAACCAAATCAAATCAGCGTTGAGGCCCATTCCCAACAGGCAGCCCATGTTGCCCTGATCCATGTTTCCATCCCGGTTTGCTACTTCCCCAAGCAGACCCCGTCCATTTCCAATCAACGACGGTCTGTCCGTCCACTTCAAATCAACGACGGTCTGTCCGTCCAATCTTCGAATCAACGACGATCTATCCGTCCAATCTCAAATCAACGACGGGCTGTTTGTCCAATCTCAAATCAACGACGGTCTGTCCGTCCAATTCCAATCAACGACGGTCAGTCCAACTTCCAATTCATCCGTTAGCACATTGTCCGGCGGTCTTATTGCTCTGCCTCGGATGGTCCCTGATAAGGAGATTGGCTCTGATTCCCAACAGATGGAATTCAACCTGCCTGACGCGACCTACCCGTGATTGCTGGAACTATCTGTGTCATGGTTAGCTTCAACCTCAACGACAGTCAGTCCTGTCCAACCTCAACGACAGCTAGCCCTGTCCAAATTCAACCGACGATCAGCCATGTCGTCCTTTCAATCCATCAACCGACGATCAGCCATGTCGTCCGTTTCAATCCATCAACGATGCTCGGCCATGTCGTCCGTTTCAATCCATCACCGACGATCAGCCATGTCGTCCTTCTCAGTCCATCAACGACGATAAGCCATATCGTCCTTTTCACCAACAATCAGCCATGTCACCCGTTTCAATCCATCAACGACGCTCGGCCATGTCGTCCGTTTCAATCCATCACCGACGATCAGCCATGTCGTCCTTCTCAGTCCATCAACGACGATAAGCCATATCGTCCTTTTCACCAACAATCAGCCATGTCACCCGTTTCAATCCATCAACGACGCTCGGCCATGTCGTCCGTTTCAATCCATCACCGACGATCAGCCATGTCGTCCTTCTCAGTCCATCAACGACGATAAGCCATATCGTCCTTTTCACCAACGATCAGCCATGTCACCTGTTTCAATCCATCAACGACGCTCAGCCATGTCGTCCTTTCAATCCATCACCGACGATCAGCCATGTCATCCTCTTCAATCTTTCAACGACGATTAGAATATTGTCAGTTCACTCACTCAACGATGGTTAACGAGTCATCCTCAATGATGACCCACCGTCCCGACTCAACGATGGTTAACGAGTCATCCTCAATGATGACCCACCGTCCCGACTCAACGATGGTTAACGAGTCATCCTCAATGATGACCCACCGTCCCAAATCAACGATGGTTAACGAGTCATCCTCAATGATGACCCACCGTCCCAACTCAACAATGGTTAACGAGTCATCCTCAATGATGACCCACCGTACCGACTCAACGATGGTTAACGAGTCATCCTCAATGATGACCCACCGTCCCAACTCAACGATGGTTAACGAGTCATCCTCAATGATGACCCACCGTCCCAACTCAACGATGGTTAACGAGTCATCCTCAATGATGACCCACCGTCCCAACTCAACGATGGTCTGTCCGTCCAATTTCAAATCAACGACGGTCTGCCCGTCCCATTCAACGAGTAGCGCATCGTCCAACAGTCTTATTGCTCTGTCTCGGATGGTCCATGATAAGGAGATTGGCTCTTATTCCCAACAGATGGAGTTTAACCTACCTAACGCGACCTGCCCGTGATTTGTTGGAACTTCTTGTGTGCTGAATGAGGTTTGGTCCCCAACAACGTTCATCGTTCCGCAATTAAACCATTTCCCCGAGCAGAGTCAAGCCAACGACAGTCTGTCCGTCCAATCTCAAATTCAATGACGATCTACCCGTCTAAATTCAAATCAACGACGATCTACCCGTCCAACCCCCAAGTCAACGACGGTCTGCCCGTCCAAAATCAAATCAAAGACGGTCTACCCGTCCAATCTCCAAATCAACGACGGTCTGCCCGTCCAAAATCAAATCAACGACGGTCTGTCCGTCCAAAATCAAATCAACGACGGTCTGCCCGTCCAATTCCAAATCAACGACGGTCTGTCCGTCCAACTTCCAATCAACGACGGTCCGACCGTTCAATCTCCGAAGCAACGACGATCCATCCGTCCAAAATCAAAATCAACGACGGTCCGTCCGTCCAACATCAAAATCAACGACGGTCAGCCCGTCCAATCAATCTACAACAATAGTCCGCCATCCTGGTCTACATCGGTCTACAATTTAGCGCATCTTCCAGCAGTCTTATTGCTCTGTCTCGGATGGTCCATGATAAGGAGATTGGCCCTGATTCCCAGCAGATGGAATTCAACCTACCTGACGCGACTTACCCGCGACTGTTGGAATTACTTATGCCGAAGAAGGTTTGATCCCTAGCGGCGTTAATCTATCCACAACTGCTTATTCCCCAAGAGAGTCCGCCTCAGCATTCAATGATGGTCCACCTATCCCCATTTCTCAACGGAGTTCAAACTCTCTTCCAACGATTTTGAGATGGTCCGCCCGTCTTCGATCTCTCAATGGACGGTACTTTTAAATACATGTCCGCATTTTCTATTTCTTCTGGATAGCCTTGAGAGGGTGTCTAGAAACCTTTGACGTTACTTGTACCCAAAACAATGGTGCTCCAAGTGCCGTCAAAGGGGGGCTACTGTAGACACCCTATTTTGGACGGTCCAGATTAGTTTACTTACGGTCTTTGATTCCCCGATGATGATCAAGGTCAAGAACATCCCGAGTTTGTGAAATGAGTTTGAGCTTTGAGCGCCCCGAACCTCTTCCGAACCCAGTTCAAACCCTTGTCGAACCCTCAAGCCAGAGCCAAATGGCCTCAGCAAAACCCTACTGGAGTACGCTGGTGGTGGACTAGCGTGCGCAGGAACCACTGCCACGTGTCAGTCATCGCCGCTTTCTGGCGCACGCCACTCAACAAGTGGCGCACGCCAGTCAATGCCAGTCAAATCAACCTTTTTTTTAGCCAGACGCGCGGGAGATTTTGTAACCGACTGACGTCAGCTGGCAGCCTCCTGATCATTACTTCGGCCAGAAATGTTCCCCTCTCTCTCCTACACCCTCCATCAAGCCAAGTCCCATGCATTAAATGCATGGGAGGCTCCTCCCCTCCTTATCACTCCAAACAGCCCTTAAGGCCCCAACTGATCTCAGTTTCCCTCCTCCATAAATACCCCCCCTTGCATTCATTTGCAAGGGGTTAGCACCATTAAAGAGTTCAAGCCCCTTTGTCTTCTTCTTCATCATTCTCCTTTGCTTCCTTTCTCTTTCATAGAAGGAGCAAGCAAGGGAACATATTCACCACAGTCCATAATCATCCCTACACTCATCCTCCAACCCTCAACTCTCAAGCTCAAGTTCAAACCACCCATCAAAACTCATAAGCAAAGGTATAATACATTTTGCTCCTGCTTTCTGTTCTGACCCCTGAGTGGGGCTGGCAGGGTCAAGGCTGGTAATCTATACCAGTCCTGGCCCTAATGCTAGCAAGGTTTCAAAACCGTGCACAATGATCAGTGGCGCACGCCAGTAGTTATGTGCCGTACGCCGGTCATGGTAGTACGTGCAAAACTGGCGTGGGGATCATGGATCATTGTTTTCTTGCTTTCTTTTAGTTCTGATCACCCTGATGCATGCTAAAAAAAAAAAGACCAGTTTACAGCTTTCTGTATTTAGAACTGCTTTCTCTTCCATCTGTATTTATTGCTTAGCTTGGCCTCTGGGAGCCTTCTGGTCTTGTTCCAGAGCCCAGGTGATGCAAAGCCAAAGTATTGGAACAAAGTGATAACTGGCGTACAGCCCTTTCTAAGTGGCGTACGGTAGTGGTCTATATTCCAGTGGCTTGGCCCTTGCATGGATCTTACATCCAGGCCTTTGATCATCCTCCCCTCACTGTTTAAGGGGTTTTCTGTCTATTTGGTGGCTTTTAAGCCCATTAACCTGTCTGTAATAGCTTAGTAACCTTTATAAACTGCGTGGTTTGTCCTGGGTGTGCACTGGTCCTTTCCAGAGCCCAGAGGGTTGAGAGCAGAAGCTGTGAGCTTAAGTCTACCGGCGCACGCCAGTCGTGGGGGGGCGCACGCAGATCATGACTGCATGCAGTGGCCTGGCCAATGCATGCAGGCTTGATCCTGTGTGCAACATTTCACGGCCAGTGTGTTCTAGTCTACTTAAAACGTGCACAGCGGCTTGTTCTCAATCTATTATACTTGTGTAGATCAAACATCAAACATCCATAAACATTTTGTCACATTTTTGTACATAAATGCAACTTGTTTACAGTCTTAATCCCCATTAACTGCTCCCCCGCCCTAACTGGCTAAAAGAATGATCGAATAAATAGAGAAATGCAAACGCTTTACAAAACGCCTGAGTAGAGACCGGTCTCCGGACTGGGCGAGGGGGGGTGCCATAAAACCCTTCCCCTCTCGTAATCTAGCTCCCGAACCTCAAGATCGAAGGTGACGACGGTCCAGTCTACAAGCCTTTTTCAAAATCAAACAAGCGTAATCCAAACGTTTTTCAAAAGAACGGTTTCTTGGGTACTAACCGCAAAACCCGAGTGGCGACTCTCTGATTTGCGAAGCGTTTCGCCGCGCTTTCCAAGAAGGGCGCACCCGGAATTTTCTCATACCAAAAGAATGCGGGGATTTTTTGGGCCGTGTGCCCACAGAGTGGCCCAGCTTTTGGGCCATGGCCACCATCTTTTGCGCAGCCTAAACGTATTAATACTAACTCAGTAACACAGTTGGGAAGGGGCCAAGTTATAAGAATAAAAGACAACGACTTTACCTTAAAGCTATGCACCATGAAAGACCCGAGCAGGTTGTCCGGCGAATTGACCACCTCATTCTGCATGTCCCCCGGAAGCATGAGAGCCTGGGATAGGGCCAATGCAGTCCCTTCAGACTCCACACTGTCCCGGACGGTGACAGTCTTGTTGCCGTGAGTGAATTGGGGAGCCCAGATTGGAGTTTGGGTTATGGGTGTCTGAGTCGAGGACCCCCCAGGCGCTTCCATGCGCGGGTGTTTGTCCCTGTGGCTAGCCTCAAGTTCCTCGGGAGAAAATCCAGGGGGAGCGTCAAGTTGTGTTGTTCCTCGGCGGCCATGCGAAGGCGCCGGACTAGGGGAGCGACCTCGGCCACGAGCAGTGCCGCGGCCTCTTCCTCGGCCAGCTCCTGGGATTGTGAGGAGGCTTTCGAGGTTGATTGGCTGGTTCATCTCTTGAGAATGTGGGGGGTAACCGTCCGATGATGTGGATGCTTCCTCGACAAATTCCACAGATGCACTACGGAACGGAGGAGTCCGAGAACGCCTTTCCTCCTCTATTTGCTCGGGCTGTGCAGCAGCAGGTCCAGGAACTGGTGGGTCGTCGGCTGCACGGATGCGCCGGTCAATAAAGCCCCCGTATGAAGCCCTGTAACTTAGGAGCACCTGTGCTGCTCTTGCCCGGCCAGCCAGATAGGTGCCCTCACCGTTGAAATTTATGGCCTGAGTGATATGTGCTACATGAACTTGGGGGGTAATGATAGCATACCCCTGGTTGATATTTTCAGCTGCAACACGAGAAGTTGACAGTCAGAAGATGGATAAAATAGAAAATACAATACGAATAAATTGCTCGGAATTTGAATTTTACGAAGAAGAAAGAACTGACGTGGTTGCCCAAATCTGTGAGGGGCGTGAAAGCCTATCACTTGGCCGTCCTCATTTCTGGGCTCGAAATTTCCAGTAACGACGAGGAAATCGTCATCGTCTCCTCGAGCGGAGTCGGGCAATTCAAGCACCAGTCGTCTTCTGGAATCTCTACTCTTTAGGTAGTAGGTGAGGGCGTCTTTTGTACGGGAAATGCTGTACAGGTGATGAATATCATGCAGGCCTAAAGATGTGCCTAACATCTGGTTTAGGGTATTGATACCCATAACGACTCGGAAAAAATTGGCAGACACTTGCATGGGGGATAGCCTGTAGTAAGCCAGAACCTAGCGGAGTAGTGGCGCCAGGGGGAATCTGACACCACCCTCTACAACGGCAACCACTGGAATGTGTAGAGTGTCATTGTTGGGGCTCTGGCGTATGGCATCTACAGGGGCCAAACTGATGGCCACATCGTCGGGGATCTCATAGCGAGATCTAAACGAGGCCATAGTCTGAGGGGTGTTGCAATAACGCCTAAACCTCCCCATTATAAATAGGAGTGAAATGGACAAGTAATATGGGGACGAAGAGACCCTGACAAAATCCCTAGATCGACGAAAAATAGGGGAAGAAGGAACGATGACTTACGATTATGGTGATCAGAGTCCTAGATGCACAAGGAAGAAACCTCGAGATGGTGAACAGGGCTCCAATGGCGGGTATGCTTGAAAGCTCTGGTTGCAGAGGGAATCGAGACAGAGAAAGGGGGTTTCGAAATAGGGTGAAAACCCAAATGTACCCCAATTAGTAGGGTGACGTATGCGAAACGTCGCCCCAGACGCCGTTTGGGCGTTCCGTTCCCCAAAAGATGTGCATCCGCATTTAATGCGAACGGTACGATAAGCGCCATGTGTAAAGTAAGGGGCAGGAAACGTCTTCGAGAGCCCAAACGATTAGACGTTTTGCTCAAACTAATGATGATCTCTGCAATAACTTTAAGAAATAAAGGGTGCAGGAGCAAGAGAAATGTTGCTCGGATCTTGACAAGCTTTGCTCGTCATATTAAGAGTAAATAACGAGTAAAGCTGGGGAGCAATTGTAGGGAGTAAATCCCGAGCAGGCACAAAAGGGCCCGAACACGTGGTACGTCGGACCATGGTATAATTATAAAAGGGACAGTCGCCGTACAAGGCGGTGATCGGCGACAGGGACCAGTGGTATGAGAAATCATTGGTCCGGGGAGCCTGTGCTGAGTCAAGGTCCAACAACACGAGAGGAGTATTGGACCAAGAGAATGACAAAAGTGCAATGACATGTGAAGTCATTGGACCAATCAGTTTGTTCGGCAACGTAAGTGCCGAACAAAAGGGGATTTTGTACGTATAGCAGCCCAGGAGACATTCCAGAAGGTTCCAGAATAGGGATATTCTGTGAAGGAATGAGATCCCGATGATATAGGATCTTGGAGAGATACCCAACGGGAATGGGAAGTTCGGCCAGCTATGGAGAGGAGTCCTAGACGGACTAAGGAAATGAACTGATAAGGGAACGAGAATCCGATATACTCTGGGTTTCCTATATGAGGTAGGAAACTTAGGGCAACATGGATACTTGGGCAGCAAGCATCCGTAAACTTATAAGTACGAGGCAAAACTAGAGGAAAAAGGTACACAATACACTGCAATTATACGTCTTCTCTTATGCTTAATTAGGGTTTCCCCTTAGTACGTGATACTAACTTAGGCATCGGAGGGCCTTTGCCACGAGAGGCAAAGGTGCACTCACCCCTTGTCTGTTTTGCAGATAAGGATTCCGGCGTCGTATTAGGGTTCCGGCGAGGACCTTGAAGTACCGTTACGTTCTTGTGCTGCTGAAACTACTCTTAATTTTTCTGCACATACACTTTCTCAAAACGTGATTGAGGTAATTGAAATCCACTTGATTATTTGCTAGCACATTGACAACCTCCTAAATTTTACCAGCTCGTTGAGGTGAGCATGCTCAAAATTTGGAATTTTGAAAGATGGGTTGCTAGGCCGATTTGGAAATAGGAACCAAAGTCCTAAACTTGTCATGCTGAATCATCCATGGAAAAATAAGTATTGCAAGTTCTATCCATAATATCCTTGACTTTGCATACAATCATCCATAACCTGCTCTACTACTATACACTCCCTCTTTCCTTTAGCCTCGCAAGGCAGAGATTGCTAGAGCAACCTCTAGTTCAATTGTTGGCGGGGCAGCCAGTGTTTGATTTCGTTCTAGAAATCCATGCTTCGCAGTGCTTTAAGTAAAGCGAGAGTGTTAAGTAAGTAATGATGCTTTTTACCAAAAATATACCTTGCAGGCAACGCCATTAGTTCTTAGCTATAAAGACTTAGGGTTAGGGCTTTTAGTTCAAGCCGCCCTTCTGCACAGAAAGAGATGTTACAACAATATATACAAGGTGTGAGGAAGAACTTCTGTAAAAATGCAAGTAGGTTCCTAGCCTGTAGGTTCCTGTCTTAGTTTGATAAGTTCTATAGCTTTCTAACACATGCAAGGTTTTGGTAGTCTCAGGGTGCTCCGTTGTCAAAGGGCACCAATCCTCTCAACAGCCCATCATAGGCGGTGATTGGGTGATTCCCTTTTTGATATACCACTAGATACGAGTGACTGTGGAGTTTGCTGGAACCCCCAACATAGCCCGTGTCATGCCGGGATATCAGGTGAACTCAACGAGTTGCCCGCTCGATGCATATGATAGGTGAATTAAATAAGGCATGTATTAGTCTTATGTTGAACTTTCTGGTTATGGCTCTCATATCCCCAGCAGAGTCGCCAAAAACTGTAGACACCTCCCAAACGGGGCATCGCCATACAGATTGATCACGTTTGTTGCTCGATTGGTTGCTTGCTTCATAAACCAAGATCCTGGACATTCCCATGGATTGGAACATCGCCACACAATAGCGATTATCATCAAAACAGAGTCGCCACCCAGTTTATTAAAACTGGGAAAGTAGATAGAGATTCTGGGTATGGGAGCCAAGAGTACAGTAAAGGGAAGGTGTTAGGCACCCCTCTCTGCCCAGCCGTAAGACTGGCCCATAGTTATTCAACATAAGACATGTAGATGCCTTGTTTAATTCTAACACATAATCTGTTTAATTAAGCCTTTAAGCAGTAAGTAAAGTGAGTCAGTGCGATAAGTAAAGCATGCACCAGAAAGCAGAACAAATAAAGCTGTCCCAGGGTAATGGATCCCGCGGCCGGTGAATGGATGTCTCGGCTGAGGGATCCTCCTGGTTTGATGTATCGGCCGAGGGATCAAAGCCCCGGTCGATGTTCTTCCTCACACCAGACAGAAAGATTAACAGATGATCAAAACTGTAGGGAGGTGTTCCTGAACAGGTACAATCAAGGGCCGAACACGTGATGTGCCAGATCCGTGTAATGAGGAAAGTGATATGGGACCCCATATAAGATGAACGGCGGCGGTAAGGTCCAGTGCTACGAGGAGGCACCGGATTGGACGATCTGTTCGGCTGGGATAGGCCGGTGACATGAGAAGTCATTAGTTGATATATTCTGTTCGGCCTAGATGGGCCAGTGGCATGAGAAGTCATTTACTTGTGTAGTCTGTTCGGTAGGGGCATATGCCGAACAGATGAAGTTACTTGATGAAATGTTGTCTTAAGAGATAAAGGCAATATGGGTGTTCTGTAAGACGAACCCGATATACAGCAAAGATGAGTAAAGAGACAGTTCTATAGAGGGATGAGTTCTATGGTAAGAAGAGACCCTATGAGGAAGGGATCTCGGTTGATTGGGCAAGAGATCCCCAAGAAAGCCAGGCTTCCTATACGAGGCAGGAGACCTGGGCAACAAGGATGCTTGGAAAGCAAGCATGCTCATATCTATAAATACGAGGTAAACCTGGAGGAAAAAGGTACGCAATAAGTTGCATTCATTCTACACTTTCCTACTGATAATTAGGGTTTTGACACAGTACGAGATACTAACTTAGGCATCGGAGGGCCTTTGCCACGAGAGGCAGAGGTGTGCTCACCCCTTGTCTGTTTTACAGGTTAGGGTTCAGGCGAAGGTATTAGGGTTCCGGTTGGCCAGCACGTGAAGGAAGGAGATTCAGCGCTGTTCTAGGTACCGTATGTTTTTCTTCACCTGCAATTGGCGCCGTCTGTGGGAAACGAAAGAGTTCCCTTTTGAAATACGACCATGGTGGAGGTAGATCCAGTCACACCGATCACCGATAAAAACCAGGCTGGTGGGGGAGGAGATAAATCCCCACCAGGTGCTCCGAGAAAGCCAACCAGCGGGCATGATAAGAGGACAACGAGCAAGGATCCTCTTACCATCCACGACAACTCTAAGAATAGGGAGGGCAAAACGGCTACAACCTCCACACGAAGGAGCAAATCCCATCACAGGGGAGAATCAGTTGCACATTCGAAAAGTGTGCACAGCAACGAGGATATCCTCGATAAAAAGAGGCAGGAAGTCGAGGAATATGCTCGACTAATTCGGAAAAGGGAACACGAGATCCGAGAGTTACAGCGGATCCGTGAACATCCTGAGGACTCTGTGTAGACACCCTATTTTGGACTTTCCAGAATAGTTTATTTACGGTCCTTTGATTCCCCAATGATGATTAAGGTCGAGAACATGCCGAGTTTGTTGAAGGATTTGAGCTTTGAGCGTCCTGAGCCTCATCCGAACCCTTTTCAAACCCTTGTCGAACCCTCAAGCCAGAGCCACATGGCCTCAGCAAAACCCTACTGGTGTACGCTGGTGGTGGACTAGCGTGCGCAGGAGCCACTGCCACGTGTCAGTCATCGCCACTTTCTGGCGCACGCCGCTCAACCAGTGGCACACGCCAGTCAATACCAGTCAAATCAACCTTTTTCAGCCAGATGGGCGGGAGTTTTTGTAGCTGCCTGACGTTAGCTGGCAGCCTCCTGATCATTACTTCGGCCAGAAGCTCTCCCCTCCTCTCTCTTACACCCTCCATCAACTAGTCCCATGCATTAAATGCATGGGAGCTTCCTCCAAAGCTTGGCCACCCCAAACAGCCCTTAAGGGCAGGCTGATCTCAGTCCTCCCTCCTCCATAAATACCCCCCTTGCATTCATTTGCAAGGGGTTAGCTCATTAAGGCAACAAGTCATCTTGTCCTCTTCCTCTTAAGTACTCTTTGCTTCCTTTCTTCCTCATAGAAAGAGCAAGTGAAGAACACACCCTACACAGTCCATAACCATCTCTACATTCATCCTCCATCAACCTCTCTCAAGCTCAAAGCTCCAACTCACTTTCAAATTCACAAGCAAAGGTATAATACCTTTTGCTCCTGCTTTCTGTTCTGATCCTTGAGGGGGGCTGGCAGGGTCAAGGCTGGTAATCTATACCAGTCCTGGCCCTAATGCTAGCAAGGTTTCAAAATCGTGCACAATGATCAGTGGCGCACGCCAGTTATGAGTGCCGTACGCCAGTAATGGTGGTATGTGCAAAACTGGCGTGGGGATCATGGATCATTGTTTTCTTGCATTATTTAAGCTTTGATCACCTTGCTGCATGTTAAAACCAGTTTACAGCTTTCTGTATTTAGAACTGCTTTCTTTCCTATCTATATTTATTGCTTAGTTTGGCCTTCTGGGTCCCTCTGGTCCTACTCCAGAGCCCAGAATGTGCAAAGCCAAAGCATTGGAAACAAGAGATAACTGGCGTACGGCCCTTCCTTAGTGGCATGCGGTAGTGGTCTACATTCCAGTGGCTTGGCCCTTGCATGGATCTTACATCCAGGCCTTTGATCATCCTCCCCTCACTGTTTAAGGGGTTTTCTGTCTATTTGGTGGCTTTCAAGCCCATTAACCTGTCTGTAATAGCTCAGTAATCCATATCAAACTGCGTGGCTTGTCCTGGGTGTGCACTGGTCCTTTCCAGAGCCCAGAGGGTTGAGAGCAGAAGCTGTGGTCTTAGGCCTACCGGCGCACGCCAGTGTTTGTGTGGCGCACGCAGGTCATGACTGCATGCAGTGGCTCGGCCAGTGTATGCAGGCTTGTTCCTGTGTGCACCACCTCACAGTCAGTGTGTTCTAGTTTGCTTAAAATGTCCACAAAAGCTTGTTCTCAATCTATTATACTTGTTTAGATCAAACATCAAACATCCATAAACATTTTGTCACATCTTTGTACATAAATGCAAATGTGTTACAGCTTTAATCCCTATTAACTGTTTCCCCGCCCTAACTGGTTAAAAGAATGATCAAATAAAGAGAGAAATGCAAATGTTTTATAAAACGCCTGAGTAGAGAATAGACATTGTTGAAATATAGGATTCTCTAATTTGCAAATTCATTTGTTATTTCACAGTGTGTGTAATTTTTCCTAGCGTGATGTTGGTATTTGTTAGCCCCTCTGAATTAGCCTGAGCTGTTCTAACTTCGTTTCATATAAACCAAACCAAACCGAGCCTTATCTCCCAATCACTTGGGGTCGGTTACATGAATCTTTTTCTTCCATTGAGCTCTGTCATGGGTCACTTATTCACACAAACCTATTATACTCATATATTTGCGCACCCCATCATCCGATGTCAATTTAGGTCTACTCCTCCTCGTAGCATTGCTACCCAAAGTTATCATATCAGCTCTCTTAACTACTACATCTCCTGATCTACGATAGGCATGCCCAAATAACCTTAGCCTATTTTCCCTCAACTTCTCTTCTATGGGTGCTACACCTATCATCTCACGAACCGTTTCATTTCTAATCCTATCTCGTCTAGTCTTACCACACATCCACCTCAACATTCTCATTTCTGCTACACTCATCTTATTCACCTGTTGTTTCTTAATAGGCCAACATTCTGTCCCGTAAAGCATCGCTGGTCTGATGACAATTCGATAGAATTTTCCTTTTAATTTTATGAGTACTCTCTTTTCACACAGTACACCAGTAGCGCTCCTCCACTTGAGCCACAAAACATGCACAAGAAGGATAAGGTCTAGAAGCAGCAATTGAGGATTTGCTCCCCTTTGTTGAGCAAGGACACCATGTAAGGCATCTGCATAGTAATATGAATCCCGCAACCATTTGATAGCAAGGGGAATTGAGGGTAAAACCATGCTATTTTCACAATTCCTAACTCCACTCTCCTACTATTGTCATTTTCTTCGTAGACCAGGTCTCCATCTTCGGTGTGCCTTCTTATCAAATCAAAACTCGTGATTTAAGGGCAGCACCCGAGCAAAATGAGGCAAAAAAGATGGTGATTTAAAGGATGTTCAACACAAATCAGTTGTAGATGAAAATGTGCTCACACATCTACTAATAAAATGTGTGTGCATTCCAAGCGGTTTAAGGTCATCCATAAGATAACCTTTAAACCCAGAGGCTTTTGTTCAACTCCTGCCAGCAACCTTTGTTTTCCCCAATACATGTGGCTTTGTGAGTGGCTTGTGGGTGTATTGATTTATATACCTGTGGGCACACGCCCCAAAATTTCAATTTTAGACATAAAATCGGGTGCGCCCTATTGTTGGGAAGCGCGGCGAAACGCTTACAATTCATAGTCGCCACTCGGGTTTTGCGAAAAACATCCAAGGAACCGAACTTGAAACGTTTGCTACGTTGTTTGATTTGAAAAAGGCTTGTAGACTGGACCGTGTCACCTTCGATATCTGAGATTCGGGAGCCAGGTTATGAGAGGGGAAGGGTTTTATGGCACCCCTCTCGCCCAACCCGAAGGTCGGTCTCTACTCGGGCATTTTGTAAAACGTTTGCATTTTTCTCTCATTGGTCGTTTTTTAGCCAATTAGGGCGAAGAACAGTTAAAGGGGATTAAAACTGTAACAAGTTTGCAATGTGATAGAATGTGATGGATGATTTATCTAAACAAACATAATAGATTGAGAACAAACACCTATGAGCATTTTAAACAAACTAGAGCACGCTGATCTGAAATGGCATACGCAGGAAGGAAACCTGCATGCACTGGCCGAACCACTGCATGCAGAAATGACCTGCGTACGTCACACTAGAATTGGCGTGCACCGGTAGGCCTAAACCCACAGCTCCGTTTCTCAACCCTCTGTGCTCTGGAAAGGACCAGTGCACACCCAGGACAAACCCCGCAATTTATAGAGCGGAACATAAACAGATACAGACAGCATAGATGAATCTAAGGAAACAAAATAGACAGAACACCCCATAAAACAGTGTGGGGGAACAAATAGAGGTCAGAGCTTAGCTACCACACAAGGGCCAGCCACTGGACTTTGATATAAATGTCATACGCCAGTCATAGAAAACCGTACGCCAGTTACATCATTTGTCCAATGTTTGGCTTTGCATCATCTGGGTTCTAGAACATGACCAGAAGGATCCCAGTGGCCTTCTAAAGTAGAAATAAATATTAAGAAGATGAGACTAGCAACTTTAACTATGGAAAGCAGTAAACTGGTTATTAGGCATGCTTACAGTGATGAATAGACAAGCATAAAACAAAGATCTAGACTCCAGTTCACAACTGGAGTACGCCAGTTCCAAAGGGTTCCGAACTGGAGTACGCCAGTTCCAGACAGACAAATTAAAAACTGTACGTACTGCCAAGGACTAGCGTACGCGTGCTTATGACTGACGCACGCTGATTCTAGTCAGAAAATGGTTTTTGAAACCTTGCTAGCTTTAGGGCCAGGACTGGTATTGATTACCAACCTTGACCCAACCAGTCCCCCTCAGGGATCAGAACAGGAAAACAGTACAAAGGTGTATACCTTTGGTTTTGAGACTTGAGAGATGTTTGAGCTTTGAACTTGAGGATTGGATGATGGAGGGTGAATATTAATGGATGTGAATGAGTGGTGTATTGCTTACTTTCAAGGGAAAGACTAGCAATGGCTTGAGAGGGGGTGTGGAGACTTGGTTATCCTTGTAACCCTTTGAAACTTGGAACCTAGCAACCAAACTTGTAACTTGGAGAGCCAACCTCTTGAAAGACTAATGGAGGGGGGTATATATAGGGGGAAAGGGAGAGAGAGGGGTTAAGGCCAGTCAAAGGGGCCGGTGCCTTAGCCCCTAAGCCTTCACTCTCATTGGATGAGAGGAAAAGGTGATGGGATGGGTGTAAGAAAATGTCCCCTGGCGAAGACTGCTTTTTCGACGGATTGAAAGGTTTCCATGTGCTGTAGACCCCTAACCATGGCTTCTGCATGCTGAAAAAACACAAGTTTGACCAGAGGTTTGACTGGCGTACGCCAGTAGGTAACTGGCGTACTCAGGTTCAAACTGCAGTTTTGGCCGATGACTGACACGGGGAAAAGGACTGGCGCACGCCGGTCCGAACCAGCGTGTGCCAGTAGAGTTTTTCTTTGGCTTTCCTTTGTTTTTGGTTTAGAGAGCTTGAAAGGGGTTTGAAAGGGTTTTGGAATGCTCAAAGCTCAAACATACTAACATTTCTCGAGGAGTTCTTGATCCGTTTCATCATCGGAGAATCAAATACTGTAAGTAAAATAATTTGGAAAGTCCAAAATAGGGTGTCTACAATACCTTACGGGATAGGTCAAAAGTGACCTTGCCTGATGAGTGCACATAAGAAATTTAGCTTCCTTATGCACTTCTTAATTGATTATCCCATCGTCATAATTTCTTCTTTGTTTCTTCCTGCAGGTGTCTGGGTTTTTTTCCCATTCCCTCTTGCTTTTTTGCAAGTGAAAAAATTGTGGCAACCAATTTTGCGTAGACACAGACATGGACATGAAAATTCGAAATAACTGGAGACATGGCCAAAACTTATTTTTCATACTTCCATGAAAAAATTAATAATATTGGTTTAGCAAAACAAGGCTTATTCTCACCGTGCATTTAGTGTTTTGAGTTGATTCAGATTAGGGAAATATTCAGAAAGAATAACATCTATGTGTTGTAATGGGATCAAACTTCTCTGCATTTTGGGTGCTTTGGATTTTGTGCCCTAAGCATGCATGTCTCTCTTATCCCTAATTATTGAACTATTTATCGTTTGTTGATTTTAGAGTTAGGGTTTCGGTTATTTGTTCGGTTGGAATACACAAAACTCTTTGACGGTTTATCTGGAACGCTGGATATGGAGTCTACTATTGTGATCCATGTTTGATTTTCAACCACTGATACGGCTTGTTGGTTATACATTCGTTCCTTTGCTTCTATTCTATTTGGTTTGTTGGTAACTTACAAGTTTCTGATGCTTTCAGGTTGCAAGGATCCTTTTGTTCATCTTCTTCCTCTTTTATCATATGTTTACCCACCCATTTTTATCAGGTAAAAATTCATGGCCGCTGCAAAAATTGAGTGACAAATATGAAATATGAAATTTAAAACAAGAGCTTGCCGGTTTTTTCAATAAACTTTTAAAATGTCCAAAAGATGCCGTCATGTCATTTTTTTTTACCTTTGACTTATGGGTAGAATCTTGATTTATCCACCCACTTTGGGGAATCGTCCTTGGATAATCCGGTTGTTGAGGTCTGTGCATCCAACGACAGGCTCTGGTGTTTGGAAGTCTATAGCCTCACGTGGGCAGGTTTTTTGTCTTTCTTGATCAATGAAATTGTCTGTAATCCAAAAAAAAAAAAAGTAATCCCTCTGTCCCATTTTCTGTTCTTTTTTGAGGTTTGTGTCAATTTTCAATCGCTTATATCTTCTAATATGAATCTCCAAAAATATGCAATATGAATCTTGTTTGATAGTTCTCGATTAGATCTATAATACAAAATTTTCAAAACTATGTAGAACATTATAAATTGGAACATATAAACATTTAAAGAACAGCACGGATAACAAAAAAGAACAAAAAAAATGGGACGGGGGATATTTATAGGGATCCTGATTTTTTTTTATCGGTATATATATAAGTCCTATCAACATGATGTTTTGCAAGGTTGAAGGACTGTCGAGGTCTACAAAATGAAACAGCTCCCATCATCGAAATGGGCCCGGAAAACAATGTCCGGGGCAAACCTGGGTAAGCCACGTTAGAATTGAACAGAGATGAAGAAGCTCCCTTTCGGGGAGAGCTTTCCTCAGGTATTCATTTGCATGCAACTGAAAACAAGGAAGCAACTATGCTGAAATAATAATAGGGGCTTAATTCCAATCCACAAGACAATACATTAGTCAATGTCCTAGGAAGATGGATATCCTGCCAAAAGTTCGCAAAGAGAACACCACCACAAAGGGAGCCTCCTGCATTTGACAGATAAATATGAACAAGATGAAAAAGAAAAACAAAACACAAACCAAAGCCCCAACTTAAAAGACCCCACACACTGCCTTGTGACTTCTCATTTTAAATTTCCAAAACAGGGTTTCAGCATTGGTAATGCAGTAGACATTTCCTTCTCGCTCTTCCCTACTCTGGCTTCCTGCAATTTGCTGATCAAGAAATAAATTAATGTTAAGAACTTGTAGTCTTGTAGATTGATCTAAATGGGCTGGTTCTAGAAACAACAGAATAAGAGTTAGTATCTAACATCTTGCAGACATTTAACTTTTTAACTCGTCCCAGAGCCTCGATTTCTCATCCTTAGGCATCTCACACACCCTCCTTTCTCAGCCAAAAGAATATAACTCAACTCTTAAAAGAGTTTATTTTACTATTATCATTGAGCTATTGAACTGGACATTTCAACGATGAGAAGGTCCCAACTATACAATCCACAAACAACATAATAAGCCCAACATTCACTAATACAACTCTAAATAAAGGGAGAAAATTGAAATTAGTTGCCAGGAGCCCAGGACTTTTCCTTCTAACTATTGTTGTTTCACTCAAATATTCGTTGCTAATGCTGTAATGCCTCTCATTAGTATCTGGCACCAATTTTATTTTGGTGTTCATGGTATTTACAGCTGGTGTGAGTACCGAACTCTCCCCAAGTAAAATTACCTTTTTTATGGTTTGTGTGAAGGTGTCTGAGATCTTGGCATACATATTTTATGAAATAGAGTAGTGCACAACTTTATTTCTTCTAACTGAAGCCGGTTCACCAAAATTTTGTTTGATACTCCCCTCTGTCCCTTTCTAAGTGTTCCCTTTGGGAAACATGTAATTTCTTGTACGTATATAAATGTATTTCCATGGAACTATTTCAATTATTTTTCTTTCACCAAATTAAAGTGCTAAAAAATAAAAATATCATATGGAGAAATATATTTTTCGAGGGTTTGAAAATGCACGCATTCCTATGGTGGACTCTTAAAAGGGGACAAAGGGAGTAACGTCTATTGCCAGTTTCCATAGTTACAGAATACAGAAGAAACAGTAGTACTAAGAACCAAGCTGATACAAGCAATACTAAATTCCTAAACACAGAGTTGGATTTTGCTGTCAATATCTCTCATTATTTGCACACCATCGATTTTGCTGTCAATTTCTCTCACACACGAGCTTCAGAAACAAAAGAAGGAAACAAAAAGGAACTAATGAATCTTACCAATGCACATCTAACGGCACACTCAAACCTGCAGTCAATTTCTGGAGCGTCGCAGTCCCTTCATTGAGTTTTGCAAGCACTTCCTTGTCAATCTTGACTTCTTTTGAAGACAATGCCTTCAATTCCTCCTGTTAGAAAGACAACAAACATCACAAATAGTTTTTAAATAAACAAACAAAATACAAAAAAAATTCTTAAAAATTTGAAGCTCAGCTCTTTAGTGTCATTTTTCCAAATCAATTAACCAGATGAATATCACATATCATAAATACAAATATTTTTGTGTTATTATAATTCGTTTTTGGAAGAAAATACAAGAGAAAGCCTGAGAGATAGCAAATTGCCCAATTGATGGAAGGGCTTGATGCAACGATCCGCTCCCACCCTGTACAATATTGTCCGCTTTGAACACCAAACCCCATCTGACTTCCCAGTAAGGTCAACCATCCCAAGATTACCCCAGGGTGAGCACGCTTAACTGTGAAGTTCCAATGGGCTTTCACGCGCTCACAGCTTTAAAAGGCCTTGTTCAAGGTAGGATGGTGATCCATTATTTATAGCACACGACTTACACTTCACTAAGCAATGTGGGACCACCCCCGGCTGACCCTTATGGTCACCGATCAGAGAGCCCCCGCACGGGTCCCAACCGCCCTCAAGCCGGTTGACCATTACGTGGAACTCCCAGGGGCGGGGCGTCACACTTGAGATTTAAGAGGAGGCTAAGTCCCTTCCCTTCCCTTGTGTTTCCTCCTTTCTCAAAATCAATCATGGAGGTGTGTGTTGTGTATGTGCTCATTAGTGTTTCCTCCTTCCTAAAAAATCAATCATGCAGGTGTGTGTTGTATATGTGCTCATTAGGTAGATGCTCTGGACCATGAACAGTGGCGGAGCACACTAGGACCACCGTGGGCACAGGCCCACACTTCTTCTTTTTTAAGTTTTAGTTTTAGTTCTCTTTTTTTTTCAAAAATGGTAGTTTTAGTTTTATTAGAATCAAACGGTTATTGCTTTTTAGTTTTTATATAGTTCATCAACCAATTAGTTCGCCCATATTGACGATATCTTCCTCAATAGCTGAAAATTGATAGTTTCAGTCTCATTACGTGCTTGAATTGTCGCAAAAACATGCCCCACAAAATGAATGTTTCGAATTAACAAAGTAGAAATCCGATATGAATTATGAACTCTTGACCCAGTATGTACAATGAACATTCTTCCCCACTGTTTAGGTGGGTAAACAAAATAGTACTCCAAAACCTAACAATTGACACGCGCAAGCCATCGTCGATCCCAACAACCATCAAGTTGTGGAACGGTGGGATGTCAGAGGTTGGCTGTCACCAGCGTCTTTGTTTTAATAGTGCCCCAGTAAGCCACTGACCATGAATCAAGGAAGTGTGGTAACTAGCACAAAAAATTGATTTGGATTTCTAGGCCCCCTCTCTGATGCCTTCCGGCTTTGATTTGGGGGCATGGTTCTGCAACAAAACGTCCATATAACTCCTCGGTTCTTGGAGTTTTATGGGGGCCACTGTTTCAGTAGTTTTCAGGAAGAGCCACTTTGTGCATATATTGCCAAATAGGTCTATCTCCAATCATTCCTGCCCATACCCCCAATGATTGGGGACTAGATGGGTTAAGTTATTGTCGGTGGTGTTGAGGTGTGTGAATTGTGTGGGGTTAGGTTTTCAAGGCCTATACTTATTATGATTATGAATAGAACCCAATAACTATTTATCAAAAAGATAAAAAATAGAACCCAATAACTGATTCAACTCCGAAATTACAGATAAAAGCCAAAAATTGTCAATAGAACAACCGAACTAATCCAGTCAAAGGTTTAATTCAAAAACACAAATAAGGAAAATCGTTGCCAGAAGTTTTCCTTCTGAGTTCTAACTATAGTTGTTTCACTTACAAATTCATTGCTAATGTTTCAATGCTTCAGTATCTTCTGGCACTAATTTAATTCTGGTATTTACTGTGTTCATAGCAGGTGTGCGTACCGAACTCCCTTTGAATAAAATTACCCCTTTTTAATGGGTTGTGTAAAGGTGTCTGGCATCTTGGTGTACACATTTTACGAAACATAGTGCACAAGTTATTTCCTCTAAATACCATTTGAAGTTTTCATAAGCGAAACCGGTTTACTGAAATTTTCTTTGATAACCTCTGTGACCAGTTTCCTTAGTTACAGAATACAAGAAAAACAGTAGTAATAAGAATGACACTGATTAAAGGGCTATAAAATTCATAAACGAAGAGTTGGATTTTGCTGCCTATTTCTTTGATGTTCTTACCGATGACGCAAGTAACGCGCTCTCCAACACTTCAGCATGTGCCCGGAGCTCCTCAGTATCTTCTCTTGTCTGTGAAATCACTTTATTTTTCTTGTCACACTCTTTTTTTAACCTCGCAGTGTCTTTCTTGAGTATCGCAGCCCCTTGCTTGAGATCTTCAAGAATTTTGTTGTCCCTCTGGACTCTTCTTTTATAAAATGCCTTCAATTCCTCCTGATAGAAAGACAACAGCACAAAAAAGAAGTTTAAAAAAAAAAAAAATTTGATGAAAGGCCTGCGATTTAACCAGATGAAATCAGATATTATAACTACAAATATTTCTGCCTTATTATAGTTCTTTTTTTGGGAGGAAAATACAAGAGAGAGCCTGAGAGATGGAAATTGCCCAATTGATGAAAGGCTTGAGAATTAAGAGGAGGCTAAGTCCCTTGTGTTTCCTCCTTCCTCAAAATCAATCTTGCAAGTGTGTGTCGTGTGTGTGTGTGTGTGGTTAGGGTTTTCAATGCATTTACGCATTATGAATAGAACCTAATAACCGATTCAACTCCGAGAATACAGATCGAGCAAAAAAATGTCAATAGAACAACCTACCTGATCATCAAAGTATCGAAGATTTAATACAAAAAAAACAAACAAACAAACAAACGCCAAAACGAGCGAACAGTAATATCTTCCTATAGGGGGGGAGAGAGAGGGTACCAGATTCATGGCGTCCAAGTCGTCGTCGCTAAAGTCCAAGTCTTCGTCGTCGCCACGGAGCGAACAAACAATTTCCGTTGCTGCCATTCTCTCTCTCTCTCTCTCGTCGATTTCCGATCTTGCGGTCTCACGCCACTCTAGGGTTTCACTACCCTTATAAAAGGACCTATTAATTTCGCGGACACCCCCACAAGATATCTTTGTATGACTGTAAACCCCTAATGTTCCAAACGCATCACTTTTGAATTGCCATACAAAAAGGATTGGATAATTCACTTAAGTGATCGATGTATAAACCTTGTTGCCTAGTGAACAGGCGCTTGAGAAGTACAATTTTGTTCACCTTCCTAAAAAATGGGTGAATATTACTCTTATTTCTATTGATTGAAATGGTATAGGATTTCACTATAAGTGATGTCATGCTTACCATTGCAATACATGTTTTAGTAAGCATGACATCACTTTGTAGTAGGATCCACGCTATTTCAACCAATAGGAAGAAGGGTACTGTTCACCATCTTTTAAGAAAGGTGATCAATTGAGTCATTTTTGCAGTATTAGCATTTTGTAAATAAATAGGCATCTGTAACATACTTTTTGTATTTTGCCTAGTAAAATAACGAAGAAATTAAGGGGGCGACTATTCGCAGCCCCGTATTTTCTCCCTTAACCCATTACATTTCGGTAAATAGTTGTTGAAAATCATACGTAACATTTCGGTAAATAGTTGTTGAAAATAAGACTCCATTTCGGTAAATAGCTGTTGAAAACAAGACTCTATTTTGGTAACTACATGTCAAAAATATGTTCAACCTTCGGTAAACAACTGCCGAACATACATTTTCGGTAAATAGCTGCTAAAAAAAAATTATATTTCGGTAATTGGATGCTGAAAATGTATTTCAATTTCGGCAACTAACTGTCGAGTATAGTTGAAAATTTTTAACGGGCTAAGGAAGAAAATACGGAGCTGCGAATAGTCATCCCAAATTAAATAGACCTCCTGTTTGGGGAACTTATTTATGTGTCCACTAAAGTGGGCTTCAATATTTATGTTTTCATCCTCAAATTATCAAGTTGTTCCATTATACCCCTATTCATACATTAATATATATTTTTATGGGATATACCAGATTGTTAATCTCACGATTATAGGGATTATGCAAATCTCTCTCTCTCCTCCCAAATATCTCCCCCCTCTCTCCTTCCCCATTTCGTCTACCTAACACAACGTGCTACATTCAATTTCATCAGCAACAACCATTAAATTCCTCCTCATTCTATTCTACCTGATACAAACCCAACTCTCCCTTCCCCACTTCACGTTACTATGGTCCTCAACACAAGCAGCAAATCTCTCCTGACTCAACTATAATGACACAATCCGAATTTCCCGACCCTTCTTGGCAGCAGCGATCGCCAAGAGAGGAGGGAAGGCCGTGGTGGCGTCTAAGGCTGCCATAACTATTGATGACGTGGCCAACGGAGTCCACACGCTTCAAATTTCGGATTGAACTTGTACCGGTGTCCTCTATTTTTTTCGGTAAGCACCGGTGTCCTCTATTCGCATCCTGTGTCCAAGGATATTCAGGAAATATCATCTGAAAAATGCCCCCTTTTTTTTTCTTTGTATTGTTTCAGTTGGTTTCATTGTGTAGGGGTATGAAATCATGCGTAGGCAGCACAATATTAATTCTAAAGTGTATGTTTGTAGTTATTGTTTTGATTTGGACCGTAAATTAATCATATTTGCTATGAATTCATCATATTTGAAAATGAATACGTATCCCGACAGATAAGTCACTACCTTTTTGTCATGATTTCGGTATATATATTTTGATTTCTCCAAATTTTGTCATGGTTTCTATTTATTATAGTTTTGTTGGGACGATTTTATGATACGTGTTCATGATTTATGGTGATTCCATAAATTTTATCATGATTTTGGTATGTGTATTTCGATTTCTCCGAATTTTGTCATGATTTCAGTTTAATTACTGTAGTTTCATCGGCACAATTTTACAATGTATTCATGATTTTTTTTTGTGTTTCATGGTGATTTCACAAATTTTATGTAGATCAGTGAAGAAGAAGGTTGCATATTGATGATTGTTTGACTTCTGTTTTTTTTTTTTTTTATCTAGAGCCATTGTTTGTTTGAACGTTTTTGGATGGAGAGGGGATAATGATCCCATTTTTATCGGACCTGTAAGTAGAAATTGGGAGCTGAAATCTCGGGATCATATTTAACAAACAAAGAAATGGTATATTCATATTAATGAAGGGTGTTGTTGACATTATTTGAATGTTAGAAATGGTATATTCATATTAAGTATTCAAAAGAATCAAAACACAAAAGATGAGGACATAAGTTTAACTGGGGACAGAACCCCTATTTAAGTACTCCTAATAACTAGGCCTCCTTGGACTAAATGAGTAAATGTGGCTTATTTTTTTGTCTTTATTCGCATTTTTTTCATATTTGTTAGTTTTGATCAAACTTTTGTAGATTATTGATTTGTCTCGATGAGATAAATCAAAAAAGTAAAAGATCATGATCGAATAAAGACGAAAATAAGCCAAAAAGAGAGAAATTATGTGTTTCGATCATAATTTTTTACTTTTTCAATTTCTCTCGTCGAGACAAATCAATAATCCACAAAAGTTTGATGCAAACTAACAAATGCAAAAAATAATAATTATAAAGATTAAAAAAAAAAAAAAAAAAAAGGCCACTTGACTTATTTAGCCAAGGAGACCTAAGTTTACACTGTACCTAGGCTTGTGCACTTGCACTTGCTCTTGCTATAGCTCCGGTAAATTCTGTTTTAGTTTTTTCCACCATGTCTCTATTTATTTAATTTCTAAATTTTCAAATTCCTGAGCAATACTTAACGGCAGTATGGACAGTTCCTATCAGGGGCGGAGGCCGGATGGGCCGGGTCCCTCCGGCCCCAGCTCCCCCGAGTGTCTAAGTTTTAAATTTTTTATTTTGTATATATGCCTGATTTTGAATATTATTGATAATTATTCGTGTATAGCTACTTATAATCGCAATAATTTTGGTTCAATTTGATAAAAATCAGGTTATTTTACATTCTCATTTCTCAATTTCTTTCATGAATAAAAAAATAAGCGCGTGATAGTTGATGTAGCCTAAATAATCATTTTAATGTACAAATGTAATGAATTGGAAAGCAAAAACCTTATGATATAATAAGTATACGTTCCGATAAAAAATATATGTCTACTAAGCCGGCCCCTCCGGAATTAAAATCCCGCTCGGCCACTGGTTCCTATATGTCGTACTGTGCTATCCAAGCCCATTGTGCGAGCCCAATGAACCTATGTTTTTTCGCAAAAGGGTGTGGGTGATGTTGTTACGAAGGACTACCAAATTAAGGGGTGATTTGTGCAGCATTTTTAAGAGATTTTCAATTGTGAGGAAGAAGTGGGCTAATTTATGTAAGCTGAACGAAGCTCAACAGACCAGATTAGATGCTCCTTTTATTTCTTCAGAGGTTGATCGAGCATGCATTGCTTCAAATAGGAGGCATGAAGGCTTCCTGTACATGGTGGAATTATAGCAGCTTATATGCTTGCATAAATTAACAAGAACTCTAATTACATTAATTAATTCCAAAAGTCAAACATCCCCAGACTGTTAATCCTAAAGAGCATAAAATTTACTTTTCATTATTTTATGGAAAAAAAATTAGCTCAATTCGATATCGGTAAGGGCTTTTTCAAAATTCGTAAGGTCATTACGAATGTTGAAAAAATCCTTACAGATATCAAGATACAGTAGTTTTTTTACAAGAACTCATTAAAAAATATTTAAGAATAACTTGCGGTATGAATTATTTTTTTGAGACCCAATATGAGCTCCACAAAATCATCAATCATCATGGATTTTGTGCACCAACCAAATAAAGACCAATAGAATTGTAAGGGAAATGCGTTTTGTGCCCAAACCACACAGTTTTGAAATGGCTGCAACCATGTAGTGACCTTCATTTGGGGAGCCTGTGGTGAGGGAGGTCACCACAGGGTAGCAGCTATCTCAAAACTGTGTCGTTTGGGCACAAAACTCATTTCCCCTTACAATTCTCTCGGTCCCTATTTGGTGCACAACTGCACAAAACCCATGATGATTGATAATTTTGTGAAGGGGCTTGCTATTTGCAGCCACTTATTTTCTGAACGTAGCCTGTATATACTATGGTACACGCCTGTTTATAATATGGTACACAGACTACGTTCAGAAAATTTGTGGCTGCAAATAGCTAGCCCCTTTTGTGAAACCCATTTCAGGTCTCAAAAAAATAATTCAAATCGCAAGTTATTCTTAAAATATACTTTTATTGGTTCATGTAAAAAATTATTTCAATCCGGTATCCGTAAGATCTTTTTAGAATTCATACACCGGATTGAACTAATTTTTTACAAGACCCATAAAAAATACTCTTAAGTGGTTTCTCGGAAAAAAAATTGCTCAATTTCAATATCGGTAGGTGCTTTTTCATAATTCGTAGGGCTCCTACGAATGCTGAAAAGTCCTTACGGATATCGAATTGAGCTAATTTTTTATAAGAATCCATAAAGAGCATAAAATTTACTTTTCATTAGTTTCTGGAAAAAAAATTAGCTCAATTTGATATCGGTAAGGGCTTTTTCATAATTCATAAGGTCATTACAAATTCTGAAAAAGCCCTTACGGATATCAAGATAGTTTTTTACAAGAACTCATTAAAAAAATATTTAAGAATAATTTGCGGTTTGAATTATTTTTTTGAGACCCAAAATAAGCACCATAAAATCATCAATCATCATGGGTTTTGTGCACCAACCAAACAGAGACCAATAGAATTGTACGGGAAATGGGTTTTGTGCCCAAACGGCACATTTTTGAGATGGCTGCAACCCTGCGGTGACCTCCCTCGCCAGTCACCACAGGCCCCCTGAATCCTAAGTTTGTGTAATAGTATGATTTATGAATTGATTGCGAAGGTCCTTGCTAACATAATTCGGGGAGTTCTAAATGATTTTATTTCCCCTGTACAAAATGTTTTTGTCCCAATCGGCTCATCAATGAAAATATTTTTCTTCCCCATGAAATCATCAAGTTCACATGGAGGAAAAAGGGGGAAGACAATATTTTTTGCTTTTAAGTTGGATGTCAACAAGGCTTGATCGTATCTGTAGAGATCTTTTATTTACGTTTGATTGTACGGTTTAATATTTTCTTACCTAATTCCATCAAAATGAATACAATACACCTTTCATCATTGAAAAAGATGATTCCAATAATCAAACACCACCTTTTGCAATCATCAAACATGACAATTTTACAGTTAAGAAAACTAAATGAGGGATTCAACAGGAATACAGGATGAGGGAGTGTCCAACTAGGTCCTAAAATGTTCTACCCGACGTGATCGGGTCGGGTGGCGGGTTCGGTGCAAACCCGACCCGCATGGCCCGTGCACACCCCTACATAATTTAATTAAATTGGACCTTAAAACAGGAATGAGTTGAATTAAAATTAACAGGCCAAACCAATATTAACTGGGCCCGGTTAATTTTAGTTCAATTTGGTTATAACTTCAAATTATTTAGCTATGGGTTATATTATTTATCAGCCAAATTGAGGCCCATTCAGTTTGTAAGATGAGAACAAGGCCTTTTTAATTTTTAATAAACCCATTGTTACATTGATTAAATCATGAGGAAGCTTCACGAAGGAAAAATGGGAGCAAGTAAAAGTGGGAATGATTGTCACGTGGCCCATTATGTTTCGGCTGCCCACGAAAGAAGGGAAGAGGAGAAGCCCACTACTTTGAATAACTCCTCTCAACTGCTCATGATCAAGGAGATACATGTGGGGAATTTCTACCACTGCTGTCTGCTGCAAACCGCTAACTCAAGAGAGTAGAAAGTTACATGGGACACATGGAGTCAACAGGAGAAGGCGGGAATTCCATCTGCATGCAAAAAATGTGAAGCCCCTTGTCTATAAATACTACTCCAGTCTTCCCACGAAGCACCTATTTTACTTTTATTGTACCAACTAGAAATTAGAGTTTCGTATAGAATCACTCCATGATTATAGTTATAGATATTACCAAAAAACACTGAAATAGAAGTAAATCATTATATAGAGCATCCACAGTGGAATAACCAAAAGCATAAGGTTGTTAAAGTTAGCAATGTTCTCTCAAAAAAGTGATCACAGTGGCATAACCAAACTTAACAATCTCGTAGCAACTCATCAACTTTTGGCCCTTGAATAATCAAAACTAGCAACTTTTTGTCAATAACCAAAACTTTTTCTCTCTCTTTCTCCCTCTCTCTCAACAATGTTTCAAGGAAAAATATTTTTAAAAAGTTTTTTTTTTTTTACAATAACAGTTAGACCGTTTTTCAAAAACTGTCTTTTTAAACTTTTTTGGAAAAAGTGTTTTCCAAAATAAAAGTTTTCAAAAAATTATTTTATTAGTTTGAAAATATTTTAAGAAAAATATTTTATATGGTGACAATTTTTAGATTTTTACAGGTTGAAAAGATAATGTGACAAGTTTTGATTATTCAATGTTCGATTATGCCACTGTGGACATCTACATTGCTGACTTTAACAATCCCTTAAATGGATAATCAAAAGGTGATATGACAACTTTTGATTATTCAATTTTGATTAGTCCACTCTGGATGCTCTTAGTTCTTTGTTCTCTCAACGCCAATCCTAGTCCACCATTAATTAATCCTAGTCCACCATTAATTATAGATTACCATAGTTAGTCACTAATTTCCGGAAAATTAGTCAATAGAAGAAAGAATTTCGGTTATGAAAAGGCATGATTGATTCAAAGGCATGTTTTGTTTCCTTCAAAAAGAATGTATGATTGTATGTATTGAAACAGATTCCTCTGATTAAAAAGGGCTGCTGATTTTGCCACTCTCTTTTTTTTAGGGCTGTCCACCAAATCGACCCACCAGACCCGACCCGAAAATACACGCAACAGACGGATCTGATTACTCTGTCAGGTCGGGTTCGGGCCTGTTTAGTCGGATTTCGTGACATGTCGTCGGGTGTCGGGTGCACCGTATAATTCCTCGGGTGACCTAACCCGACCGAGAAATGTGTATAAAAGGAAAAAAAAAACCCTAAAGTGGTGTTCCACTTTTGTTAAAGAAGTATTTTTTGAAAAAGAAGATAATTTCAAGCTCAAAAATTATGTGTTTACGCAAATAATTTTCTTACCAATATAGATTTTGTTTGATAGATCTCATTAAGATCTTTTAAACGGTGCAAAAAAATTTGAATTTTTTTTTTCATTTTCATTATATTTGAGTTTGAAATTACCTCATTTTGAAAAAAAGTACTTTTGTAAAAGTGGAACACCACCTAAATCTAGGGCAAATTTCACTGACCTCCCTTGAGGTTTCTGACATATGCAAAGACCTCCCCTGAGGTTTCTGAAATATCACTGACCTCCCCTGCTTTTGCTGACAATATCAAGTCTCCCCCTGTCGTTAACTTGCATCAGATGGCGTTAACTACTGTGTTTAAAAGACCAAAATACCCCCTAATAACTATACCTGAGTCATTGTGCAGGACACTTTTTCATGTCATCTTCCACAAATATTAGTTACAGTAGTAATTATGAATCCATCATATCAAAAACTAAATGAACATCATAACAGGAGTAATTGCTCATTTTTTTTAAGAGAACTGAAGTAATTGCTTAACCCATTTGCCACCCCATTTCCCTTAAAGTTTTGGGTTTTTTTAAATGATGTTTTTTTTCCTTTTTTGAATTTGTATTAGATTCGATTAATCATCTTTCTTGGTGAGAAGAGTCTAAAAAATAATGTCATACCAAAAGGAAAAAAAAATCAAACTGCTTGTATTGTTAATTTTTTTTATTGTATTATATTAACTTTTTCAAATTTTAGTTCACATTTTTTGCACTTTTCTTATTCTTCTTGTTGAGACAGACCATTAATCCTAAAAATTACGACGAAACCCTCAATAAAAATAACAAAAAGTAAAAAAATACCAAACAAAAAATTTAGGAAGAATGGTCCGATTGATGAACTTGATGAAGAAAACTGGCGTATAAAAGAGAATCATAATACTTCTACGGGCCACTATCTACCACTATTTTTTTTTATTATTATCACCATTTTTATAACTCAGGAATCTGGGTTAGTTTATGCGTATCTCGACTAATTTTGGGGGTTCAATCCCACCTGAAAGGTTCCACACCTGTGATCTTAGGAAGGAGTAGTAAACCTCTAAGTCTCAAATCTTGCTTTGAAATCATTCAAATCAAAAGCCCGTCGAATTCGAACACTGCTTTCAAAATTGCGATATGCTTTGATGAATTCCTAGTACTCCATCACTGATATCAAAGCTCAACATCACCAATTTTAACTTTATGGTATTCTATTTTGATTCCCAAGCAGAAATGCTGGGGACATCAATTTTTTTCAGAAACGGATTTCTCATGGACGAGTTGGTGTTTTTCTTTTTTTCAATTGGGTTAAAGGTGAGTCATAAGGGTCCGCTCAAAATTTGATTGAATTAGAGATATGGTGGTGGGAGATGCAGTTTAGCTTTTCTGGAGTAGAAAAAAGAGAGATTTTGTTCTTAGGGGGTGTTTCGGTAGTGAAAAATCTATAGATTTTTATTTGTAGTTGAAAAATTGTTAGGCATTTCCGGTAATGAATAAATTGTTTGAGAAATGTCAAGTTTTTTTCCGGCAGTGAATTTTATTTTACTGGGTATGTGAGTGAAAAAATTGTTGAGTTGGTAAAAAAAAATTTGTTAGTGAAAATTAGTTGGTAAAATGTGTTAAGTTTTTAGTATTTTTTTGTTAGTGAAAATGAGATACTAGTAAAATGCGTTAAATTTTTTGTGATTTTTGTTAGTGGTAACGATGCCTTAATAAGACATTAATTGTGAGATGGGAGAAAAAAAAAGGGAAGGAAGCGTAAAAAAAGGTATCGTATTTGGTATAAAATGTTGATATCATCACACATCAGCAGTTTCTGTCAATTTTTATAACGGAGAAGTAACGGTGGGGGCAATATTAGTATTGTCAGCAAAAGCAGGGGAGGTTAGTGATATTTTATAAACCTCAGGGGAGGTCTCTGCATGTGTCAGAAACCTCAGGGGAGGTCAGTGAAATTTGCCCCTAAATCTATTACAGTATTTATTACTCGAGTTTTTGGTCGAAATGACCCTTATTTGTAATCAAATTGGAAGAATACCCACTCCTTCAAACGTATTGTAAAAATATGCCATCACTTCTTTTCAAAAGGCGTTATATCGGTGGCTCAAATCCTACGTGGCGTAAAAGTCCAAGTCAGACTATAATGCCTTTGCAAAAGGCGTGTTCTGTGTATTAACGCCTTTGCAAAAGGCGTGTTCTTTGTATTATAAAGTCTTTCGAAAAGGAGTCATAAATATTATAGCTCCTTTCCAAAAGGAGCTATAGGATGACAACCTAAATTAAACCCCCTTTCGGCTTTTCCTCCTCTTGTCTGATTTTATTTCCACGTCGATCGTGACCTTCGAATCTGCGCGATCTCCTCCCTGCGTGATCTCCTCCAACCGTCTCTCTCATCTCCGATCTCCTCCAGCCGTCTCTCTCATCTCCGATCTCCTCTAGGCTCCAGCCGTCTCTCTCATCTCCGACTTGCCCTCCACTCGCTGAGTAAGTCTCTCTCTCCATCTTCCTTGTCTCATGTATGTGTACTAGGGTTTGTGATGTGTTAATACCATGATTTGCATACTGATTTGAATCGAAATAGAGAAACTACTGGTAGTCTTGCAAGGATTTCAATTACTAGATCGCAGGGTAAAAGTTCGGAGGGTATACGGTGCGACATTGTTCTTAGAAGACTGATACAGGTTAATTCACAGCTGCTAGGATAAAGGGACTGTAAAAGCCCTAGATTTTGATCAAGAAAACAAAATCAGAGATATTTTTACAGTTGTGATGTTTCGGTCGACCGAAACCCAAGATTTTGAGAATTTGCCAATTTGGAACTGTGAATCAGGTTTTTGTTTTTCAGTTTTAAACCCAGCCCATCCGTAAGGAAAAATAATGGGTCCCGTGACATATTGGAAACTATAGATATTTGGGTCTCTAAATTGCGTTTGATTCTCTAAATACGGAGACCCGATTCTCATTTTGGAGACAAAATTTCTAAAAAATACGATGAGCCCTTCCTAGATTGTCTCATAAAGTGTAAAAAATGAAAATAAATTATAAAATTTCCCCCAAACATGTCATATCTATTCTCCATTTTAAAGTTTTAAAGATGGATTAGAGATGCTCTGACCTTAGATCTTACTTTACTTAGGCCCGATAAACAAACTAAGCGACTCAATTTTAAGCTTGTGTTTGTTAAAGAACTTGTTATATAAATTTGTGCATTTCTTAGCTAGAAATGATTTCTGGGATTTCCTCATACGTGGAAACACAGTTGAATAGCTTTTTTTTTGCTTAGCTCTTGGTGAACATACATTTAATAATCTTGTTCCCCATCTCAAGTACAATATGGGCTTCTCTTCTGAGTAAGCGATCCTGAATAGACATGTAAAATACGATACTATATGAAACCTTATACACCATTAAGCTATAGTATGATAGTTAGCAAAACTCTTACACACGTCACACTTGAATAATTTTTCGTCACACTTGAATAATTTCTCTGAATACCATTTGTAGCGTTTTGCAGCAAGAATTTTCACACCAAATGGAATACCGTTGACGAGTTGATAATTTAACTCTATTTGTATTAGGTACCCAAGGGAAAATATGGTTCTTCAGGAGGGGCCCATTGACGGGAGTTTATTAACTTTTCAGCAAAGCCATCGCTCTCATTCTATATGGGCAAATAATGTAAGTACAAATTTTAAGTATTTGTGAAAACTCTTTATATGATTTAGATTACAAAATGTGAAAGTAAGTACACTTATTTTTGTAGGGAGAGCCTCCAGTTGATTCGAAAATTGTTAAAGTACGACGAACTGAAGCTAGACTGAAGAAGTTGCCCCCCCCCGGCGCCACCAGTTTTACAATTGATTAGGCAAGCTGGTTTTGGTGGTGTTCTAGATCTACCATTTATCTCTCTTGACCTTGGCCTAATGGCAGCTTTACTAGAGCGTTGGCGGCCGGAGACCCACTCGTTCCACTTGCGCTCGGGTGAGTGTACTGTGACTTTACAGGACGTGGAGGTTTTGGTGGGGGTACCTATTGATGGTGAACCTGTAATTGGGACAACCAATGAAGACTGGGGTCCATTGTGTCGGCGGTTGTTGGGGATTGTGTCGGAACCTAAAGTTGAAAGAAAAGGTGGTAAGGTAACGATGATATGGTTACGACAACATTTTCAAGGGCATTTGGCGGAAGGGTATACAGACGAAAATGTTCAACAACAAGCCCGAGGTTATATTCTCCAGTTGATAGGTGGAGTGTTGATGCCCGACCACTCAGGGTCCCAAGTCCATCTAGCATACTTAACCCTCCTTGAAGACTTGACGATTGTGCGGAGTTGGGGCAGCGCTTGCCTCTCAAATCTTTACCACTTTCTATGCCATGGTTGTCAGATTGGTAAGGAAAATATGGGTGGGGCATTCATTCTCCTACAACTATGGGCTCGGGAGCGGTTTCCTTTTATTGCTCCTGGACGTTTGGGTAGGCGTCAGCCTCCACCAGGTTCTCCTCTTGGTGCACGGTACGGTTCCATTAATTGTAATTTGTATGTACGAATTTTAGATTAGCCTGTTGCATGTTTTAATTTATTTTATATGTAATACTTATGTTTAGGTGGGATGATCGTTTTTGCTCTCCGGATTTGGCAACCCATGTTGTTGGATATTATAGAAATTATTTTGACATGCAAAGGCCGGATGAGGTATGTGTTTCATAAAAATTAATATTTGAATACGAAATCAACTAATCTTTGCACGTTAATATTCATTTGGTCATACTATTTGTATTTCATTTGTGCAGGTGATTTGGAGACCGTATAGTGAGGAGTTGATTGCTAGTCTTCCTCCAAATTGTCGTGCTGGAAGGGCAATTTGGATGGCGAAAGTCCCATTGCTGAATTTTGCAATGGTGCAAATGCACATGCCAGATAGGGTGATGCGACAATTTGGGCATCGACAGACAATCCCCGCTCATTGTAATTGTAGGCAGCCACCGCATGGAAAGGACTGGAAGGCTAGGCAAAAGGATTACCGTGAGGAGCACCGTGCTGACTTGACCAACAAGACGTGCACTTGCAATAAGATTCAGTTGTGGAAAATACCATGTTCGCATGTTATTGCGGTTTGCAACAAAATGCATATTGACCCTCTTGATTACTTCGGCAAATATTGGACGGTCGACACAACAATTGCCATGTATGGATCTCTCTCATTCAAGCCACTGCCTGACCAAGCGTACTGGCCACCGTACGATGGGCCAAGAATTCTTCCAGACAAAGAACGTCTCCGAGGCCGAGGCCGCCCGAAAGTGAATCGAATCCGAAATGAGATGGATGATTTGATTGAGCACCAACCGCCACAGACGTGCTCAAAGTGTGGTCAACAAGGTCATAACAAGAGAAGATGCGGAAAATGAATTTCAAATTACATGTCATGTGAAATGATGTTTTTATATGAAAAGTTTGTACTCAACAAGTCTTTTATGTTAAAAAAAAAAGGGATAACATAACGTATTTGAAGAATGTGTTTTAGCGTGTAACGGGATGCTAGTTTTGAGGTTTCTCCGAAAAACCCCTAGATATGAGAAGTGTAGGCAATGGCTCTTTGGGCAAATGAATCCGAAAGTTGTAAGGTTTAATTTGTGAGTTGTTTTCCTCTGTCCTGCCGTCTCCTTGCTTGGTTTGGGTTGATTTGTTTCACTTACGCGCTACTTTGTTTTCTTTTGTCTGCTTTTGCCAATCTTCACAGTAGAGAGAGAGAGAGAGAGAGAGAGAGAGAGAGAGAGAGATTATATGTTTGTTAGTGGGCGAATCTTATGCTACATTCATGATTTATATAATTTATTTAAGTCATTGATAGATAGAATAGATGATTCATATTTGTGGTTGAACATATATAACATAATCGGACTTGGGGTTTTGGTATAATAATGAGATTATGTGGGAAGGCAATTTCATCACTTGTTTCACTGAGGGTTTGTTAATTTTAGGGCAGTTATTATTTTAACCCATGTATGAATTTGATTATCGTAGGCGTGGGTTTGATTTTTGTGTATGGGTTTAGAATTATAGCTCCTTTTCAAAAGGCACTATTAGGGTTAGAAATGTAGCTCCTTTTCAAAAGGAGCTATTAGGTTTACAATTATACCTCCTTCCGAAAAGACGCTACCGACGTGGCAGCCACATGGCATCTAACAGTTATAACGCCTTTTGAAAAGGAGCGATGACATATTTTTACAATACGTTTGGAAAGATGGGTATTCTTCCAATTTGATTACAAAATTTGGCCATTTCGGCCAATCACTCTTTATTACTCCTCCTGTCTCCCCCTCTTCCGCTCCATGTTTTCTCTAACTCTCCCACAGCCCCCAAAGTTCCCCACCACCACCAGTCCACCACCACCGGTACACCACCACTCCCCTGTCTCAACTCTCAATCTCTCTCTCTCCGACCTCGAATCAGCCTCTCTCACTCTCTCTCTCAGAGGCCATAACTGAGGGAGACTCTCCAGTCCACCACGCCACTCCTCCTTCTGCCGATCGACCCACCGGCCACCGAGGTACATCTCTCCTCTCTCTCTCTCTCGAGATCTTGATCTGGTTGAAAGAACACGTCAAAGAGTTGTGGGTTGTGGTTCTCTGATTCTCTCACCCTCGGTTTGATTGATGAACTCCATACAAGGCTTGGATTCCCTCCTCTCTCTCTCTCGATCAAACCTCTATTTCAAAAAAAAAAATCTGATTTTTTTCTCTCATCCGACCGAACCCGACCAACCCAGCCCGTGTTGTCTTCGGTCAGAGCCCGACCAGGTGTTCGGATTCGGGTAGACCCTTACGTAATCCGACTAAAGTCGGGTCGGTTCAAACCCGACCCGAACCCGACCAAAACGGGACCGATGGACAGCCCTACTTTTTTTTTGAAAATACACTTGCAGAGAGTGATGTTAACAAAAAAAAAAGGAGTGGCAAAATCATTTCCTTATATTAAAAGATGGTATGTATTTTGATTTTGGTCAGAATTGTATCTCCAATCTAACGGTGGAAAATATGTACCAATCTAACGGTGTAAAATATAAACCACCCTCCCATATTACATAGATAGATATAGATATGTTTTCCAAGACAATGTAGTGTGGCTAGAACCTTAACACTATGACTTTCTCCATTAGATGTTACGTATGTGCATGTATGTTTTCGAACACAATTATGAATGTGTGTTTATTTAGTACATTAGCCGCTGTAATTAGCTGTACAGTTGGAAATTTTATGCTTCTCACCTTAACAAGTCAAAATATTACTATGTATTTTAGCTAATGAAAAATTAACCCAACATAACTATGATCGATGGCTTCTGATTAGTCTATTAGTACGTTGTAATTAGCTGTACAGTTGGAAATTATATTGCTTATGCTCAGCTTAACATGTCAAAATATTACTATGTTTAGCTAACGAAAAATTAACCCAACATAACTATGATCGATGGCTTCTGATCAGTCTAATTACCACACCATATGTAGTAAAATAGGTGACAAATGATGTTTAGTGACAAAAATCTTGGTGATGAAATTAAATTTCGCCTCCTATATGTCTATTTTGAGAGAGAAAATATATTTCGTCTCCAATTAGAAGGATAAACAAATTTAAAGGTGACGAAATTTTATTTTATCGCCATATGTAGTAAAATAGGTGACAAATTGTTTTTTTTCGTCTCCAAAATTGTGGACAAATGAAATTTTAGGCGAGGGAATTATTTTTTCGTCACTAATAAGTTCCCTCCATATCTTTCCCAGGCGTATGAAATCTTTAGAGCAATAGACGACAAAAAAAATTCCTCTCAAAAGAGAAGACTTTAGGTGAGGAAAGTTTTTTCGTTGCTCATTGTATTACTCCATCAAATTGTTTGAACTTGTTTTTTCATTTTGGCGGGGTGAAATTGGTATTGGGCGGGACTTAAAAAGTAGGAGGAACAATTTTGTCACAAAAGCTACGGGCCCAACCCAACCCCAGTCTTTTCATCTCTGTAACTCACTTCTCCCTCAGGTTTTCCAAAGCAAAGACCTCTACCAGTCTCACTCACCGCTCCCTCTCCATTTCTGTAACTCCAACTCTCAAGCTATGGTATGTCGATTTCTCTCTCTTCTCCTCCATCGTTCTCCCCAATTTCTAACCACTGACTGCGTTCCTTTTCACACAGCGGCACCGTCGAGTCGATGGCGTCGACCCACCCTGACCGATTTGGGTGAGTTCTCTCTCTCTCTCTCTCTCGATCCTGTGGTATGTTTTCCTCCTTCTCTCGATTTACAGGCTTGGAGGAATATTTTGTTGGTTTGGCTTTCCCTTTTCAGTTTCTTGCAAAGTAGAAGAGTTTTCTTTTCCCCATTTGATTGCTGAGAAAACGTGAAAAGAGGCATAGTCAAAGCCTTTGTCGGTTGCCTCTGGTCCTGAATCGATTTGTGATGGCAGTGGGTTTGGGTTCCCTTAAAACAAAGTATTAGAAAATCAAGTGCCCTAACTTTCGAAGAAACAATAGCTTAATTAGGAATATCTTAATTTAGTCGACAATGGGTTTGTCTGTTTTCTATATAAATTTCCCCTAGTGGTGAACAAGGAATTTATTAGTTTATTTAATTTGTTCTCTATGATTATGGTAATCTGTGTTTGTTTTGGGTGCCAACATGTTTTCGGATTGGTTACTCTTACCAACATGTTGAGCTAGTTTAATATTTGTTTATTCTAATACTTGTTCCCTTATGGCTTATGCCCTAGTTTTTAACAGAGCTAATTTTGTATTGTTTTCGATGTTGTCTTCTTTCAGTAAACTTGATTAGAGTTAATAGGTAGATGAAGGGAACTTCTTTATAACTTGTAGAGATTGAGATCAGTTTAGTAATGTTCTTGTATGTGTACCAATCTTATGAGTATTAGATGCATGAGGTGTTGTATTGTTAGGATAATAGTTAACTTTGGGGGACCCTAGAAAAATTACAAACAAGAGAACACTTAAAAAGAGATGTGAAAGAATAGTATTGCCAATCTTAAAGTGCTATCAACAACAGAGTTATGAATTGCAGAATGGTGAATTGAAATTGGTGTTGTTTATATTTCAGTCACTTTCCAGGATATTTCCTCTTATATCTTCTTGGACAAATAGCTACTATTATCTTATACAAGGCTACAAAGCACAAAATTTGGCTACTGCAACTTGTAATCGATCTTGAAGTCCAAATGTAGAGCCTTCACAAGTTGACATCAGATGAGAGTACGTCTCCATAGAGTGTCTTGGACCTAGAATCTTTCTACGTTGGCATGGAATTTCGAGTCTCATAGTTTCCTTTAAAATGCTTGGGACTATTTCTACCCACAAAGACTAATCAGAAATATTAGCGAATCCATCTACTTTTGCCTCCTATATATTTATGCGCACGCACCTCTTCATACCGTGGCTGTTCATAGTTATATGTGATTGAACCATATTTAGTTGCAACATTTGTACTAGATTGAGCTTTTCAATGACTTCTCGCATAGCACACTTTTAAGGAAACAATTCCTTGGGCGTAGATATACTTCAGAACTAGAAGCTTTTAGAATCACCCCTTCAGAGTCGTAAGGCACTTCCAAGGTTTATTTGGCACTGGATACTGCAGTTAAACTTCATTTTGATTTCCATTATTGAAGTATGTAGAGTAACTTCCCCTGAACCTCCACACCTTTTAGCAGAATGATTTTACCTATGCTAGGTGTGTATAATTTTGGTGCATACTTCTGCCATCTCCCAGATCTTAATGTGATCTGGCCATCTGGGATAGTTCAATATATTCTCACGCTAGTAAACAGTATATTGGAAGGTTCTGTGGACAAGAGATGTGTTGTTTGAACGTTTGAGCCTGTGCATACTGATTACTACTTGATAGTTTGTATATGTAATCATGGCAAATGACTAAAATCTGGATATTTATTAGAAGCGGAATTGTTTCAAATGTTGAGTTATACTTCATTCTAAATTGCAGTTATTGTATTCGTCCATAAGAGTATAGAATGCATGAATTTTCCTTATTTGCTTCTTTAAATCTATCCAATAGAGATACCTCATTCATGGTAAGAGACAGATACTATGTGATGCATGACATGACATTAATGTGGTGACTTATATCTTACTTGCATTTGCAATCAGACATGGACGGAAGTTGGATGAAAACGGGTGTGACAGCTTTTGGGAGAATTTGTAAGCCATATTATAATGGTGTAAATTCGTTTATTCAATTTCCAAGATCAATTGTAGATGGACAAGGTAATATTCTGTGCCTGTGTCTAAAGTTGGTCTAATTCTTGTATTATTTTTGTCTTTGTTTCAGTTGTGGAACAGTTGGTGTTTGTTTGCACAAGCTGGATTGGTCTCTCTTGTAATTCCAGGTTTCTTTTCCATCCTTTTTTTTTTTTTTTTTGAATTAGTTGGTATAACAGTTTAACAGTTTTTGATTGGTGCTTGGTTTTGTTCTAAGTTCTGGTTGCGAGGTAACTCTATCTTCAGATGAGTAGTCACATTTTTAAGATAGTGGTCTCTCTCTCTCTCTCTCTCTCTGTGCGCGCAACAAATGTTACGTCTTTAAGATTCTGTTTTTATGATGAAGTTTTAGTTCATAGCTGCTGTTATCTGGTGTAAGAAGTAAAAACACCAATTTATGTTGTACTGAAGTAGTTTTAGAAAAAAAGCTGGTGTTATCTGGTATGACTAATAGGCACATCCTTCTGCCCACGATTTTATGATCCTGCATATCTTGTCTTTGCTTTGATTGTGTCATGTGTGTGTGGCGCTATTTCATAGGAACAAATGTACATTTGAAGTCATTGTACCGATGTGCATATCTTGTCTTTGCATTGATTCCATGAGGTTGCTTTTGTTGGCTATACCCTAGCTTAATCTTTAGTTTTTTGTGGAGAAATATCAAGAAAATGGGGAAATATGGACTGCCTTAACGGAGGCAGTAGCAGCCGAAGAAGAGAAAAAACAGGGGAAGAGAGATGTTGCTCTCTGGATCTCAAAAGGGGACAGCCTAACTTTGCTGCTACACACTTTTTTCATTCCACTACAACTTTTATATTAGGGCATTACATGATGTCAAAGCTTTGAATTTCTCTCTGCTGCTTACATGATGTCCTGTTTCACTGATTGAGAAACGTGATGCTGCTGATGTTTTTGTTTACTCACTCCTTTATGGTGGTCGTTGCTGCTGGTCTACATATGTCTGTCTCTTGTTGATGCTGGTGTTCTTATGCTATCGATTGAGCCCCTTTCTTCTCTGATGATTGTTGATACATGCATGCTCTAGTGATGCTCTGCCTGGTCTAGCTTGATGCCAATCTGGACTTAGTTTTTTGACCTTGCTCTATTTCTGAAGTTGAGAATATGAGGTCTACTTCTCTGATTCTGCTAGCTCTTTGGAAGTGGGTTTGTTTTTTATTGTATCAGTCCTGATCCTATCTACTATATGTCGAGTTCTTCTTGATTTTGATTTTGTGTTATGTTAGTTTAAATGATGTTTCGTATTTCTATTAACAACATTGTAACAATATTTTCTTAATCTTATTTTATGCTTGCAGATTGACTATGTAGAAGGATGGTAGCGGAGGATGATATATGCTTTTCTATGAAGCTGATCTTTTCCGATGAAGTTCGCAGTCTTCTTTTTTGATGATGCTACGAGTACTCTTCTCATCCCCCAATCTCTACTCCTCTCTTGCTCCTTCCGAGGAGCAGATCTCAAATGGCGATGGCTGCGTTGAGGCGAGAGGGAAAGCGTGTCTACACTCTATGGTGAACAACATATGGTCTAGTTTGATTGTTACACTCTATGATGAACAACATATGGTCTAGTTTGATTGTTTTTGGCATTCGTACATGGATGCATTCCATCCTATGTGTGGATGATTATTTTGGTGCATTACAATGTGTGGATGAATATTGGGTTATGACTTTGTGTTGGCTATTGGGGTAAAATGGAATGGACTTGCTATTTAGTGCAATTTAGATGTATTATAGTTTCTTGTTTGATATCTATTGGATTCTAAAATGCACAGGATATTGTATTCTAATATATGTAAATTAGGTGACAATTTTTTTTTTATCACTAAAGAGGTTTCTAGGAACCTTTTCAAAGATGAATTTTTTTTTGTCGCCAATCAGCTTAAATTTTACAATTATTGGGGAAAAAATTATGTCTACTTTACTATTTTTATAATATTTAAATTAAATTCTTTGGAGACGGAATTTTTTTTCACCTATGTAGTTTTCCTTGGTCAATATTCATTCACTATTAGTGACGAAACTGGACAAGGGTGACAAATGATCTATAAATTGGTGATGAAAAATTTCGTCTCGAAAAAATACTATAGGTGACGAAATAAGATTTTCGTCATCATGTGAATTTTTGAGACAACCTATAGGTGACAAAAAAAAATCGTCTCTAACCTGTTGGCGACAAAATTAGTGCATTTTGTGACGATTTAATTCATCTCCAAACATGAAATTTCTTGTAGTGAAGGACGGAAAACATGTTTTGTATCCTATTTTCTTATTTGTAGTAGTTTTGTTTTGGAATTCTTTTTGTACTAATCAATCTTCAGAATCTGATGATCACATCATGCATATGAATAGATTGCAGTTTGAAATTTTGAATATTACTCTCTTTTTTTTTTTGGAACCGTATAGCCACCGAGATAGGAGAAATAGTAGAAATTTTTTAAGAGAATTATTTCCTTAAAATTTTAAGAGACAAAGAAAAGTATAATTAAAGATAGCTCTGATTTAATTTCTGTTCGACCAAAAAAAAGAGGAAAAAATGAAAGCTCTGATTTAGGGCTACGGTTAGAAGATGAAAAAGAAGAAAGGAGGGTGATTTTTGGTTGTAAGTACTAAGTATGTGAAATATAAAGGGCATTTTCGACATTTGAAATGTTAGCAATGTCTCAGTGACCAAGGGGGGAATCTTAAGATTGTCGGCAAAAGCAAGGAATGTCACCGTCATTTCAGAAAACTTAGGGGAGATTTTGGTATTTGTAAAATACCTCAGGGGAAGTCAGAAAAATTTACCCAATACATAAATATAGGTTTTCGAGTCTTTACAGACCCCTCTTCTTCTCCTCGTCCACGCCGGCTCCTCGCATTTCTCGACGTCAATATGGACTTCAACCTCAACGCAGTTGACGATATTAAGAAGGCGAAGAAAAGTTGTAAGTGGCAGAAGGTACGTTCGCGAATTTTTTATTTATTTATTTATATTTTTTACAGCAGCTTTGTGTGTGTAAAATAGTATAGATCAAAACTACATATTGATACGTGTTGTTCATATCTCCTGTTGTTCCGGTAGTACTAACCTCCTGTTGTTCATATCTCTGTTTTTTTCAGTCGTGGTATGAAAGAAAAATTTCCTCAATCAATCACTCGATACACATTATGGAACGGGCTCGTTCAGATGTTTGTAGAAATGTCTCGGAGATAGATGAAAATTTGAAGAAAATGGCAGAGGTATGCTTGAGCCAATAGACACATATACTTCTTTTTTTCTCAAATATACTACGGTTGTTGTTGTAGCTTGAGCCTTGAAAGCTTTCTAGTATATAATACTGTGTACATAAACAACTGTGTATATAGTACTCCATAGACTATAGTTCTCAATTCTCATAAATCATAATCTAGACTATAGTTCTATTGTAGTGACATTCTGCCGAAATTTGAGAAATTTTCTGGTTATATAATTTACCAATTTGGTTCTTGAAAAAAACAGCCCATTTGGGACGGGATATGGTATGACTCACAAATTGTGTTATGCGGTTCACTCCTTTGAACAGGATCTACAGTCCATGGGAGCACAGGCTGTGCAGTTGGAGGAAGAGATCAAGTTGGAAGAAGAACAACGTGCAAAAAAGAAAGAAGACCTTGACAAAATGACAGAGGAGAGGGATATGTTCATTGAAGTAATCTCTCCGTCCCGATTTGTTTGTTTGCTTGTTTACTTTATTATAAAAAAGTGATGGGTTTCTTTTTTCGTTGTAGGAAAATCGCAAGTCGCTCAAGAGATTATTTCCAGGTCCAAAAACAACGCCTCATTCATTTGCCTGATACTTCTAATTCCTAGAACTCCACTTTTGCTATTGAGTGATTTTTGACTAGCTAATCATATGGATTTTCCTTTTGGAGCTCAGAACCACCCCCAAAGAAACCTTGCTTGAATTGATTCAATGGTTTGAGCAACCCCTTATGGCATTTGAAGACTATTTAGTGCAAACTTATTATTATTATTTTTTGAACGGCTTTAGTTCAAACTTGATTAGTGTGATTCTCCACCAGATAATATGTGTCTTCTTTTCCATGAAGCTAATCTCAACCTGATTTTGTCAATGACTGGTTTCCATGTTGATTAAGTCTTGGGCTCACACCAACCAAACATGGTACTGTTAGGTCATTGGGGTTTCAGTCAATTGGTAGCTTTCCTTCCTCTCTGTTCGTCTCCGCTGATCGATTTCTCTTGGGTTCGTTCGGTTTTCTTGGCCTAACGACAAAGCGCGGCGGCGGCGGCGGTTAGTCCTTCGGCTGGCCGCTTTGCGGCAGCGGCAGGTTTGGGGGCGGCTGATGTTGGGTGGGTTTGATAGGGTTAGGGTTTGTTTGGGCTTATTGTTGGGTTTTCCCTTTGTTTGAGTTTTTTGGCCTTTTAGGTGTTTGGGCTATGTCACATCTGGGCTTATTGTTATATCTGGACTTCAAGGCCTTTAGGTGTTGGGTTGTGCTGTGTATTGTTATATCTGGGCATTTAGGCCTCTTGGGGTGTTTCCTTGGTTGGCATCTTGTCAAGGGATTGGGTCTCGGTTGGGCACTCGTTTTTTTCCTTGCTCCCTTTGGGTCTTCAAGCCAAGTGCAGCCCTGGTGGAATATAGGCTGGTGTGGAACAAATATGCCAAGGTGGGGTTTTATTCTTTGGCTTCCCATTTGGGGAAAATTGGCCACAAGGGACAGGCTAAACGGATGGGGTGTCTAGCGAGACTCAGTGTGTGCTGTGCACGAATGAAGTGGAATCTCATGAGCATATTTTTTAATCCCTATGCAGCGGCGAACACCCCTTGGGGCACGTGCCCCATGCCTTTTTACAAAAAAAAAAAATTTAGACAAAAAGAACGCGAAACCCATTGTCCCTTCCCTTGTTCCGTAAGGCTGTTCCCCAAATTGGAAACCCAGGCCAGGGCCCCTCTCGCCGCTCACCCCTTTCGCTCACAAGTCACGACGGAGAACTTGCCGCGCTGGTGTCCATGGTTCCCTCACCAGTCACCACACCAACCGATCTGCCCTAAGCCGCGATCTGCCCAGATTTCTCTCTCTCATCTAATCAGTGATTACACTTAGCGCTCTGTGTGTGTGTGTACAAGGTATATAGGAATACATAATATACATTAATATATACAATATATATTTTATCCAATCTCTTGTCGGCTGTGTTTGTGATCATATAGACACATATACTTCTTTTTTTCTCGAATATACTACGTTTGTTGTTTGTAGCTTGAGCCTTGAAAGCTTTCTAGTATATAATACTGTGTATATAATACTCCATAGACTATAGTTCTCAATTCTCGTAAATCATAATCTAGACTATAGTTCTATTGTAGTGACATTCTGCCGAAATTTGAGAAATTTTCTGGTTATATAATGTGGGTATACGATATATCCCGCACTCGGATGCATCTTCTTCAAGAACCCTGCCTGTGACCACCTCTAGGAGGAGCAAGGCCTCCTCCACAATACTCACCTCCGGGAGGAGCAAGGCCTCCTCCAAATACTCACCTCCGGGAGGAGCAAGGCCTCCTCCACAATATCCACCTCCGGGAGGAGCAACACCTCCGCAATACTCACCTCCAAGAGGAGCAAGGCCTCCTCCACAATGCTCACCTCCAGGAGGAGCAAGGCTTCCTCCACAATCCTCACCTCCATGAGTAGCAAACCTCCTCCACAATGCTCACCTCCAGGAGGAGCAAGGCTTCCTCCACAATGCTCACCTCCAGGCACAATATCCACCTCCAGGAGGAGCAAGGCCTCCTCCACAATACTCATCTCCAGGAGGAGCAAGGCCTCCTCCACAATGCTCACCTCCAGGAGGAACAAGGTGTCCTCCACAATATTCACCTCTAGGAGCTCCTCCACAATATTCACCTCCAAGAGGAGTAAGGCCTCCTCCACAACATTCACCTCCACGAGAAGCAAGGCCTCCTCCACAATACTCACTTCCAAGAAGAGCAAGCCTTCCTCCACGATCCCCACCTCCGGGAGGAGCAAGGCTTCCTCCATGATACTCACCTCCGGCGGAGCAAGGCTTCCTCCACGAACCTTGCCTCCGCCGAAGCAAGCTTCCTCCACAAATTCTGTCTCCGGAGGAGCAAGGCCTCCTCTAGGAACTCTCCACCCATGGAGGAGTGAGGTCACCTTCGGGCACCTTACCTCCTATTTAACACTTTGAAGACTCCACGAATACTTAAAGACGACTCTATACATCATCCTAGGCAGGGAGCAGGGCCTAGGTACCTCGCTCAGGGCCTAAGGAGGAATGTGGTTTGGAGGCTAGAGCAAGGGGTTTGTCAAGGAGGACGAGCTTGTCTCTGGCGAGCTCTAACTTGACCGGTCCTAGAGAGAGAGGGGGCATTGACCACCATCTGACAACTCGGAAGAAGTATCATACCTACCGCTTGACTTGGCAGATATCACCGAAATAGCCTTTGTTGGTTCCTTGATTACAAGCTCCAAGGCCTAACTTGGGACTAAAAGAGGAAAGCATGTCAACCTCCACTCTGCCCACCAATGGGGAGGAGCCTCACACCTGGCTCTCTCTCGTCTCTGAGGCTTATACATAAGAAGTATTCAACAAGCATTCAATACACATCTATCTACTCTCTGGTTAATCCCTCTCTCTCCATTGCCATCCCCCTCTCTCTCTAAGTCCGCCCCGAGCTCTTTCCTCCTCCACCTCCGGTGGTCTTGAGCACCATTGTAGCAACCGCCATATACCCGGAGGGCGACCTCAGGTACTCTTCTCACTCCTACATCCCACATTATACTCTACTGGGGAAGAGTGGTGCTTGCTACAATGCCTTCCAAGAAAACAGGAGCTCTAGGACTGATCAGCGTTGAGGGCTTGGAGGCTACCTCCGACCCCATCATAGAAGAAATACAACCCATTACACAAACTGCTATCATCGAACAGTTACGTTCGGTGACCGAAACCCTCGCCGTGATGCAATAAAACCAAAGTCTATTGATGGAGACCATGCTCGCCTTGCAGAAGAAAAGCACCACCTCCCCTACGTCTCAGGCGGAGACGGACGGAACTCACCCTACTGTTTCGCAAACTGAAACTTGTAACAATCAAATTGGTGAGGGAGCACAAAACCTCCAATTCAAAGAGACACCTACTCCTCCACTAGAGATTAGCTCCCAAATGGTTGCCTCCATGGGAGTGAGTTTAGCCGTGTAGCGCAAAACACGGCGAACATAACCCTCGTCACGCTAGAACAAGTGCGAGCACTTATCCAATCCGAAAAGAAACCCCTCCCCTTCGCTCTTGACGCGGACCTATGCCCTCCGTATCCCACAGCGGTCACAAGCATGCCATATTCGGAGGGATACACGGTCCCTGAGTTCATCCGTTTTGACGGAAGGAAGGGAAATGCCAAAGAGCATTTCATTCGTTTTGTGGACAGCCTCGGCATCCACAGCGGTGATCGTAACTTGAGGCTACGAGAGTTCTTCAAATCCTTGACGGATAAGGCGTACTCATGGTACGCCAACCTCGTTCCTAACTCGGTCCGCTATTGGGAGGACATGGTCAAAAAATTCTACTCCAAGTTCTTCTATGTGGAGGATCGCCTTACGACCCTCCAATTGATGAAGGTGACTCAAAGGCCCTCCGAGGACCTTAATGCCTATGTCCGCCACTTCCGCGAACTATCGGTGGATGTTCAAGAACCGATATCGGAAGATCGCCTCACCAAGATTTGCGTTGACGGAATGCAACCAACCTTCAAGCCCCATTTGGTCACTCACCACTTCCCAGACTTCTCCGCATTGTATGAGGCGACCCGGAACTTATATGAAAGAGTGGAACCCCCGCCTCATCCACCTCGCTACCAACACTCCCCTCGCGGAAGGCACCCGGGCTCCAGACAAACGGCCTTCGCAGCCTCAGGTCCACCACCTAATAGAGGCCGAAGGTATCTGGCAAAATGCCCAAAGTACAATGAGCCTCCGGTTTTGCCGGTAACGGCGGCGAAGGCCCAAGCATTCTTGGATGCTTGGGTGTGACGGAAAGGTAGTCCTCCCAGAAGCCAGGAAGGAGCCTACTTGATGAGACATGGAACACCCAGATTATTGCATTTTTCATAGGATGGCCCGCCACCCTGACTGTTGGGGCCTCCGGACTTTATTTGAAAAGTTTGTGACGGAAGAGGCCATGGAGCTCCTAGGCGACTAAAGACGTCCTTCGAATCCCCTCCCTACTCACAGAGATTGGTGACCAAATTTGTGAGCTCTATGTATTGTACCTCCTTGTTAGGCGCTTTATCAAAGTATCAAATTATCATTGCAATCCTCCATGCCTTAAATTTTCTCCATAATAGAAAGAAAGGGAATCACAATCGCCTAGCTTCTAGAGACTTGCCCCCGGGCACGAGCTTGCCACGCTTTTGATCGCCTATAGAGATATTGTCTACCAATACTCTTGGCCCATGGGAATGTCGCAAGCCTAGCCTAATCGGGGGCTTGTTTACCAACCCGTCCTAGGCTTGGCCAACCAACATGCTTAGCATTGGTTGACTGCCAAAGCACCGCAGGATTGTCTCCATCTACGAATCGCCATAAAATTGTAATAACGTCGAGCATCGCCTCACTTGATCGCCCATTGAGATATTGTCTAATAATATTCTCAGCCACCATGCCGCGGGAATCGTAAGCCTAGCCTAATCGGGGGCTTGTCGACCATCCCATCCTGGGCTTGGCCAACCAATGTACTTAGCATTGGTTGACAGCCAAAGCACCACGGGATCATCTACATCCACGAATCGCCACTGAAATTGTAATAATACCGAAAGTCGCCTCATTTTTGATCGCCCATAGAGATATTGTATGTCAATACTCTAGCCTCCCCCACCCATCGCACAAATATATACGGCCCGTGGTCGTATATTCTCCCTCCTCCACGCCTCAATGCTCTCATCCCTCCAAACAAGTAGAAAAAGAGAGGGAGAAGGCTGAAAAGTACTCCCTTCCTAGAGCACGATGACGCTCCCATCGGGAATGCGCGATATGACAAAGTCACCCTCTTTCCACCAACGAGGACTTATACGCATCTCCCTCCGGCATCAAAGCAATCGGATCAGGCTCATTCATCTCCGCTTGCAGGCTTGAAGATGTCAAATTTGGAACAAGAAACTCGCCAATCGGCCTCACGTTCACATTGTTGAATCCCCCTTGGCTCTCCACTAAACCAGCCTCTTCCTCACCCTCCTCCTCACCCCCTTAGCTGTCACCATCCCCTTGGTCATCATCTTTGCCATTCTCCTCACTCCTTTCTTCCTCTTCTTCTTCCTATTCCATTTCTTCCTCACTCTGCACCATATCTGATGAAGGCATTTGGCAAAGTGACTTACCCCTCATCGGATGGGGGCTCTCTTGGGCAACACCCCTGCATCCCCTAGATGTTGTCATAACTCCATGCATCGCCGGGTCCTGGTCGAAAGTACCTATCACCTCTAAAGAATCCAAAGGCACCTCCAAACCCATTTCAGCCTTCGTCTGAAGAACTTCCACTCGTGGCGTTTCAACCGCCTTCGAGCTCTCTTTGCCTCCCTTCGAAGTCTACACAAAAAAAAGGAGAAAAGCATAAGTTGCCAACTACTAAAACCATACAACATGATCATACAAGGAATTTGGCGAGAATAAAAACATGGGAAGAGGGCAAACCCTAACCTTTTTTCTGTTTGCTAGGCTTGGCCACCTCCACAACATCGTTCGCAGGCCTTTTTGAAGTATGTTTGGCACTCAATCGCACTCCCTTTGCCTGACCTTCTCCATCTTGATCATTCAAAGATACACTACTCTCCACATCCTCGTCAGAACTACCATGTATATTTCGGAGATACTCTTTCACCCTCCCCAATACCTCCTCCTTAACATATGGCGAGCGGGCCCTAAACGACGACACAGATGGATCCTTCACTTTGAAGACACAACTCCAAATCCTGGGTAAGTATATCCTCCACTTCCAAAGGCCCAAGAACACCCTTCACATATTCTTGGAAGCGACCCAAACTATCCCTCCAATATTTCCAATAGAGTTTAGTACAACCTCCCCCTGCTTGACCCCAGGCAAAGTAATCGTGTTCATTAATTCTGCCGGAAATGTCGCCTTCATGAACCTCTTCCACACATCCACCGCCGCCTCCAATGGCAAGAAAGAGCTCGGCACCCTTTAATCAAACCCAAATTGGCGTGCAACTCTCATTGGATCATAAGTCACTGAACCGTACCTCCCATTCACAAAATATGGTAACTTTCCCCTCATCATGCAACCCATCCTAAAAGCTCCGCAGAAGATGCATCATCCTTATTTGCAAATGCCACTACATCCTCCTCCGAATACTTGTGAAAAGGAAAGACTCCCTTAGGCGTTTTCACATATGGCCGAGCAACAAACTCTTCCTCACTATCGAGAACATCGGCAATATTGCCCCGGACAGGATGCCACTTCCTGACCATTGCGCCAACCGACACACATTTCAGCATGCAACCACCTCCTCTCCACTATCATCCGCCCCAAAGTCATTCGGTTTTGGTGCAACGTGAGGACATTGCTCAAATAAGAACATGTGAAGAAAGTTGGTCGGCATGAAGATTGGCAAGTCATACCTCCCATTAGAGTGTCGTACTGCATCGTGGATGTAGCCTCCAAGTCAATGCCGGAAGTAAGGATTGCTGCAAGCTCAAATAATGTCATATCAATACCATCCTTGGGAGGCCCAGGGAATATATACCAAGTTAGCCAATAGGCTAAGAATGCTGCCAAGTGGGTCCTGTCTCACCCCAAGCTACCGGAAGAGTATGAGAATCCGTACTCCACCGAGACACTAAAACATCCATCCACTTCCGCTCCCACAGAACCACCACCGCAAACTGTTCAAAGTAGCATGGTGGACATCAGCTCTTTGTTGTAACTCCACGAAGGTGGCATACCCCAAAATGTCATCCGCCCAAATTTAAAACGCGGTCGGATAATTCCTGTAGGCAGACAAGGAGTGTGGAAACTCACCACGCTCAACCTAGAACCTCAGAACCGACTTGGGAGAAATAAAGCGACCCTCTTCCGCTGAAACCTCCTTGTATCCTAACAATGGCTTGTCAACCATTTTACCATTCTCTGTATACGCCTTTGCCGAACGCCACAGCTTATCGCCGCCGCCAAGATAAGGTGCTCGAAACCAGAATTTTGAACCGGGCAAAGGTGGAGGTGGCTGGTCCTACTCTGCTCTAAGTAGAGGTGGCAAATGGGCGGGTTGAAACGGGTCACGGGTCAAATATGGGTCAAATAGTAAACGGGTTGAAACGGGTCGGGTCGAATATGGGTCAAGTCAAACTCAAACCCGTCCGACCCGCCCCCCCCCCCCCCCCCCCTCTTTTTTTTTTTTTGGTTTTGGTTTTGTTTTTTGTTCCCTACCAGAAAATTAGAATACGGTGGGGATTCAACGAGATTGATTTTAAAAGTCCAAATTGATGTCTTAGATGTGTGGACAACGTGGACGTTTAGTGTGTGGCGTGTGAAACTAAAGATTTTTCGATGCCGAGTGGGTATATCTCACGTGGTATCCGCTCAGCACATCCGAATCATCTAATACACTTTTGGACGGTTCGGATTGAAATCTTCTCTCTCCACTCATCCCAACACTCTCTCTCTCCAAATTTGACCCGTCCAAATATGCAATGGACGGCTCGGATGTGCCGAACGAGTGCCACGTGCATGATACCGACTCAGCGCTGATTTTTTTTTCGTGAAACTAGCACTGCGTGGGGATACTAATATGTGCAGGTGCTCGATCCAATCTTTTCATTTTTTATCCAATCTTTCCAATTTTTTTCGTCACACCATTTTTCCCGGGTCAGATTTTTTGCATCGTGTGTGTGTGTGTGTGTGTGTGTGTGTGTGGGGGGGGGGAGAGAGAGAGAGAGAGAGAGAATTCCTTTCCTGGGAGTAAAAGAACAAGAGCCGAGAGGGATTGAAAAGCAGACATACGGGAATTGCAGACATTCGGAAAATTTAGATTTTATTTGGGTCTTTTAATATCAACCCATTTTTAACCCATCTAAACCCATTAAAATATGGGTTTATATGGGTTCAACCCATTATATAATATGGGCGGGTTGGGTTGGGTTATAAGTGGGCGGATTGGGCGGGTTAAAAAAATATGGGTTGAGATTGCCACCTCTAGGAAACAACAATAGTTTGAACTTAGAAGGAAAATTTCTAGCAACGATATTCAGAATTTTCGTTTTTGAATTAAATCTTTGACTGGATTAGTTAGGTTGTTCTATTGACAATTTTTGGCTTGATCTGTAATTTTGGAGTTTTATCGGTTATTGGGTTTCATAATCATATTAAGTAAAGGCCTTGAAACCCTAACCCCACACACAACACACACATCAACAAGAACAATAACATAATATGATTATGAACAATAACATAACACACACCTCAACGATATTCAGAATTTTTGTTTTTAAATTAAATCTTTGACTGGATTAGTTAGGTTGTTCTATTGACAATTTTTGGCTTGATCTGTAATTTCGGAGTTTTATCGGTTATTGGGTTTCATAATCATATTAAGTAAAGGCCTTGAAACCCTAACCTCAACAAGAACAATAACATAACCCATTTAGTCCCCAATCATTGGGGGTATGGGCGGGGATGATTGGAGACCGACCTAACCTTTGGCAATATATGTACAAAGTGGCTCTCTGAAACAGTGACCCCCCTAAACCTCCAAGAACCGAGGAGTTGCATGGACGTTTTGTTGTAGAATCATGCCCCTAAATCAAAGCCGGAAGGCATTAGAGAGGGCAGGCCTAGAGATCCCAATCAATTTTTGTGCTAATTACCATGCTTCCTTCATTCATGGTCGGTGGCGCAGCTAGGATTAGGCATCACTGGGGGCACTATGAAAAAAAAACTCTGGACCTCCAACCTCCAACATCCCACCGTCCCACAACTTGATGGTTGTTGGCGATCAACGGTGGCTTGTGCGCGTGTCAATTGTTACATCATGAGAAACGAATAAGCTCTTAGGTTTTGGAGTACTATTTTGTTTACCCACCTAAACAATGGGGACCAATTTTCGTTGCACATACTGGGTCAAGAGCTCATACCGGATTTCTACTTTGATAATTAGAAACATTCATTATGTGGGGTATGTTTTTCCATCAATTCAAGCACATAATGAGATGAAAACTACCAATTTTCAGCTATTGAGCAAGATATCTTCATTATGTGCGAACTAATTGGTTGATGAACTATATAAGAAAGCGATGACCGTTTGATTCTGATAAAACTAAAACTACAATTTTCAGAAAAGAGAGAGAAAGAACTAAAACTAAAACTTTAAAAAAAAGAAAAAAAGAAAAACATTGTGGGCCTGGGCCCATGGCGGTCCTAGTGTGGATCCGCCATTGTTCATGGTCAAGAGCATCTGACTAATGAGCACATACACAACATACACCTGCATGATTGATTTTGAGGAAGGAGGAAACACACGGGAAGCGAAGGGACTTAGCCTCCTCTTAAATCTTCATCAATTGGGCAATTTGCATGTCTAGGTTTTCTCTTGTATTTTCCTCCAAAAAAGAATTATAATAATACAGAAATATCTGTAGTTATGATATCCGATTTCGTCTGGTTAATTGATTTGGAAAAATGATGGGACTAGGGAGCTGAGCTTCGAATTTTTAAGAAATTGTGCTGTTTATTTAAAAACTCTTTGTGCTGTTTGTTGTCTTTTTTAACAGGAGGAATTGAAGGCATTGTCTGCAAAAAAAGTCCACACTGACAAGGAAATGCTTGCAAAGCTCAAAGAACAGAAACTGGTAATAGACGTTACTCCCTTTGTCCTCTTTTAAGTGTCCACTATAGGAATACGTGCATTTTCATACCCTTGGAAAATATATTTCTCCATATGAGATTTTTATTTTTAAGCACTTTAATTTGGTGGGAAAAAAATTTGAAATCGTTCTATGGAAATACAGTTATTTGCGTCCAAGAAAATACATGTATCCCAAAAGGAACTCTTGAAGAGGGACGAAGGGAGTATCAAACAAATTTTGGTGAACCAACAGCTTCGGTTAGAGGAAATAAAGTTGTGCGCTACTCTATTTCATAAATGTGTACGCCAAGATCTCAGACACCTTCACACAAACCATAAAAAAAAGGTAATTTTACTTGGAGAGAGTTCGGTACTCACACCAGCTGTGAACGCCGTATTTACCAAAATATAATTGGTGCCAGATAATAATGAGAGGCATTAATGCATTAGCAATGAATATTTGAGTGAAACAACAATATTTAGAAGGCAAAGACCTGGCAACAAATTTCAGTTTTCTCCCTTTATTTAGAGTTGTATTAGTGAATGTTGGGGCTTATATTGTTGTTTGTGAATTGTATAGTTGGGACCTTCTCATATCATTGAAATGTCCAGTTCAATGTTCGCTCAATGATAATAGTAAAATAAACTCTTTTAGAGTTAAATTATATTCTTTTGGCTGAGAAAGGAGGGTGTGTGAGAGGCCGAAGGATGAGAAATCGAGGCTCAGGGACAGTTAAAAAGGCAAATGTCTGCAAGATTTTAGATAATTCTTATTCTGTTGTCTTAGATCCATCTACAATGTAGACTACAAGTTCTTAACATTATTTTATTTCTTGATTAGCAAATTTGGATAAAATGCAGGAAGCCGGAGCAGGGTAGAGAGAAGAAAATGCCGCTTGCCTGTTTTTTGGAAACTTAACATGAGAAGTCACAAGGCAGTGTGTGTTGCCTCTTGCCTTTTTTTTTGGAAACTTAACATGAAGAAGCTCCCTTTGTGGTACTCTTTGCGAACTTTTGGCAGGATATTTATCTTCCTAAGAAATTGACTGATGTATGTCTTTTAGATTGGAATTAAGCCCCTATTAGTATATATTTTCAGTCTAGTTGCTTCCTTGTTTTAATTTTCTTTCCTGCATGCAAATGATACCTGAGGAAAGCTCTCCACGAAAGGGAGCTTCTTCCGCTCTTTTCAATTCTAACATGGCTGCCCCAGGTTTGCCCCAGACATCGTTTTCCGGGCCCATTTCGATGATGGGAACTGTTTCAGGAACTTCACTTCCCTTCCGAATCACGAACCACATCGCTATAAATATGGTTTCACTAGAGTGAGTCTATCATAAGAATAAGGAATATTCCTTAATATGCCTTGAGGCTGCCGCCTGTCCCCTAGGCCCTATACTTGCTTAATCATATCAGAATTCACAGGGATTTGCTCCTACGTACTCATCAGGGACTTAATAGGCTATGTTTCCACTGATTCATAAGTTCTGAACCAGTCAATAGTGGTTTTATCTTTATTCTAATTCTTTTAGCATTTGTTAGTTTTGCGCCAAATTTTTATGAGATATTGGTTTGTCTCGACGAGAGAAATCGAAAAAGTAAAAAATTATGACTTTTACACTAATATTTTGGAAAATATCCAAAGAATAGCTCAAAAAGTCAATTGTTGAACTTTTTCTTTGATATTTTTAAAAATATTTGTGTAAAAGTGACAATTTTTCAGACACTCAAAACAGGGTCTAAACTTTCTTCAGATACCCAAATTGTAGCAATGCATCAACCCAGTTTCACCACCGCGGTGTTGAAACACTCCATCAATAGTCCATGCACCTCAGTGGAGGAGCAGCGGTGTTGGAGGCGAAGGGGTAGCGGCGCTGAAACTGTAATTTTCAACTCCAAGCAATCTGTCTCTACGTGTGCCACCTGTTCCTTTCCCAAAACAATCAAAACATGCACAAGCCACGCCAATCCTAATATTCCAAAGCTCTACACCCAATCCTCCAAAAGCAGATGGTAAAATTTATCAAAGGGATGAAACTGGTGCTAACCCACCCCCCCCCAAGCAACCGGAACTTACCGCGATGGAAGACGAGTACGAAGGTGACTTCGAAACACTTATGTGGCCACTGCTCTCTCCAGCCTCTTTTTGCTAAGCACTCTTATCTCCAATGTTAACTGGCTCCGTTCAGTTGTCGAGAAAGTTGTGTGGGAAATTGGTTCCCAGAAAAAGTGAAGTGAGGTGAAGTAAAAGAAAAAGAAAATTATTTTCCTGTGAGTGTTCATTTGACAAAAGAATTTTGCAAGAAAAATTAAGGTTTAGTTGTTCATTTGTCAGGAAAAAGAAACTTTCGGGAAAATTTTGTGAGTGTTCACTCATTTTCCTTTTCCCGCGACGCAAAATCCTGTGTTTTTTGCAGGATCACTTTTGCAGGAAAGTAATTCCTGCAGGAAAACTTAAATTGGTAAGTCCTAGAATTTTCCTACCAACTGAACACTAGGAAAGTTATGGAAAAGTTGATTTTCCCATCATTTCCTGTACTTTCCTGGCAACTGAATGGGACCTAAGGAACTTGTGATTACCTAACCAAGTGTAACCCTTTTAAACTACCCACTAATTAACCACGTACACCCTCAATAGCAACCTATTAATTAAATTATTTTAGTAGAGTACAAAAATAATTACTATAACTAATTAAACTTGTACCCCTAAAACTATAATAATGCCGACAATGCTTATATTATGCGTAGAGATAAAATATTAATTAGGACCAAACATTAAAACCAAGTTTCTAAACGGGAAAAATTATTAGTGTTACGAAAGAAAAGTTAGAGCATAACAATATTCCCTTTTGATAGCTCACGATGGGATTGTTGTCTGTTGATAGGCAGTGTGGAAGTCCTTCCAGAATGCTATTGATGGTTGGAGTTACCAATGCCAGTGTTGGTTTCATGCATCATATGATTTCTATTCCGTAAATTTTTGTCTCATTAGATTCATTACCAACATGGTTTTTTATTTCAGTTTCGTTTGGGTATTCCAATTGAAAATTGTGCCTTTTTTGCTTTCTTAATGTTGCATTGAATTGATATGCGGTGGGACAAATAAAATATTTATTTTGTCGCACGGTGTGTGTGTGTGGGTTCCTAGTAGGAGGGACTGGATCTTGTGAGTTCTCCCACCGTGCGACACTCTTGAGTGTTGTCGATTTTGGCCTAACGGCAAGTTTTTTGGTATGGTCGGTGGAATAGAGCATGGATCTACTCGGAGTTGGAGCTTCAATGGGCAATGAAGAGGCGGCGGTAATCGTTGGCGTTCATGGATCCTTGGCTCTCGGAGTTTCTAATAGTTTATGAGGATCGTTGTGCCGGTTTCTCAGCGGCCTTCCATGGGGTTCGGGCGTGTGAGGGGATCGAACAATGTGGGTCATTGCTATCCTCGATGTCTGGTGGATTTGTTTCTTGGCTTGGGTGGGTGTTTCTGGTGGTGTTGGTTGGCCTGCTGGGGAGGTGGTCGTTGGTGAAGTGAGCGGCGGTAGTGGTGGTGATCTGCATAGGGCAGGTTTGTTGTGTTTGAACTGGGCTTGGCATTGGGTTAGGTCTGGCCCGTTTTTTACTTGAGCTGTATTTTCAAATTTGTGTTGTTTGGCCCTTAGGTTTTATTCTGTTTTAATGTCTGATCTGGGTATTTTAGGCCCTTTGGTGTTCGGATTTGGTCTGTTTGTTACAGGTCTGCCCCTAGTGTTTAGGGCTTTGTCCCTTCAGGCGTTAGTCCAAACTTTGATTGAATCCTCATTTCCTCTTCCCCCACTTGATGTACCCTTATCAAATTTTTTTCATAATATTTTTCCGTTTCAAAAAAGAAGAAGATGATATTCTTAGTTTTGTTAATTTATTTTTTTATTAGGATTATATGAAGCAGGGTTGGTGTTGTAGATGGTAGAAACTGAATGGGAGAGCTTGGGGTAAATAAGGCGATGGAGTTGGGCAGGTGCATAAGGATCACATGCAATAGGTTTCAGTTTCAATGCAGAAATATTGCGAGGACATGAAGTCATCCTACTATTGCTAGAGGAAGATGAGAATAAGGATTGATCATGGTAAGTAGTGGATAGGGATACAAATGTGTTGAAGTGGGTTAGAACGAGTTAGAACCTGAAGGAGGATTTGGATGTAACTCATGATAAATTGGGGTTTGAAATTTATTACGGTTGACTGTGTTTTGATAGGTTAAGAGGACGGAGATGGGTTGCTTGCTAGTACTGAGTCTGATTTTGTAATTGTTATTGTATATGATTTGTTGGTCATGCAATCACATTACGTTTGGAGTTTATTTTGTTTCAAGTGTGACTGACTCTCGATGGATGTGGGTGTGCCTTTAGGCACAGACAATTATCCACAAGTACTTGCGAAAGAGTAAAGACGCTCAATGCTAGTTACTCCATAATTCTGCATTCTTCAAGGTGTAGGCATGTAAAATTTCTAGCCAATCACAAGTTGCCACGTGTTGCAGGACCTAATAAATAGGGCATGGTAAATGACCAATCAAATGGTGCCAAGTGTCTTTAGGTCAAAAGTCAAGGTGATACGTATAAGCCAATCAAATGGTGCCACGCGTCAAAGTGATGTAGTTACTATTTTTATTAAGCTCGGCCAATCAAATTAAGCCACTTGGTAAAATAATAATTGTATTTCTCTTCACAAATAATTATCTTTCTTAAAATAAAAGAAAGAAGGATAATTATTGAATTTTAATTATTTCTTTTACATTAAATAAAGAAATAATTAAAGGGAGATAAATATGAAGGAAGTAGAGATTGGTCATGACTCTCCATCCTACATCTCTATAAATAAAGGTGCTTTCCTCTCATATTTTTGATCTGCACATTGAAGCACACAAGCTCCAGAGCTCTGAAGATTAAAGCCCTCAAGCCCTTCAGAAGTCTTCAAGTCCACATCAAACAAGACAGTTTTTCAAATCAAAGCTTCAAAGCTCCGAAGAACATTCAAGTCATGTCCACATCAAACAAGACGGTTCTTCAGATCAAAGCTCTGAAGAACATTCAAGTCAAGTCCACATCAAATAAGGCGGTTCATCAGATCAAAGCTTCAAAGCCCTGAAGAACGCTCAAGTCAAATCTCCATTATCAAATCCAAGCATCCAAGCCTTTCAGAATTCGTATCCATCCATCACACGCAAGCTTTCGGAGTCCTGAAGATCAAAGCTGTGAAGGCCCTTCAAAATCTTTCAAGTCCACATCAAACCAGACGCTCTTCAGTTCAAAGCATCCAAGCCCTGAAGAACGTTCAAGCCAAGTCCACCAATCATCAGTCTCCTTCTACCAAATTGAAGAAGATCTCAAATATCTATTTGAGACCAAGCTCTGAAGCCCTCAAATCAACATCTGCAAATCCGTATCTCCTTCAACCAAATCGAAGAAGATCTCAAATACCGACTTGAGAAGAAACTCCAAAGCCCTCAAGTCAATATCCACAAATCCGTCATCTTTTTCACCTAAATTAGAGAAGATCAAGCAATTCAACTTGAGAAGAAGATCAAAGTCCTCAAGTCAAAGCCCGCCAAATTCGTCATCATCTTCGCAAAGACCGCAGAAGATATCGCCGTTTAAATCGAGATCAAGCTGTCAAGCCCTCATTTCAACAATCGAAGAGAAGAATCAGAGGATTATTTTTCTTTCATTAGAAGTTCAAACAGAGATTGTAAACCCTAAATTTACACATCAATAAAATTGACTTTGATAAGCATTTTTCCGTAGACTCAAAATTTGTGTTCAACAGATTTTGGCACACCCAGTGGGACAATCTCTGCCTCTCATCTCTTCTCTTTCCAAATCAAATTTGAAGGTTGCGCATTTTATCAAATATGTCTGAAGGAAGTAAGAGTGCATCTTCTATGACGCCACGCAAATCAAGCCTCTTCTCAAGCATGTTGGGGGCAAAAGAAGTTGACAACAATAAGGGCGAGCAAGTGTTCCTACACCCATCCATCCTTCGAAGGTCGAGGAAAAGCAACAAATCTACACCTTCCCCTCCTTATGAAGATATGCACTACATTGATGACGAAGTCATGTCGGTCATGATGGTGCAATCGTCTTCTCTTGAGGAACAACTTGCAGTGTTGACCAAGACACTTGAGAAGCTTGTGAAGTACAATCAACGACAAGAAGTTCAACTTAAAGAGCTTTCAGATAAGGTGGATCAAATGGGAATGTCAAGGCACAGCGAGAAAAAGTCATCTGGATCTATGACCGAAGTAGCTCCATGCATCGTCCTCAAAACTTCGCTTGAACCTATTCAGCAAGACGTTCTCAAAACCTCGCACACAGCTACACCAGAAGATATTTTCTTAGTCTCGCGCGAAGGTATTTCACACAAAGTACTCAAAGTCTCAGCAAACTCAGAGACTTCAAGTAAAAAGATTCAAGTCTCCGGTGATGGATCAATACCTGCTCATCAATTAAAGGAATTCATCATGGGGGCAATTGCTGAAAAGGATGAGAGGAGTTCTCAAACTTTTCGATCATACATTAAGCCGTACACACAGAGGATCGAACAATTGAGGATGCCAGAAAATTATCAACCTCCGAAACTCCAACAATTTGATGGCAAAGGCAACCCAAAACAACATCTTGCGCACTTTGTGGAGACATGTGGTAGTGCTGGAACGAATGGAGATTTGCTTGTCAAACAATTTGTACGTTCGTTGAAAGGTTATGCTTTTGACTGGTATATAGACTTGGAGCCGAATTCTATAGACAATTGGGACCAATTGCAGCGGGATTTTCTCAATAGGTTTTTCAGCACACGGCGCATTGTCAGCATGGTTGAACTCAGCAACACTCGCCAATAAGAAGGCGAGCCAGTCATTGACTACATCAATAGATGGAGAAGCTTGAGCCTCAATTGCAAAGATCGCATGTCAGAAGCCTCGGCCATTGAGATGTGCACCAGAGGAATGTGTTGGAGCCTTCAATACATTTTGCAAGGCATAAAACCAAAGACTTTTGAAGAGTTGGCCACACGAGCTCATGACATGGAGCTTACCATCTCAATTTCTAAAAAAGAAGATGACGTTGTTCCAGAGTGGCAACAAGAAAACTCTTCTTCAAGTGAATTGAAAGCAAGTGGAGAGCCTTTATCTCACGAGTCTGATTCTTCTATTGGTTCACCAAAATCGGAGTGCATCGATGAGGAGGACGAGGAGGAAGCAACAACATATGCGATCATGGCGATCTTTGAGCCTCCTAACCTGATAACTCCACCAAGTTAACAAGTTGTTCTTCAAAGCACATCAAATTTGAAAATGCTCCTGGATACGAGCCTTAACTATCTTTCATCTTCGCAAGTTTGAAGATTCTGTAATACTCCATGACGCATGAGCCTAAATTGCATGTTGCTCCTAACCCGCATGAGCTAAAACTGTGCACGGCCCAAAAAAAAAACAATAGAAAAAGCCAAAAAAATCCAAAATATGAACTACGTTTGACTTGATCCCATTTTGGGTACGTAGGCAGCTTGAATTTCGAGTTCAGTCATTCAAAAAAAATAGATTCATCTTACCTATGAACTACGTTTGACTTGATCCCATTTTGGGTACGTAGGCAGCTTAGAATTTCAATTCAAAGCACAGTCATAACAAAAAAATTGTGTTTACTTTATCCTTCAAGGGATAAGTAGACTAAATGTTGAATTTTATTTCTCAAACCAAATCAAAGAAAGCAACTGTGGGCAGCATGCCCTTCGGAGAGAAAGGATTTCGTTCCTTTTCGCCGTTGCGGCCCTTTTTTTTTGGTAATCGAGGGAGCGCGAGCGCTGGCGGCGTGCGCTCAAAAATACAGAGTCGCCACTTGAGTTTTGAAGGTCCGACACTCAAGGAACCGTATTTCGAAGCACCTGCCGCGCTTTGATTGAAAAGTGAAGGAAACCAGTCCGTCATAACCATATCTGGGTTCGGGAGCCAGGTTACGAGAGGGGAAGGGTTTTATGGCACCCCTCTCGCCCAATCCGGAGATCGGTCTCTACTTAGGCGTTTTATGAAAACATTTGTGATTCTTCCTCTTTTAATTGATTTTAGCCAATTAGGGCGGGGGAACAGTTAATCAGGGATTAAAACTGTAACATTTTGCAAGATGTGATCAAATAATGGCATGGATGGATAATATTGACAAAATAATAAGTGGAATGACCCCGAGACAACGATCAGATGCCAAAACCAGGCTCGGGGCAGATTTGTCCTACGCGATGACCAACTTGCATGCCTGAACAAATCTTCATGCAAGTCAACCATCGCGCGAGACACACTGACACTCGCGCGAGTATTGTCATCTCATCATAGTCCCTAAATCATCCCCTTCTGGGCTCTGGAAGGACCAGTGCACACCCAGGAAGCAAACCAAGCAGTTTATTGCAAAACTATAAAAGCTAGTTATTACACAACACTCCAAGCAGGAGACAAATAAGACAAAAACAACCCCTAAACACTGGGGGAATCAAAACAGTGGCCGAGGGCCTAGTTGCCCATGCAAGGGCCATTCATGGAAATCAGAGGACTGTCGCGCGATAGAGACTGAGTCTCGCGCGACACTCCTGACTGGACTTCCAGGAATTGCTTTGCATGCCTAGGGTCCTGAGACAGGTTCAGGGGATCCCAGGGGCATTCCTATCTATTTAAAGCAAATAGACAAGCTACTGTATTTTGTTTTGCATGCATAACAGTGATCTAAAAATCAAAGTAAGAGACAACGAACTTAAATACACTGCAAAATAGAAAAGGGCTAGCTTCCCTTCCCCACAAGGTCCATTCTCTTGCTGACACAAGTGTCGCGCGAGTATAGGGGACCGTCGCGCGAGGGTGTAGCTGCCACGATTTCTTGTAACTCTGCTGGCTTTAGGACCAGGGCATGGTATTGATTACCAGCCTTGGTCCTGTCAGCCCCCCTCAGGGATCAAAACAGAAACGGCTTAAACATTATACCTTTGCTTGGAAAGGGCTTGGGAGTAGGTTGGATGGATTGGTGTAGCTTTACTACCAAGAGTGTATGAACACTTTGAGTTTAGAAGTTTGGGAAGTGGTTTGAGGGTTAAGAACTTTGTGCTAGCTAGTGTAAGATTTGTGAGGGGAGTAATGAAACTCTTAAGCAATTTTTTGGAACCCTTGACATGGAAGACCAATGGGGGTATTTATAGGGGAATGTTAGGACCAGTTTTGGGGCCAAACAAGGCCTTAGGACCAGCCACTAAGGCTGGTCACAACTTGGTTATAAGGCTAGCCAACAAGGTGAGAGAGTGGTTGGGAGTTTGCATGGGGCTAGGACCTGCCAGCACGCCGTTCAGCTGAGGAGAACGGGGTTCCAGCCCATGGGAACCCATGTGCCAAGCAATCATCACAAGTCCAGCTGGATTCTGTGATAGGGACAGGGGGGAACCATCGCGCGAGGGTTAGGGAGTGTCGCGCGAGGGTCAAACAGTCAACAGTTTGACTTTGACTACACGTGGCAGACTGAGTATCGCGCGAGGGACAAGAAGGCTCGCGCGAGGGTCAACTCTGGCTCAGGGTTTGACTGAAGGTTCAGAAAGGTTTGAAAGGGCTCAAGCAAGGTTTCTAAGCGTTCCAAGCCTAATCCATTCCCAATCCAAGCTCTGTCTGATTCGATTTCATCATCGGGGAAACAAGAAAATCGTAAAATAAAGTAAAACGATTGGGAGACCCAGATTGGGGTGTCTACAGTAGTCCCTCTTTGACGGCACGCGGAGCACCATTGACTGGTACGGGTAACGTCAAAGATTTCTAGACACCCACCAAATCCGCCCAAAAGCCGATTAAATGGAAAGTGCAGACGAGCATATAAAAATACCGTGCACCAAGGGGAGAGATTGGAGGTCGGACGGATAGATCGTCGCTGTGGATTGATCGGACGGATAGATCGTCGCTGTGGATTGAATTAGACGGATAGATCGTCGCTGTGGATTGACTTGGACGGATAGATCGTCGCTGATTGATCGATCGGACGGATAGATCGTCGCTGTGGATTGAATTAGACGGATAGATCGTCGCTGTGGATTGACTTGGACGGATAGATCGTCGCTGTGGATTGACTTGGACGGATAGATCGTCGCTGATTGATCGATCGGACGGATAGATCGTCGCTGTGGATTGAATTAGACGGATAGATCGTCGCTGATTGTTGATCGGACGGATAGATCGTCGCTGATTATTGATCGGACGGATAGATCGTCGCTGATTGTTGATCGGACGGATAGATCGTCGCTGATTGTTGATCGGACGGATAGATCGTCGCTGATTGTTGATCGGACGGATAGATCGTCGCTGATTATTGATCGGACGGATAGATCGTCGCTGATTGTTGATTGGACGGATAGATCGTCGCTGATTGTTGATCGGACGGATAGATCGTCGCTGATTGTTGATCGGACGGATAGATCGTCGCTGATTATTGATCGGACGGATAGATCGTCGCTGATTGTTGATTGGACGGATAGATCGTCGCTGATTGTTGATCGGACGGATAGATCGTCGCTGATTGTTGATCGGACGGATAGATCGTCGCTGATTATTGATCGGACGGATAGATCGTCGCTGATTGTTGATTGGACGGATAGATCGTCGCTGATTGTTGATCGGACGGATAGATCGTCGCTGATTGTTGATCGGACGGATAGATCGTCGCTGATTGTTGATCGGACGGATAGATCGTCGCTGATTGTTGATCGGACGGATAGATCGTCGCTGATTGTTGATCGGACGGATAGATCGTCGCTGATTGTGGGCGGACCACTGCCGGGGATACAAAAGCCCAAGAGTCTCGAATATCAAGTCTCCAAAACGACCCTCAAATTTATCGGTAATATACCAACACATCGTGGATCTCAAAGAGAGGCTAATTGAGGTTGGGCCGGACCCAGAATCCGAATTGGGCCTCAGGCCCAAAATAAGTGTCGCGCGACACTCAAGAACGGTCGCGCGAGGGTCAAAAGTTAGGGCTTGGATCTGGACAGGCCCAGACCCGGCCCAAACCTGTTCCATTCGTTTAAAACCCCGCGGGGGTTACAGAAACAGTAACGGAACAGTTTCAAAAGTTTGAAACTCTCTCAAACTCTCGTCTCTCCTCCCAAACTTCTTCAAACTTCGATCTCACCTACGAACTCAACCAAACCCAACCTTGATCGGCCATCCATGGCAGACCACGGTGGCGGGGGCGACGGTGATGAAGCTATTGATCGGTCGGAAGACCGAGAAGGTTCCATGGCCGTAGAAACAGGGGATTCTCCACCAGCGGAGGCCACCGTAGGGGCCGGTGCAATGGTTGCAGGCGGCGGAGATGGCGAAGGGGGTCGCGAGCAGGCAACTGTTGGTGGCGAGCACAGTCGCGCGACAGAGCCAGAGGCTCGCGCGACTGTTGAGCCTGAGGCCGCAGAGGCTGCCGTTGAGCGGTTAGATCCAGGCGTGGCCGCAGAAGGGTCGGCGGTGACCGGAGTGAGTCCAGGAGACGCCGGGGATGTTGATGCTGGAGAGCACCATCGCGCGATAGAGGATGAGCCTCGCGCGATGGTTGATGCTGGAGGAGGCAGTGGCAGTGGGGGAGGAGATGACACTGTTGAACCATCCGGGTCCCCGCCAAGGGATTCGGCGAAGGGCAAAGGCGTTGTTGACGCGGAGGAGGAGACTACGATACCTCAGGTTGAGATCCGAGAGGAGGATGTGTTGTTTAGGCCGGAGTCGACCGCGGCCACGTCGTCGAGACACGTGCCGATCACTAGACATGACGTCGCCGAATACCTGACTGACGAGGCACTGGCGAGACTGTTAGAGGACAACCCCCTGGTTGGGGAATTGGTCCTGAAGGCCAGAGAGGACCGCGCTCGGGCCATTGAGGCGTCAGAGGCCGTTGAGAAGGCCGAGAGGGAGAGGCTGGAGAGAGAGGAGCTTCTGAGAGACGCAGAGGCCGAGGAGAGAGCCCGAGTTGAGGCGCAGGGGCCTAGGGTGATGGCCGTGGAGGAGGCGAAGAACACGAGTCGGCCGGGCTTTTCAGCGGAGGCATACGTGCTTCCCACGCCGCACCTTTTTGTGCCGTCGGGCGTTGCGGCCCGCGCACCGTTGCAGAGAGACTACGACGACGAGTTGGTGTTGAGGGATCCCCGGGCCCACATTGCAGCGACATGGAGGGAGGTATATTCCCAGAAAACACCCTTTGTAATTTGATTTTGACATTCGTACTTTGATAGATCACATTCGATACTTGCTCCGAACATGCTTGAATTTTGGAATTGCATAGATGATCCTGCGAGCCAAAGCATGCCAAAGCCACGTATTTCCGTAATATAGGCCCAATATATAATAACTTGAACCAACCATTCGTTGTAGGCTTTATTGATCACCTAGAACTTGAGAATGAATTCCCTGTATACTGATGAACTCTTTTCTGCTTGTCTTTGTATCTGAAACAGGCGGGAGTTGAGCAGAGGGACATCCGCGGCTTCGGGGGCGCGTGCATGTCCTTGCAGCTGTACGAGGGGCTGCCGGAGAGAGTGAGGCGGCTGGTAGACGAGGCGGGCTTTGGGGAGTTCGTGCGGACTTTGACCCCAGCGAGGATTGACCACGCCGTCCTCGTTGCACTTGCTGAGAGGTGGAGGGATACGACCAATACCTTCCACCTACCTCCTGGGGAGATGACAGTGACACCTGCTGACTTTGCAGCGATCACCGGGCTGAGGGTCGGAGGTGAGCCCATCCCGTTTGACTCAGGGATCCAGGAGGATCGGGCTGCTCTGGAGTGGTTTCTGGGCAGAGTGCCCAAGGTAGAGGGGGGAATGGCCAGGTATGACCAGTTCAAGGGCTACTTGAAAACGGAGGTGTCGAGTGACCGGGAGGCGGAGCAGATGGCCCGGGCGTTTCTGCTATACCTGTTTGGTGCCACGCTGTACCCAAACAGGCGGAGCAACGTGCACCTGTCGTACTTGCCAGCGTTGAGGGACCTGAGGACAGCCTCGCGCTTTGACTGGGGCGGAGCGGCTCTTGGGACGGCCTATCTCTTCTTTGGCGACTCGTCGAGGACGGGCAAGAGCATGGCCGGCTACTGGAGAGTCTGGGAGGTACAATTCTAATCCCTTTAAGCACAATTTGAATATGCTTGTCCATTGTTTAGTTTGTTTGACTGTTTCAATTTCGAATGCTATATATGCCTTGACTAACATCCGAGCTCGTCTAAACCTTGCAGCTTTGGGCGTACGAGGTTCTGCGGATGTATCCGCCAGAATGCAAGCACCCAGACCTGAGCACTCTCCCTCGCGCGTTGAAATGGAGCAAGGAGAGCACCGGGAAGAAGGAGGGGAGAGGCGAGCTCAACGCCTTCAGGCTGTACTTAGACGAGCTCAGGGCCTCACAGGTATGAATACGTAACTGTAAGCCTTAGGCACGCATCCATTTCCTTGCTTTAATGCTGTCGCTGATCAATTGCTTGCATTGCTTGTTTGCCTTGAATTGCAGGTCAATTGGAATCCCTGGAGGGGAGCGAAGCCAGAGCCAGAGTACTTGGCCAGGAGCAGAGTTGTCACAGCCAGCAGGGTGCTGTTAGAGTCTGCCTTTGGTTGGCAGTGGTACTTGGGAGACCGAGTGACGCGCCAGTCGCTTGGTTATCCTGAGTGCTGGGTGCCAGGGCCACTCCCACCTCGAGCTTCACACACGGGAGAGTACACACGGGCCGAGCTGGAAAGGTACACGAGGCCGGATACTGAGCTTGGGCGATTCTTGCGCCCTGGTAGAGACTATGCAGTCTACCAGCGAGACTTCCTGGCGGGCCCACTGGGGATCCGTGGCCGGAGGGAGGCACGGGGCCAGGCCGCAGAGGCCGCTGAGGAGAGGAGAGCAGCAAGAGAGGGACGGAGAGGAGGTGAGGGCCGGGCCAGGCGAGCCTCGAGCGGACCGGCAGTTGGTGGACTCCCAGTGCTGTTGTGGAGGATTCCCGTTGTTGACAGTCAGGGGAATCCTGCAGAGTTTCAGTTAGCGCCTGCGAGGACGGAGCCTGCTCCTGTGACTGCGTCGGTAAGAATCAGTTTCCAATATTGCTTTTGAACTTCAACTGCTTGAATTATCTGCTGAACGGTCTGATGAACTTGAATTGCATGCAGGTGCCAATTGAGTGGGTGAACGAAGCCGTTCGACGTATGCTGGCATTGGAGAATGCAGTGAGAAAGGCAGCGAGTGGCACACCGCTGGAGTTGCAGTACCAGGTACCGACGTCACAGCCGACTCAGCCAGCCGTCGTTCAGAGGACTCAGGTATGAAACAATACATTTCAGCTTTCGATACATTCCTGCTTTGATACATTCCTGCTTTGATAGCTTGATAGATGTACCTGTTTTCAATACTGAAACACAACATGTGCAATAGATACTGATGCTTTGAAATGCAATGATAATGCAGATGGAAGGGAAAAGGAACCCTAGGAGGAAGAGCGTGCGAGATCCGCCACCGAGGAAGGTGGTGGCACAGAAATCTGCGCCTCCGGTTACCACCATACGGCGACAGACGAGGGGTTTGCAGACGGCGCGTGCACGCGAGGAGGAGGCCAAGCAGGCCGTGAGGCAAGCTGAGCTTCGGTATCAAGTGAAGAGGCGCGAGAAGCCGACGTTGGAGAAACCGGGCCCGGCTCGTAGGCCGAAATTGATCATGAGCCCAAATTCTGAGGATGAGGAGGAAGAGGGAGAAGAAGAAGAGGGAGAGGGAGAGGACGAGGAGCACTCGTCCACCAGCAGTGGCTCTGACGACTCTATTGACGATCCGAGGTACAGAGACGACCCCCTGGAGCTGCACAATACTTCAGACAGCGACGACGGGCTTGGGGAGCACTGATGAGGCCTCCGTTACCCTTTTTGCTTTTGATTCAGGGCCTGCGTGCCCAAGTAGATAGCTTTTGATAGATAGACATTTTGAGAGCCTGCGTGCCTCTTTCTGATTGGTGGGCGCATGTGCCCTGCTTTGACTTGGTAGCTTTGATCGGCCGAGGGCCAAAGACATAGCAGTCCTTTTTGCCTTTGACATGGATAGATCACGGTTTAATATATAAAAGTTGCATTCTTACAGTTTTAGCTTCTCATTGTGCATAAGAAACAGTAAAACTCGCCACTAATACCAAACTTGCATTGACAACACGTCGAGACTAAACACAGACACATACGAGTGTATAACAGCCTAGCTCTGAAAGAAAAGAGACAATATACCCTAAGACACAATCAGGATACGAGGATACGGGAAACAATGAAATTTTGGGTATTACACGCGAAAACTCACGACACCTTGAAAGGGATGAAAACGACACTTTCAAACGATAAATGGTGGCCAACATGACCCGCGCCAATTGACGGAATTGAACAGAACGCCCCGAGAGTGAACTTATACCGAAGAATGCTCAAAGTAACGCAAAAATGGTATAAAACGTCGAAAGATGACTCGATTATGTCCCGGACTGAAGCCGACACCTCCATACAGTCATTCAAGGTTCAAATGACCCGTATGGCATGACCAAATTGAGCTAGATCCTCCGGAACGAGTTTCGAATCTCCGAAACCTTGGTTCGAACTTGGAACGGGCCTCCGAGGGTCCAAAATCTTCGTTAAGCACGGCATTCGGGATCCGGCGCTTGGATACAGTCACATAAGCCAATAATGACTTGCTGGAATCACTAAAAGCCCCAAAAGACTCTTGAAATGAAAAGTGACCAAAACAGATCAGTGGCTGCCGGAATCTGTCAAAACTGCAGATGAACCATCGCGCGATGGTTTTAAACTGTCGCGCGAGTACTATGTGTCGCGCGATGATTCTAGAGTGTCGCGCGAGAGTCAACTCCTGCTGAGCAGCCTTTGTTTGACCAAATTATTGGCATGGGGCTGTTCATAACTTCCACGTCTTGAAAGTTGCTCTGGGCTTGCAGAAGGAAGGCTGTTCTGCCATGCAAGGTGGTAGGACACCTATGCCTTGGTCTTACCAACTCCTTGGCTATTTGAAGCAAGAATTTTAGGCATAATGAAATGTACCCCCTTTCTCAACTTATCTAAGATGGGAGATTCACTAATGGAAGCCCTTGATCCTTGGCTAATGAGAGAGGAGACCATAAATTGGGCAAGTCCCAGGTCTCGCTGTTTATTCTCCATCCGGGATCTCCGGTTCGCTCGACCATGCGTCGAACTCATCCAAGCCGCGTTGCCCTTCTGGGACCCCGTTGTGCACGTCTTCCGGTTCCGTGAAGATGAAATGTGCCCCACGATAGAAGAGTTCCAGGCATACGCCCCAGGATTCGCCAATCTAGACATTCTTGCCGTGCCGCCCGTCCATGAAGACATGGGGCAAATTCTGCGGGAAAAACTCAACATTCCGGTGGCGGTGACAAACAACATTATTCGAAACGGCGAGCTCAACATTCTCCGCCTGATCGAGCTGTACGGCCCGGAGGCCGGTCTAGGAGACTTTGTCGGGGAATCTCAACGACGCTTCGTCCTGTCCATATGCGCGTTGGCCGCGTATATGCTGGTTCCCGTTGATGGAGGGGTAAATCCCAAATTGGTGAGCATTGCCTTGCAAATGGATAACGGGAGGAACATCATGCCCGTGGTCTTGGCGGAGACACTTCTGGGTTTGGACATGCTGAAACTTGAGCAAGCCGACTCTTTCAGCGGATGTCCCATCTTGCTCCAGGTAAATTTCCATTCGACATAATTTCTCACATTTTCGATTTCAAACCAAGTGCTTGGGCTGTATTTGATTTCTGACTCGCCCTCTGTTCTCATGCAGCTTTGGCTGGCAGACAAAATCGGGGTCTTGGAAGAGCCACAGGCTGGCTTTGAAGAGTTTCCCAGATTGTTGGTCGCGAGACCGATGATATTCCCTGACTTGCCGGTGGAGATATGGTTTGCCTACCTGAATGATCTGCATTCCGAAGACATAGTCTGGAGGTGTCTCTGGTTAAACCTCCCGGCGATGACGCTCAAATCAGTGGGATACAAGAGAGTAATACTTGCCGGCCTGACGAGCTTTACCTTTTACATTCCTGGGCGTACGCTCCGCCAGCTTGGAAGGAGCCAAGGATACAAGCGGTACGGGGCGGAAGACTTTGACATCCCTGTCTTCACTTCCTGGGATTTGCGCTGCCACAGAGACAACTGGGGCGATAGGACGTTGAAGGAATCAGTTCCAGATTTCAGAACGTGGCTGGAAAAGCGCTACGTAAGATGGCTCCGTGTTGAAGTTGAGGCGAGACTGAGGGGATATTTCTGAATCCCGTGGGAGAACAAATTGTAATTAGTAAGGCCATTAGGCTCCGCCTTTCAGTACTTGCTCTGTAAATTGTAAGCCACTTTGCCCGGCTTGACCGGTTAAATAAAACCTTTGAATTATCCGGCGATTATTCCTTCGAGGGACCGAATTTGTCATTGAACACGTAATTTGGAAAAATAATGCTTCGACGTAGTCATAAATACTCACAATGACCTACTGGAAGCATCAGAATTTCAAAATCTGGCACGAGTCGAAATCCGGAAAATAATCCCAAAAAGGCAGTAGCCTGTCTTGCTGTGTCGAATTAAACTGAACACTCGCGCGAGCCCTAAAGACCATCGCGCGAATAAGAACAGTCGCGCGAGACTCCATGACCCTCGCGCGATGGAGAATCCCTGTTGCAGTAGCCAGCTTTGACCCATTCGGATAAAAGGAGGATGGCAGGCTTTGTCAGCAGGTCTGGGCGTGCAGGGGGCTCCTGGCTTGTCCCAGAGATGTTCCCTTGATTTTTAGCAAATGGAGGGACACCTTGCAAGGCCACCTCATTCAAAAAGGAAAGGTATGCCTCCTTCCTTGGCTTTATAAAGAGAGGTGAGTCCCTGAGCAAAGGATGTGCTTCCGTGGGAAATCTCTAGCACTATTCCCCAAATGGCAAATCATCTCCCCACCTTAATCGGCTCGTGGCTCGAGGAATTTGTCGCGAGCGATTGGCTATGCTTCCGTTCCAATGGGTTGGCGGCGTTTCGCTTCTTAAAAAGCGTAAGGCTTCGCCCCGAAATTCTGAGAGCAGCCCTGGAGTTTTGGGACCGGGACGTCCACGTGTTCCGATTTGGGGACAACGAGTTGTGTCCGACCGTCGAAGAATTCCAAGCATATCTCCAAGGCCTCGCTTCGAGCGTAATTGTCGTGCCACCTTACAGGCAAAGCATGTCAAAGCTGTTGAAGACGTGTCTGAACATTTCCCAGGGTGCAGCGGAAAGCCTGTTGATCGGCGGACAAATAAACATCGCGCGCCTAATGGAATGGTACGGACCTGACGGGGATCCAGCGGATATGGTTCTGCAGTCTCGACGTCGATTCGCCATGTCAATCGGCATATTGGCCGCATACCTGGTAGTGTCTCCGTATGGACGGCCCGACCCCTCGTTGGTACACGTGGCTGCGGAGATGGGTGCTCGGAAGAACATGGTGCCTTTGGTGCTCGCTGAGACACTCATTGGTTTGGATTTGGTAGCCACAGGTCAGACAAACACATTCGGTGGTAGTCCAATCCTGTTACAGGTAAAATCTCGCTCAGCTCACCTTTTTCTGATTTTCACACAGTCTGTTTTTTTACCTCGACTCTCGGCTAAGGCTGTATGGTAGCTCCTTACTTGTTTTCTTTCGCTCGGGCTTATGTGGCTCCTTACTTGTCTTTTCGCTCATGCAGTTGTGGCTATGTGACAAGCTTGGACTAATCTCGGCTCCTGAAGCGAACTGGCCCCGTCTGCCCGGGCGGATGCACCAAAGGGGAATGCTGTACCCAGACATGTCTGAGGAGGAGTGGTACACCTTCATGAGAGAGATGTCTCCGCGCGAGATCGTCTGGCGGCATAGAGCCCTGAACATCCCGGATATGTCTCTGCACTCTGCAGGTTTCGAGAGAATGGTGATTGCTGGGCTGTCCAGTTTTACGTTCTACATTCCAGGTCGTATCCTGCGGCAACTGGGCATGAGCCAAGGCCTTCATCGAGCTGGGACGGAAGATTTCCAGATTCCAGCTTTTACAGCCCAACATCTAGCAGGGTATGAGCACAACTGGGGTTTGAGAGAACTCGGAGGAGCGGAAGACAACTTCAGCACAAGACTCAAACACCGCTATGTAGCATGGTTAAGAGAGGAGGTCGAAAGCAGGCAGAACGCGGACTGACTCCTGACTCAAACCCAATGATCTAGAATAAACTGTGAGCCCGTGAGGGCCTCTTAGCATTTCGTTCTGTTTTTGATGCTTCTGTTTTTCTTAGGGCTCTGCTCAGCCTATGTAATAGAAATAATAGTTTTGAATAAAGGTGAAAGATTAAGAATTTTCCCCTTTTAGTCCAAGTGTTGAACGCCACGTTGTTTGAAAGTTGAGGCGCGCTCCGGAATGAAAAACCTGGATCGAGATGACTGATTGTGACCGAATCTCACAGAGAGATTGCCTACGTATCCCAAGCTAGGGAATCAGGTCAAAACGTAGTTCAGGCTACGGTTCGACAAAGTATGACCGAGTCTCAAGGAGAGACTGCCTACGTATCCCAAGCTAGGGAATCAGGTCAAGACGTAGTTCAGGCTAAGGTTCGCTCGTGTGTTTGGCTCCCCTTTTGCGCTCTAAATTTTGCCTAGGGCTGCCTTTGCAGGTTTCCAGCCTAGCGAGCTTTTGATTGAATGCCTATTTATTTTTGCCTAAACTGCCCCCTTGGGTTTCCAGTCTAGCAGGCTTGCTCTAATTTTTGCTTGGGACCGCCCACCCTTGTGGTTTTCGGCCCAACGAGCTTCTCTCAAGGGTAGTAACGTTTAAGCTGATCCAGGTTGACCAGAGTGTTGAACTCGTTGCCGTCCAGATCAATGAGCTGAGCTGCTCCACCCGAGAGGATGGTCTTGATAATGTAAGGTCCCGCGCGTTTTGGGCGGAACTTGCCACGCAGATCGAAGATGGGAGCCCGGATTTCCTTTGTAACCATGTCCCCTTCAGCCAAGTCACGAGACTTCACTTTCTTATTGAATGCCCGAGCAATCCTGCGTTGATATCCCTGAACATGATACAAGGCACGGAGCCTTCTCTCGTCGAAGAGCATGAGTTCGACAAACCTCCCACTAAGCCATTCAGACTCCGCGAGTTCACATTCAGCCATGATCCTCAAAGTTGGCACTTCCAGCTCGATGGGAAGGACAGCTTCCATCCCATAAACTAGAGAGAAAGGGGTCGCCCCTGTCGATGTTCGAATTGACGTGCGGTACCCCCAAAGAGCTAGAGGCAGCTGTTCGTGCCAGTCCCTGGCGGATTCTGCGGATTTCTTGATAATAGTCTCGATGTTCTTGTTGGCCGCTTCAACCGCCCCATTCGTCTGAGGGCGATAGACCGTTGAGTGATGAACCTGGATTTGGAATTCTTCGAAAAGTTCCAAGACCCTGCCTTTGAAGTGGACCCCATTGTCAGAAACAAACGCCTGCGGAACCCCGTATCGATAGATGATATTCTTTCGGATAAACTGAGCAACCTGAACCGCCGTCAGGGTCTTGTAAGATTCGGCCTCGACCCACTTGGTGAAGTAATCTATTGCCACCAAAATGAACCGATGCCCGTTCGAAGCAGAAGGCTTGATCATGCCGATAACGTCGATGCCCCAAACAGAGAACGGCCAAGGCGACGTCATGCCAAACAGTTTGGAAGGAGGGACATGCATGAGATTGGCATGGATTTGACACCTATGGCAACGGCGTACATAATCCACGCACTGAGATTCCATGGTGGACCAAAAGTATCCCTGTCGTAAGATTTTCCGGGCAAGCATGACCCCGCTCATGTGGGGGCCACAAATTCCTTCGTGAATTTCCTCCATGATTTTAATGGCCTCAGTGCCGTTGACACAGAGTTTATGCATTCCGCAGTGAGATCTCCGATACAGTTTCCCGCCACAGATGATGTACTGAGCGGCCATTCTTCGGAGCGCCATTCGATCCTTTTTGGTGGCGTCGACCGGAAACTGACCGCTTTCGACGAAGTTCCAGATATCGTGGTACCATGGTAGGCCGTCATCGACATCATTGACGGCGTTGACATACTGATAAACAGGCAAGTCCCGCTGTTCAATCAAAATAGGACGAAGCTTGACACCAACCGGAAGCTCGACCATGGAAGCCAGAGTTGCTAGAGCGTCGGCGAACTGGTTCTTCATCCGAGGGATGTGCGTGAAGGTGACCTTGTTGAAACGAGGAATAAGGTCCTCCAAGTCTTGGTGATAAGGCTTCAATCTGTCCTCCCGAACTTTCCAGTCCCCGTTAGCCTGGGAAACGACCAGATTGGAGTCGCCAATGACCTCGAGCTTTTCAACACCGAGCGTAAGAGCGGCTTCCATGCCAACAATGCAGGCCTCATATTCAGCTTGGTTGTTCGTGACATCAAGATTGAGTTTAAATGCAAGCGGAATATGAGCACCGTCAGGGGTTATGAGCAAAACCCCAATCCCGTATCCCTTCTGATTGGCTGCCCCATCAAAGTAAAGAGTCCAGGAATCTTCGACAACTGCCATCACTCCTTCGCCCGGAAATGTAAAATCTGAGTCCTCTGGCCCATCAACAGGATGATCAGCCAGAAATTCGGCGACCGCGCGCCCCTTGACAGATTTCCTAGTGACATATTCGAGGTCGAACTCTGCGAGCAATAGCAACCAACGTGCTAACTTACCAGTAAGCGCAGGCTTCTCAAACAGATACTTGAGAGGATCCATTCGAGAAATCAACTTCACTGGGTAAGCCAGCATGTAGTGTCTTAACTTCTTAGATGCCCAAACAAGAGCCCAGCACGTCTTCTCGAGAACAGTGTAGCGTTCTTCAGCGCCAACCATCTTCTTACTCAGGTAGTAGATGGCCTTTTCGACTCCCTTTTCTCCCTCTTGAGCAAGTAAACACCCCATAGACGAAGGATTTACGGACAAGTAAAGTATCAAAGGTCTCCCTGGCATCGGTGGCATTAGGACCGGAGGGTTCTGCAGATAGGTTTGAATGGAGGTGAAGGCCGCCTGGCACTTGTCTGTCCAAACAAATGGAGTATTCTTCTTCAATAAACGAAACATCGGCTCGCAAGTTAGTGTCAACTTGGCGATGAATCTGCTGATGAATTGTACCTTTCCCAAAAAGCTTCGCACTCCCTTTTCAGAATCCGGTGGCTTCATCTCGAGGACCGCTTTGATTTTGGAGGGGTCGACCTCGATCCCACGAGAAGTGATCATGAAACCGAGCATCTTGCCAGCCGTAACCCCGAAGGTGCATTTCTGAGGATTCAGACGCATACGGAACTTTCGTAATCTCCCGAAGAACTTCCTAAGTACAGGAAGATGACCCTCACGAGTCTTGGATTTGGCGATCATGTCATCGACGTAGACCTCGACTTCTTTGTGCATCATATCATGCAGGATAGTGGTAGCAGCTCGCTGATAAGTGGGCCCGGCATTCTTCAACCCAAAAGGCATGACCAAGTAGCAATAAGTCCCCCATTCAGTGATGAATGTGGTTTTCTCGCGGTCCTCGGGCGCCATGAGAATTTGGTTGTAGCCAGAGAAGCCATCCATAAATGAGAGCAAAGCGTGCCCCGCAGTGTTGTCTACAAGCACATCGATGTGTGGCAAGGGAAAATCGTCTTTGGGGCTTGCTTTGTTCAAGTCCCGGAAATCGACACAAACTCGAATTTGGCCATTCTTCTTAGGAACGGGGACGATGTTGGCAACCCACGTGGGATACTGAGAGACCATGAGAAAGCCAGCATCAATCTGCTTGGTAACCTCCTCCTTAATCTTCTGAACCCAATCTGGCCTCATCCGCCGGAGTTTCTGTTTCACAGGTTTAGCATCCGGAAACAAAGGAATGTGATGCTCCACGATCTCGGGATCTATTCCGGGCATATCTTGATGAGACCATGCGAAAACGTCGCTGAACTCGGTGAGCAGTTCTTTGAAGTCACGATGCTCCTCTGGTGAAAGTGTGGAGCCCACTTGAACCATTCGGGGATCATTTTCATCTTTCAAATTTATAGAAACTATTTCTTCTTTTAATGGCTGAGCATGCCTTTCGTCTTCCCTTTCGATGAAGGCACGGATTTCCTTGGGAATGTCCCCATCGAAATCTATTCCCTCATCGTCAGGGTCGACACAGTTTATATAAAGATCATTGAAATAGTCAGAAGATGCTTCGTTCATTTCACAAGCCCCTGAAGGGTCACCAAGTACAAGAGAGTCAAACTCGAAATAAAAGCTATGACGTGGAGGGCCTAGAGGCACAAACTCCGACTCAGAGCTAGACTTAGAGGACGAGACAGACTCTGACTCAGACTCAGACTCAGACGTGTCGTCAATGCAAGTTAAGCGTGGCTTGAAAATGCAATTATTCAAAGAGCCCTCGGCTTTGACAATGAGAGAGGTGGGATCCTCGAGGGCGTCGGGCCCGAGCATGAGCACTTCGGCTTCTTCAGCTTCCCCAGCCAAACCCACTTGGGAGAATTCCCGAAATAGCAACTCCAGATTCCCCTGATCGATAAATCCGAGCCAGTCAGCCTCGGTCTTCAGCTGATTAAGCTTCCTCTTGAATTCTTCTTTTGCTGGTTCATCATCGCTGCTTGACCAGGTGTTATCAGCGAAAACCTCAAAACCAGGCAGCAGCTCCCCAGTTTCGGAATGAACGAAGGGCTCAGCCTGCCCGGTGTAAGTGGCATTTCCGACTTCACGCACGAACTTGGGACCGCTGCAGAGGGTCCGAGGTTTTCCCATATATTTTCTCCGTTTGGCATCTTTGGCAGAGGCGATATACCCCAAACCAAAACGGCCCTCGTTGAAAGGAAAAGTAGGGAACTCCGGGACCCCTTGACGGCGAGAGCCCAAACCAATGCCCGGAAAGTGAGACATTCTTCTCATAATGTCCAGCGCGACAGAGCTTATGAGGAAATTCCCGTCCACATTGATGGCCATTACTATGCCGGAAGTATCGAAAGAGAAACCTCCGAGATCAACGTCTTCTTCGCCGTGTTGAATTCCCAGGACAGGAGTCCCATCCTCTTTGAGTGGGCGGATGCCTGAATCCCCGCAAATGGTCAAAGTGCCAGTGGGTAGTCCCAGAATAACCTTTTGGTGGAGGGTGGATGGCACGGCCATGATGTCAGATCGATGAAGCCATGGCCTGCCCAACAGAAGATTGAAAGTTGCAGGGATATCCACGACATGGAACTCCACGTCCATCTCAAAACCCTCAGCATCGAGTTTGAGTTTCAAGATACCTTCGACCACGCGACGGGTGCCGTCATATGCCTTGACAGCTAGATTAGAAGGGGCCAGATCCTTCTTGGTGAGTCCCAAACGGTAAGCGACCCGCAGAGGGCAAACATTGATGGCGGAGCCGTTGTCAATAAGAACGGTCGGGACCCAGAGTCCTCGGCACTTGACGGTGATGTGTAGGGGGCGATTGTGGTCGACTCCTTCGACTGGCAGATCCTTGTCTGTGAAGATGACAGTATGCTTGGAGGTTGGTGGAAGGATGAGAGATATCATCGCCTCTGGTGTGACGTCGGCCTGGACTTCAAGGCGGGATAGGGCGTGACACAGCCTCTGACGATGCTCCTTGGATGAACAGATCAGCCCCCAGATAGAAATAGCGGCAGGGATCCGCTCAAGTTGCTGCTGAACTAGATCGGGAATCGGATTGCTAGCTGATACCTCAAAAGGTGCAGACCTTGGGAAAGAAACGGGCTCGTTCCTTTGATTAGCAGGATTGGAGGAATTCCCGGCTTGCAGATTGGCGGGCTGAAAAATCCGCCCACTCCTTGTAACATTGTGAACGTTTCCCAAAGAGGGGACAAGTCGAGGGTTTTCCTTCACATCCCAGAGATCAGCAGGGACATCTCCTAGTTTGCGCTTCCCCTTGTCAGTAGTCGGTGCAGAGACGGGCACTTCCATGTCCAAACCCAAGTCTTCAGCCAGATCTTTCATCAATAAGGAGTCCCAGAAGCTTAAGTCTTTTACAGCAGCGACTTCAGCAACAGGCTCTGGATTTGCAATGAAAGGGACATCCCAGAGACCAGTGTCAGCCAGGGTACGATTGACAGCCCAGACTTCGTTCCCAACTTGGACATCCACTATATCATTAACTTCCCACAGGTTAGTAGGCGGAGCGCGGTCCGTAACCATGATGCTGCAGTCCCTGTTGCTGGGGTAAGGCACCTGAGGGCGTGGATTTTCTTCGTCGACAATGTAGGAACAGGGATCATGGTCGGTGTCGGGGTTAGTATCACAAACCGAGTTGAAGACCGAACCAAAGAGGGAGATGTGGTCTCCCAAAGCCCGTGGATCATCCTGGATAAGCTCATCCTCTGCGTAGTGAAGCATGTAGTCCGGCGTGGCATAGCCTTGCAGAGGGTTAAGGTCGACGTCCATGGGAGCAAACCATGTTGGCTCTGGGTCCCAGCAATATTCCGCTTCGGGAATTGGAGGCTCGATCGGGTCGAATAGCATGCTCAAGGAGTAACCGTCCAAAGGGTCAAGTAAGGCCGCTTCATAACCGGCCAACCAGCCATCATACCAGGCTTGATCAAATGGGACGTTTCCGGGCTGCGGAGGAATCCCGTTCATTCCAAAAGTGGACCACTCGTTGAGGAGAGGAGCGGCATAGTCCCAATGGTCTGCTATGGCCCAGCCAGTGGCTTGCATGTTATTATCTGAGGGAGGCACCCAAGGCTGATAGGGGTCAGGAAATGGGCCAGCGATAGTTGCGTACGGGCTGTCAAGTGACGAGATAGAGTTGATTTGTATGGCAGGGATTGACTGATGGAAGAGAGAGCTGACAGATTCTTCGGAGACAGGCGAAGCAGCTTCAGAAGGTGCATCGGCATCAACAACTTGGCCTTCAACCAACTGTATGTACGAAACCTCGGTGGACGGCTCAAGCGGGAAAGGCACGACGGGCCTGGGTCGATCGGTTGAGGCTATATAGTCAGTAGGGTTAAATAAGGTGGAGCTGGGGTTGATATGAGTGGAGCTGAGAGATATTTGGCTGATGTGGGGTACAGCGTTGTGCTTAGGGAGAGAGTTGGAAATGACATTGGGTTTCTGAGGTGGTGGAGGAGTCTCCAGTGTGCCATCGTCGATGAGATCCTGGATCGCATGGCGGAGGCGAAAGCAGGAGTCAGTGAGATGACCCGCTCCTTGATGGTAAGCACAGTAAAGGTTGGCCTTAAAGCCGGGTGAAGGGTTCTTGGGTAGAGGAGTCGGATCCAAGGGCTTGAGATGCCCTGTCTTGACCAACTTTTCCAAGACCGAGGACAGAGGTGCCTCGATAGCGGAAAAGCTGCGGGGTTGATTCCGAGGTCGGTTATTCTGCGGACTCTGAACTTGGTTGACATCCACGACGTGATTAGCAGCGCTGGAGGAAGCGGCATTGGTACCGGCAGTGGCCGTGCTGGAGTAAGTCCCTGTTCCAAATAGTGCATTGGTGTTTCCAGAATAAGCCCGCGGTTTTGATTTTGGGGTATGCGAAGATTCGCCTTTTGACAGAATTCCACTCTGCAGAGCATCTTCGATGGCCAGGCCAGAGTTGAAGAAAGTTTCAAAGTTGGCGGAGGCCTGAGCCAGAACTAGGTGTCTGGCATAGTCTGGTTGAAGGTTGCGAGAGATGATGCGGAGCTGGTCCTCCTCGCTCGGGCGATCAGTCATCTGTGCAGCTTTAGCTCTCCACCTTTTGACAAAGTCTGCAAAGGTTTCTTTAGCCTCCATTTTGGTGGACTCAAGCTCTCGAGTAGTCATTTTCAGCTGGGAGTTGTAATTGTACTGCGAAATAAACGCAGTCCCAATGTCTTCCCAAGTCCTTCTCTTGGCGATGTCGAGCGACAAGAACCAATGGAAAGCAGGGCCCGAGAGGGTCTGAGGAAAGAGCTGGGACATGGCTTCCGGCTCAACAGAGAGAAGTTTCATGGCGGCATGGTAGCTGTAGAGATGGGTTCTGGGGTCGCCGCTCCCATCGAATTTAGCCAAATCTGGCATCTTGAACTTCTCGGGAAGCTTGGCGTTAGGATACAGGCAAAGGCGGTCCAGATCGATCCCTCCAGCACTGATCTTTTCTGTCTTAGCAATGGATTCCTCCAGCTTGGCCATCTTGGCCATGAGTGCAACTATTTCTGGACTCTGAGCTGGTCCCTCTGGATTTGGGGGCAGTCTACCACCTGCAAGGTTTCCAGCGGGTCTGCGAGCCTCCCTCGGGTTCATTACTATGAGACGTCCTGCGTGAAGCGGGTCCGGAACTAAGATAGGCTGCTCCTGGTCAGACTCATCGTCCCCACCTTCCTCCTCGAGAGGGGGCGGAAGGCGAGTGTGGATGAGGTCATTCAGACGAGCAATGTTGGTGTCGGTCTGAGCTGCCCTTTGTTGCATAGCGGTGATACTGTCTTGAAGGTTCATGAGCATGGTCTCCAAGGTAAGGGGTTCTGGTTGTGGCTGTTCCATCGTAACGGATGTTTCAGGGTTGCTTGAGGCGGATACCGGGGTAGTCGGACGTCCTTCCTGTGAAGCCGGTGGTGAGACTGACCGAGACCCTGATTGAGAACTTGACGGAGATTCTGCGTGCCGTGCTGTCGGAGGCGAGCGCAGAGAGTCTTCCGTGACGACTGACTGGGACCGTAACCCGACAAGCCTTTGAACCGGACTCAGATGCAGACGTTCCCAAGCGGGTTTGGCAACTGGCCTCGATACTTTCCTTGGTGGTGCAATGATTCAGATCTTTGCTTGCAAAGTAAAAGGAGGTTTAATAAAGGTCCTGCAGCAACCTTAATCTAAATAAAAAGACTAAAGCGGATGCAACCAACATCGAGAGTGTCACCCTAGACTCTAGAACCGGAAGACAAGTCTGTCCTACGACGTTTTGGACACCGCTTTTAGGCCCTCAGAATTCTTTTTCGAAGATGTATCCTTGTTTGGAACAAACAGTCCTAAAGGATGTCAAAAGGATTCTAAACCTTTGTCCGTTTTGATGTTCGGGGTTTCAAGTTTTTGAAGCCAGAACGACTCGGCATAAATATCATGATGCCATGACCAGGTTGGCGTAAGCAGCACTGTGCTATTAGCCGGGCGGTGTAAGTGACGAGGCACTTGTTACCTTTTGGTGTAAGCATTATGGTATTTTACTCCGTGGTCCTTCGTTTTTTGTTTGAAACCCTAAGCAGGTGTACGGGCAAGGGCATAGAAAAGCTTCTGATTTCCTAAAGTCCCATCGTAAAAGGACTTAAAAGATGATAACGTGCATCGCTGAGATGCACGACTCCTCATCGGGCCATATAATGTCCTACTAAGCCTGAAGACAGACTTGGAACAGATTGAGAACCTAGGAGCCATCCTAGACATGCTTCTACGCAGAACGAGAGTGTATGTACAGTTCATGCGATAAGGAAAGCAGTAACACGTAGGCATTTAAAGGGTTAGATGCAAGTAGATCTTAACCTGTGGGTACCTGTCTTAGTTTGGAGAGTTCTAATGCTCTGTATATGCAATAGGCCGGTTTTGGTTTGTAACAGGTTCCTCGGACTAGGGCCACAGGTATACCTCCCGTTACCCGCGTTTTTCGCAGAATAACAGTCGAACGGTAGCATGACCCATCATCGTCGAAGGTTGTCGGTCATTCGGGGTCCCCGGGCTCCGGTAAACCGTGCCGGATTGCCAAAACGATCCAACGAGGCTTATCCCACATCGATGCAAATGAGATGCTAAAATCTTGTTTAAAAGTGGAAGAATCACAGAGTCGTAAAAGCGCCTTTTCAAATTTGGCTCACTTTATTTAGTCCATCTTTAGAAGAAACCACGCAAGTGAACAATCGAAAAAGCCCCAGATTAGAATGGCCGGACACGAGGTCCTGTTAAATCACCGTTCCAACCTTCGGCAGCGCGAAGCTCACCGTTTTGCCAAGCTTTTAAGGGATTGTTCCCAAGCGTATTAAATCCTAAGTGTGAATTAATATTGGTTCGATTCATCCCCAGCAGAGTCGCCACTGTGGGCAGCATGCCCTTCGGAGAGAAAGGATTTCGTTCCTTTTCGCCGTTGCGGCCCTTTTTTTTTGGTAATCGAGGGAGCGCGAGCGCTGGCGGCGTGCGCTCAAAAATACAGAGTCGCCACTTGAGTTTTGAAGGTCCGACACTCAAGGAACCGTATTTCGAAGCACCTGCCGCGCTTTGATTGAAAAGTGAAGGAAACCAGTCCGTCATAACCATATCTGGGTTCGGGAGCCAGGTTACGAGAGGGGAAGGGTTTTATGGCACCCCTCTCGCCCAATCCGGAGATCGGTCTCTACTTAGGCGTTTTATGAAAACATTTGTGATTCTTCCTCTTTTAATTGATTTTAGCCAATTAGGGCGGGGGAACAGTTAATCAGGGATTAAAACTGTAACATTTTGCAAGATGTGATCAAATAATGGCATGGATGGATAATATTGACAAAATAATAAGTGGAATGACCCCGAGACAACGATCAGATGCCAAAACCAGGCTCGGGGCAGATTTGTCCTACGCGATGACCAACTTGCATGCCTGAACAAATCTTCATGCAAGTCAACCATCGCGCGAGACACACTGACACTCGCGCGAGTATTGTCATCTCATCATAGTCCCTAAATCATCCCCTTCTGGGCTCTGGAAGGACCAGTGCACACCCAGGAAGCAAACCAAGCAGTTTATTGCAAAACTATAAAAGCTAGTTATTACACAACACTCCAAGCAGGAGACAAATAAGACAAAAACAACCCCTAAACACTGGGGGAATCAAAACAGTGGCCGAGGGCCTAGTTGCCCATGCAAGGGCCATTCATGGAAATCAGAGGACTGTCGCGCGATAGAGACTGAGTCTCGCGCGACACTCCTGACTGGACTTCCAGGAATTGCTTTGCATGCCTAGGGTCCTGAGACAGGTTCAGGGGATCCCAGGGGCATTCCTATCTATTTAAAGCAAATAGACAAGCTACTGTATTTTGTTTTGCATGCATAACAGTGATCTAAAAATCAAAGTAAGAGACAACGAACTTAAATACACTGCAAAATAGAAAAGGGCTAGCTTCCCTTCCCCACAAGGTCCATTCTCTTGCTGACACAAGTGTCGCGCGAGTATAGGGGACCGTCGCGCGAGGGTGTAGCTGCCACGATTTCTTGTAACTCTGCTGGCTTTAGGACCAGGGCATGGTATTGATTACCAGCCTTGGTCCTGTCAGCCCCCCTCAGGGATCAAAACAGAAACGGCTTAAACATTATACCTTTGCTTGGAAAGGGCTTGGGAGTAGGTTGGATGGATTGGTGTAGCTTTACTACCAAGAGTGTATGAACACTTTGAGTTTAGAAGTTTGGGAAGTGGTTTGAGGGTTAAGAACTTTGTGCTAGCTAGTGTAAGATTTGTGAGGGGAGTAATGAAACTCTTAAGCAATTTTTTGGAACCCTTGACATGGAAGACCAATGGGGGTATTTATAGGGGAATGTTAGGACCAGTTTTGGGGCCAAACAAGGCCTTAGGACCAGCCACTAAGGCTGGTCACAACTTGGTTATAAGGCTAGCCAACAAGGTGAGAGAGTGGTTGGGAGTTTGCATGGGGCTAGGACCTGCCAGCACGCCGTTCAGCTGAGGAGAACGGGGTTCCAGCCCATGGGAACCCATGTGCCAAGCAATCATCACAAGTCCAGCTGGATTCTGTGATAGGGACAGGGGGGAACCATCGCGCGAGGGTTAGGGAGTGTCGCGCGAGGGTCAAACAGTCAACAGTTTGACTTTGACTACACGTGGCAGACTGAGTATCGCGCGAGGGACAAGAAGGCTCGCGCGAGGGTCAACTCTGGCTCAGGGTTTGACTGAAGGTTCAGAAAGGTTTGAAAGGGCTCAAGCAAGGTTTCTAAGCGTTCCAAGCCTAATCCATTCCCAATCCAAGCTCTGTCTGATTCGATTTCATCATCGGGGAAACAAGAAAATCGTAAAATAAAGTAAAACGATTGGGAGACCCAGATTGGGGTGTCTACAGCAACATGTGGTGGATCATGTGGATGGATTGTTCATTTGACTTCTCAAAAGAACTGGTACATCCTTAGTCTCAAAGTTCAAATCGAGACCCCATGCTCCCCAACACATCTTCTATGCAAACGTAGACCTAAGGCGCTCCAAGCATTGCCACGTTAGAGTGCCCCCTCAAGCTTCATGGAGGATGGCAGGAGGAAGAGATGTTCTTTGCCTCAGCTTGCTTTGGCATGAACTCTCCAGCTTCGTTGGTGATGGCACAAGGTCGCTCTCTTGCTTTCGTTTGCTTCTGCTAAATCCCTCTGACTCCATGGATGATGACAAAAGGTAGAGTCGCTCCATTGCCTTGGTGTGCTCCTTTTGTGGTCCCTCCGACTCACAAAACATGCAGAAGGTAGAGTCGCTCTCTTGCTTTTGCTACAATCTCTTCAACTTCATGGATGGCAGATGTGTTGGCTTGCTTTGCATGAATCCTCATGTTGCACGGATGATTGTGGAAGGTAGAATCGCTCCATGGGTCTAGCTGGCTTTTGCACTAGGCTCTCCAACTTCACGGATGACTGCAGAAGGAAGGGTAGGTGGCTTGCCTTGGCCTGCTTTTGGCATGAATCCATCAAACTCCAAGAACGATGGTAAAAAGTAGAGTTGCTCTCTCTCTCCTGTTCGCTTTTGCCGTGGTCACTTCAACTTCATGTTAAAACCTTCCTAGCAAGATTGACTTCAACACGCCGATCAAAAGAAAAGATTGGCTTCAACATCATGGCAGGCTTCAAGAACCTCCTAGCATGGCATTGATTGGCTTCAACATCATGGCAGGCTTCAAGAACCTCCTAGCATGGCATCGGCTGGCTTCAACATTGTGGAAAGCTTCAAGAACCATCCTATCATGGTAGCATCTTTTGAGCAAAGCATTGGCTTCGACATTGCCGCAGGCTTCAATGACCTTCTTAGCATGGTATAGGCTAGCTTCAATACGGGCGAACTTTGATGAGCTCTTCCTTGGCAGAGTCACAAGGAATTCGCAAAGAAGCAAAAGCCACAGAGCTTTAAGCTCGAGGAAGCAGTAGCACGGAGCCTAAAAGCTCGAAGAACTTGTGACGCCTTAAAGCCCAAAAAAGCAGTAGCACGGAGCCTAAAAGCTCGAAGAAGCCGCGGAGCCTTAAGCTCGAAGAAGCGGCGGAGCCTTAAAGCTCGAAGAAGCTGCAGAGCAGAGCTCGAAGAAGCTGCGGAGCAGAGCTCGAAGAAACTGCAGAGCCTTAAAGCTCGAAGAAGCGGCGGAGCAGAGCTCGAAGAAATAATAGCAGCGGAGCCTTAAAGCTCGAAGAGGCGATAACTGCGGAGCAGAGCTCGAAGAAATAACAGCAACGGAGCCTTAAAGCTCGAAGAGGCGATAAATGCGGAGCAGAGCTCGAAGAAGCTGCGGAGCCTTAAAGCTCGAAGAAGCTGCGGAGTAGAGCTCGAAGAAATTGTGGAGCAGAGCTCGAAGAAGCTGCGGAGCCTTAAAGCTCGAAGAAGACGCGGAGCTCAGAACTCGAAGAAGCAATTGGAAAACGTCAGCCGTTAAGTACGCAAAAGAAAAGAGTGACACGGCATCTGCAGAAAAAGAAAAGGCAGTAAAAAAGAGGTTTAAAACAAATGTATTGAAAGCACAATTCAAACCAGAAAAAGGGGTAAAACCATGTACAGCAACTGCAGTTCAATAATGATGGAGCTCGGATAAAAATACACTAATTATTTTTATAGTTGGCCGAGGTCCGGGATGAAGCTATGCCTCTGCTACTATATAGGGATTCTGCACATGCTGCCAACAAAAGCATTTGGAAGAGCCAAGGTTATGTGGAACTATGAAGTTTGGATTAAATTTGACTATATCTGTGGGTTCATTAAACTTGGTTGTGCTCTGACTAGGCCTGTCAATGGATCGGATCCGGATTCGATCCGAAAAATCCGATCCGAATCCGAATCTGATAACAGAAATCCGTAATCCGGTAATCCGAATCCGATTATTACGGATCGGATCGGATCAGGATTTTTTCGGATCGGATCGGATCGAATCCGAATCCGAACTTCTTCTTTTTTTTAACTTTTTATAAATTTTTAAATTTTTTTAAAAAAAAACAGTAAATTTTTTATTTTGAACAAAAAATGTTTTAGAAGTTGTATTTTTATTTTAATTTTCAAATTTTTTTTTTTGGAAAATAATTTTTTTTTGAAAAAAAATTATATTTTTTAAAAAATAATAATATTTTTTTTGTTAAAATTTTTGAAGTAAAAAAGTTTTCGGATCGGATTCGGATTTTCGGATCGGATCCGGATTACCACTATCGGATTTGAGTCTTATCGGATTCGGATCGGATCCGACCCGTTGACAGGCTTAGCTCTGACTAAGCATCCAGAACTCAGATTACGAGTTTCCTTGGTGGGCCGATTGTTTTTGTTCAAAAAGGAGAATCTGGTTGTCAATTTAGGAGACTACCATATAGAGTTCAAGCCATACTAAAATCAATAGTGGCACCGAGTTCTTTGTTCACGGATTCAATGGCTGCTATAATTATCACACCAATTAATTTGAGTTGATTGGTTCGAAAAAAATTCACAAGTTGACGCTATAGATCATGACGAAAACCGAAGATCATGGTTTATGGTTCCGGTCAAGGGAATTTTTTTCCTGAAAAGCAGTAGTATCCAGGTGCAGAAACGATGCAATTTTCTCCATTCGAGTTCCGAACTAAAAATACTACTGAGAAAAAGTTTGTGTTTTCGACTTGGTTGGTTAGTGGCAGCAATTTGACATCACGGGGATTACTAGGGGCACCTGAGTTTCCTACCTGATTTGTTCGGGCAAGAGCTACCACTTTGTTGTTCAACACCTCAGAGAATACCGTGTGTGTTTACATATACTTGAAATAAAAAGACGAAAACAAAGGAAATCAAACAGAACAAAAGAGAGGTGGAAAGTCACCTCTGGTGGTATACCAATTCGATGGGTTATTGCCGGCTTCGAAAACTGTGACGATTTGCTATATATGGTGCCCTATTCTGAATATATAGAGCATAAGAGTAAACTTCTAATGGGAAAAGGAGTTCGAAGTCCTATCCTAAATCAAACACAATTGTATTCCAGCGGTGATTTCTAGAAGCTGAAGAGGGATCGGCAAACACAAGCCGAGTGGGCCCGCTAATTCTGATGCGTTCAAAAAATTCAACCTTCAAGAATTGCCGAAGTATTGGGCGTTGGTATAGTTCCTATTGGTATTAGGTAGTCCTCTGGCAAGTTGAAATCTTCGGCGAGGACTCATTATTCCGTTGGTTACATTATTGGGCTATCAGACTTCAGTCCACAAATAAATTGGGCTCTCACATGTTGTTGCCTCGGAAGATAAATTCAAGTCATACAAGACTATGTTTTTTTTTTATATCTACATTCGTGAGTTGGAATCTTGGAGAGTCAAATTCACTCCAAGCTTCAAGCAAAAGAAGTTATTGCCGAATATACAAATTTTCGGCATCAAATCAAATCAAGTCAACATTTTCGAGACCTACTCACTTTTGGGCATGAGCAAGTCTCGAGGGGGCATCTGTAGGCATGTAAAATTTCTAGCCAATCACAAGTTGCCACGTGTTGCAGGACCTAATAAATAGGGCATGGTAAATGACCAATCAAATGGTGCCAAGTGTCTTTAGGTCAAAAGTCAAGGTGATACGTATAAGCCAATCAAATGGTGCCACGCGTCAAAGTGATGCAGTTACTATTTTTATTAAGCTCGGCCAATCAAATTAAGCCACTTGGTAAAATAATAATTGTATTTCTCTTCACACATAATTATCTTTCTTAAAATAAAAGAAAGAAGGATAATTATTGAATTTTAATTATTTCTTTTACATTAAATAAAGAAATAATTAAAGGGAGATAAATATGAAGGAAGTAGAGATTGGTCATGACTCTCCATCCTACATCTCTATAAATAAAGGTGCTCTCCTCTCATATTTTTGATCTGCACATTAAAGCACACAAGCTCCAGAGATAAATACGAGTGGTTCCAATGTTTCCATATCTCACCTTGAATACGTACATGTAGCCGGGACACACACTGCAAGTTGAATTTTTTTATTAATTTTGTATAATAACTTCCGACTTATATTGTTTGATCTTCCATTTTGAACATGTGTTCTTGACTCAATTTTGAAGTATTGACCGCATTTGGAACTATTTACGGCATCTGATTTTGAAAAATTGTTCTTTATTTTGCCTCTTACATCTATTGCAAAAATAGAAGGCTCAATGGTCCAACAAAAAAAAAACGTACACGAACTACTGCCAAGGGAAAGGAAAATGCACCCGTATGATTCTTTGAATTTGTGTAGAGTTTTTATAAAAAAATTAAGATTCGACCCCTTTCAAGTCTCTCTATTAACAATACGCAGGATTGACATCCTCTACAAAAAAAAAAATTTGTTGGGATTCTGGTATGTGATGGGAAAAACGTCAATGTCATCTGTATCAAGGAGGTGAGTTCACCAGTTTATTGACAACAAAAAAAAAGTCCATTATCTTTGGTAAATTTCGACAATACCCCGTACCCATTCAGGCAAAACAAAGGTCAAACAAAGGAAAAGAAAAGGCAACCTATGCCATAGGAAATGCAAATGAATGGGTATGACTTCTCTAAACTTCTTCAGAAACAAATAGCTATGTCATCTTCTAATGCTTCTATTAACATTTCTCAACCGACTTTGTACATGCAGATTCAACCTCTTCGCGACAAAAATATTGGAATAGTAATCCGTGATGAGCGGGACTACAATGTCATCCATGTGAGGGGTGGAAATCAAAATTCAAGGGTATCTTTTGTCTTTCTTTTGGTAGTTTTAAAAATTATCCGGAGTCAAATAGCAAACTCTGAAGCATCTCCAAACTACACCTTTGTCTTCTTTGAGTCTAATCTAACAATGTCATGCCAATAGTTATTTAGTTTTTAAAGTGCACTACGTGTTTGTAATTAAAAAAATTTCGGTTTTAGGCCCAATCTGGTAATATGTTACAAAAAATGACATTGGCGCAACGTGCACGTCGAGAACGAGAAAGAAATTTAAATCAAAGCGCCGTACAATTGGGCCAAAGCTTGCCAGAAAATAGTGAGCATTCTGGCGATTCGGGGGTATTTTCTATCTTTCTTTTCTTATCTTCATGCAATTTTCTAGCTTTCTTTTTGCCATTTTAATTTTTGGAATACGTTTTTCTATATACATAGTTTGCATGAATTTGTGGGAAATAGGAATTCTCATGATTGTAATGTTCTTTATGTTCTTAAAGTTGTAGATGAGAATAATCCTTTACCAAACCACATGTTTTCTGTCAAATATTTTCACATTTGATATTCCCTTTTAGGCACCCATTGCTAATGGTATATCGAAAGCTATGTTGGCCCAACGTTTGCGACGAGAACGAGAGAGACTAGGAGAATTCATTCAACCAAATCTAATGGTATATTAAAAGCTATGTTGGCCCAACACTTGCGACGAGAACGAGAGAGACTAGGAGAATTCATTCAACCAAATCAGTCCAGGATCTTTCCAACCTTGACACCAAGCAAGCATGATAGCAAAAGATAATATTCAGACTGCTGCAATATCATCGGAAATTTCAGCAAATGCACCTAAAAGAACAGCGGTTATGCATGCATTGCGATCACCATTTGTTGTTGTGCTTCCTGAAACACCAAACGTGAAGGACTATTCATTCAGTACAAGAACTGCAGTGACCGTTACGTCATCTGGAAACTCAGCCACATCCATCTTTTAATGCTCCCACCACAAAATCGTGGCAAAGAATTTCGGGCAAAGTACGTATTACCTCCTTGTGGTTTGGCCTTTTGGCAGATGACCTCCCTGAGATTTATTAATGACCAAATCGGCTCCCTGTGGTTTTGGAGTAAAATGCAACGTTACATTTTCCATCTAAATAAACAGAAATTGGACTACACGCGCGTGGTTTGAAAGTGGGAAAGAAAAATAATTAGAAGAATAGTCAAAATCAATTGTAAAAGGACTATATTATCCTTCTCTCATCTTCTTCCTTGTGTTTATCCACCGCCGACGGCTTCCTTTTGTTTATCCACTTTCTTACCTTAACTATATCCACTTCCTTACCTTAACTATAGCCAGAACTGTATCCACTCCATTAATCAACTGTAAAAGGAACGTAAAGCTTTCCTTCTGTTTCTCCCCGCCAAGTCGCCGACGGTTTACCCAACGACTCCGACGTGGACGCCGACGCACCGCCGAACCCAGCTTTCCTTTCAAGCTTTCCCAGCCGGTGGATTACTCCGACGCAGACGATTCTCAACTGCAACGACGCTGGTGGAAATTCTCAACTCCAACGACACAGACGTCGACGCAATCGAATCTCGTTCCCGCCTCCCTCTACCGCCTCATTGTAGGGAGTAAATCCCGAACAAGCACAAATAGGACCCGAACACGTGGTATGTGAGACCATGGTATAATTACATTAAGAACAGTCGCCGTGCAGAAATGGTGATCGGCGATAGGGACCAGTGATATGGAGGATCATTGGTCCAGGGAGTTTATACTGAGTCAAGCTCCAGTAACACGAGAGAGTATTGGACCGAGAGATTGACGAAAGAGCAATGACATGTGAAGTCATTGGTCCAAATAGGTTGTTCGGCAATAAAAGAGCCGAACAGAAGGGGGTTTGTACGAAAAGCAGTCCCAGGAGCAGGAAACGTTCCAGAAGGTTCTGGTGACAGGAATATTCCGTGATTACTATAAGATCCCAATAAGATAGGATCTTGGAGAGATACCCAACGGGAATGGAAAGTTTGGCCAGCTGAGGAAAGGAGTCCTAAACGGACTAAGGTAATGAACTGGTAAGGAAACGAGAATCCGAGATATACTGGGTTTCCTATACGAGATAGGAAACCTAGGGCAACATGGATACTTGGGCAGCAAGCATCCGTAAACCTATAAATACACGGCAAACCGAGAGGAAAAAGGTACACAATATACTGCAAATATACGTCTTCTCTTATGCTTAATTAAGGTTTTCCCTTTAGTACGTGATACTAACTTAGGCATCGGAGGGCCTTTGCCACGAGAGGCAAAGGTGCACTCACCCCTTGTCTGTTTTGCAGATAAGGATTCCGGCATCGTATTAGGGTTCCGGCGAGGACCTCGAAGTAGCCGTTACGTTCTTGTGCTGCTAAAACTACTCTTAGTTTTTCTGCACTTACAATTGGCGCCGTCTGTGGGAAACGAAAGAGATCCCTCTGAAAAGCGACCATGATGGAAGAAGATCCAAAAACTCCACATGATCCGAAACACCAGTTGGGGGGAGGAGGTGGCAACTCCCCACCAGATCCTCCAAGAAAGCCCGACGGTGGGCAAGCAAAGAAGCCCACAAACAAGGATAACCCCCTGACTGTCCATGATGACTCCAAGAACAAGGAGGGAAGGACGGCCACAGGATCCACGAGAAGGAGTAAATCCCATCGTGAGGGAGAATCAGTGGCGCATTCAAGGAGTGCACACAACCGTGACGATATCTTGGATAAAAAGAGACAAGAGATCGAAGAGTACGCTCGTTTGATTAAAAAACGAGAGTATGAAATCCAGGAATTGCAACGGATACGAGGACATCCGGAGGATTCTGGACTGTCACGAAGAGATTCCAGAGGAGAAAGGCTGGCGATGGTGGAACACAAGAAGGCTCCTTCAAGAGGAAGGAGGAGCAGGTCCAGGAGTCCCACTCCGAAGAAGAAAAGGGCTTCTTCACGGAAAAGAAGAAGCAGAAGCCTCACCCCCGAAGAAGGAGAGGTTAGAAGACATCACAGGGATAGGTACGAGAGACCTGATTCCGATTGGGAAAAGATGAATCCCAAGAAAGCAAAAGAACGAGAGGAGGGAGCCATGTCTGCACGAGAAGCGGCACGGAAAGCCCTCAGCAATATAGCTTCATCCCCTTTTTCAAAGAAATTGCAGGAGGCAAGGCTTCCGAGCAGGGTGAAGCACGGGGCATTCGTACTTTACGAAACAAATAATGATCCCGTGGCACACATACAACACTACCGGCAGGCAATGTTCATGCACGACGGGGATGATGCGATCATGTGCAAGATGTTCCCATCGAGTTTGGGGAAGGTGGCCTTGTCATGGTTCCATAAGTTAGGGCCGAACACCATACGAGGATGGAGACAGTTGGCCGAGGAATTCACTGCTCGGTTTCTGACGAGCAGGAAAGCACCAAAAACCTTTGAAAGCCTCTCCGTTATGAAACAAGGGGAGAATGAGCCGATCAGGGACTATGCCAAGAAATACTGGGAAACTTTCAACGAGATTGAAGGATGCAGTGAAGAATATGCAATAGCCACATTTAAGACAGGACTGCCTGTTCAGGGAGAACTACGTAAGTCCCTAAACATGAGCCCGGTAGATACATTGGCAAGGCTAATGGAACGAATTGAGCAGCATGCCAGGAATGAGGATGACATACTGCGAGAGGACAATAGGATGGTTGCCGAACAGGCAAAGGGTCTATCGAGGAAGGCGGATAAGCCGGAGCCCAAAACCTACAAAGAAAGGAAGGAATATGGGCAGGTCAAAAAAGAGCCATATAAAGAGAGGCACGCCCCAGACCCCAAGTCTTTCTTTTCAGTGACAACGGTTTGGAAGGAACCAATCTATCGGATTCTTTACAAAATAAAGAATCGCCCATATTTCAAATGGCCCCCAAGGCTGGAGGGGGATAAAGATGCAAAGAGTGTTACGAGTCAGCATTGCAGTTATCATAAAGATTGGGGACATATGACGGAGGATTGCGAGATGTTCAAACAACACCTCGACGATCTGGTCTCACGGAGTTACCTGAAAGAATTTATTCAGGAGGAGCACAAGGGTGCAGAAAAAGCGTTGGAATTGGATTATGAGCAGAATCCAAGGGGGGTAATCCATATGATACATGTATTAGCCGCACCTTACACGAGAAGTGAGGTGAGGTTGCTCCAGAGACAGGTGAAACACGATCAGCATGTGATGCGGTTGGGAAAGAAGCGAGGACGTGAAGGAGAAGATTGCAATGGGGGCATAGTCTTCACGGATGAGGACCTGGGGGGAATCCAGGTGCCACATAACGATGCCTTGGTCATAACCCTACGAATTGGGGAGTATGACATGGAAAGAATCCTGGTCGACTCAGGAAGCTGCACGGAGATACTATACTATGACGCGTTCAAGAAGTTAGGGCTGACACAAGCAGATTTAGTGCAGTCAACAACCCCTTTGGTCGGATTTAGTGCAGGAGCAGTCTGGCCCTTAGGCAAAGTAACTCTTCCTGTTCGGGCAGGAACGATCGTGCTAAGAACCGATTTCCTAGTGGTGGATGTGCCATCCTCTTATAACGTGATTATTGGAAGAACATGGCTGCACAAGATGAGGGCGGTTTCCTCCACTTATCACCAGATGGTAAAATTCCCAGGGTCGAATGGTGTTGAGAAGATTAGAGGAAATCAGAAAGTAGCCCAGCAGTGTTTGGTCTCAATAATCAAGAGTGCTCCCAAGGCCAGGTTAGTCCAAGCGATTGAGGTTCCGGACCAGCCGACTATTGAGGATGTCGGGGGGAATCCCGCCGAGAAAGTGGTGGAAGGCTTGAAGAAGATCCAGATCAATGAGAATGATCCAGAAAGATATTTCCTGATTGGGGAGAATTTGAATGAAACCGAAGAGAGAGAATTAGTGGGGTTCCTCAAGGAGCACGTCGACGTGTTTGCTTGGGTGCCCGAGGAGATGCCTGGAGTGGATGCAAACGTGATTTGTCACCACTTGAATGTGGATCCACAACATAAGCCCGTGATGCAGAAAAAGAGACGGTCTGCCGTACAGCACGTGGATACTGTCATTGAGGAGGTGGACCGGCTACTCGAAGCAAAGGCTATACGGGAGGTATACTACCCAGAATGGTTGTCCAACACTGTGGTGGTGAAGAAGAAAAATGGGAAGTGGCGAGTCTGTGTCGATTTCACCGACTTGAACAAAGTGTGACCCAAGGATAGCTTCCCCCTTCCCAGGATAGACCAACTTGTCGATGCAACGGCTGGGTATGGGCGGATGAGTTTCCTTGATGCTTATCGAGGATATCATCAGATAGCCATGTACGGTCCCGATCAAGAGAAGACTTCTTTCATCACACCAAGGGGGCTGTATTGTTATAGCGTCATGCCCTTTGGATTAAGGAATGCAGGAGCAACATACCAGAGGTTAGCAACGATTATGTTAAAGAAGTTGCTCGGCAAAACCATGGAGGTTTACATAGACGACATGGTAGTCAAAAGCAAGGAAAAGGAAAACCACATTATTGATTTGAAGGAAGCCTTTGAGATACTGAGGGAATATAGGCTGAAACTCAACGCCTCGAAGTGTGCGTTTGGGGTAAACTCGGGAAAATTCCTAGGGCATTTGGTGACCATAAGAGGGATAGAGGCAAATCCCGATCAAATTACTGCGTTGCAAAAGCTCCAGAGTCCTAGAACCACGAAGGAGGTCCAGAGATTGACGGGAATGGCAGCAGCTCTAAATAGATTCATCAGCAGGTCCAGTGACAAATGTAGACCTTTCTTCCAATTGCTGAAAAAGAGGGAAGGATACGAATGGGGAGCAGAGTGTGAGCAAGCATTCCAGGACCTGAAGAAGTACTTGGCAGCAGCTCCCCTATTATCCACACCCGAAGAAGGTGAGTCTTTAACTTTGTATCTGGCAGTATCCAAACACGCTGTTAGTGCAGTATTATTGAGGGACAAGGGATCCGAGCAAGTCCCTGTCTATTACGTGAGCAAGACATTACTGGATGCAGAAACGAGATATCTGCCCCTCGAAAAGTTAGTTTTGGCGTTGAGGACGGCAGCAAGAAAGTTGCCCCATTATTTTCAGAGTCATAGGATTGTGGTATACACTGAATTCCCATTGAAGTCTTTGCTACGAAAGGCGGACTTCTCGGGGCGTATCTCGACTTGGTCGGTCGAATTAAGTCAGTACGACATAGACTACCAGCCGCGCACTGCAATAAAGGGACAAGTGCTGGCAGACTTCGTAGCTGAGTTTTCGCCTACTGTGGCTCCCCAACCTCCTATGAGACAGGAGCCGAGAAAGGAACAGGGGAGGGAGCAGTCAACGAGAACGAAGAAAGCTCCGGCCGAACAGGATCCCACGGAGTGGAAATTATTTGTTGATGGCTCTGCATGAAACACGGGTTCAGGAATTGGTGTGGTACTTTTTCCTCCTGAAGGAGCAATGATGGAACTGTCCCTTCGGTTGGGGTTCAGTGCTTCGAATAACGTGGCAGAGTACGAGGCACTTCTGGCAGGGTTAAGAAGTGCAAAGACCCTGAAGGTGAGAAAGATACGAGTGCATTCTGATTCACAGCTCGTAGTGAACCAGTTGTCCGGGGAATATGAGGCCCGGAACGAGAAGATGGCTGCCTATGTGATGGCTGCCAGAGATTTGCTTGATACTTTCAAAAAAGTGTACATCGAGCAAATAAGTTCTGGGCAGAATGCCCATGCTGATTCACTTGCCTGGCTGGCTGCAGCTGTACCAACGGAATTCAAAAGACGGGTGGTAGTAGATTATCTTGCTGAGCCGAGCATTGGGAGAAGTGTGGAAATGGTCTTGGATGTGAACCAAGGACCGAGTTGGATGGATCCAATAGTGGAGTTCCTACGAGATGGGGCACTCCCCACAGATAAAAAAGAGGCTCACAAGATAAAGATGAAATCTACACGGTTTTGGCTGTCACCAGAAGGGAAATTGTATAGAAAGTCCTTCACTGGACCCTACTTACTTTGTGTGCACCCCGAGATGGTGCAGAAATTTCTCCACGAAATCCACGAGGGAACGTGTGGAAGTCATGCTGGGGGAAGGTCCATTGCTCACCGAGCAATAACCCAAGGGTACTGGTGGCCTCACATGCAGGAAGATGCAAAGGTGTATGTAAAGATTTGTGAGAAGTGCCAAAAATTCTCACCAATGATCCGGACACCAGCCGAAGATCTAGTGCCCTTGACAAGTCCTTGGCCCTTCGCCCAATGGGGGATGGACATCGTGGGTCCACTTCACAAGGCAACTGGAAATAGGAAATTTCTGTTGGTAGCAACAGACTATTTCACCAAGTGGATTGAAGCTGAACCACTGGCTAAGATCACTGAGCCTATGATAGAAAGGTTCGTCTGGAAAAACATAATCACCCGGTTTGGGGTCCCTTATTCCCTGATTACGGATAATGGGTCCCAATTTCAGAAAAAGTTTAAAGCTTTTTGTGCCCAGTATGGGATAAGGAATTATTACTCTACCCCAGCCTACCCACAGAGTAATGGGCAGGCGGAAGCATCCAACAAAACTATACTTGATGGAATCAAGAAGAGGTTGGACAAAGCAAAGGGCAAGTGGCCCGATGAATTGCCTCTGGTTTTATGGGCGCACCGAACAACGCCTAGGAGGTCTACGGGAGAGACCCCCTACTCGTTAGCATATGGAACAGAGGTAGTAATCCCGTTGGAGGTTGGTTTGCCGACCAACAAGACCACTTTGGTTGAAAGTGGAGGCAATGACAGAGCCTTGGAAATAGAACTGGACCTTGCCGAGGAACGTAGAGAAAGGGCTCTGGTGCACTTGGCCTCATATCAGGAGCAGCTGATGAAGAGCTACAACAAAAATGTCCACCCCCGAGAATTTGATATTGGAGACCTTGTGCTTCGTAAGGTGCTCGGCAATACCAAGGTGGCCAACGAGGGCAAGTTGGGAGCAAACTGGGAGGGCCCGTATAGGGTTACAGAGATTGCGGGCATTGGGGCTTATCGTTTGGCGGACCTGGACGGGAACCCGGTGCCAAGGCCATGGAATGTCCACAACTTGAGGAAGTTTTTTGTTTGAAAAAACTTCAGTGTATTTTTTATTCTGTTTTAGGATGCACATCGTGATTGTGTGGGAATTACGAGTAAAATTCCTTTGTTTTTTCTTTTTAGTTGCAAGGGGTACGCATAACGCCCCCTCGAGTTTTTTGAATTATGAATAAAATTCTGGTTTTAATTTAAAACATTGTTTCTTTTGTCTTCGTTATGATTAGAATACGAAGTTAGGTTTGGTCCTTGCTCCTCACTTCGTATTGGGGAGCAGAGGGATAGGTTTATACCAAATACGAATATATTTGAGCGGATTCAAAACTTTGCAAGTACGAATATACTCGGTTACGAATACAGGTACGAACAAACCTGGTGTGCATACGTGAATATGCACACTTTCGTCAAATATGAAAACATTTGGATTGACTAAGTACGAATACACTTAGACTTAAGAAACGAACGTCCGGCGTGCATACGAAAACATGCACAGCTGCCCCAAACACGAAAACGTTTGGGAATCTAAGCACGAATAGACTTAGATAGCTTTTTAAAGTCCAAAAAATGGGGAGCAGACGAGTATATGCAAACCTATCTAAGTACGAGCACACTTAGAATTATCTCCAAGTACGAGGAAAACTTAGGCAGCATACGAAAACATGCTGATCAGTGGTATGAATACACTGAGGACTATTTCCAGTTACGAAGATAACTTGGAAAACATACTAGCGATGTTAAAGAACACACTCAAAACACCTAAGTACGAGATACTTGGGCAAATTGAAATTAAAACGGTTGGCCATGAGAAAGGCCACCAGCGATGTTAAAGCCACGAAGGGCCAAATACTTAAAGTTAAAAAGTATTGAAATGTGTCTGTGCCACACAGGGCAAACTTACAGCCGCGCAGGGCCACCACGATGTGTCAAATATTATATTGTTCCAGGAGGAGGAGTGCATACCTACTGATCCACGATAGGATCTTGAGTGACTGGATTTGGGGTTTGATCTTCAGCAACTGGAGTTGGGGTTGGTGCGGGGACGTCTTCCACAGCAATGCTTCCATTAGTTGGACCACCACTGGCTTCCTTTTGGCCAGGGTTGGTCACTTCATCATTAGCATTGGCGCCGGCATCATGCTGCTCGGAGACCTCCGCATTGTCCTCCTCATCGCGATTGTCCACTTCTTCCTCGATCTCATCTTCATCTTGGACCACTACATTGCTCGGAAGATCAATTTCCGTCCACAGAGCAGAAGAATCAGCTGTACCAGACTTCCTGAGGCCAGCGGTCCACCCAGCAGCAAATATCTGATCTTGGATCTTGGGCATCTGATTTTTATAGCTGTCAGTAGCTACATTGATCCCTTCATTATACCCCTGCTGGTAGGCCTCCTTTGCCTCGTTTTTGCTCGTTTCGAGCTCTATCAGGGTCTGGTTTAGGCTATCTTCAGCACCGTCCAGTTTAGACTTCAACTCGTTTGTTGCATTTCGAGCCTGGTTTCTCTCTCTCTCAAGCCGGGCAACAGTGGTCAACAACTTGGCGTTTTCACTAGCCAGTTTTGCACGTTGGGGCTCTGAGTGGCCCAGCTTTTGGGCCATAGCCACCATCTTTTGCGCAGCCTAAAACATATTATTACTAACTCAGTTAACACAGTTGAGAAAGGGCCGAGTTATAAGAACAAAAGGCAACAACTTTACCTTAAAACTGTGCACCATGAAAGATCCAAGCAGGTTGTCCGGAGAATTGACCACCTCCTTCTGCATGTCCCCCGGAAGCATGAGAACCTGGGATAGGGCCAATGCAGTCCCTTCAGACTCCACACTGTCCCGCACAGTGACGGTCTTGTTGCCATGAGTGAGTTGGGGGGACCAGATTGGAGTTTGGGTTATGGGTGTCTGAGTCGAGGACCCCCCAGGCGCTTCCAAGCGCGGGCGTTTATCCCTGTGACTAGCAAGTTCCTCGGGAGAAAATCCTGGGGGAGCGTCAAGTTGTGTTGTTCCTCGGCGGCCATGCGAAGGCGCCGGGCTTGGGGAGCGACCTCGGCCACGAGCAGTGCCGCGGCCTCTTCCTCGGCCAGCTCCTGGGATTGTAAGGAGCCTCTCGAGGTTGATCGGCTGGTTCATCTCTTGAGAACGTGGGGGATAACCGTCCGATGATGTGGATGCTTCCTCGCAAATTTCCACGGATTCACTACGGAACGGAGGGGTCCGAGAATGCCTTTCCTCCTCTACTTGCTCGGGGTGAGCGGGCTGTGCAGCAGCAGGTCCAGGAACTGGTGGGTCGTCGGCTGCACGGATGGGCCGGTCAATAAAGCCCCCGTATGAAGCCCTGTAACTCAGAAGCACTTGTGCTGCCCTTGCTCGGCCAGCCAGATAGGTGCCCTCGCCGTTGAAATTTAGGGCCTGAGTGATATGCGCTACATGAACTTGGGGGGTAATGATAGCGTACCCCTGGTTGATATTTTCAGCTGCAACACGAGAAGTTGACAGTCAGAAGATGGATAAAATTGAATACGCAATATGAATGAATTGCTAGGTGAATGAATTTTACGAAGAAGAAAGAACTGACGTGGTTGCCCAAATCTGTGAGGGGCGTGAAAGCCTATCACTTGGCCGTCCTCGTTTCTGGGCTCGAAATTTCCAGTAACGACGAGGAAATCGTCATCGTCTCCTCGAGCGGAGTCGGGCAATTCAAGCACCAGTCGCCTTCTGGAATCTCTACTCTTTAGGTAGTAGGTGAGGGCGTCTTTCGTACGGGAAATGCTGTACAGGTGATGAATATCGTACAGGCCTAAAGATGTGCCTAACATCTGGTTTAGGGTATTGATACCCATAACGACTCGGAAAAAATTGGCAGACACCTGCATGGGGGATAGCCTGTAGTAAGCCAGAACCTGGCGGAGTAGTGGCGCCAGGGGGAATCTAACACCGCCCTCTACAACGGCAACCACTGGAATGTGTAGAGTGTCGTTGTTGGGGCTCTGGCGTATAGCGTCTACAGGGGCCAAACTGATGGCCACATCGTCTGGGATCTCATAACGAGACCTAAACGAGGCCATGGTCTGAGGGGTGTTGCAGTGACGCCTGAACCTCCCCATTTTTGAAAAAAAAAGTGGGTCTATTGCAGTGGGAGATAACGGGTAAGAAGAAACCCTAAGTATGATCTGAGAAACCCTACAGTAACGAGAGGAAAGGGGCAAAAGAGAACGATGACTTACGATTGTGATGATCGAAGTTCTAAAATGCACAGGAGAAACCTCGAGATGGTGAACAGGGCTCCAATGGCGGGTGCGCTTGAAAGCTCTGGTTGCAGAGGGAATCGAGACAGAGAAAGGGGGTTTCGAAATAGGGTGAAAACCCAAATGTACCCCAATTAGTAGGGTGACGTATGCAAAACGTCGCCCCAAACGCCGTTTGGGCGTTCTGTTCCCCGAGAGGTGTGCATCCGCATTTAATGCGAACGGTACGATAAGTGCCATGTGTAAAGTAAGGGGCAGGAAACGTCTTGGAGAGCCCAAACGATTAGACGTTCTGTTTGAGCTAATGATGATCTCTACACCAACTTTATGAAGGATATAGGAGCAAAAGAAATATTGCTCGGATCCTGAAAAGCTTTGCTCGTCACATTAAGAGTAGATAACGAGTAAAGCTGGGGAGCAATTGTAGGGAGTAAATCCCGAACAAGCACAAATAGGACCCGGACACGTGGTATGTGAGACCATGGTATAATTACATTAAGAACAGTCGCCGTGCAGAAATGGTGATCGGCGATAGGGACCAGTGATATGGAGGATCATTGGTCCAGGGAGTTTATACTGAGTCAAGGTCCAGTAACACGAGAGAGTATTGGACCGAGAGATTGACGAAAGAGCAATGACATGCGAAGTCATTGGTCCAAATAGGCTGTTCGGCAATAAAAGAGCCGAACAGAAGGGGGTTTGTACGAAAAGCAGTCCCAGGAGCAGGAAACGTTCCAGAAGGTTCTGGTGACAGGGATATTCCGTGATTACTATAAGATCCCAATAAGATAGGATCTTGGAGAGATACCCAACGGGAATGGGAAGTTTGGCCAGCTGTGGAAAGGAGTCCTAAACGGACTAAGGTAATGAACTGGTAAGGAAACGAGAATCCGAGATATACTGGGTTTCCTATACGCAGGGACGGACGGACACAGGGGCACGTGGGGGCACGTGCCCCCAGTCAAATTTTTTTTTTTTTTTTTTACAGAAAGTAAACAAAAAGTGAAAAGCAAGCAAAAAGTGGGTACGTTTTTCTCTCGTTCGAGAAAGAAAAGGCGCCGACCGGCCGCCTGATCCAACCCAAGACTCACCGTCACCGATCGCCGTCGTCCGTCGCCGACCCAACCCACCAGCAGCAGGAAGGCGGAAGCCACCACTGAGGTCTCTCTCTCCCCCTCTCTCTCTCAGTCTCTCTGACTCTCACTATCTCTGGACCAGATTTTGTATATATTTATATATATATAATATATATACATATCATATGTATGCTATGTGTCGGACGGTCGAATGATGTCGTGAATCTCGTGAATATGAAATACAAGTCTATAATTGACTGAGATGTGAATTTGTGATACTGATACATATATTATAGTATATACGCATATCCTCTGGTCTGACCCATTTACATAGGAATTTTTCATTCGGATGTTTATATACATTGAATTTAGGGCTTTTGCTTCTAGTTTTCAAGCTTTCTAATTAGGGCTTTTTGCTCCAGTTTTCAAGCTTTCCAATTAGGGTTTTTTTCGATATATGTGCGATGTTAATTAGGATTTTTTTAATACTGATTTTAGGGATTTTCAATTAGGGCTTTTTATACCGATTTTAGGGCTTTTCGGATACCTTTGTTGATACGTATGTTCTATTTATCTTTGTAACAGTATATACTATGGAGAAATACTTCAAACGAAAATCACCCATGGAGGTTTCTCATTCTGTAAAAGGATCAAATAGCTCCCAACCATCAAAACAAAGTCGAGTGGGAATTAACGAGACAGACCTCCCTGCAAACTCTAGTTGTGTGGAAATTAATGTGGCATGCCTGCCTTCAAATCCTAGTCGTGTGGAAATCAACTTGGCCGATCTTCCTTCAGATCCTGGTTTAAGACCTAGCATTATGGATTACAACCCTAATGTCTGAGATCAAATACGCAGAGCATATTTGCAAAAAGGTCCTTGTCAGCCTCGCGACCACAATTTTCGGCAAACTCAATTCGGGAAAAAAAGAAGAAAATTCTTTGGGACTTGGTTCACTAAATTTCCAACATGGTTGGAGTATAGTATAGCGCTGTTGTGATTTCTTAGATGCTGTTTTGTAGACCCCTGTGGTTTAATGATAATCCTTTATTCCGCACAGTTCTTGACCCATCCTGCTCTTTGTGATCTTTTGATTGAAGAAGACCAAAAGGTTTGGATTTTGATGAATTCAGTGCATCCAGTTTTTTTCCTTTTCTGTGCCGAGTTTTTACCTAAAAGTTTGGTGGCTTCTGCTACTTCAACTAACGAAGCCTAATAAGATGATTCTTGGGAAGTGTTAGCTCTACTCTCTGACTCACTTCGGTTACGGAAATTGAATCTTTAAAATTGGTGCCCCCACTATTGGGAGTTCCTGAATCCGTCCCTGCCTATATGAGATAGGAAACCTAGGGCAACATGGATACTTGGGCAGCAAGCATCCGTAAACCTATAAATACATGGCAAACCGAGAGGAAAAAGGTACACAATATACTGCAAATATACGTCTTCTCTTATGCTTAATTAAGGTTTTCCCTTTAGTACGTGATACTAACTTAGCATCGGAGGGCCTTTGCAACGAGAGGCAAAGGTGCACTCACCCCTTGTCTGTTTTGCAGATAAGGATTCCGGCATCGTATTAGGGTTCCGGCGAGGACCTCGAAGTAGCCGTTACGTTCTTGTGCTGCTAAAACTACTCTTAGTTTTTCTGCACTTACACTCATTTCTAATGGTCAGCCCACCTAACTTCATCTTCTCCTCCCTCAAACTATGGTGCAGTAGTTTTCCAACCCCTACATATTTTGAGGGTTTCGTATAAAAAATGCAATTTTGAGTAATTATTATGTTAGGGGTTTTAAATTGGGGATTTTTGCATTGCTTTCTGTTTCATTTTCGATTCAGTAGGGCTGGGTATTTAACTGGTGGTGATGGGAGCTGCAATTAGCTGCTGACGGAGTTGAATGGGTCGGTCGGTGATGTACCAGGTGTCAGGTGTTTGCAGTCGGAAAATACTTCGCAATAGATTACGTTTTTTGGATGTTGATTATGATTGTGATTGTAATTATAATTGATAAAAGCTGATGGCAAAATAAGCAATTGATGCTGAAGTTCCTGCTCATAACAAGAAAAGAGTTCTCCTCTTCCTCTACTTTCAATTTATTTTTTTTGCCAAGAAAAGACGGAAAAATAAGACGACACAAGTTACAAGGGTATTATAGTCAGTTCAGCTTTAACGTTAACGGAGTTATGGTTGCACTATACTCCAAAACCACATGGAGGCGATTTGGTTATTAATAAATCTCAAGGAGGTCATTTGCCAAAAGGCCAAACCACAGGGAGATAATCCGTACTTTGCCCAAGAATTTCTAACTACACCAAGTGTAGTTGTGGATGGAGTTTCGTGTCATCATGGTCCTCATACACACCTACCTTCCATGCCTCCGAGTGTGACCATAGGCGATTTTCCAAGTCATCATGAACCTCATGTACACTTACCTTCAGTGCCATCTCCTCGGAACCTTGCTGAAGAATTTCTCGCCGTGTCGAGCGTGACCATAGTTTTTTTATGTGCCGATTCAAGTAAACCGGTGGATATACTTGAGCTATTGTTTTTTGTGTAGTTAGAATTATGCAAATGGGGCCTTGGCCTTCAAAATTGGATATTAGTGGAACCGATTTCGAGCCGTGCCTTCAAGCACGGGCAATTCCTAGTATTTGACATTTTACAAAAAAAAAACAAGATTTGCAATGGTTTAACAAACCACATAAATCCCAATGCTTGTATGTATGGACATGCATCTCACGGTCTCACGGAACAAAAACATGGGGGTAAGCATGCGGGCTTTGTAAATGATTTTGACCGACCACATAATATTGTAATTACAACAGGGAGGCATCACCGGCTTGAAGATAGCACTAACGAACTTAAGCAAGGATATCTCCAAGATATGGTTTGTATGGGATCAATATTCAGATATAATATAATCTGACAATCTCCGGCCAAGATTCAAAGTTAAGCAGGCCTTTAGTGGGTTAGAACTTACTGGCCGGTCACGGGTCTTGATCTATGGATTTGGGTCGTGACCTATGTATTCGATTCGATACGGAGAATATGTATTAATTTAACCTGTCATATTATTAACATATTCAATGGAATCAATATGTCCGCCTAGTTTGGGAAGAGATAATTAACCAATATGGGACAAACTGCAACACTCCCGACCCCCGTCTTGCACGTGAAGAGGTAAACAAACAATCCATAACTCTTGGATCACAACAACTAAAGGTGCACTTATGGCACAAATAAAGGGGAACAAATTCTCCGAAACCCTAGCTCTGATGCCATATTAGATTGTTAATCACCAACTCATCTAAAAGTTTAAGCTGTTAGAGGGGGGCAACTTTATTTCTTCAACACAGATTAAGGTACAAATTAATGTTTATTGCAAAAGGCTTTGCAGCTATGGCTGCCTTTTCTCTTCTCGTATGGTTTATAACAATTGGTTTCTATGTGGTTGAGATAGCATAACCCATCTTGCTTGGAAAATAAATTGAATCCATTTGAGGGATCAGTATATATAGCACGACAACGCAAAACACAAATGCCATTCTCAGAAACTATAGAAATCATCCTAAAACAAGGCTATCAATGGAGTACTTATAGAGGTCACGCCTGTACTAATTAGCCAGAAAATATGAGCTTTATCTAAATTTAGTAGTGAAATCTGGTTCTTCTACCACATAACCAAATCCCACAAAAAAAAAAATCGAAGTTCATATAACTGAGATCTAGAAACGATGCTTCCAATAACAGTTTGTATTCTGTAAAATGTAAAAACAACACATTGGGGCACGAATTTTTTTTTTGGAAAAACAACAAATTTCATGAAAGAATTTCCTATGTAACTCATCGACCACTAGAAACATGCACTCACCATTGACAGTGATGAGAATAGAGCATAGGCTAATGGTGGTTTATCAAATAAACCAACTTCCAAGTGAAGATCGAAGGGGAGATAAAGAAGAAATCGACAATGGGGACAATAGGGGCAATTGCCAATAATTAAAAATTTGCTGTAATCCAAAGGACTACGGGCATATGATGGGAGAGAATGACTTATTCATGGCGGAGAAGTGAATAAGTCGTTCACAGAGCCGCGCAATTACTCCCGTCTGTCTCGGCAATCAATGGTTGAGACACGTTTTTAAACTTTGACCGATAACAAATATTTCTGACTAGTAATAATTTATTTTTAATCCGGACCGTCCAAAACACTTTTAGAAGCGCGAGATTGAGCTCCGTAAAACATAGTTTATGGAGCCTCCGTGAATAAGTTTTTCTCATGACGGGAATAAGAGAGACACTCACAATACTTCTCACAGTCACTACTCTTTTATTAATCAATTTCAACACAGACGTGAATGACACAGCTCACACATACTCTCCCTCACTCTCTGCTCTCTTTCTTCTCTTTTGCCCACACATTTCACTACGAAAAGTTTATACATTTATACACAGACGTGAATGACACACAGCCACACAAAGTGTTGGGGCACGCCCAAGATCTCATCAACAAAACACAAACACAAACACACACTCAAGCCATGGATGAGCAAGAAACACACACAAGATTTTTAGGGGAAAATTTCACTATATTAAACACTCAATATAGTTACAAAAAATCCTCAAAACCTCTCAAACCTCACACAAAACACTCTCATCCATCCACTAACCCTCTTCTCACCACAATATATATAGATGAAAGCCCTAGGGTACAAAAACATATCACACGGACGAAAACGCCCTTACTAACAAAACTAGTCACACATCCACCACTAGGGTGGATCCCAACAATCACCCCCTCCACCCTAGTGGGTGGAAGGTCGTCTCCTCACTCCTCGATCGGAGTGTTCGCGATCCCAAACCTCGATAGCTCGCACCCCCTTAACGGATGCCCCGCATCCCCTCACTTGGTAGCCTCCTACCTCTTCATTGGACGCAAACACGAACACATCGGAAACCAAATCTTGTGCAAAAGAAACCCTTTTCTTTGTGCACAATTCTTCTTCACCAACCCCACTAACTGATGCTCCATTCGAACTCAACAAACAATGCGCTTCACACAAAGGCTCTTCAACTTGCGTTTTCACACGCCACACCTTTCTTCCAACTGAACATCTATAGCGCATATCATCCCTCACACCGGAACTCTCAAGCCGGTATAATCCATGAACCAAAGTACCTTCAAGCATCACACGTTCCTTTTGCCGAACCCGAAGAATACCCTCACTAGTACTAGCCGAGAATGAATACCCTTTACCATCAAGCACTCCAAGCGAAATCAAATTCCTCTTCACCCCTGGCACATGACGAACATCCGATAACATCACAAACCTCCCATTCGGCAAGCGAAACTTCACCATCCCTGTTCCAACTACACGATTCCTCGAACCATTCGCCATTCGAACAAAACCACCATCAAAAACCTCATAGCTACAAAACTCTCTCATATCTCCACAAACATGGAATGAGCATCCTGTGTCAAGTACCCAATCCGTGTGCCTTGCAACATTAGGCTTTTCCTCAACCAACAAAAGCTCCGTATCTTGGACCACCGCCGCTTCCTTCGATTGACCCTTCATCTTGGGACAATCTCGAATCATATGTCCCTCTTCCTTACAATGATAACAAGTCCGATCAACTAACTTAGGGCAATCTCGAATCATATGACCTTCCTTCTTGCAATAAAAGCAAGTCATACTCCCTTTTTCACAACGATCCCTCGAACGCGAACCCGAACCCGAACGTGAATTGCCTCCTCTCTTTTGATTTCTCCCTCTCGTTCCTTCCAAAACCAAAGCTTGCGACTCATCAACATGCATCTTGGCCATTCCCTTTCTTCTCGCCTCCTCACTAAACAAAGCATCTTGCACTAAACTCATACTTAATCTTCCATCTGGCGCAGAATTACTCAAGGAAACCACCAAGACCTCCCAATTATCCGGAAGCGAACTAAGTAACAAAAGAGCTTGCAATTCATCATCAAAATCCAAACCAACACTAGATAATTGATTCACCAAACTTTGAAACTCACTCGAATGCACGGCAACCGAATCCCCACTTCGAAGCTTCATATTCACAAGTTGCCTCATCAAAAGCGCTTTATTTCGAGATGATTTCGATTGATACATCTCCGCCAACTTCACCCACAAAGCATAAGCATCCGTCTCCTGCGCTACATGGTGAAACACCTCATGCCCAATAAACTGTCGAATCATTGCTACGGCTTTCCTATTCGATTTATTCCAATCCTCAACCTTAATCGAATCCGGTCTCTTTCCTTTATGCTCAATAGAGTCATATAACTCTTTTAACGACTACATATCCTCCATTCGTGGTTTCCAAACCGCATAATTTGTCGCCGACAATATAACCATAGTATTCACACTAACACCAACATCCGTCATCTTGTTTTATCACCCAAAAATAAGCTAAACGCAATAAATTGACCCTAGGTACTCCGAAACTAATCCAAAAGCTCAAAAACCGCGTAAAAACAAGCTGAAATACACAAACCAACAAAATCCGAACCTGATCACTGCGAACCGACCCCAAAAACGAATTTGAAACGTCGAAACCAAGCTGGAACCGGTCTGAACAGGTCTGAAAAAACCCCAAAACCGGTCTGAACCGGCCACGAACCGGTCTGTATCGGACCGAACCAGCTGAATCACACCCTGAACCGATCTGAACCGCTTCGAGCCAACCGGGACACCAACGAACTGCGCGCTAACCTTTTGACCGTTGCCTGACCCTTTTGAACCATTCTAGAACCTTCTGAACCGCCAGACTGGTTCAAACTTCCGTCAGCCACGCGCCACCTTCTACCGGCGCGTGTGGACCACCCCGAACTCCGATGAAAACTTTCCGACTACCACCGCGATCGTCTCGACGAGACGAACAAAGCCCAGTGGTCAAAACTTCAAACCGATCACTTTTTCACCGAACCCAATGAAAAACACCGCTCGGCTGCCGTTCGAACGTGTTTTCCGGGTTATCCCAAACTCCACCGGCGACGTTCTACACACCCCCGTGCTCGCCTTGACAAGATAAACAAAACCCTGTGCTCAAAACCTCGAACCAAACACTCGAACTTCGAACCCACTAAAAAAAACGTACGAAAACTATGTTTTCCGACCAAACCTTGCTTCTCCGGTGACCTACGCTATATACCACTGTTGGGGCACGCCCAAAATCTCATCAACGAAGCACAAACACACACTCAAGCCATGGATGAGCAAGAAACACACACAAGATTTTTAGGGAAAAATTTCACTATATTAAACACTCAATATAGTTACAAAAAAACCCTCAAAACCTCTCAAACCTCACACAAAACACTCTCATCCATCCACTAACCCTCTTCTCACCACAATATATATAGATGAAAGCCCTAGGGTACAAAAAAATATCACACGGATGAAAACGCCCTTACTAACAAAACTAGTCACACATCCACCACTAGGGTGGATCCCAACACAAAGCACTCTATTATACAAACCCCGAACTTCCCACATTTAATCATCAGACAAGCACCTAAAATTTGGCACTCTCATTACTCTCTCACCTCACTCTCTGCCTCTCACCTTGCACACACACCAGGCCCACAAAATTTAGCTTACCATTATCCAACAGCATAGACAGTAGAAATTAAAACCGAGGTTTATGAGAAATGCATGGACAGTCACTTCTGTCGTGGTTCCAACTAATAATAATTATATTTGGCCAAGAGATTTATGCAATCATCATCTCCTCTTGCATTTCTTCGCTCTTTCTGAATCTCCCTAACCGATTCCTCCGGAGAGCGACTGCACCTAATTACCTCAATTTCGTAAAGTTCGTTTAGATTAGCAAACTCAATCGGGATCTGCTTCAGATGTGTGCAATGATTAACCACAAAGACCTCAAGTATCGGAAATTGACTTTCGTACGCTGTTTACACCCATTTTTGGCCAAAATTCAGAAGATCAATTGGTCGGTTAGAAGGTGGCCTTGAATGCTAATCTCAGGCCTTGAAAAGCCTTGTAAATTGGCCACCAGCGGAATTGGGCCGATATGAATGATAAAGGACCAATTGAGCTTGCAAAGGTTTGAAACATACTAAGGCCTAAGATATCTCTTCCATAAAATTAGGCCCAAGGCTGGCCAAGGCCTTGAAGTCGACCCACTAGGCCTGAGCACTTCATCTAGGCCTAGCCCAGCTCTAAGAAACGATAAGGCCTTCAAGTAGGTCCAAATCAGTTAAAGTTTGGGTTTTTCTCCAAGCTTGGGCTCACAAGGCTTACAATGGACTAAGACCTATCTTGCACCTCAAATTTAGGCCCAAGTATTGGGTGGGTCTGCTTCTTAGAAACATTGCATATGGGCCTCAATTGGCAAGAAAAGGCCTTAAGCTGCTCACAAATTGCTCCAAGGCCTAGAATGTTCTCAATAGGCAGGTCTAGGTAAGCTGCTTACAAGTAGCTCAAAGGTCTAGAAGGTTTTCTCTAGCAAGCTGATTAATGGTAATTGTAAGTAGCTCAAAGGCCTAGAATGTTCTTGCTGGGCAGATCTAGGTAAGCTGCTTACAAGCAGCTCAAGGCCTAAGTCTCACTATCCTTCAGCATGAAGCAAGGCTTGGGACACATGGCAGCCATGCATGGAGACAACCCAAGCAGCTCACAAGTAGCTTAGGCCTGCACAAGCAGCTGCAAGCAGCTCAAAAGCCTAGAATGTTCCTGCTGAACAGGTTTGGTTGAGCTGATTAGTGGTGATTGGAAGCAGCTCAAAGTCTGGGCCAATGGGAGCCCGTGCTTTAGCATAAACCAAGATAGGTGGCAGCCATGCACCCCTTAAGGCTGCTGATGGGTGACTCACTCGGACCTAAGCAAGCTGCTCACAAGCAGCTTACCCAGACCTGGTTGATTTTTGCTTCTAGAGACTTCTCCTCAAACCAGCAGGGTTGGTAGGCCCATGAGAGTTGAAAGGTCCAATAGGATGAAGGAAAAGCCTGGAAAAATCTTGGTGGGCCCAGCAGGGGTCCGTTCAAGCAGAAGTTGGAGTGTTGAAGCAGCTCAAAATGGCCTGGAAACTGCAGGAGCTGAAGTTCCTTTTGCCCTTTCTCAGAATTTTATGCAAAGGAGAAGGGTTTCCCAGGCCTTTGCCGTTTTCTTGGAGTAAAAGACACGTTTTGGTCAGAAAGTAGTTCTTCATTGGAGCATTTTGAAGCTGCTCTAGCCCAGACCCTTGCTGAAAGGCCACATGGCACCCATGCATTGGCTTGTAGAAGCAGCTCAAGGCTGGTAGCTCCTATAAATCACAGTTCTGGAGGCCTTGCCAAGGGTCCACGACCATCAAGCCCATGGCTTAGCCAAATTAAATTTCAATTATCTTTCAACCATTTTTATCTTTCAGTCCAATCTAGCCCAGCCTAGATTTTATTTCCTTGTACCTAAACTTCGTTAAACCGTTAATGAAGTTCATTTACCTTATCGTTCAGTCCTGTTTTCTCTTTCTTTCCATTTTTCACGGTTAGGAAATACTAAGTCCTTATCCCGACAAGGCAAACCACGAACCACATACGGCCTCACCCCTTAGGTCGTACGCAATCGCTCGATACGAAGTCAGATTGAGGCATCCAGGCCTTGACACAAAATTGGACTGCAATCCAGTCTTGGCACGCCCGCACAAGGCCTAGAACTGCACTGCTCGCTATTCCCAGGCTTGTTTTTAATTTTGGAAACAAACATACGCATTCCATTCTTTGATGTCCAGATCCTGCAACCTCAAGTACTTGAGTTGAGAGAACCCCTCCTCAACTTCACTTGTGATCCAAATTGGTCCCTGACAGGCCCGCTCTAATAATTTGAGAACCTCAAGGCTCGGCAAGGTTTGGAGGATTGATAGTGTTAGTTTTTTCCTATTGTTGTGGCCCACTAGCCTCCACGTTTTGTGCATGTGGGACTCCACTATCAGATAAGCCAATGAAGTGATATGGTTCATTACGATAACTAATTAGAATTATAGATGAAGGAAAACTCTTGATAATAAAAGAGACCTTGATGGACTAGGTGACTTTTAATAATTATCTCTAAGTCCCTCTTCTCTCCTCTATAAAAAGGTAGAATACCCACCCCTTATTCCTACGGTTTTTCCATCAATTAAAGTACTGGGTATTCTAGAAAAGTAGAGACAGAGAGAAGAAGGTGAGCCAAGAATTAAGGTGTTTCTATTTATGGGGTTTGTTCTCTCTAATCACAATGGCTAACGAAGGTACGCTATTTATTGTTCTTGAGATGTGTTGAATTCAAGATCCTGCTATATCTGTTTTCCGCATAATAGTTTTAATACAGATATCGATTTACAGTTGGTATCAGAGCATGGTTTTCTGAATCAATGCATCTTGGAATTAATTACGTAAAACATACTGCCATGTTAAATTTATTATTGGCTGACGAATGACCCAAATTGCGTTAATGCATATATTCATGATTTCACATATTACCTAATGCTTTGTAGTCAGAACATGATTAGGATGACCTCGATTTCTGTGATTATTGAAACTCGAATGTCGGTTTTGTAAGAATCATGAGTAACCTCTATTTCTCGATTTTGTATGGAACCTTGTGATTTTTTGATTCGTTTTGTTAAGTTCACAAGCAACCATGCACTGTAATTGGTTTTGGTAGAGGGAGCATATTAATTTTACTCCTTTGAGATAGAAAAGAATAGTTTTCATCTCATTTTGGTAAATCTCGTTAAACTTATGTTTCGAGAATTTCTACTGCCATGGGTTAATTTTGGTAGATGGACTGTATTGATTTAAATTTTATTTAATTATAAGTTCACCTTCCTGTTACTAGTACCATGTGCAAGTTGGGTGGTAGGATAAACCTTGTTTGATATCAGATTATGGTGCACTGATTGAATCCCAATTTGATTAATTTATTATTTTTAATCATGTTTTGAATGCAAAACCAGATTACTGTACACATGTCTAATGTATGCATGTTGTTTTGTTTTTATGTAGCCAGTGATAGAAATAAATACCGTAATCACATGCTTACAAAATTAATCTGTTTTTGCCAGATTATGTTTTCTGCAATAATGTATGATTATTTTGAAGCATTTAATTGGGAAAGTTTTTCTATTATAGTACTGTTACAGTATATGTGAGAGTTATGGTTATATTGAATGTCATTGAACGGATAATCAATCACATAAAAAAAAAAAAACTTAATTGTATATTTTATTTTTTGGTAGTAGTGATTGAATAAAAGAATGACATCCGCATAACTCAAATAAAAGAATAGAGTATATCATTGGTTAGTTGAATAGTCATATGGATTGCTAACTTGGTAGTCACCAAAGTGACCTAGGTTAGTGAAACTTATGAATATTAAACTACATTAAAGTTTTGTTAAAAGGGTAACAATTAAGTCAATGATATTCTTGATTGCAGTCATAATTATAAGAATGGGACTAGGCCCAAAGGAGAGACACATTTAAGTAATTATGAACTGGGCAGGGTGAGTAATTTATGCAACTTAGCGGGTTAGGATTGGGTATCCAAAGATAACATGACTAACTTGATAAGCTGTATAAATTATTTAGACCTACTTAGGTGATTATGTTGCACCTAAATAATGAGTGAACAATAGTTATGCTTAGGTTTCGCCCAAAGGAGGACCTAGGTGATGTCAATAGTTCATCATTATAGATGTCCTAATTAATGAGTGAACAATAGATATGCTTAGGTT